>CM076988.1:11920200-12132700 GCA_039105355.1 Benthosema pterotum | reverse complement strand
CACAATGTGGTGGTTCCCAAAGTGGGGACCAGTCCTTGAGGGAGTTCCAATTTAAACTATCATTTACCCGGGTAAATGATAGTTTAAAACCAAATGGACCCTTATGGGTCTGTAGGTCTGAGGGGTCTCAGAGATACCTTAAATCAATGCCTGTCAAACTGGGGGTTATTGAAATTATTAAGCAAGTTGAGAATGACTGCTAGAGGTGTTTTAATCTTCTCTTATTGGGGTCCCAGGCATATATATGTTCAAATGGGGATGTTCGTGGGCTAAATGGTGCCAGTTTGGGGGACCTTGACATGGAAGGGTTTAGGTACCAATGGCATAAAAATGGTACCGTTTTGGTCCTGAGAAAGGACATAGAGACAATATTGTTGACTGTACTGTAATGTCTCTAATGTCATTATGTCTGTCTTTTCCGATGTAGACCTGCTATTCTTCCTTTTTTTATGGCCGTCTTCCTCTTTCCCCGTAAAAACGCGGTTCCCGCTTCCTGCTTGGCACAGTTTCTTTTTAGGCCTTTTCCTGACCTTTAGAAACTAGGTTTGTTTTTCTGTCGAGTCAGTGAGTTCAGTGGAATGCAGAAGTCAGCCAGTGATGGAGGGATAATCTGTACCACAACAATAATGTACAGTGGACATGACACGCGCATGGCACACGCATACACACAGTGCTGGAAAGTAACTAGTACATTACAGTGCAGTACAACATACTAACTACATAGTACTGTTTTTGTCTTGCTGTCTTGCTTTAGTGTTTTGCTGTATGGCACTTTACCTTTGGAGAAAAAATAAAAATAAAAGACAAAGGAATGTAAAAATGTAACAAAACCATAAGAGGACATAGTGTTAATATCATGATTTAAAGGAACATTCAGTCATTTGGGTGAAAACCCTCCGGTCCCCCGATAGATTTTGTCCATGCACACACTCTACAGTGGGGGGAACAGTCCAACAGCACATACTGTACACCACTCCCACTCGATTCTGATTGGATGAAACTAGGGTTTTTGTTTGTTTTTTTTGTTTTTTTTACCCCAGGGGCTCACTGGTGACAGGGCAGAACTCTTTATATGGTCACCTCTATAGGAGGGAGGATTAGCCATACAAATAACAATATTTGAATTAAGAGAAAACACTTACTATACCTTTAAGTTTTTCTAATGCTTGCTGAGGATGAGTTGTCTTGTGCCCCATTGGATTAAGCTATAATGAGTACCAGAGATGCCCATCAGTACTTTATTTGTATTTTTTTAGTATTTCAAATTAAACTGTTATTCCACTACATTTATTTGACAACATTGGTTAATAGTGACTTTGTGGATTTTATACTGTATCTATACTGTAACAGGTACAGGGAAAAAGGCACAAAAGTTTAACCAAGCGTTCAGATGTTGTTGATGTTGTTAATGGTGTCCAGCAGCATGTGGTGGACAGGTGAGCAGCTATGAAGCGGGGGGTGGGGGGAGGGGCGCATGGCTCCACTGTGGGCCTTCTATAAATACACAGGTCTATTTGCAGAGACATAGACAGCTTACAGTAACAAAGAGATGCATGGTCACTCGATCACTAGCCCAAGATCTGGGCAGTGAGTTTATGGGGCGCCGTCATTTTTCCCACAACACATACAGTACACAAACTCAGTCCCCCAGTGTCGATTTTTTTTTGACTGGAACTATGAAACAGGGATCTAAAGCAGTCCTCACTAAATGATGGAACAGTTGCCTATCTAAATGGAGCTTTATTACTTGCGGGAGCAGAGCGGGCGCAAGTTAAGCGATCGGTGTGCGCTGGTCGGTGGCTATGAGTAGTAATTAAACGACGTTTTTAGCTAAACTATTGAGGGGAGGCAGTGGCTCAGGGGTAGAGTCACTGGATGGTAATCACAAGGTTGCCCGTTTCCGATCCGGGGCTCCCGCAAAGATAGTGTCGAATTGTCCTTGAGCTAGACACTGAACCCCTAATTGCTCCTCATGTGCTAGTAGGTACCTTTTGCCATCAGTGGATTAATGTGTGTGTGAATGGGTGAATGTGATGCACAAGCTATGTAAAGTGCCTTGGATAAAGGCGCTATATAAATGCACCATTCACCATTTTATTAGCTCGCTCCACTCTCACACAAGTAACAAAACACAACAAACACGAACACCGAGAAGCAAATACTGCACGCCGATCGCCTTACCTGCGCCCGCTCTGTTCACGCAAGTAATGAAACTGCAGCAGTATTTTGGTGTATTTGAGGTGTGTAAGTAACTGTGTTGTGTCTTTTCTCAGGTTATGCAGAAGCTGGGCAAAGCAGACGAGACCAGAGACATAGCCTTTGAAGAGCTGGTGCTTAACTTCAACAAACAGATGGTCAGAGCCTCTTTACTACTCTCACTTTCTAGGAACTCGCTACTAGACGTGTTTTTTTGTTGTTGTTCCTCTTCTTCCTCCCTACAGAAATGTACGGTAGACCTATGCTGTTTATTTTGATCTCATGCTTAGCTCCATGTGCATTTCCTGTGAAGCATGTTGACAATTTACAATTTAGGCATTTAGCAGACACACTCAATCCAGAGGAATTTACAGTAAACAAGAACAACACGTACGTAATACATGAAATACATACAAGAACCTAATATTCCCTATACTAGGGAATAGTCCTACAGCTACTGTATACTTGAATACACCCTAGCACAAACCATTTCCTATCAATCTGAGGGTCCTTGACATGAACATTGTTTGGGAACGTGCAATGAGAGAAAATACCATGACTCTTGCTCACACAAATTTGATTCTGTCTGCGTTTCCAGGCGGATGGTACTAAATTGCAGAAGGACTTGAAAGCCTACCTCGCAGCAGTTAAAAGTAAGCATATGCAGTATATCTGTGTGTTTTCTGTGATGTCATTTACCAGTCTTATGGGCTTACTATAATGTTTGTGCACAGTGGTTCATCGTGGACTTCATCTTTCCATTTTGATATGCAGTGCATTATTAGTCACAAAGAATGCACTCTCACTTTGATCAAATTATTAACTGAGTGCTTTCTGTCTCTCTCTCTCTCTCTCTCTCTCTCTCTCTCTCTCTCTCTCTCTCTCTCTCTCTCTCTCTCTCTCTCTCTCTCTCTCTCTCTCTCTCTGTCTCTCTCTCTCAGCCATGCATGACGCATCGCGGAGACTACAGGATTGTCTGGCAGATATGTATGAACCTGAGTGGTTTGGCAAGGAGGAGCTCGACTCCATGGCAGAGGTGAGATTAAAGGCAATGTTACACTCTCACTGTCTCTCTGCCTCTCTCTCTCTCTCTCTCACACACACACACACACACACACACACACACACACACACACACACACACACACACACACACACACACACACACAGTCTCTCTGCTTACTTGCCCACATCTTTGGTGGCTTTTCGTTTGTTTTCATCACTGCATGTTTCTCTCCGTATTCCTTCCAACCCTGCCATGCTATCCACAGGAGATGATTGAGAAAGAGATGGATTATAACTTGGAGGTAAAAGGCAGCTAGCATGCCCTGCCCTTGTCTCCATTGTTGGTTAATCATGAGTTGTAGCTGCCCTGCCCTATTGTCTTCTTCTTTGTTGGTTAATTAAGAGTTGTAGCTGCCATACCCTTATATGTTTCGCATATAAGGGTATGGCATGAATTTTGTTAAGCATTAGTTCATGATCCATATTATAAAGTGTTACCCTTGTAGTTGCCCTACCATAGCCTTCTTCCGGTGATTAATTAATTAAGTTCTAGCTGCCCTACAGATGTTCAAAAATGAGTTGTTCAACCAGCAAGACTATAGACTGACCAGCCCTGTCCAGCTCACATCACGGCCATAATTTTTGAAACGGTGTGTGTGTGTGTGTGTGTGTGTGTGTGTGTGTGTGTGTGTGTGTGTGTGTGTGTGTGTGTGTGTGTGTGTGTGTGTGTGTGTGTGTGTGCGTGTGTGTGTGCGTGCATGCGTGCGTGTGCATGTGTCTTGCAGGAGACAGACGTGCTATGGACAGACTATCATGACAAAGTTACAGAAGACCCCGTGATCTCGATGGACACTTACCTTACCCAGTTCACCGAAATTAAGGTTTGTACATCTGTGTGTGTGTGTGTGTGTGTGTGTGTGTGTGTGTGTGTGTGTGTGTGTGTGTGTGTGTGTGTGTGTGTGTGTGTGTGTGTGTGTGTGTGTGTGTGTGTGTGTGTGTCTGATAACTACTGAAAACATGCTTTTCAGAAAACCTCCAGAAGGCATTTGTAGAATATTTAGAAGGCATTTGCCGTAAGTCCCTCCCCAAGCTGCTATGGTCCAATCACAGCTAAGTATAATGTGTGATAGACAAACCTCTCCACCAATAGTTTTCCTATATTATAAAACATTGTTTAAAAAAATGTTGTGCTCAACACATATTTTCCCACTGCATACAGCAGGCCTTGTTGACAGATTTGGAAGGAGATTTTTCTGATTCCAAAAATTAACCAGTATTTAACATGTAATGCCCATTATATTTATATTGGAAATGAGTCTGGCTGGGAGAGGGGGGAGAGGGAGGAGTCACGATGAGGGTAAAACCTGGCTGTCTCTGCACCCCACAGGCCCGTATAGCAAAGCGCGAGAGGAAGATGATAGACTTTGACAGCGCCAGGCATCAATTTGCTTCAGTACAGAAAGGAAAAAAGAAGGACGAGGCCAAGATCGCCAAGGTACAGAAACTAGTAGCATGTGAGTGGTCAACTGTCATTGACTGCTATGTCTTTAAATGTTTGTGTGTGGGTGTGTGTGTGTGTGTGTGAACATTTAAACAAGAATACCACATAATACATGACATATTTTATCTTTATTTATAATTTAAAGCCGGCCTTGTCTGGCGTTTTTCTCAGTGACTAATCCAGTGGCTTAATTAACATGCCTGTTGGTCTTGCATTGTTGTCTCTCTGTACCACTTTTTACCTTTTTTTCCTCCTATATTGTCCTTACATCTGACTGTTTCTCTCTATCTCACTTCTCTATCACTGTCTTTGACTTCAACTTTGTGGTCATGTCACAGTTTCACAGGTGTAGAAAAGTAGGTGCATTTCTCTTGTCGCACAGCTTCCCGTTGTTAGCAGTCAGGAAAAAGACAAAGAGGATGTATAGAGAGAGAAATAAGAAATAAGGAAAAGAGGTGTCAGTAGATATGTAATGTGCGTTGTTGAAAGACCAAAATAATGAGGAAAAATGACATAAAAGCGGCACTGCAACCCTCTTTAGGGTGCCATCAGGTCACGGCAGCACCCTCGTACTTTGAGAAGCTACACTGCTCCTTGGTGGTGTTGTTGACATTGAGAGTGAGATTGGTGTCGGTGATCACCCGACCTCGTCCGTTCGCCCCGCCTGCATGTGGTCTCATTGTCGCCGCCGACAACAACAACACGTGGCCTATCGCTGTCGTGCCGTCGGCATACTTGATGATGGGTGACATCGGAGCCGTGTGTTCGGTGCGTGTGCGAATTTGTGTGTGTGTGTTTGGCTAGCCACACAGCCACACAGTCAGAGTAGAACGGGGTTTCTCAAACTAGAGCACCAAGACATTATATCCAGGAGTGCCTTGGAATATTTGGATTATATTTGAAAATAATGGATCACTTCAGTTTAGACCCACTAGTAAAACAGACCTGAGCTGCACTGTACTTGTCAGTGAGTTATTATTTTCTTGTACACCAAAGAAGATATAAGCTTCAAGCTTGTGTATATCGGCTATTTTTGGTGAACATTCTTCCCATTCAGAAGAATTCTGGGGTTCAAGAATTTCTGTACTATAATGGAAACAGACATTCTCTTGAGTTTTCTTCAGGCGGCATACTTTATCTTTAGGATAAACAATTTGCATACGTGCCACTGTGGCTCAGGAGGTAGAGCAGGCCGGCCACTGATTCATGGGTCGAGGGGTTCCTCCTGTCAGCACAACACCACAACTGAAATTGTTACAGATGTGCTGGTTGTGCCTTGCATGGTTTCTTCCGCAACCGGCGTGTGAAAGGGTGATGTAAAGCACCTTGGATAAAGGCGCTATATAAATGCACCATTTACCGTTAATGTGACAGTTTAGTATACAGTGACAATGTTGCCCTGTGTAATCAAAACATTTGAGAACCACTGCAGTGGAAGGGAGGATGCATCGTTGCTGTCTTGACCCCTGGGGTCTCCTAACGGTGTTGTAGTGTGATGTTGCTGCCCGTTCTCACCACTTGGCGGCGCGTCGTCTAGAAGTCCATGGGGGTTTCCAGTTACACATATGAGCTGGCATCCAAGGCCTTGTACAGGTGTCTCTGTCTCGTGTTAGACTTGGCTGGAGCTATTTTGTTGAATGCTAAAGCTGTAGCCCCTCCCCTCCCCTCTCCCTCACACACACACACACACACACACACACACACACACACACACACACACACACACACACATACACACACACACACACACACACACACACACACACACACACACACACACACACACACACACACTATCGGTGACCCCTGTTGGTATGGTATAGGGAAAGGTGTACAAGTGGGTGGACATAGGGAGACAAAGACAGGAGCGGTTGTTGCACCACTAACTCAAAAATGTGGAGCAGTGAAATTCGACATTTTTACCTCTTGTGGTCTTTTTCTGGCTTCAAGTGGAAAGACACACAGCAAAGGCGCCCCCCACGCAAGAACTCAGAGCTTGGGTGAAAGGAATGACTACCCTTTCAAAATAAATTCCTATAGCAAGTAGTGTTCCAGGCGGGTGCCGAACGCCGTCTCCTCATGCAGGTGGTGCTGAGTGAGAGTGTGGTTCGTTCTTACTTCTCTATCGTTTCTCTTTCTGACCGAGCTTATTTCCCTTGTTCTCTCTCTCCCTTTCCACCTCTCACTCTCTACTTCTCCTTCTCTTTCTTTATCCTGTCCTGTTCTGTCCTCATGCTGTCTCTTCTCTCTGCTGTTTCCTCTCCTGTCCTCGCATGCTGCATGTCGCCTCTCTAGCCGACAGCCCTGTTGGAAATGGCAGCTCCAAGCTGGGCCCAAGGTTTAATCTCAGCCCACCAGGTGGCTCAGACTAACTTGACGAGAAGCCAGGTGAAATTAACACTTTACACTACAAATAAACAACAACAACTAAATGAGTAGTTCCCTCAAAAAACATAAACAAAACAATACTTAATTTCTATCAATAACACACCACATGGAGCCTTGAATTCATAGAGATTTTACATGATTTACACAGTAGCACATCGCTATTCCAATCCTACCCAAGTACCTTCCCCAATCCGCCCTGACCAGTAGCCACATTAAAAGAGGAAAGCTTGACCTGCATAGCAACAGTTGCTATTTGGATTGGCATTGGACAGTGACTAAACTCCGCCCCAAAGGGTGGGGTTTTGAGAGAGGCTAATCATTTGATAACTGGGTGGAAGCTGGGCTTAGCTGTTCCCTATGGAGACACAATGGAGACTCTTTCTGTCTCCATAGGGAACAACTGTATGGTCATCACATTTTTGGCATCGTAGAAAACAATATCCATGAATTCAAAGCCACATGGAAATGAGTAATCGATAGAAAACAAAGTCAATTTTGGGGTGAACTATCCCTTTAAAGGTGGTGTAAGTAATATACTTTAGCCTGCTATAGCTTGCTGTAGGACCTATACCTAGCAGATATAGGACATCAATTTCATCTGCTTATGTTTTTTATTCACTTCAACTTGTACAGTACTGTGTACTGTATGCGAAGTTTTTCTAGTTTGGATCAAATTAACACCTTATTTTAAATTAAATCATTTAAACAAGAAAAAACATATCACTTACACCAACTTCAATGCTACCTGCTCTGCTAACCAATATTCTCCCTGTTTGTTTCTGTTTCTTACTGAACAAACTGTCTGTCTCCCTTGTTAGCACTATCCATCTGTGTCTTCAAATGTCTTCAAAAATAACTCTCCCAATAACACTTTTCAATGCCACATCTTTACTAAACCTGACTTAACTGTGCCTTATTACTATTTCAGTTCTTGAATTTGTTTACGTTTGTCATGGAGACATGGCATACTGTATTTAAACTCTTGATGTGATGTGTTTATTGAACTCTCTGTTCTGGTTTGAGAATGATCCTCTGAATACTTGAGTGATGGTTGTTGTTATTGTTGTCACGCTTCCTCTTCTGTGTGTGTGTGTGTGTGTGTGTGTGTGTGTGTGTGTGTGTGTGTGTGTGTGTGTGTGTGTGTGTGTGTGTGTGTGTGTGTGTGTGTGTGTGTGTGTGTGTGTGTGTGTGTGTGTGTGTGTGTGTGTGTGTGTGTGTGTGTGTGCGTGCGTGTAGGCGGAGGAGGAGCTGGGGAGAGCCCAGAAGGTGTTTGAGGAGCTGAACGTGGAGCTACAAGATGAGCTCCCTGCGCTGTGGGACAGGTACTGACAGTGCCTTTTAACAACACCAACAGCGGCGACACTTGAATTTCATTGGCTGTCGCCTAAATCACCCACTATCAGCTGTCGATGTCGCACGAAAGATACGGAAATCTGCGCCATTATTTTCAAATGATCGGAATCGGGTGGGGTTTTTCTTACAATTAACTTTCCTTTTTTAATATCCCTGTGCAACATCCAGATGTATTCTCACTCAGCCTGGTATTGACCCAAATTGGCAGAAAACATATAACCCGAATAGTGTATGCAATGTATACATTCAAAAGTGCAGAGGAAATGTTTATGAACCCATAATAGTAAGTTAAGTTTAGCCATAATCATGCATTTTGCCATAATCAGGTAGCTTTAAGGTGCTTCCATGACGGCAATGGTAGGAAAAAAAAATAATATAATTGTGTGTGTGTGTGTGTGTGTGTGTGTGTGTGTGTGTGTGTGTGTGTGTGTGTGTGTGGTGTGTGTGTGTGTGTGCGTGTGCGTGTGTGTGTGTGTGTCCAGTCGTGTTGGCTTGTATGTTCATACATTCCAGAGCATGGCAGGATATCAGGAAAAGTTCCACAAAGAAATGGGGAAGGTGAGACCCAAATGTATTGTTTTCTTGCAGTGTGTGTGTGTGTGTGTGTGTGTGTGTGTGTGTGTGTGTGTGTGTGTGTGTGTGTGTGTGTGTGTGTGTGTGTGTGTGTGTGTGTGTGTGTGTACGTGCATGCACACTGCCATCCATAACTTCTGCTCCTCCCTGTGTGTCTCTCCAGCTGAGCCAGAACCTGAATGACATCATGACCAAACTGGAGGAACAGAGAGATGCAAAGTACGTACAACCCACGTGTCCCCCTGCATAGATACTTGCAATGTCCCCATTGCGAGGTAGATACTTAGGATGGACACGTCCCTTGGCACTGCTCCCATATAGCTACCTAAATACTCAGGATGAGCGGCTCTTCTGCTATATTTGCACTGTGGGTGTGGAATTCTCTCACATGTAATAATAGATGATAGTTTTTTGGCCAACTAATACTTTACATCAGTGGTTTTCAACCTTTTTGATACCAGGGCCCACTATTTATTCAGCGTTTGAGCCACGGACCACAATTTGAGGACCCACAACACAAAACTAAAGATTTCTTTTGCTTTTGTCCACAATACCAGGCTGGATTTCAGAAACAAAACAGGCAAACGTACAGATCAAAATGACCATTAATCTTCTACATTCTCTAGTTATGTAGACTGAATATGCAGTATTAACTTTTGAGAGTGTCTATGAGTGTCAACATGAAACCAAATGGACCCTCAAGGGTCCATTTGGTTTCATTTTTACGCTCTCAAAGAGTTACATCAGGTTAACCAACTTTCCGTCATTTACGGGACGACCTGGAACCTTCTGAAGGACCACTGGTGGTCCCCGGACCACTGGTTGGTTTACACTATACTTGATGATATACTTACTGATGAACTCTGGAGGTGTGTGGTGTATATGTACGCTTGTACACCTGCAGTACGACAGTGTTTCTAAACCCTAGAATAACATCCATACTTCATACCACCCCCTGCAGAAAGGCTGGTAAGGCAGCAGGAAAGACAGGAGATTCTGGGAAGAGGTAATTGACCCGTCTGGCCTGCCGGCCGATCCACTAACCAGCCGATGACACTTGTTGTCCTCGTTGTGCGTCTGTTCTTTAACTACTTCTTGGTTGTTGCTGTGTCCGACTCTGTCCTTGTGTCCAATTGGGCGTTGCTGGCCGCGAGGGTTGTTTCCATTGGACAGCATGTTTGACATGAGTCAAGATGTTGTTAATCAGTTGGTGCCCAGCAGAATTCCTTCATTACTTTATAATGTCAGCTAGACAGGACGTTATGTAAGTGGTGTCTTCATTGTGCCGAAATGTTGGTGATTTAATAAAAACTTTCCTTTTATCATGGGACTAAGTCCATTTGTCAAAACGTTTAACGTTAAATACTGAAATAAATAATCAAAGCAGTCACTCAATGGCAGGCTAACATGTATCAATTGGGCATCCATAGACTTATCTTTCTCTTTTTTCCTTCTCTCTCTGTCATTGACTTTTTGTCCAATGCTTTTGGACTAATGAATGTGCTTCCATGTTATTAACATGCTCCAAAAAGTTAGTAATTCATTTACACTATTCATTATCATTGCATGATCATTTGATATTGCATGATGTAAGTTATTTCAAACATAAACCTTTCCTTTCTTTCCAAACCTTGTTGCTGCTGCTGTCTGTCTGTGAGACTGAAGTTAAACCTGCTGAATGACATTACTTTGGACTTGAAAAGCTGTGTTTGAAGCTCTCTGCTGCCCTCCTGTGGTATTAATGGTGTAATTAACTTGTCTCCTAATCTCAGTCAGTAATATTGTGCTCATCCTCTTTCTCTCTATCAGCGAGGCAGCAGCCAATCACAGCGGGTCTGCTGACTCACCACCAAAGGTACAGTATGCCTATACAGTTCAATGAAAGCTTGTCTGTTACTTTATCCTTGTTTACCCAAGAATAGGTTGTTTTTTTGGTCATAATGCAACCAATTTTAGGGATGTTTTTTACATTTCCTATTAATCTTTGTGATTTTCAAAAAGATTTTTCACAAATGATAAGGAAACTCTACGTTTTCTTTCATGAAATAAACATTATTCAAAAAATAATTTATACACATTTTCCCCCAGCAAAAAAACAACAACAAAATGATCTGTTAGGTCTCATCTGAAAACATGTGGAAACCCCTGATAGACAGAATATCAAATACATAGTTTAGTAGCTGTGAAGCAGTATTCTAATGTATACACCGTCAGTTTATTGGAGAAAATGTTGTGTATTTAATTTTCGGGCTTTCGGTTTATCAGGTGATTCAAACTGGCAATCCCACTTTGTCATCTCGACAATTTTGCTTCTCTAACCTGTAGGCCATCAATATTGTGTACTACGATTTGGATAATACTACTGTAATGCTGCTACTGATGTATACTATAATATTCACGGTGGCTCAGTGGTAGAGTGGCTGGATGTTAACCACAAGGTTGCCAGTCCAAACACGAACTCCCCCAGAGTTAGTGCCAGAGTATGTGTCCTTGAACAAGACAATTAACCCATAATTGCTCCTCATGCATGGTTCCAGCTGCTGTTGGTGTACGAATGGGATCCACAATCTATGTGAAGCACCTTGGATAAAGGCGCTAAAATGCACCATTTACCCATAGTAGTCCCGCGACTACTATTACTACTACTACTACTACTAGTAATAAACAATACATGATGTCTTACAACTATTAACCTGTGCTTACTAACTTTGCATGGTGTGTGTGTGTGTGTGTGTGTGTGTGTGTGTGTGTGTGTGTGTGTGTGTGTGTGTGTGTGTGTGTGTGTGTGCGTGCGTGTGCGCGTGCGCGTGCGCGTGCGCGTGTGCGTGTGTGTGTGTGTGTGTGTGTGTGTGTGTGTGTGTGTGTGTGTGTGTGTGTGTGCGCATGCACACATGCATGAACCTTGTGTATGCACGCATGTTGTGGATGTATGTATGTGCTCACAAATGTGCATGGCTGTCTGTCTGTGTGCATGTATGCAATGCATGTATGTGCCCCCGCCACCCAGAGGCCCGGCCCGCCGCCAAACCGCCCGCCTCCTCGCCCGGCCTCCACCCCAAACCGGGACGAAGACGACCTTTCTGGCGACGAGGCTTCGTACTCGCAGCCTGTTCCCAGGCCAGCGCAGGTCAGCAGTCCCTCTCTTGTTCGGAGTCATACACACAACACTCTCTATGGGCACCTTTACACCAAAAATAACTTTGGTTCTCAGAAACTGGTTCCCTTCTTGGAACCGTTGTGCTCTCGTGGAACCGACCGCAAACCTGGCCCACACTTCCACCATGCACTTATTATAAAAAAACAAGAGTGCCACATTAGTGCCAGTGTTGGTCAATATCACTTAGGAAAGTAACTTCTTTACTTTACTCGTTACCCCTTAGACAAAGTAATATCATTACTTTACTTATTACTGGAATCGAAGAGTAATATATTATATATTACGTTATTATTACTTTCCCAAGTTCTCAACTCCCACCTTTGAAAATACATAATCTGTTTAGCGAGCTCTTTTTAGAATTGAACCCAATTTATTGAAATAATAGTCTCCAATCCCACAAACTGCTCCTGAAAACAACGCCAACAAAATCCGACATTGTAAATGTCTTTCTTAGATTAAAAAAAATAAAATAAAAGGAGCAGAGAGAAGCAATGGGAACATTTTTACCTTGAATCACAAAACAGACCTGCAACTAACAAAACCAGATTTCGAAATTTGTCTCTTTGACTTTTTAAACGTTTTCACAATTTTTTTCAAAGACAGTTGAGATCTTGTATTTAAAAATAAAATACAAAATAACGCAGCATAACTGTGCGCAGGATGCAGCGTGTGGACTGGATCTACAATCTAGTGCACATCTCTGTTGTTAGAGTACGATAGCTTGTAAATCTGTTCTGTTTTTGCATGCAACAACAAATGGAGCTTAAATACAAGCGAAGTTCAGAATCAGGACCACACCTCCAACGCAGCTACCTCCCATCAAGCCACCTTCTATCAGGTCGCATCCAATCAGGTCTCTCCTCTACCCATATATTAAGCGCAATCAACGCACAGTTCTCCCCGTGTTCTCGCTTCGTCATCGCATTCTGCAGCAGTCCCGACAACTGAACCGGTTTGGCACTCGACATGATTCAACCATGATGGTCATGAGACTACTTTGCTCTTCATTCCTCATTCATTCATTCCTCCTCACCTCGAAGTTGTTTCCACCTTTCGGCACCGATCGCGAGCAGCTAAATGCAGTCCAACGCCGGGTGATGTTTTAATCCTGGACAGTGGTAAAACATTTTCTCCCCGTTCCTGTCATCTGTCGCGGCTGTTCAATCGTAGGGACTCGTACAGTCTCATTCATGGTTCATATCTTTCCCTAGTCGATCCCTTTTCAACCTAACCTTAAGAGTCGTTGTAAACTACGTTTTAATTCAATCACGACCATCGATTGTCGTCGGTGGCGTCGCACGCCTCCTCAAAGAGGGACGCTGGTCCCATAATCGTGTTTGTTTGTTTGTTTGTTTGTACGTTCGTGAGTTTGTTCGTTCGTTCGACGGACAGCTCGCAGCTGTCCCAATCCCCCGCACCGGCCGCGCACCGAGCGAGGCCGTCAGCCTGTATTGACATTTTGGTCGTAATTGTAAAATCTCTATAAAGACGGGACGAGTGTTCTATTTCTCTGAAAAGTAAACACGAGTTATTTGGCTTCGGCTGGTAAACGCTCCTCTCCTCCGGCCCGGGTATCGCTCAAACCAGGCAGTGGCGTGCATAGAGAGTTTCAAGGGCAGGTGCTCAATTGTAACCAGGAGGGTGCTCTAGCCGCCCGGCGGCCAGGCTGCGGACAAATTGAGTTTCGGGGGGTTAAAACGCATGGAAAACAGCATTTCAGCATCTTTTTTGCTCTTTTAAAAGGGGCATGTTGGTCCAGAGAGGGCCATTAGGGGGTGCTCAAACCCCCTTGACGTCTATGTATGCACGCCTATGGAACCAGGGCGTTGGGTTACAGTTGACACTCAGTAGCGCAAACTCCCGTCGTTTCATGGGGTCGGTCTGATGGCGGCTCTTCTGCATGGCTTCCTATCGAGAATAGGGACAACTGTGCTTGGAGTCTATGGGCTCACACTGGTACACCACGCACGTGACTGGGCTCTTTCTGCCCCCTCAACGTCGCAACTCTTCTACCAGATGGCTCTGGCTCGTCCTCCGGCGCACGGCGTGACGTTGACGCCCCGCCCCGTTAAAGGGATAGTTCACCAACGTGCAGCGTGTCCATGCTCGTAATTTCGGCAACCTAATTACTTCATCAGGGGTTCGTTTAGCCACGCTACTCGCTCGACTTGCACTCAATAACGATTATTATTGTACTATTCATGATATGGCGACATCATTGCTGCTCATCTGCATTACTGGTGGTTACGTTTATTTATTCATCTCAACCGCCTGCTTCTTATCTCTGTTAAAATGGCGGGGCCTCCGGCAGGGGGAACTCGTAGCTGGATCACCAGCGCCCCCTGCAGCTGCAATGGTATGGGTACGGCTTCTTTTGAGGTTGGTTCTTCGTTTGTTTTTCTTTCTTCCATTTCAAATGCTGTTTAAGGAATCGTTTTTTGGTGTCAGCGTCGTGGCAGCATCAATGACTTCTTTCGCCTCTCTGACTGGCGGCTTCTGTTGAATTCTTTTCGTCTCCCCGAGCCCGTTCTTGTTTTGCAGGTGCTACTGGTTTCGCTTGTGTTCGGACATCATCGGTTCCGTCGTCTGATGCACTCTTCGGCCGGGAAGGTGACGTCGACGCTCTTCCATTCGTCATGTGACCTCGGAGCAGCGCCTCAATCTATCGGGGGTGTGGCACTGCGGTGGTAGTGTCAGTCTCCGGTGGCGGCGCGTATGGGGAGTCAGGCACCGGGATGCCGCCGTCCCCAGCCCTCGTCTCGGTCTGCACGTCTAGTTCGCTTCGTACAGGGAGTAAGGCACCGTGTTGCCGTCGTCCCCAGCCCTCGTCTACGCAGGTGGTTCACTTTGTACAGGGAGTCGGGCACCGAGTTGCCGTCGTCCCCAGCCCTCTGTCTACACCAGCAGTTCACTTCGTACGAGGAGTCAGGCACCGAGATGCCATCGTCCCCGGCCCTCTGTCTGCGCAGGTGGTTGACTATGTTCGGGGGGGTCAGGCACCGTCTGAGTCCGCACAAGTGGTCCGCCTTGTATGGGGAGCCGGGCACCGAGGTGCCATTAATCCCCAGCCCCCGTCTCAGTCTGCACAAGTCATCCGCTTCCTATTGGGCGTCGGGCACCGAGATGCCGTCATCCCCGGCCCTCGTCTCAGTCTGCAAGCGTAGCTCGGGAGGAATGTTCGGCACCGAGTTGTCAACGTTTCCTAGTGCTTCGGTCTTCCGTGGCAGTACGGGCAGGCAGGCGCAGGGTCCCTCCTCCCTCCGCATGGCTTCGTCCCTCCCTCGGCGCAGTGTGCTTCACTCTACGTGGCTATAACTTACGCAGCTGTAACTCTCCCTCGGTTCGGCGTTCCTCCTTACTCTGATTCAGCGTCGTCTCCCTCGTCAATTCTCGCTACTCGGCATGACTCCTGCAGCACCGCTTGCTTCTCAGTTTGGTGTCGTCTCGCCTGGTGCATCGTGCTTTGCTCTACCTACTGACTGCCTCGAAACTGCATGCTCCTGGTGCAATGTCATCGCCCTCGGCACGGGGTCCCTCTCAGCTCTGGCACAGTGTCGTCTCCCTCTGCTCAACGCACCTCGCCCTGTACAGCGTAATTCTCCCTCACCACAGCGTGCCTCTCCTCTGGTGTAGTGTCGTCTCCCTCGGCACGGCGTGCCTCTCCCCGTCGGTGAGGTGTTGTCTGTCTCTATGCAGCGTCTCTCTCCAGTCGTTTTCCTCGGTCCAGCATGCCTCTCTCTGTCGGTGCAGTGTCGTCTCCCTCCGCACAGTGTGCCTCTCCGGTCGTCTCCCTCAGCACGACGTGCCTTTGGTGGGTGTCGTCTTCCTCGGCCCGGCGTGCCTCCCCGTGCGGCATTGTCTTCCTCGGCGCTGTGTGCCTCTCTGCCGGTGCGGTGTTGTGTCCCTCGGCCCGGCGCGCATCCGCTGTGCAGTGTCATCTTCCTCGGCATGGCGTGCGTCTCTCCATCGATGCAGTGTAGTCTTCCCTGGCCCGGCGTGCCTCTCCCGTGCAGTGTCGTCGGCGGCGGCCCGGCGTGCCACCCCCGTGCGGTGTCGTCTCTCTTGGCACAGCGTGCCTCACAGCGTAACTGGTATGGTCTCTCCGTCTGCGTCTTCTACCTTCTCTGGGTTTGCGCTCCTCTCCTCTTTCCCGGTTCCGTCACTTCGGCCGTCTTCGGGTTGGCCTTCCACGTGCTCTCTGGACTCGTCGTCCGCGAGCTCCGCTCCGAGTATCTGCCACCACGCTCCTTCGACCGCCCGATGCAGTGTACAGCACCTACCTGGACCTCATGCTGCAGGAAGCTCAGACTAACTCGATCTGTCACCCAGCTCGTTCTCTGCCTCTTCATCGGTTCAGCCCGGCACCCCGTAGTCGCTTGCTCGTACGCTCTGGTGTTTATTTGGCACTGGGTTTCCGGCACCGCCGCTGTCTACTCCAGTCACCGGCAGCCGTTCGCTGCAGCTTGGACTTCTGGCACCGGGATGCCAGTGTCCCTGTTGTCTACTTCAGTCACCGGCAGTCGTTTGCTGCATCATGGGCTTCTGGCACCGGGATGCCAGCGTCCCTTTTATCTACTTCGGTCACCAGCATTCGTTTGCCGCAGCATGGGCTTCTGGCACCGGGATGCCAGTGTCCCCTTCATCACCTTCATTCACCGGGAGTCGTTTGCTCTGGCGAGGACCTCTGACAGCAGGATTCCAGTGAGTTCGTCGTCAACTTCAGTCGCCCGCAGCTGTTTCTTCGGTGACCCTGTCGCCAACGTTAATTACCGGTAATCGTTCGCGCTGAATCTGGCACCGGGATGCCAGCGATCCCGGCGGCAGTCGTTCGCTCGTGCCATCGGCAATTAATCACCTCGCTCTCCTGGCCGTTGTCCCGTTCGCAGAAGCTGTTCTCTCGTGCCATTTTGGGGGTTTCTACAGTGGCAAATTGTTTCTGCTGTATGATTCTGGAGCCAACTCATTGGCTCCGTGTCATTATTCATCGACATCACTACCTTGTCATATCGTTACCACAAGCCACTCCATTTATCATGCCATCTCTCGTCGTCTCATCCGCCCTGGTCTCCCATCGGTTCTCCTCCTACATTGCTCATGCTCTGGTCTTTCGCGCCATCAATAACTTCCTGTGTCAAGAAGTTCAGACACCACGCCTCTCGATGCGGGCCTTCATCCAACTCCCGTTCTCCTTATCCAGCTCGGACTATCAAACCGCAAACCCTACCTTCTCTAATCGCCTCGCAGCCTCCGCCTGCACGCCACGGAGCCTCCTTCTCAGGTCCAGCACGCCACGCTCCCTCCTCTCAGGTCCAGCACACCACGCAGCTTCCTCCTCAGGTCCAGCCCGCCACGCCGCCTCCGCCTTTGGTCCAGCATGCCACGCCGCCTCCGCCTCAATTCCAACACGCCACGCCGCCTCCGTCTCAGGTCCTGCACGCCATGGAGCCACCGTCTCAGGTCTTGCACGCCATGGAGCCACCGTCTCAGGTCCTGCACGCCATGGAGCCACCGTCCCAGGTCCTGCACGCAACGGTGCCACCGTCTAAGGTCCTGCACGCCACGCAGGCTCTGCCTCAGGCCCAGCACGCCAAGCAGCCTCCATGCCAGGCCCAGCGCTCCACACAGCCTCCACGTCAGGCCCAGAAGGCCACACATACGCCGCACGGCGTCCATCCTGCACTTGGCTCGTCTTGCAGCCTCCAGCCCATGCTAGCATGCCACACAGCCTCCTTCATACGCTCGGCACATCACGCAGCCTCCAGCCTACGCTCCTCTGAACTACTTCCATTCCAGAAGTCTCAAGATATTCTCCTTCAGATCATCTTATCCGTGTTCGTACCTAAATTCTGCTACGTACTCGCACTCTTCGATAGCTCATCAGTACTCAGCAAGTTGTTCTATTCATTCAATAGAACAACTACTTCGGGGTCCGTATGACACGGGTCTGGAGTATGCTCAATTCCGTTTAATGAGGCTTTGGGGGTCCGTTGTGCATCGAAGCACGGCGGATCTCCGAAGCCTCCCCACCTCGGCTGTAATCGTTATCACGACGAGCTGGTCATGCGGATGACGCGTCGTGCATCGTCTTCGCTTCTGTTCATCACGTGTCGTTAATCGTGTCTTGCATTCTTCCTTTCATTAATAAAATCTGTTAATAATCCTCATTGGTGGTGTGGTCCTTGATAGTGAAATGGAGCTTAAATACAAGCGAAGTTCAGAATCAGGACCACACCTCCAACGCAGCTACCTCCCATCAAGCCACCTTCTATCAGGTCGCATCCAATCAGGTCTCTCCTCTACCCATATATTAAGCGCAATCAACGCACAGTTCTCCCCGTGTTCTCGCTTCGTCATCCCTCCCTCCCGCCCTAATTCTCGATTCTCATCCTACACTCTCTAACCTCTTCCTTTACAGGTCCCTAGGGGGGTCCGTTGTGCATCGAAGCACGGCGGATCTCCGAAGCCTCCCCACCTCGGCTGTAATCGTTATCACGACGAGCTGGTCATGCGGATGACGCGTCGTGCATCGTCTTCGCTTCTGTTCATCACGTGTCGTTAATCGTGTCTTGCATTCTTCCTTTCATTAATAAAATCTGTTAATAATCCTCATTGGTGGTGTGGTCCTTGATAGTGAAGCTCATTTTAAAAGGTAACTTGGCGTTACTTGCAAAGTAATGCATTACTTATTACCCATTTTTTCAGAGTAATCTCGTTACTTTACTTTTTGGAGCAAAAGTAATAATATCACAGTAATATGTAATCTAAAATTCGTTACTGTCCAACACTGATTAGTGCACAGTTACCCATGTAATGTATCGTCTACTCCAGAAGGGCAGGTGCTGGCGAGAGTGACCGGTGGATCCTGTTGCATTTAATTGACGTGTTATAGTTTCAGTTCAAGAGAGAGCTCTTATGGCCCTGTTTTGTGCCCATGTGTGTGTTTCTTTGCATGTATATTACAATCTGTATTATCCCGAGAAACTTCCGCTTGCATACTTATACTCATGCACACTAACAGTGCACGCATGTCAGTCACCATAAGCCATTAGAGCCTCTTTGGACATACAGAGAGGAGAACTCAGTTACACTGGATGTTAAAATAGTCCAAATCTTTGACCGTTTGGTTATGAGAGAGAATCCAAACTAGTTGCGTACTGTTCACGTTGTTACTCAAACCTGAAGGCCTAGCTAAAGTTTGCACTATAGGCTAGTGGATAAGAGGTTTTGCTTTAGTGTTCGGTTCCATGTGTGTGGGAGACTCGGGTTTGAATCTCAGACTGAACATACAGTAGATACATACAGTAGATTTATTTATGAACCACACCACACCCTCCTCTCACTAGCCATTTCTGTTTGTTACTGCTGCATGGAAAAGGCGCCCTCTTGGGATTCATGGGAGGTAAGCCTGTTCTTCTGTAAACACTGAATACTGTACATGTTGAGTCGTGTGGAAGTCATGGAGATGACATCCATCCAGCCTGTGAACAAATGCCAGTCATTTATAGATAACAGTGATCCGCAAACTGGGCTGGGATTCCTCCGGATTGAGTGAAGGTGGGCATTTGGTGTGTGTGCTGTTGATCTGTTGTACTACCCCCCACCCCACCACCACCACTGTAGAGTGTGTGCACGTGCATATCTTTTACCGTGGGGGACCGGAGTTTTTTTTTTCCAAATCACTGAATGTTCCATGAACGTACAAAACAGGAATAAAACAAGAAATCTGGGGAAAGACAACATACTTCTGTGGTTATGCTACGGGTGATATATACACAAGGAACCTGCCAGCTTCTTTTCCTATATAACTCTTTTGTCAATCTCCCTTTCTTGGTTTCGTGGCACCCTTACCACCCTGCGCAACCCTGATCCACGTCTCCCATTATACCCGTAAAACTACATTCTCCTCTGGCTGGGCCTACCGTTATCCCACACCTTCCATCCATCCAAACCGCTCCTTTCCCTGTTACCATGCTTCATCCAACAAAAAAAACAAAACCCTTCCTAGCGGGAACAGCCCTCCGCGGGGCAGGACGATGACAACCAGTACCCGTACCCCCCCGAGGAAACTCAGCAGGTGGGCTGGGACGATGAGCCCCCCCAGCAGGAGGCTGGGGGCTGGGACGACGCAGACACAGCGCCCCGCGGCGGCGATGGAACAGCGCCATACGCACAGCCCAACTGGGATGATGAGGCAGGAGTTTAGAACAGAGTAGAAGTAGAACTCACTGGTTTTCAACCGTTTAGACACATGGTTTTCAACCAGTGGTCCAGGATCACCAGTGGTCCTTGGGAGGGTTCCAGGTGGTCCCCAGGCTAAATGATGGACAGTTGGTTAACCAGATGTAACTCTTTGAGAGCGTAAACATGAAACCAAATGGACCCGCAAGGGTCCATTTGGTTTCATGTTTACACTCTCTAGAGTTAAAATATTCATCATCTGAATTAGCCCAAGTCTACACAAGTAGAGAATATAGAAGATTAATGGTCACTTTGGTCTGCAATCCAGCCTGGTATTGTGGACAAAAGCAAAAGAAATCTTTATTTTTGGGTCTGTGGGGTTAAAATGGCCTCAAGTGGTGGTCTGTGGCTCAAATTCGTAATAAATACTGGACCTTGGCATCAAAAAGGTTGAAAACCATTGTTTTAGACCCATTTTGGAGTTTTCAGGCTCCATGTTGGTTCCTAACGATGAGTCATTTAGCTGGGGACCCCTCAAGGACCCTTGGGGGTCTCTGGACCCAGTGTTGAGAACTGAACTGGTGGTGTAGATGTAGAACATATTATGTACTCAAATGCCACAAGACACAACAGTCTCCATCCATGACCACTTCATCATTAAAACAGGGGTTTCCAAATGTTTCCAGCTTGAGACCCAAATAACAAAAAACATTTTGTACGATATACATTGATTTATTTTATTTATTTAATCTTTTAAATAATCTAAAAGATTACAGAAACATGATCATCAGGTACTTTGATTTACTATAAAAATCCTACCTCATCAAACACTTAAGACACGCTCCATATATGGCCAGGGCAGAAAATTCATTCCATATGATGATCGCCCAGCATTCTGCCACCACCCAGGCAGATGTGTGCTGCTTATATTATTTATTACTAGTACATGTTCTGTACTACTGTACAGAACATGTTGAATCATTTTTTAATAAAGATTTTAAAACACAGCACTCCATCTTTAAAACAAATGTGTGAAGGAAACACACCACTAAATTTATTAAGCTTTTTTTTTTTTACCTGCGTAGTTCTAATGTTGCTTTCTTCCAACATTTGAACTGGATTTTCCTCTGGTTTAGGAGGTGGTGACCAACGGATCTGATGGAGAACTACCACCAGGATTCATCTACAAGGTGGGATTGTTATCATCAGACCTAATTCAAAGCAGTCGTGATTAAATAGGGTACAATGTTTTGAATTCTAAAGACGACTTCTACTGGATCTCTTCTCCACTATTGACTTTTAACACTATACGTGTGATGGGTCTGTCCAGGTAAAGGCGGTGCACGACTACGCAGCGACAGACGGAGATGAGCTGGAGCTGAAGGCTGGAGACGTGGTGCTGGTGATGGCCTTCGACAGTCCTGACGAGCAGGTCAGTGCAGGTTGGCTGCAGGGCCGGATCTAGGCATGGGAATGGGGGGGGCAATGCCCCCCTAAATGTCACTACTGCTGTAGTGACATTTCTACAATAAGAACACCAGACCTGAGAACTATTATTGGGCCACGGATTGGCATAGAGTGCATTTCTAAAAAATATATAAATAAAAAAACGACAAAGCTTGCCTGTCCAAAATGTAATTCCTGTAGAAACGCTACTGCACTGCTGTTCACTGCAGCGATTTGTTCAACTCACGACACAATTCAAATCTATGCGAAAATAGCCAAGCCATAGCAAAGGATACAATGTGCTGCAAAGTGACGTGTTGTACATGCATAGATCGGCTCTTCTAAGTAAGTCTGTAAATCTGTCTCAGTAAATCAGCCAAAACTGGACTAACACTAAAACATTCCAGGTGACTTAAAATGACATTTCATTCTAGAGACTATGACTAAACGAAAGTAGAACAACATAAAGCCACAGTGACGTACAAACGCACCAGTAAAACGCTATTTGCTTCCCATATTTTGGCAGGCCCAGCTTACTCACTCACCCACTCACAGACATTTCTGCTTGGCTTTCACAGTATATGGCTCACAATAGATATTGTGTTTACTGTGTCGGCAGGATGACGGCTGGCTCCTGGGGGTGAAGGAGTCTCACTGGCTGGCCCATAAGGACGTGTCGATCAAGGGTGTGTTCCCCGAAAACTTTACTCAGAAGCTTTGAGATGATCCAGTGCGGTCCCACCACCAGGACCCCCCCCCCCCCCTTTCACTACTCTCTCCCAAATGTCTTGAACATGTGTCTCCTCTGGGACGACAACCAGGGTGAAATCGGCACACAAATATGTGGCTCTCTGTATTGAAACGTAATACTGGTACGGTGTGGGGTTGGAGTTGCCCATTGAAATGCGCAGTTTGCGTTATCGATTGATTTATGTTTGAGGTTTACATACATTGTTCTCATGGAGTGGGGTTAGAAAACAGTGCCAGTTCTGTGCATAAACACACACACACACACACACACACACACACACACACACACACACACACACACACACACACACACACACACACACACACACACACACACACACACACAAATATACACCACAGCTAAACAGTATCAAAAGATTTTTAGTTAAGAGTTGATGGGATGTAAAAACATAAAAAAATAATATATATACAGGTATATATAAAATACATTATGACCCAAATCATCAGCATGTTTCTGTTTTGTTACATGAGTCAAAAGTTATTTATGTGTTTTCACATCAGAATCCAGATATGTTGTTAGCAATAAAAGTGGAAAAGTAACTCATGGATGTACTGTGCTATTTTAAAACATGTAATGTAATATAATGTCAAAGGAGTTTGACAGCAGACACAATTTTGAGTTGACTTGTGAGATGATGCTTTTGATGAAAATACTACTGATTTTCGTTGAAAACAAACTCACAGTGCATCATCATAACCGCCTGAGCTTGGCGATGTGGTCTTGTTCCCTGCGCACCGGCCAGCGTCATACCATGGAGTTTAAATTATGCATAATGTTAATACAAATCTTTCTCAAGCAATTGACGACGCAGACTGTTGCTATTTTGCCATTGGAGTTTGGAAGCGCTTGTTTTCAGTGAAGCAACGTTATGTGCAAATTCATAACAGGTGGTAACACAGGTCTGTTGAGTGATATCTAACAAGCACTGCCAAACACCAACACACTCAAAACATGTCCACTGTGTCCACTCCACTCCACTGTGGATCTGCAAATAGAAAGAGGATAATATTTCAAGCTTTTTGTACAGCTGCAATGTTGGTGAGTTTGTTATTGTTTAATACAATTATAGGACCTTTCTGTTTGGATGAATATGGATCTTTCATGGAAAATTGCCTAGTTTCCAGAAAACTTAGTTCTGCATTGTGATCAATGGTTGTGGCTATTGGAAACATTTCTTAATCTCAGTGGCCATTCGAGTTTGTCATATGAACAATATGTGATTTATGTTAATGAATTCTTTGATAAACGGCACTTGCATTGCTAGTCAGCCTCAGAAGCAGTGGAGCTCTGGACCAGAGCTATAAACAACCCAACTAATGCCTGTATGACGATCACATAATGTCTTCTAAATGTGTGTGTGTGTGTGGGGGGGGGGTCCTCTCCCCATCAGGGCATTTGCGTAAACAACCGCCTCAATTTCTACCAGTGGTGAATCAGACTACAAAAAATCCCCTGGATTCAAAATGCCCTGGCGGTGCCTAGGCTGCCAACGGCGGGCTCTATGCGTTGTCCAGCGTCTTTTACTCTCCTGGACCCTCTGGATCTCCTCCAGCAGCCTCTGTTTGGTGTTGACCACATTTGCGGCGGCTCTTTTCATCAGCTCTGTGATCTGTTCAGGACCCAAGTCTAGTTGGAGGGTCTTGTATGTGTCTCTCATCTTTTTAAGATCACCTGATGCAAGGATAAGGAGAAAGTAGAAACAGCGATATTTTTACATTGTTATAATTTCACACAGCATCACAGACAATGTCACAAATAACATACGTGCATAGTGATTTTTCACTGAATTAAGGTTTCTACGGTAGGCTATAGGTATTCAGGTACTTTTCTGGCCCTTCCCCTCCAATCTGTGGGTACATGTTTAAAATTTAACCTTAGCTTAATTGTTCCTCACTAAATGCTCATTATATACTCTTTTGTTGCTGCCCCATCCTTTTGAAAAAAAAAAACCCACTTCAATATCCCAACACTGTTAGGATCTATCCAGACTTGGCTTGTTATATACAGCTTGTGTTTTTTACTCAGCTGTGACATCAATTCCTGCTTTTTTGACTGGTGGTGGATGGAAATAGGAATCACGGCTCAGCTTGTATTGAGCGACACCCATTTTCAGCATTTTGCTATGTCAATAATATACCTTAGATATGTTGTGTGGAATAAAAACGTCCCCACATTTTGTGTTTCCTAGAAATGAAGATCTGAAAACATCATTCATTAACATGGTGGAACCCAAATTGATGATGTCATTAAGTTGTGTTTCACCGATTGTTTGACTTTTTTATTATTTATATAGAGGTCAACAGAGTTTCATTGTACATGACAATAAAGATTGATTAATTGAACTTGAGGTAGATGAACTCACTCGACCACAACACTATATACAATGCAAACAACAAACAGAGTAGTTACCGCCGGGACAGTTCTCTCTGTTGAACAGCGGTATGTGGATCACTGTTGGGGTGAAGTTGTCTCCTCGAAACACATAGAAGTCCTCTGGTGTTTCTTTATCTTCCTCTGTAAATCTTGGTATGTTTGGGAAAGCTATGCCCATTTCCTTGGACATCTCGTGGGCATCTTTTATTGTCTGTAGACAATAAAAGATAGAAAAAAAAGAATAAGAAACAAAATGATAAAGACATCTATGTCTTTATCATTTTGTTGATTATGATATATTTGTGGTTAGGATTAGTTAGACCACTCCCACATTTCTCAATGTGACTCGAGAGCCATTTGCCATGTCTGTCTGTTGTCATGATTAGTCACAACCCGAGTTGCTTTGTCCACAGCGTAATCGTCTTTAAATAAGTCATGTTTGATAAGTCTATGAGGAAAATGAATGAGGAATTTAATTCTGGGCTGCAGGCAACATCTCAAAATGGGTGCGTCTGCTCTATCCTGCGGTGAAATTGAGTTTTAGGCAGAAGCAATATAATTTGTCGCTTAGGGCCACAGCCAGTTAGGGAGAAAATGTATGTATAGTTTATGCAAGTGGCATAAATGAATAAAATAGTGCATTTATATAGCACCTTTATCAAAGGCACTTTACTGTATATAGCTTGTGCATCACATTCACCCATTCATTCATACACTGATGGCGGCGGAAACCATGCAAGTCACAACCAGCACATCAGGAGCAATTTAGGGTTGAGTGTCTTGCTCAGCGGCACATCGAAACTAACTCTGGGGGAGCCTGTGTTTGAACCGGCAACCTTGCGGTTACCATCCAGAGACTGTACCCTTGAGCCACCGCCGCCCCATAAGCAGCAGATCTACAAGCAAGCTGTCACAGTCTGAGCTTGTACATCAGATATTTTTGACCATATGAATTGTGGCCGCTCAAGTGAGTGAAATATACAGTAGCTGCCACTGCCGTGCTATTGGCAATAGCAAAGTAAAGCTGATGATAATCTGATATGATGTTCTTTATAGTTCTAGCCCTTGAAAGTACTCCCAAATTAAGCATTTTTGGGGGTCTAGTGTGTGTGTGTGTGTGTTACCTGCATAGGGTCTCCTTCGCTGAAGTCAAAGGAGATGATGAGGTCAATGTTTCTCTCTGGTCTGAGGACAGAGAAGTAGGGAGAATTCAGCAGCAGCCCAGCATCGATATACTCCCTCGTTGGTGAGTTAGAAAGGTCCTGTAGACTCCGAGCTGTAGAACACACATAAGATGGCACCGTGTCTATAGAGTGCTCAAGTACTGACATTAAGCCCTGGTTCCAAGAATTTTTGCGGAATTACATTTTTCTTTTCTCTATGAAGAATAACATGGGGTCGTCTTGAAAAGTATTGGTCCAAAAATAAACAGACTATTGGAAGACCAGGAATAGCAGACTCCTCACTCAATTGTGCACTTGGGCAACTCCAAAGCATATCACATGCTCCAACATTTTATTTAACTGCCACAGCCCCGTAAACCGGGGCCCTGTCTGCACCCATATGATCCAATAAAGACAAATAAGAGCCAATAATTATATTTTTCCGTACCAATACAGTATTTGTCGATACAGATATGGACTGATATGACAAACAAGGGCCGTTCTGATTTTCTTCTACTTTTTCCGTCTCATACATGGCCATGTTGGCCATGCAGTATCATAATTATAATTGATATATGTGTTATAATGCATCTCAATTACTGTTCAAATTCTCTTAGCATGACTATTAGGCCTTATCATTATAGCATGATTATTAAGTGTAAACATCTATCTAATGTCAGAATTCTAAAATAAAATACCCATTTAATATACAAACCCATTATTCCAACAGGTTAGTGTCAGTGTCAGGTTAGTGTGAGGATGGGGAAAGGTTTATGGGGGCAGTGCATTCGGACCAATATAGCACATCAGAAAAATAAGCTTTCCACCATGATTATCATCAGTTAATTGTGTCAGAGCTGAGTTTGAACTCACCTGTCATGTTGTGAAGGAAGTTGTATGTGGTTCCCCAAGCAAATAAACTGGAAACTGTAATATATGAGAGGTTGAGGTTGAGTTGGTCATTTTCCGATCTGATCCCAAGTTCCCAATACCATAATTTTTGTAGGAGAGGGAGCAGCTCAGACAATTTAAGCCTTTCATTTTATACACAGGGTGCAAGCACTGAGGTACCCCTCTCCTACTGCTACATGTCCCGCAGCTCCCGCTTCTGAAGCGTGGTTGGAACTCCCTGTTGTTCATACCACAATTTCTGTGTTTGCCAGCACTGCCAATACTAAATAAATACAGATACCAAATAATAACTGTATATACAAAAAATAGTAAAATACCTTAATTTGAACTCCACCAACCAGGAATAGCAGACTTCAAAGCTAATTGCACATTTTATTTAACTGCCATAGTACCCCTGTGCAGGATCACTGGTTAGACTGGCATATTCATCATAGTGTCAACCCCTTACATCTGTGTCTAATAATTACTGTAGTAGTAAGGCTGGCATATTCACAAATACCAATATGACCCAATAATGACAAATAAGGGCCGATATCGATTCTTTTCCCAATACCGATACAGTATCGGAACATCTCTAATAGTAAGCCTAGACAGACAGACAGAGTGCTTGAATGAACATTGAACAACCAATGACTCATACCATTTATTGGTGGTGGTGGAAATGTATCAGCTGCAGCACTACCACACAGGCCTGCCAATAGATAAAGACAACACATAATGCACATCACTTATTACTTTGGATAACACAAACCAACAGAATCTGGCCGACGTGGTGGAGGCTAACCTTGCACATAGAGCATTTCCATCTCTGGTTGTTCCTTTATCAACACGCCCTTGTCAAATTGACTCCCAAAGTATTTCTGGTCCACGAAGGCCCCGGCAAGAGAGTACCCCGCCTCATGGGGGGTCATCTCAACCCACACGTCTGTCAAGAAAAACAGTCACTCTCAATACAATTACACTTAATTATTTTGTAAAAGTCACAGAGATAATTGACTCAAATTGACTCAGCCAGCTGTACAACAGTGATATTGCAATGCATATACTGTAGTAATAAAGCACATGCACACATGTACGCACGCACACATTAATTTACACTTTAATTATACTTTTTTGCTCTGGTTGTTCCCGTTTGTATCTGAACTCATTGTCAATGACAGTGTAGATAGGATATGGATCCATGGCATGATTTCCTCTCTGGTCTGATAGAACATGTTCATCTATCTGAAAACACAACAAATGATGCCTCAATATTTCCTGTTATGACTCCTGTTACATATGTATACGACATTTTCACCTCTCCCATATAGCCATAATCAATGCCCCCCCCCCCCCCCCCCCCCCCCCCCCGATCATGCTTATGATCACCCAAATACATCTGTATCAAATTTCAGGCTTTTACTAATATCTGACCTCTTTCACGAACAAGGTGACTATATCTGAAGACCACCAATGGGTTTTATTGATGTTATCATATCTTTGGTACTTTGTCCAATAGTGCGTAATATTTTTCCCAAACTGTAATCCAGGGCCAGAGAGCCTTGATTTTATGTCCTGAGTTACAGACTCCAGTCTGGAGGACCAGTTGCTCTCTTTGTATAAGGATGCCATGGCCCTGTAGATGAGAAGAGAGGAAATATGTTATGTAATTTATTTCCAGCTAGAACAATAGTTCATCATTCATGGCAACGCACATGTACAGTATGCCCCCACTGATGATACATGCATACTTTTTGTAATCGTATAAGAGAGCCTTTAGTGGGGGGGGGGGGGGGGGGGGGGTATACCAGGTAGATCCAGAGACTCCACTCAGGTACATCATGCAGTCCAGAAGACGTTCTTCCTTCAGCTGAAGCAGAGATCCCAGCAGTGCCACCATGGCTCTCTGTCCTCCTCCAGAGCCAATCAGAGCAATGTTGGGAACTGTTTCCTTTTTAAGAGAAGCATCATCCACAGATGTGACTAGTTGTTTTATCCTAAAGCCCGCAAACCCTCCAATACACTTCAAAATTGAGCTGACAAGCTGTCAGTAAGTGTTAATATTTAGGGGCCAAGGCTGCTTTAGACTCCTCACTAATCATGATGAAATGGTACACAAAGGTCATGGTAAGGATATTATATTATCATGGTCATTAGTCAGGGTCAATTTTATGAAGCTATGTGACAGACTTCAGTGCAGCATGGTCCAAGTCTATTTCAGTATGGTCTTGTTACAGTCAGTGCTTCCATCACACATTTCCTGAGCGAAAGTGCTACTTAGAGGTGCAAAGGTGAGCCTTATATCAGCAAAGTTAAGGTCACTTTCAGATAAAAGAAACAGAAAGTAATGCTATCCCGCCACCCACCTTGCATTAGAAGGACCTTCTAATGATTAGGAGATTCTTCTAATCAGCCCTAATCAGGGCTGTGATTTTTTTCCCATTACATCAGTGCAATATCCCATTAAACTTGTTTTGTTGGTAAAGTTAAAGGGGAATTGCACACCAAAACTTTTTTTTATCTTTATTTGCACTTAATTTGTTAGAAAAAAGTGGTCCAGGTGTTATTTTGTGAAAACACTCCTTAATGCCCGTTTCCCCTCTCCCAAAATAGGCTTATAATGGGGCTAAGGGGTCAAATGCAAGTTCACCTATATACATCGCTCCAAAATGAAAATTTCTGCTATATATTGTCTCCCCACCATGTCAGTAGTGAGTTAACACTCACACTTTCACTTTCACTTTTGGTACAGCAGTGATTCAACTGTCTCAAAAGGTGGGGGCGTGGCACATGGTTTATGGCTGAACCACTGCTGAAACGAAAGTGAAAGTGAAAGTGTGAGTGTTAACTCACTACTGACATGGTGGGGAGACAATATATACCAGAAAATTGCATTTTGGAGCGATGTATATAGGTGAACTTTCATTTGACCCCATAGCCCCATTATAAGCTTATTTTGGGAGAGGGGAAACAGGCATTAAGGAGTGTTTTCACAAAATAACACCTGGACCACTTTTTTCTAACAAATTAAGTGCAAATAAAGATAAAAAAAAGTTTTGGTGTGCAATTCCCCTTTAATATTGCGCTAAAAATTGCACTAAGACCAAGCAACCAGTGATCAGAGTATGTTCTGTATTGAATGGAATAAACTCTAGACTAAATAAAACTCCCTACCTCAGTGCAGTAGATGCCTTTGACGTAGAGGCATGCTATAACTTTGTATCTTCTTTCTCTGACATGGTCTTTCTCTGCATCATTCAGAGTGTGACCGATACGGACCTTGATGTTACAGGGGGAAATATATATATATATATATATATATATATATATATATATGTATATATATACACTGTATATATATATCGGACTGTTATTAGGGCTGTTGAATGGTTTAAAAAATTAATCAAATTACAGTTTCAAAATTAATTTAATCATGATTAATCACCATCCTTTACAGGATTTGAACTGTTCTGTTTATTTCTTAAATATTGATCTATATATACTCACCTGCAGCATTATTGGCAGATAAACCAGAAGCTTGTTAATCTACAACTAGGTGCCTACATTTTTTTACTTGAGAGTTAATGACCAGCTGAACAATGATTTACTCACCAAAAACATCACCCCATTATTGAAAATAGGTTAAAAATGTACCTTAAGGGTAGGCCTATTTGAACTAGTAGCACTGTTGTTACATAGACAAATGGGATTGGGAATAGAGGGACAAAATGGAATTGTTAGTTTTCTCAGATTGCATGCGCAACACTCTGGAAAACAAAGTACTGCATTTATTTTTTCAGGGCATGCCATGTGGTCTACCCCCACACCCTTTTGAATTGGAGCAGACCTTGAATCTATTATATAATCGGTTAAAGTGCAACTGCAACAAATGTAATGTTTAACACACACATTAATTGGCCATGCATGATAGATAGACAACAGCTGTAGCAATGGCAAATGGAAAAGGGACAAAAAACTTGAGACTGCACCACTGTTTTGTGTAAAAAATCAACAATCAAAAATCAACCCTGATTGGAGGAAGGCCTTTGGGTGGGAGTGTAACGATGTGAACTCTGAGTGAACTTCACCTGCGCTGTGTTGTGATTGAACTTGAACACTCTTGTTTTCTTCATTCACCATCTGAATTTATTCTCTGGTGACAAACAACAGGAATACAGTCAGAACCGGGCAGCGCAGCTTCCCACTTCGTACAGTGACACAGTCACGCTAAAAGTAAGAAAAAGAGCAGATACATTGGTGGTTGTGCAGGGTTCTTTTACAGCTCAAATTATACATTGTTTTTGTCACGCTAGATAGGAGCGGTTCGACCTTACCATGTCATTGTTAGCGTAGAATGGGAAGAGGAAACGGGGGTTTACTTCCCAAGTCTACGGGGTGTGTGGGCGTGGGGGGGGGGGGGGGTCCCTAGGTTGAACTACCGTAATAAGGGTAATGCAAGTGGAACTTCATTTTTATGAGCACACGACGCGGACCCCATACTGCGAACCATACTCCGAACTGCAGACTTGTACAAGAGTCCAAATAGAGCAGTGTTGCCAACTGCCAAAATCCAAAATGCACTAGTGGCACTTCCAAAATGCACTAGAATGCGCTAGATGCTTGCCTGGAAGGGAATATGACCATTAAATGACCATTAATCTTCTACATTCTCTAGTTGTGTAGACATGGGCTAATTCACATGATGAATATTTTAACTCTTGAGAGTGTAAAAATGAAACCAAATGGACCCGTAAGGGTCCATTTGGTTTCATTTTTACGCTCTCAAAGAGTTACATCTGGTTAACCAACTATCCATCATTTAGTCTGGGGACCACTGGTTGAAAACCACTGTCATAGGAGGAAAAATGGTGAAAAATGAGGGTTTTATCTCTGGCGCCTGTCAATCAATTTCACCCCAACTCACCAGCAAAAAAGCACTAGATTTTCCGCCAGGAGGTTTTCCACTAATTTTGGCGCTAGGGGGGTCTGGAAAAGCGCTAAATAGCGGCAAATGCGCCAAGTTGGCAACACTGAAATAGAGTGGTAAGGGGTTGAGAATCACTGCTAGGTCGGCAAAAAAAATCCTCGTATGCGGCAGCAGGGCCCAAACGGCCCATGGCATAAGCTCTTCAAATGGGGTGTCAAATTAGGGGTCCTTTAGGGACTTGAAAAGGTTTGGGAACCACTGGTATAGTCAGGTAGCTGGATTATTTGGTTTAAAGTGGTAAAATATGACATAGGCCTACATACTGTATTCATTCATTCCATTCATGAATCCACTTGCTCACTGGCTGTAAGTATTGGTCATTTTTTACAGGGGGTTCTTGTGACTTGTGCTTTTGTCATGATTCTGAAATCTGTATCCATTCCAAGCGGCTAGTTTTTGTGCAAAATTAATGCTTGGAATTGGATTCATAATCATAGAGGTTTTATATAATATGCTACGTAAAGCAAACAAGTTTGTCATTTTGTTCTGCCATACGATGTTAATGGAGATGCACAAGAAACACCTATAAAATGTTCCCAATAATACTGAGAGCCGGTAGTTTAGGAGTAAAAAAACACACAACAGGGATCCAATTGGATTCCTGTTGGTTATGCAATATGATTTGTTCCTAATCTTATACTTTTTTATTGGAATCCTCCTGTATAGGATGATTTTGGGTGACCGACTTTAGGCAGGCAGCTTTTGATTTCTGTTCACCACTCAGCTGTGTTCCCATTATTCAACACCAGGTGGTGGTATTGGTTTAGAACTGTCTGACACTACCTTGACTGGCATTTCAAGGTCCAGGGTTTACATTATTCTGGCCTGACCTCTGTGTCCACAGGCCAGGGAATGCAGCAGTCACGTGGAAATGGTAATCAGCTCAGTCTCCCCATTATGTCCTTGGAATATAATGGGGAGGGGGTTATGCATGTCCCTTTGCAATAACATTGATTTGAGCCATAGGCCTACCTCTCAGGGCCATCACTTGGGGCAACAGGGCAGGGGATGGCGGCCATTACCCCCACTCCCCCTCCCTTAAGTGTTCACATAATAACCAGTTTAGTGTGTGCTGCCCGGAAAAGATACACATCGGAAGTGGTTATATCTAACTACTTCCTCATACTTTGTGCTAGCTAGAGGTCTCCAGCTTGTTCAGCTTTATGCAGTTACAGTATTCATGATTGTATTGTTCTTCTTCATGGTTTCATTTATTAATGTTTTTGTAATGGTTTTTGCATTAGGAAGGATAAGATCTTTTTAAGTTTATAGCAACCACAGGCACAGATTGCAGTTGCAATCTGTGGTTGCTATAACAACGTATGCAAACCTCTGCCACTTCCTGGGGTCTGCAGTCAGTAAATGTCACCATCCATCAACACACCATTAAACTCTTGACTTGTTTGAGCAGACTGTGGTGATTTCACCACAATCGCTTTAGTTTAAATGTAACTATTAATTTATTAAACACTTTAAATGTGGCGTTTTTAAATATGTTCTCCGTTTAGCCCCGAACAAGAAGTGAAAATAATTGATACAATACAAGCTCTTATTATGCTATGTTAGAAGTGGGACTTTTAAAAATACTAGAGTTTACAGTTTAGGCATTTAACTAATCCAGATAAAGGAATGAGCAAAATAAATGCATGGCAACGTTGCCATTCATATGCATATGATATATCATATGTATGTGAATCCTACATAAGAACATAGCAGTAAATCAATAGCTAATTAAACTGTTCTCTAGTACACAGCAAGTACACATCAAAACTAAAGCTTGTTTAATGCTGTGAGCTAGTAGATTGCCTATTTTTAAATGTCCGACATATATACAGTAGGCCTATATTGTATATCCGGGCTGAATGCACGCTTAGTGTATGTTTTTAATAATAAGAAAAATAATAATAAAAGTTAAACAATTGTAGTTGGGTCAAACAACATCGCTTCTGAGGTTTAGTGGGGTAGAAGCAGTGGTGGACAGAGTACTCGACTCCAGAACTTGAGTAAGAGTAAAAGTGAGCCTTGTCAACTTTACTTACTTGCAAATAAAAAGTACTTGGTGAGAATCTTACTTGAGTGAGAGTAAAAAGTACTCGCTTTTAAGTATACTCAAGTACAGTAAGTAAAAGTAAATTGCTATTTTTTATATAATATAGTAAAAATACAGTAATAATTTATAGCACCTTGTAACTGTTAAACCACCTAGCCCATCCATCCATCAGTCAGTCAGTGGGTTGTGTGAGGGGAACAGTGCATTATTGGCACATCCGGAATGGAATGTTCGCCTTAAAAAACGTGCTCTGCCCATCAACCTCTCTGTGGGATGGTTCTTGTATCCTTGAATTTCTTATTTGCCAAGAATAGAAGTGAGACATTCGGTCAGGGTTAGGGTATATACTGGGCTTATTGTTGTATATTATTTGGGATATATGCAGTGATGGGCAAGTTACTGGGAAAATGTAGTAACCTGCACTACTTGTTACTCTCGAAAAAATGTAGCTAAGCTACACAACAAGCTATCCCTAGTAAATTGTAGCAAGATACACTACAAGCTACATGACAAAAGTAGCTTGATGTAGCTTGCTACATCAACATTACATATATAAAAATATATATCTCAACTTAATGTACAACTTTCTAAATAATAATCATAATAATAAAATAATATCAATAAATGTGTATTATGCATATTAGAGGGATGTATATTTTAGGTTTTCTACCCATTAAAATGGGCGGAATTTGAAAATGTGTGTGGGAAAATGTAGTAAGCTACAATCCTTTTTACTCAAAATAAGTAGTGTAGCTTTACTACAAGCTACTCGAAAATGTAGTGTAGCTTCACTACAAGCTATTGCCAGAACAAATGTAGTAAGCTACACTACAAGTTACGGGAAAATGTAGTTAAGCTATGTAGCTTAGCTACTTGTAACAAGCTACTGCCCATCACTGGATATATGGTTAGGTTTTGCTGCTGACTTTCATTGTAATAACAATGCCAAGAGCTCATTTTAACTCAATGGGATAATTCCAATGTTTGGAACTATAGTCCATATAGCACCCCACTTTGTCTCAATGGGATAGAGATTGGCAATTGTGATAACTGTGATAACTCCCTCTGTGGTACCACAGCTCTTTATGTGGTATTTAATTGAGGATTGACATCAGTTGTGTTAACTGTGGCTGGGGTTATGGTGTTGCCAGCTTCTGCAAGAGAAATAAGCAACCACGAGAAAACAAGCCCCAGATAAGTGAAAACAACATAAACAAGCATGTATAGGCAGCATGTCGCACGTTGATGACGAATTTCCGCTTCTACGTAGATCGAAGTGGAGAACCGAGAATGTGCACTTTGATTGGTTCATTTTTGACGAACACGTACAGCCTGTGGCCAATTGCATTTCACTTCAGGAGTGTGGCAAAAAAAAAAAAACTTCAGGAGTGTGTGTGTGTGTGTGTGTGTTGGGGGGGGGGGTGCTATAAATGTACTTTTACTTATACAACCTTTTTAGAAATGTAACGGAGTAAAAGTACAAATCCTTGTCTTGGAAATATACTCGAGTAAGAGTAAAAGTTAAAAAAAAAAAAAACACTCAAGTAAAGTACAGATCCTCTGTACTCAATCTGTACTCAAGTACACTACTAAGTAAATCGACTTGAGTAGTGTCCACCACTGGGTAGAAGTAAAGATACTGAAAATTGGAAGTGCTCCAATAAAGTAAAATCAATGTCTCGGAATTGCCAACCTAGCACTTGTAAATGTACTTAGTTATACTTTACAACACTGAGATGAGGATGTGCTTATTATACCTTTGAGCAGATCAGCTGACAACCCAAGTGTAAACAGTACTGTTGTTGCCATGGTAACTATAGGAGTTTGTTGCTGGAAGTCCCCACAATGCAAATGTTTAAAGCTATGTCACCATGGCTGCAGCTCTAATCCTTTGGATATAGGCGTTACGGGACACCGACTCAAACAATGGAGTCAAGCAGAGAGGGGCGTAATTTCAGAAAGACACAGCATACCCATAGAGTAGAGCAGGGGCCCATTTCCAAAAAGTGGATGTGTACAAAGGTCTCAAGGTGTTGCCAAGCAACACGTTGAGAGAGAGAGAGATGGCAGATCAACTTGTTTCCCTGCTTGTTTGCGGGTCGAAAATAGAAAATGTTAGAAAATCTGGTTGTAATCACAGGCAGATTAATGGTTGCATTAAGCTCACAATGTCACGATGTATGAGCCTGTAAGTCTACTATCTAGAATAGAATGAAGTAGGACATTCTTTTCCAAAAACAATATCGTACCAAATTCGGATGCTACCTGAGTCTGTAGACAAATATGCATTTTGTTTATCAGAATCAATAATATACAGCTGGTTTGATCGAATTGTTAATTGAATGATTGAATACTTTTTTGCAGAAAAAGGCCATGAACGTAAGGGTGCAGTACAAGGTCGAAGCGATTTGAAAAGCCTATACCGGTAGTTAGTTTCCATTTGAATACTCCATGCTTCATAGCATTTAATGAGTCTGACAATAACTGTGTAAAAACACCACTGTTTATTGGGCATTTGCTCATTTCATTGAGGAGTATTTCTCATTTATTTCTGCACCAAATATCTGTACAGAGTAGGGGATTCTGTGTTTTTGCTGTTGCAACTTGCCTGGAGGTGACTGTAATGTGACAGTCATCAGGCCACCATAAGGTTTGTGGTGAGTTGATGGTTTCAGGGATTGACTCATGAGATCGATGAATAGATGAAGGTTTAATTAAGAAATGTGCTATGGTTGATCCCCAGGAGCCATGGTTGTGCACAGTAGGCACTAGGCACACACCACAGCGTGATCATGCCTACTATGGCTTATTTTCTGGACAATATTTGTTCTTAATTAGTGTTTAAGTGTGTTGATTGAAGTTAGCTTTGCATTTCATTCCAGCTGGTGCTGGAATCCAGATCAGATCAGATGCACACACATGCACGCACACACACACACACACACACACACACACACACACACACACACACGTATTTGCTATTGCTTGCCTATCATTCTAACAGTGTCATAACATCCATCCTTATGAAGTGACCATAGTCTGCTCACAGCTTTGCTTCTCCTTCATCAGGTGAGGGGAATGGCCGAAATGTAAAAAAAAAACCACGATAACCGAAATGTGAAAAAAACATTCATAAGCAAAGCTGTGTGCAGACCCTTTTAAAATTGTCATTGTGTGTCCAGTACCAGCAAGGAACAGTATGTGTGCAACCCACTGCCTGGTTTGGAACTTGTCAGCACACGATAGCGGAATAAAAAATAAAATAAAAATAAAAATAAAAATGGCTGTTGCGGCAAAGTGCTGCAAAGACCTGCACCCTGGGGACCCACGGCCGTGCGGCACTTTGCCCTGGGGACCCACTTTTATTTCCCATTCACAGCCATTCAAAAACACGTCATGTGACCAAGATGTGGAAGAGATTGAAGAAGATCTGGTTCCAAAAATGAGCCAGTATTTATTGTGTAAAGTCCATGATATTTACATTGGAATGACTGTTCCCGGCTGGGAAGTGTCCTAGGGTGGACAAGAGGGCGGGGCTTATCTAGAGGTCCATTGAGTTTTATATTCTAATCTTGTTTTATCGCTGTCCCCTCTTTAAATGATTGCACTTGAATATCTAAATTGTTGAAGGCCCCGGATGCCCGCCTGTCTACTCCCCTTACATGAGAATAGGCTGCGCTTTGATAGCACAGTAGACCACAATTTGGCCTGATAAAACAAGACGGAAATACAAACACACACAATTCCCCGGGTGTCTGGTTACACTCTGGACAGAAGCATTCATCTATCTCAGGTGTCACCTGGCTTTGAGAGAAGCGCGCCATGCAGGTCTTCGCCCTATAGGCGCCGGCCCATCCACCGCGATTTGCAATGCAAATGAATCTCGACCTGCACTGAACACACACAACAGTGATCTGTTACTGCAAACTACTCAGGTCACCCAAGCCGAGGGATATATATCAATTTTCTGTAGATGATGGGAAAGTGATTGGTGTTTGAGTGAATTTGTGATTGCGATCTACCGGTAGATCACAATTAAGGGCTGTGCAGTTAGATCACATAACATGAATTACAACTTGCATTAAGGTGAGTTGATTGACATCAAAAATTGCCTGTTAGCTCAACCACAGAGTGCAATATTTTGTTTTCAAGAGTGTAGGCCTACAAGTGAAATACAAAAAAACTTCCTATTCCATTTCTCCCCATTATTTCCATTATTTCTATTTGTCTTCAGCAGTGCTGCTATTCCATATTTAGCTATTTTCAGCAATGGTAAATAATCCTTTTTCAGTGGGTAGATCGTGTTGAGATGCTCATTTTGAAAATAGCTCTCAAGTCAAAAAAGTGTGGGCACCCTTGGTCTAACCTAAGGTCTCTAGTAAGTGTATGGAGGCATACATTAATATATGACCTGCTAGTTCTAATTCCAAGGCTCATTGGCTTAATGCCCAGACAAGCGATACTAGGTCACAGCACAGGCCTCTCAGATCATTTACTAAAAGGGTCAGGCCATTGCTTCTCTTCTCAAACTTTTTGGCTCGAGTCACAAATAACTTTTTCCATCCACGGACCACGGCACTCCTGAATTACATGATTTACACTGTTGCTTTATCACACCTTTTGTGCATATTAACCAACTCCAAAAATACATCATGTCAATCACAAGGGAAATTAGGTTAGGTTGTGGCATCTTGTGAGATTGTAGGTCTGCTATTATTGGTGGGGGATTTTATGCAGATTTTAAAAATAGAAGTACAATTTGACTTGGGTACATAAGTATGTTAAGTAGTTAAACTTATTTTGAACAATTTCAAATATTATCCAAGTATTCTGAGGCACCCCCAGACTTGTGTCAAAGCACCCTATAGGCCTACTTTATTTTGCGATGGCACCCAATATTATGTCACCACTGCAAAACATATGCTATGTGGTTTACAAAATGAGTAAACTGGCCTTGAAATACCCCGAGATCTAAGATAGTTTTGAAATGCACATACATGTCATCCAGTACGTATAGCCTGCAGTGTATTAGACTTTACTTTACTCCCAGGGAACAATGCTGTTTCATGCAGAGTAGCCTAGACTCTTGGCGCTGAACAAAGAGAACAATTATGGGTCACATTTCACAGCTGCTGTAATCTTAGTTGCCGGGGAGCCATCTGTGTAACAACAGCCGCCATTCCTCCGATCTGTGCACGAGAGCATAGCAGCGGATTTTCTGTTTGCCCCGCTTTTGGTCTCTCTGGCTCCTCTGGTTACCACAACATGCCAAGCTGGTTGCTTAGCGATGGCCCACTAGGCCTATAAAGGTGCTCCGCGCACTTTACACCTTTACACAAACAAAAGGTCCCAGAGCCAGACACATCACAGCCTGAGCGAGAGACTATATACTTTGCAAGCAATCATGGTGAGGCCCTTTTTTCATTTATATGGTCAAATGTTAATACAGTGAAATCTAAAAAAAATGATCTAATGTTTTAATGTAGGCCTACAGTATGTTAGATATTTGTTATTCAACAAAAGCATAGGCCTAAATGTATCTGTGTCCTGTGAAAATTAAGTAAAGAAGAAGTAAAGATGTGCAACTTCAACCTTGTGTGGCTACAGTTAGATGTCCACTGTTTCAAAAACAAAACAAAGTTGGAGAAAAGTGACATCTTGTGAAAGCAAGAAATAGGGTAAAAGGCACAGTTCATGTTACACTATTATCAATATCCTATTTTACTTTTTTGATGATGAAGCCATTTTTGTATGGAATGATTATAATGCCGATAATAATTCGTGTCTGTAATTGTGCTCTGTGTCTCTGCAAAATAAATCCAGTATTAATCAGTATCTGTAATTGTTTTCTGTATATCTGCAAAATAATCCGTGTCAAATTTTGCATGTGTAGAAAACAGTTTCGCAGGTATAGAAAACAATCTTGTAGTGGTGAGGTTTGTATTTGCTGCTTTGTATCACTGCAAAGTTTCACAGGTGTAGAAAACAATTTTGCAGTGTTGAAATTTGTATTTGCAGCTTTGAATCACTGCAAAATCGTTTTGCACCTCTGCAAAATAAATCTGCAACTCTGCAAAACAATCCTTGTAAGTTTTCGGTCTGCGCAACAACGACTGCGGCGACATCTGCTGTTCAAGTACAACACCACACATCTACAGTTTGAAAAAACACAATTCAAAATTGTACAGGTTTTTGGCAGTGTCTTCACTTCACCGCGGAGAGCCAATCAGCAGTTGGCTTACTCAGCAGTGCACCATTTTGATTGGTTGGCCAAAGGAAGCAGTCTCGCCAATCCCAGTCATTCATAATACATGAATATGAGATCCCATTGTTGGGAAGTACAGAGGTCTAATGGCGGCTGTTCTATAGCCCAGCACAGCTTTAGTGATCTTAAATCCCTTTATTTTAGATCGTTTTGTGTAATAGTAATGCATAAACATTGCAGAGACTTTAGACGTTTCTGTACAATGGTTTAAAACTGCACAAGGGTATGCTTAAAGTATCTTATTTAAACAGGGACAAACTCCGACTGCAGTTTCTGCCCCTCAATGTCGCCCCTCCACCCTCTGACAGCTGTGTGATTGCTGTGCTAGCACAGCATTAGCATAACTATCAGCAGTTCTGACAACAAAAGAAGAACATTTGGGGAAAACTCCGCTATTTATATACTATCGTTTTGACAGATACCATTAGTCTGTTGGCTTGTGTATAATCTAAATATCAGATAAACGTGCATTAGTGACAATATATTTATAACCAGTGTTATTTTAGCAATTCTATTAAAGCTAACAAATATAAGACTTCCGGTGCTGATCACTTCAAAATAAGACTACCCTTTATAGTATTGAAAAGCGATCCATTTGCACACTTAAACGAACATTCAGCATTCATTAGCCTTTATTATCAAATGGGTCAAAACCTGTTTTGGTCCTGTAGATTGGAGGTGTCAAGGGTGGTCCCCAAAACAACAGAAAGTGCTAATGTAATGGCCCATCACCATTTCCACTAAAACCCGTTTTACTTGCCTGGAGAGGCTGGAGGATAAAAGGTTGCTCCAAAACAACAGAACTCACTTTATAGTAATTCTATATCATTTGTCATTTATTCACGTTTTATTCACATTTCTCTTAATTGTACTACTAATTATTATTTAGATTACATTGCCTCTTATCCTTACTGTAACTCAGAGTTACACTTACACATCCATATCGGGTCCATTTGGAGGGGGGTCCCTGGCCCCCCTCCAAATGGACATAAGAAATAAGAGTAGCCTTCATAGTATTGAAAGAAGATCCATTTGCATTACAGCGTTTAAATACACCTATTATATTTCAGTGTAAAATACTTAGATAAAAACGTTATCAAGAACATAAAATGATCTAAATTGATGAATAATAGACTACTATTCAGTAGGCTTGTTGAGCTTTTTAGCCCCATTGTAAATCAGAGCTACACATCCATGAGGGCCCATTTGGCTCCCAACTATTCATTTAGAAATGATCGCTTTTCAATACTATAAAGGGTAGTCTTATTTTGAAGTGATCAGCACCGGAAGTCTTATATTTGTTAGCTTTAATAGAATTGCTAAAATAACACTGGTTATAAATATATTGTCACTAATGCACGTTTATCTGATATTTAGATTATACACAAGCCAACAGACTAATGGTATCTGTCATAACAATAGTATATAAATAGCAGAGTTTCCCCAAATGTTCTTCTTTTGTTGTCAGAACTGCTGATAGTTATGCTAATGCTGTGCTAGCACAGCAATCACACAGCTGTCAGAGGGTGGAGGGGCGACATTGAGGGGCAGAAACTGCAGTCGGAGTTTGTCCCTGTTTAAATAAGATACTTTAAGCATACCCTTGTGCAGTTTTAAACCATTGTACAGAAACGTCTAAAGTCTCTGCAATGTTTATGCATTACTATTACACAAAACGATCTAAAATAAAGGGATTTAAGATCACTAAAGCTGTGCTGGGCTATAGAACAGCCGCCATTAGACCTCTGTACTTCCCAACAATGGGATCTCATATTCATGTATTATGAATGACTGGGATTGGCAAGACTGCTTCCTTTGGCCAACCAATCAAAATGGTGCACTGCTGAGTAAGCCAACTGCTGATTGGCTCTCCGCGGTGAAGTGAAGACACTGCCAAAAACCTGTACAATTTTGAATTGTGTTTTTTCAAACTGTAGATGTGTGGTGTTGTACTTGAACAGCAGATGTCGCCGCAGTCGTTGTTGCGCAGACCGAAAACTTACAAGAATTGTTTTGCAGAGTTGCAGATTTATTTTGCAGAGGTGCAAAACGATTTTGCAGTGATTCAAAGCTGCAAATACAAATTTCAACACTACAAAATTGTTTTCTACACCTGTGAAACTTTGCAGTGATACAAAGCAGCAAATACAAACCTCACCACTACAAGATTGTTTTCTATACCTGCAAAACTGTTTTCTACACATGCAAAATTTGACACAGATTATTTTGCAGATATACAGAAAACAATTACAGATACTGATTAATACTGGATTTATTTTGCAGAGACACAGAGCACAATTACAGACACGAATTATTATCGGCATTATAATCATTCCATATTTTTGGCCTTATTTTGCAGTGTCAGCAGTAAAGTAGATTTTTAAAACTACTCCTTCCCTTGGAAACATTAATCAAGCTTATTAATGAGGAGGACTGCCACAATTATTGGCTAGCCTAAGAAGACCTTTGCTCATTAAGAGGAAACGCATACAAAAACAGTAAAACTAATAGTGAAATAATTTCAACTTGCACAGGAAATCGGGTTCAAGTTACACTTGCACCTTTCATTTATAAAACTATGAAAGCATATGCATTCTGTGCCACTTTAGATTTTTAACCATTATTTTATATTTGGCTTCTCATAAATGGCAGAATATACTGTATAAACATTTTTAACTCAAATTCACTGCTTCTGTACCTGGAACACATTGTTTTAACATTGGGTACACAGTCAATACATGCTGTACATAGGATAAGTTTAAGGATCACTGATATGCCAACTTAAAACAAAACATTGCATTTTCCTTCCCCGCAGCGTGAATGTATCTCAGTCCATGTGGGCCAGGCCGGCGCTCAGATCGGCAATGCATGCTGGGAGCTGTACTGTCTGGAGCACGGCATCCAGCCCGACGGTCAGATGCCCAGCGACAAGACCATCGGCGGGGGAGACGACTCCTTCAACACCTTCTTCAGTGAGACCGGAGCAGGGAAACACGTTCCCAGGGCCGTGTTTGTAGACCTGGAGCCAACCGTCATAGGTATAAATCAGTTTGTTTTCAGTTCAATCTGTGACCTGCTACGCAAAAGCATAGCAGGCCAAGGCATTTGTAGAGGCATTTGTAGATTCAACCTTAGGTCTGAATAGTTTGCTCCACGAAAGCCATGAAAATATAGTTTACTCACTCATTCTTTATTCTTTCCTCGAAACAGACAACAAAGTTTAAAATTGAAACTGAAGCGCCACAGTGTGCACTCAAATGAGAATCCTGTGAGAAGAATTGAAACAGAATGTTAATCATAACATCAGAATGGTCATATATACCAGCAAGGCTAATGCTTTCTGTGTAAATGAGTGTTACATATTTGGACAGTACAGTTAGTGAAAATCCAGCCACCCACTCTCATATTACATACAGTATACACTTTCTACCCAAACATGTGCCTTCTCTTTGCAACATCCATCCTCCCAAGTTTCGCAAAAACGCACCTGTTCTCAAGTTATTGTGTTGACAGACACAATAAACAAACAACATCAATAGGTGGAGGCAACACCATATTGAATAAAATGTCAATACAATATTTTCCAATTTCAGATGAGGTCCGCACAGGTACCTACCGCCAGCTGTTCCACCCTGAGCAGCTGATCACTGGCAAGGAGGACGCGGCCAACAACTACGCCCGTGGTCACTACACCATCGGCAAGGAGATCATCGACTTGGTTCTGGACAGGACTCGTAAGCTGGTAAGCCTTTCGAATATATAGCACAAAATACATTTTGATATTGTAATTAACTTTGAATAAAACGCAGACAAAAGCCACTGTCTATAGGGGTGGTTGCACCACTCAAGAATTAAAAATGTTACTCCCGTATTATTCATTATTCAGGCGGACCAGTGCACTGGGCTCCAAGGTTTCCTCATCTTCCACTCCTTCGGTGGAGGAACCGGCTCCGGTTTCACCTCCCTGCTGATGGAGCGTCTCTCCGTCGACTACGGCAAGAAGTCCAAGCTCGAGTTCGCCATCTACCCTGCTCCTCAGGTGTCCACAGCCGTGGTGGAGCCCTACAACTCCATCCTAACCACCCACACCACCCTGGAGCACTCCGACTGCGCCTTCATGGTGGACAATGAGGCCATCTACGACATCTGCCGCAGGAACCTGGACATCGAGCGTCCCACTTACACCAACCTCAACAGGCTCATCGGTCAGATCGTGTCGTCAATCACCGCCTCTCTGCGCTTTGACGGCGCCCTGAACGTGGACCTGACTGAGTTCCAGACCAACCTGGTGCCGTACCCTCGCATCCACTTCCCCCTGGCCACCTACGCCCCGGTTATCTCCGCCGAGAAGGCCTACCACGAGCAGCTCTCCGTAGCCGAGATAACGAACGCCTGCTTCGAGCCGGCCAACCAGATGGTCAAATGCGACCCTCGCCACGGCAAGTACATGGCCTGCTGCCTGCTGTTCCGCGGAGACGTGGTGCCCAAGGACGTCAACTCGGCCATCGCCACCATCAAGACCAAGCGCACCATCCAGTTCGTAGACTGGTGCCCCACGGGCTTCAAGGTGGGCATCAACTACCAGCCTCCCACCGTGGTGCCCGGAGGGGACCTGGCCAAGGTGCAGAGGGCCGTGTGCATGCTGAGCAACACCACGGCCATCGCCGAGGCCTGGGCCCGCCTGGACCACAAGTTTGACCTCATGTACGCCAAGAGGGCCTTCGTCCACTGGTACGTGGGCGAGGGCATGGAGGAGGGAGAGTTCTCAGAGGCCAGAGAGGACATGGCCGCACTGGAGAAGGATTACGAGGAGGTGGGCACCGACACCCTTGCAGACGAGGGAGAGGAGGGCGAGGAATATTAGGGTTCAGGACAGTATAAACATCACAAAATCAATGCTGTAAGACTGTAACGTTCTCCTTTTCCCTGGCAAGTTATGTAAAAGTAATTCATATGAGGATTTCATGAATAAACTTTGTATCTTACAGCGACTTTGATGGAAGTTGAAAGAGCCAGACTCAGTGCCGTGACTTTCAGAAAATTGGTTGAATTACAGAATGAATGTAGTGTCAAATTTGTCATACCAACCTGTTGTTTCTAAGTTTAAATGACAGTCAACACTGTCATTTAAAGTTGGTTCTTCTGTATTTTGGTGCACAAATGATGTCCTTTTGGTGTGAATAAATTATGCCAAATAACAACAAAGTAGTGGATATATTGTGTGCATACATGACAAACCATCACAATATACTCAGAATCTATATATAGTATTTTAATCAAGACAAGTGGTGATTGCATGGTTCTAATTTCATAATAAATGAATTATGACTAGAGCTATAAAAACAACATTGGGGTGTTTTTGGGGGGTGAGTTACAACACCATACCTATATTGTAGGTGTAAGTTACACATGTTGTGTTGTATGGCACAAATAGCTGACATCGTAAAGTTGTAGATCAGCTATTGTTGATATTTAAGAACATTGTTCAGTGTTCCTCGGCCAATACTCTAATGACATTATGCCCAAACTATCATACACATACTAGAGAGTAGAGACCACCGGGGTCCTTGAACACGTTCCAATAGTAACACATGGAACCAACTGGACTATAGTTTGGTAAAAAGTGCATTTATAAAGCACCTTTATCCAAGGCACTAACATATTCATACACCAATGGTAGCAGAAACCATGCAAGGCACAACCAGCACTGTCAGGAGCAATTTGGTGTTCAGTGTCTTGCCTTCATTTTACACTCTCAAGAGTTAAATTATATTTAAACATCTGAATTACTTAAAATCTGTAGAAGAAATGTAGAAGAATTGTTATTTTGACCAACGTTGTGCCTGTTTATCTCTCCTAAATTGTTTACTTGCTTTGGGGTTTGAGAGATTAAACTCAACACCAAATGGTGGTCCCTGGCTAAAATGCTGAATAAATACTGGGCCCTGGTGTGAAAACCACTGAAAAAAAAAACCCCACTGCTTTAGTGTGTCATATCAGTCCCTCCACTCACAGTCACATCCATAATGTTATAGAGGTCATTATAGGATGAAATGTGATCCTCCCACCAGCACTAAGCCCCGCCCCCTCTGCCTGCGTCAGAGCTCGTATAAAGGCTGCAGTGAGCCCCGCAGCGCCTCATTCATCCTTCATTCACCGAATCCTCAACTTCGGCTAGAAGGGAAGCACAAAAACCCGTTCAAAATGGTGAGTGTTATTTTATAATACTGCAAATGAAACGAGACAGCCATGGGGTGGAAAAAAAGATCGGGGAGTTTTTATAGCCGGGCTGTTTGTGTTACAAATCCAGAGTGTGGGGTATGGCGTAGGGATTTTTTTGAATTTTTTTTTTTTTTTTTTTTTTTTGAATTTTGTTTTTGGGTCGATCATGGCCGTTCAAAGATGCCCTGGATGATAAGACGATTTCTGTTTGCAATATATAGCCTATATTCTTCAATATAATATTTCCCCCCTCCAAAATTAGCAGTAGGTTCTATAATTGCATTTGGTGTTTCATTTATTATAATATGAAAAGTATATTATTTTTATAATTATTGTAAAACATTCAGCAGAGGTTGAATGTCTTTCTTTCAGAGCCACATGGTCTGATATTCGAACCCAGGCCTACTGCTACTGCATAGTTTCATCTGTAGACAAAATATTTAAAAAATAGCATTGTGAAGCTGTAGGCTATTTTTTTATATATTAAACTACTCCTTATTATCCTCGTTGATCACGTTCATTTCAGTTTAAAATGTGCCCCTTTTTGTTGGGATGCATTGATGCGTGCAGAGATGGAGGGAAAAATCAATGCAGGGTGTGCTTTACCGTTATATAGGCTACAGTTACACCACGATATTTGAACTGGGAGGAGAGGGATGATGGCGCGCGCGCCACATACTGGGTCTGGCAACTGCGCACGCGCGCACACACCCTGCGTCTACTGTACACTTTGGATAGACCTTTGATGCATCTTCTTAGGTGGGTTGGAGGGTAGGGGGGTCAGAGCTAGATAAATACCATCTAAATCTACAGTCTATATCCTCTGTCTGACCTAGCCATCTGTAAATGACCCACATGGTGCCAGCTGTCTGTGTTGATTATACAGTGTCTGTTTAATACAGACACCAGCACTGTGTGTTGTGTAAAAACAGATGGCTTATTGTGTGTAGGTTTAACACACACACACACACACACACACACACACACACACACCCACCCATGCACACGCACATGCCGTGCAAGTAGAATATGTATAATATCTACAAAATATAAATCAACCATTTTAAATTAATCTCACCAAGTTACAGTTATAGCCTACAAGTGGCCTATAACCTACATCATAGCAAGGTGCCGTTCTCAGTACTACTCTATTGGCCTGAATATAAGACTAGATTTTCCCAATGGAAATATATTCTAAAAATGCATGTGTGATCTGTGATCATATTATAATCAGACTAGACTAAATGAAATTCAACGTTCTTTTTCCACAATTAATGAGTCATGAAAAACTGAGGCTCATCTTGAAAGCAGAGTCGTCTTACAGTATATTCGGCACAATACGGTAATAATGATGCTATCAGCACTAGTACTTCTGTGGCAGGTTGTTTTTGCTCAAGAAACAAGTGGACAGGCAGGTTTATGGGGCGTGGGGGTGCGGGGGGAGCGCAGGGTCTAGAGATAGGGAGTGGCTTTCTTTTGTAGCACTGCACAGGCCTCCCAATGATCTGCTGACACAGCTAGCCCACAGTGTGTCCATTTTGCAGGGGGGATGGGATATGGGATGGGCAGTCAGTGATGGGGGATGATACTATGGCACCATGACCACACCACACCAGCTGCTGCTGCAGCAGCAGCAGCAGTAGGGAAATTCTGCGGGTGACTCAGCATTATCCTATATTTGACTAGTGGGCAGATGAGTCCCTCCCTCCCTCTCCATCCATGGATTCCCTGAATTAAATATGACCTAATATATATGCAATTACAACAACAACAACCTGCACAGACTGTGTGTCCTTTAAGCCCCTTTAAGATGTGCAAGCAGATACCAGTATGTGGTGGCTGGTGGTGAATCAATATTTCATTAACATGTCAATCATGCGCCACTCAGTCCGGCCATCGGGGATTGCAGTGGTTCACAGCAGGTGTTCCATAGAGCCAGTGGTCCCTAAAATGGGTTCTGGGTGGTTTCCAACGAAATGATCGAGAGTTGGTAACCAAATGGACCCGTATAGATCTCTTAACTCTTGGTAAAATTCTGCGTCCTCAAGAGTTACTTTGTTGTCATAGATTAATTAATTTACAAAGTCTACACAATTCAACATTGCCTGTTAATACAATGCACTAACACAGTAATCAGTAATGCAAAGCCTAAAGAAATATGATGCAATGGTTGAGCTAAAATTATCCAGTAAGTAGATATCATCTTACTGTTTTGCCGTTATTTAATGCCAGTTGATGTCATGTTACAATATCTAAAACCAATTCTAATCTCAAATGATGATATTGATATGGTGTTTTGTTTTGTGGCCTTGTATTTTAAACAATGGAACTATCATGGTGCTTGCTTTGTCTAAAAAAAAACGGTCCAGGGCGGAAGCAAAGTCTTGAAGCTGAAACTGTATAGTCGGGCTGCAAGGAATACGAAAAGACAAAAACACAATCTGGGTCAGTGAGGACAAAACACAGCCCCTCCTGAGCGACTGCAGATCGTCTGCAAAGTAGACTTGTTCTTTTCATTGTGTTTATGGGCACATAAAACAAGGCATACTGACCAGACAGTGACATCATCCTGGGTGGCCCTCGCCGGCGTCACAACAGAGCAAGACACTTCTGCTGTACAACAGACATGTCACAACATAGACACACACTATAATTCAACCCAAGACCTCACATTCTGTATGTAGCAAGGCATAGAATACATACTTCCCAGTATGGTGAGAATCTGCAAAGAGTTGTGCCATTTTCCCTTCACAATTACAATACAAATGAAATGACTTGCATTGGTATATCAGAACAAACTCTTAACCCGTCGTGCTGTATTTCTGAAGCCACTAACAGCTTTTCATGTATCCCCCTCTCACCCTTGCAGCGTGAGTGTATTTCAATGCATGTGGGCCAGGCTGGCGCCCAGATGGGCAATGCATGCTGGGAGCTGTACTGTCTGGAGCACGGCATCCAGCCCGACGGTCAGATGCCCAGTGACAAGACCATCGGCGGGGGAGACGACTCCTTCAACACCTTCTTCAGTGAGACCGGAGCAGGGAAACACGTTCCCAGGGCTGTGTTTGTAGACCTGGAGCCAACCGTCATAGGTAAGAAGAAAGATAGTTTGTTAGAAACATAGTTTGTTATTATTAGGCTATAACTGTAACTTTTTGGTTTGTGCTGCTTGACGATCTGTAGGCTATCTGTAATGCTCGCAAATCTATTCAAAGTGGTGACAATTTTAATTTGAATCATGGTGCAAACAGCACAAATACAGGATTTTTGTAAGGTAGTTAGTTGATTTAAAAAGCCATTTGGTCATTTGCTGCTGGATTGAAAAGAGGAGAAGGTAAAAAAAAATAAAGGAGAGAGAAAATAGTGATTGAGTGAAGCAATTGTATTGTGAGTTGAATCGTTATCTAATTCTAAACATTCCCATTCCTCAACGATTCCCTCTTTATCATTCCCATATTTTAGAAAAATCCATATCATTTTGGCCTTCATTAAAACACAAATTCATACATGCATACAGTACATTATTGCAGTGGTTCTAAAAGTGAGAGTGAAAGTTATGGTGGTCCTTGAAAAAAGTTCTTTGTGAACCACTGGTACTATTGATTAACAGCCATGAAGTTGACATAACCAACTTTGACAGATAAACCGGCTCTGGGAAAGAACTGTTCCAAATGTGATGGAACCAATTGCTGGCTCCTCAGTTCTAGATATGGTTTACTAAGATTACGGATGCCCAAACCCTAGTTATAATTTTACTAAATAAAAATGCATCCATTTCGTCCCACAGATGAGGTCCGCACAGGTACCTACCGCCAGCTGTTCCACCCTGAGCAGCTGATCACTGGCAAGGAGGATGCGGCCAACAACTACGCCCGTGGCCACTACACCATCGGCAAGGAGATCATCGATTTGGTTCTGGACAGGACTCGTAAGCTGGTAAGCCGAGACATTTTGCTCTGACCTTCAAAAAAATATATACCGGTACTAAGGCTTTTCAAAATAATTGTATAATTAGTTAAAATAATTTTGTTGATTAATCTGATTAAGATTTTAAACACTATTAACTCATGTGCACACTGACTCAACCCACTGAGCATTTTCTCATTGAAAAAGAATTTGCACGGTTTTATGGAGATATATACCTGTGTGTCTCCCTGTAACCAGAGCCAGCGTATAGCTCAAAATTTACAAGCATTGGGGGTTTGTAGATCATCTATTTTGATAAATATTTAAGAAATAAACAGGTCCCCCCCTCCCCCAGATTCTTTTTCTTTTTTAAATGTTCAAATTCTGTAAAGGAAAATGGGCATATTTTGGACATAGTTCGAATGGTGATTAATCATGATTAAATTAATTTTGAAGCTATAATTTGATTACATTTTTAATCATTCAACAGCCCTAATATCTACTAGTGAAAATAGGTAGAGGTGCTACAGGAGAAGGCGAGAGCTTGATCGATTCTTTGTTCTTGGTTTAGGCGGACCAGTGCACTGGGCTCCAAGGTTTCCTCATCTTCCACTCCTTCGGTGGAGGAACCGGCTCCGGTTTCACCTCCCTGCTGATGGAGCGTCTCTCCGTCGACTACGGCAAGAAGTCCAAGCTGGAGTTTGCTGTGTACCCTGCACCCCAGGTGTCCACCGCCGTGGTGGAGCCCTACAACTCCATCCTAACCACCCACACCACCCTGGAACACTCGGACTGTGCCTTCATGGTAGACAATGAGGCCATCTATGACATCTGCCGCAGGAACCTGGACATTGAGCGTCCCTCGTACACCAACCTCAACAGGCTCATCGGTCAGATCGTGTCGTCAATCACCGCCTCTCTGCGCTTTGACGGTGCCTTGAACGTGGACCTGACGGAGTTCCAGACCAACCTGGTGCCGTACCCTCGCATCCACTTCCCCCTGGCCACCTACGCACCGGTTATCTCCGCCGAGAAGGCCTACCACGAGCAGCTCTCCGTAGCCGACATCACAAACGCCTGCTTCGAGCCGGCCAACCAGATGGTCAAATGCGACCCTCGCCACGGCAAGTACATGGCCTGCTGCCTGCTCTATCGAGGCGACGTGGTGCCCAAGGACGTCAACTCAGCCATCGCCACCATCAAGACCAAGCGCACCATCCAGTTCGTAGACTGGTGCCCCACGGGCTTCAAGGTGGGCATCAACTACCAGCCTCCCACCGTGGTGCCCGGAGGGGACCTGGCCAAGGTGCAGAGGGCCGTGTGCATGCTGAGCAACACCACGGCCATCGCCGAGGCCTGGGCCCGCCTGGACCACAAGTTTGACCTCATGTACGCCAAGAGGGCTTTCGTCCACTGGTACGTGGGTGAGGGCATGGAGGAGGGGGAGTTCTCAGAGGCCAGAGAGGACATGGCCGCACTGGAGAAAGATTACGAGGAGGTGGGCACCGACAGCATCGGAGAGGGAGAGGAGGAGGGCGAAGAGTACTAAAGGGCTTGCTGAGTTGGCTAACGAGACGTACATGATAACAAAAGGTCATCGTTATTATCCCAGTTTGACATCTGTTGTCTTAATATTTGCTGTTTCTTCCAATACGATTTTCAATTACGCAGTACGTGGCTAAACACCACCACAAAAGATTGAATGGATTGGACATGTTTTGTTAAGAAGCACATTCCTGCTCTCATGCTTTTAATAAAGAAAAGTAATCCCAACTCATTTATTTGACTTGTGTTGTCACTGTTTTACTGTTCTAGAATCAGCAATCAACAGAATGTGTCGGTGTAGAATCAAGCGATTATTTTTGTTCTGTCATTGTTAAGGTCTGTATTAAGGACCAGTTATCAGGAGTCGGTATAATGCATGTGCAATTGTGCATGCACACGTGCGTACGCACATACACAAACAAACAAACTCACAAACACTTGAATTTGATCTAATGTATTTCAAATTTCATGACACTTTTATAGGTGCGCACTGCAACACTTCAGTCTGAAAAATCATAGATATGCAAATGTGTAGGTTTGTGTATGAGGGAACTTTACTGTTCTTTTAATAACTTGTTTGATGTTTTGTTCAAGGGTTAGGGTTAGGGTTAGGAGTTAAATCTATATTCTCATCCATGCATCTCATCCACCAGTCTAACGGTCTGTAGGCATAATAATTTGTAAGTGATATGAATTCATTCGGTTTAGTTTGCTTTGTGTTTGCTTTGGTTACAGTACTACATTCAGTTAGAATTCAATACTATACTACTTTTATTTATATAGCACCTTTTAAAACAAAGTTACAAAGTGCTTTGCAGTGCGAACTCTTGAAAGTGGCACCTTTCGTACAAGCCACTTTACAAGAATTTGATCTTATATCTGTTTTGCATGTTATATTATTCTTATAAATTACAAAATGATATATGTTTCACTTTACAAATAAATACTAAGGATCTTATAATAACTTTATTCTTTTATATGAAAGGTTCCACATTCAAGAGTTCGTGTACAGGTATATATATTTTTTCCATATGGGATACTATAACTTAACAAGGCACAGTGCAGCCAGTCTGTTTTGGGCCATTGAATGATGGTTAAAGGGCGCCTCCTACTGACAAGAGAGCTCGCGTTCTGAACTAGATAACCTTTAACAGCACTAGCTAAATGAAATTAGCCCATTGGTTTGAGTAGTTCATAAAGCACTTGCATTTCAATGGTATTCATAATTGTATCAAGAGTTAGTTACAATAACAGTTACAATAATTAACTGGAGCCTCCTCTACCTAATACAAATAATAACAGATGAAAAAAACAAAAAACAAAAGTGGAACACCCTGGAACAATAAGTTCCAGGGTGTTCCAAGAATGACCATTATGGATCTGAGAGTGAAAAGAGTAAAAATTGAACCAAATGGAAATGGACGTTTACATTAACATTGTGTCTATAAAAAGGGAAATCTGTAAAGAGTGATGCATGTCACAATGTGTGTGTGTGTGTGTGTGTGTGTGTGTGTGTGTGTGTGTGTGTGTGTGTGTGTGTGTGTGTGTGCGTGTGCGTGTGTGTGTGTGTGTGTGTGTGTGTGTGTGTGTGTGTGTGTGTGTGTGTGTGTGTGTGTGTGTGTGTGTGTGTGTGTGTGTGTGTTGGGGGGGGGGGGGTAAAAGGGGAGCTAATTAGCTTCAAATTGGGCTTGAAGGTTTGTGAACCACTGCACTGCCCTGAGGTTTGACCACAGTGAAAACCAAACCTCGTCGATAGAGGGCAGCATCAGTCAAGATCATTATTTTTTCCTCCTCTTTTTAATGGCTCTGTTTTCAGCAGCAGCAGGAGGAAGTCAGCTCAGTATGCAGCAGATTTTTCCTGAATCAACAACAGTACAACAACAAGCTGTGTAGAGTTTTAAATTAAGTCCTACTTGTTTTGTAGTTGTACCCACCGACCAGAGACAGCCAGCAATAAGAATGGAAGAATACCAGCCCAGCGACGAGGTTTGAATTGGATGTTTAATACAGTTGCATTTTCAATATGTGATGTTTCTATGTGGCTGAGGCTATAGCCTTGAATGTTGTCAGAGTTGCGTCATTGAGGGATTAGAAACTGAGCGCTCGAGCTGGTGTTCCAATGCATTTCGGTCTACTTGTCTCCATTTTCAATAGAAATCTATGTAAGGAGTCGCCACGTTGGACAGGCCCCATGAAGTGAACGGGGTTTGCGTAGTAGCTGTCCATACTCCGGCTCTCAATAATGGCTACTGGGATGGAATGAATCATTGTTGTTTTATTTGTCGTGATTTATTACATGGTTATTTTTGATCAGCTACTACTAGTCGGGCGGGGCGAAGGAAGTTTTACTGAAGTTATGGTTAGGGTTAGGTTAGGTTTAGGCATAGGTTTACTGAGGTTAAGTTTAGGGTTAGGATTAGGTTTAGGCATAGCCTAGTTTTATTGGGGTTGTGTCTTTATGGTTAGGGTTAGGTTAAGTTTAGGCATAGGTTTACTGAGGTTAAGTTTAGGGTTAGGATTAGGTTTAGGCATAGCCTAGTTTTATTGGGGTTGTGTCTTTATGGTTAGGGTTAGGTTAAGTTTAGGCATAGGTTTACTGAGGTTAAGTTTAGGGTTAGGATTAGGTTTAGGCATAGCCTAGTTTTATTGGGGTTGTGTTTAGGGTTAGGTTGGGGTTAGAGTTAGACGATGCTTTATGCGGTTACTAACCCTAAACATAACCTTAGTAAATGATTTAGCCCCGTTCGTGACACTCTCATCTCGCTGGCGATGCTGACTACAGCTACGAGGAGAGAGTCACGTGTAGCTCGGTTACCTTCTGGATGACCACCGGGTGCAGCCGGCGAGAAACGGTGGATTAAACCCATTTAGCAGTAATCAATGCAAACGGGAATGGTGTCGATAGAGTCGCAACAAAAAAAAACTCAACGCCGGACCTTAACATTTGAGGGCCGGCACACAGAAAACGCGTATTTAATTTTAGAAGACGGCAGTGCCATGTTTTGGAAGCGCTAGCATGTAGCTAATTGCTAGCGCTAGCCATTCAAGCCGGTCATCCACAGCAGCAACCGAGCTACACGTGACTCTCTCCTCGTAGCTGTAGTCAGCATCGCCAGCGAGATGAGAGTGTCACGAACGGGGCTAAGTAAAACTATGCTTCGCCGCGCCCTACTAGTAGTAGCCGGCGGATAAAACAAGCGCTCCTTCCCAACCCCGCTCCGCCGTTCAGACCCCAGAGCTCTACGATAAATCACTAACCAAGAATACCTTACCAATTATATGACGTAGGCAAACTATGGCGCATAATTAACTTTGTTCCCAGGTTATTATAATCCAGATTTATTGGTACATTATCTGATACATATGCATTTTTGTCTTTCAATTGCAGGGCTCATTCAATGCTGATGAAGCCAGTAACACCGTTAAAGAGGTATTTATTTACTTATTTATGCCCATTATAGCTGTCAAGCAATCACAGCTCTGATGATTCTGCCTGTGTGTTGGCTAATTTAGTCCACTACCTCTCAGACTGGAGAGGCAAAATAAATAGTGTGCTTTAACTTCACTACAAGTATTTGAAAATGAGTTACTAAAACATACATTAACCACTTAAGCCTTGTATAAAGCTTTGCCTATTTAAAAATTGCCAATGCTACAAAGTCAAGGCTGCATTGTGAGCTACATGCATGCTACAAAGGCTTTTCCCCCTCAAGACAAAAGCGCTTAAGTGGTTTGAGTGTCCCGATTTATAATCTGATCTGTCAGATAATGTTAGTCCATTTATTTAATCAATATTCTGGAAGGAGAGCATTTTACAGACGCCTTTACAGAGTCTTTTCAACTCTTATTATATTCTGTAATATTGTGTTGTGAGCTTACTGTATTTCATCTGTTCTGTTCCAACACAGCTATAAATGAATACTATGAGTCAGTCATTGATAAACACAAGTGAGGCTCAGTGTTTCAACACTTTGTCCAGTTTGCCTTAGGCGTTTGCAACCACTAGTGACTACCACATGACTGTAAATACTGTCCTTATTTGTGTGTGTGTGTGTGTGTGTGTGTGTGTGTGTGTGTGTGTGTGTGTGTGTGTGTGTGTGTGTGTGTGTGTGTGTTTCAGTGCATAGACAGTGTTTTAGGTGCGGTAGACTACAACGTTAACCAGGTCAACAAATGGACGGCGAGTATCGTGGAGATGTCCCTCACCCAGCTGGTCAAACAGGCCAAGGCCTACAAGTACATTGGTATGTTTTTATGCCGTGTGTGTCTAGTGTGGTGTATCGGGGCACCTAGGGTGCTACCTAATCCAGCTTGAGATCGTGTTGTGGGTTCAGAAAAAGCCCAGACAATATCTTAAAAAAATAAATGAATGTGCACCTCCGAACACTTCATTACCATCTTTTCCTTTTTAATTGTTTTTTTTTTTAAGAAAACATGAGAGAAATGTCGTTTTCAAAGTTCCATGATGAAATTATGCGTTACAAGGGAGATGCGAGTCAAATCAAATCAAACTTTATTTGCATACCACACTTACAAAAGCCCAAATGCTGAACATGGTCATAAAACAATTCAAAGCATAAACAAAAAATGCATCAACACAGAACACAATATGCAGAGTTGAGACAGAAGAGCTCAGAACAGGAGATTCTCCTGACCAGACTGCCTATCAGTCTGGTTCTATTCTGTGGCGAAACGGATTCACAGAACAGAACCCAGTGGTTCAGGCTGGCATCGAGGATAATGTGGTCCCGTACCTCTGTGCAGTGACGTGCGCCGTGATGCAGAAGAGCGGGGCAGGACTCCATGCGGCCAACTCCTGCTACTGGGACACTACCACAGACGGTAAGAGTAACACCTTTTTATTCTCCTATCTTTCATTTATTCACATATTTATTTTCCACCAAAACATAAGATAACGGCAGCATCAAAAGATGTCTATTGATAAGGGTAAGATAGCGGGGGTGCTCACGGTTGTTGTAAAGGAAAGTAAAGTAAGTGTCTTTGGGCAAGAGACTGAACCATGAACCTGATGTGCTTCTTGGCACTTTGTATGGCTTTCTGGAAATTCCGGGTAAAATGCATTTTAAGAAAAGACGAAGGAAAGGAAAATGGTAACATTTATGAGAGGACCCCAGGAAGAATAGCTGTTGTCAAGTGTAACAGCTAATGGGGATCCTAAATAAACTAAACTAAACTATGGCTACATAGTGCTGCTACAGTTTTCTGCTACAATCGGTGTATGAATGTATGTGTGACTGGCTTGCACTATATGAAGAGCCTTGGATAAAGGTTTTATATAAATGCACCTCTATCAAGCTGTTGCATGCATGTATTCTGATTAAATATTCATACTTTTTGCTTTCTCTCCATCCAGGAAGCTGCACAGTGAGATGGGAGAACCGTACTATGAACTGCGTGGTCAGTGTCTTCGCTGTGGCAGTGGTGTAGGAGGACAACAGGACATGCTCATGCACACATATGCACACACAGCACACTCACTCAAACCGCTCAAAGACAATGCAATGTGTTCCCACCGCCAGCAGGGGGCTCTAAAGTGCCACAGAATATACAGTATGCATGTACAGTTGACTGCTGTCCTTTCTTAGCCAATACCCAAAATCTCATCACACCTGTATCTGGTCACTTCAGCATGGTGGTGTTGTGGGGGAATTAGTGACCTGATGAAATATGTGACAGTCGTGTAGACCAGTGGTTTTCAACGCTTTCCACGTCAAGGCAGATTATTTATTGGTTATTTGAGCCACAAATTAAACCAAATGGACCCGTAAGATTATTCTGTTTGGTCTCATGTTACAGTCTCCAGAGTTAAAGATCAATAACCACTGTTTGTATAACACTGGTGTAGACAATCACATAACATCAGTGCCCAAACAAAATCACTGCAGTTTGTTTATTGGCAGTATTCAGGCTACATGTGTAATTAAAGACCTCCATGTAAGATGTGTGAATTACACAAGACGGTAAAATTTTGGCAGTTCACCAATGAGCCCTTCACCAAGTCCCTCCCCAATTCGTTCTTGTCCAATAGGCATGTTAGTGAGGAAAGCTTGACCTGCATAGCAACAGTTGCTGAACTATTTGGATTGGCATTTGGGCAGTGACTAAACCCCGCCCCAAAGGGTGCAGTTTTGAGAAGGGGTCATTTTTTCCATAAGACCACCATGATGGAGGGAGTGAGTGAGTGGTGAGATTTTGTGTATTACGTCAAGGAAGAGGTGCTGTTTGTTTCATTCCTTTTCTCTGGTGATGTATTGTAATCATGAATAGAGAGACAAACCAAGTTTGCTTTTATTTGCGTTAACTGAAAGGATAAAATGGCCACTTCAAAAGAAACGTTTTCCAAGAGCCTAATAACCACACCAAATGCAACTCCTCAGAAGTCATTTGAGAGTTGCACTGGTGTGGTTCTTGATGGTTGTTTAAACAGTTTTGTCCCAATGAGTTGCAGCTGGTGCTTTAAATCAAAGGAGTTATGTTTCTTTAACAGCACGCCAGTACACCAGTAAACAATACAGTGTTATTGCACTTATTGGCACTTACTTATAGTGTATTTCATCATGTGTTCACTATATTATACACTGTCATGTTGAGAATATGCTTGGATAATACTGTACTTACTGTATACCATGCCATAATGGTGAAAGAATGGATTGGTTAGTTAGGTTTTATAAAGTTTGCTACAGGAATGAGAGGCAATAAACTGGAGTTGAAATCAACCATCTATAGTCATTTGTTTTGGATTCATTTACTTTTACTGTGTGGCCTTAGTGACCCCCACAAAATGACCAGAACTGAACTCCCACCATGGGATTCTGGCAATCAATTAATATTGACACCACCAAGTACCATTCTGACGTATTTGTTCTCCACTACAATTAATTGCAAACTTTGTTAATATGTAAAACTTTATTCTTTTCAAATATAGTTCACAAGCTTCCAGTAAGGAGGATTTAAAAACATTGCATTTGAAGCAGCTTGACTAGTTCCTGACTAGATGCCAGACTAGGAGTAGTTCACCCGACAATAAACAACATATTTGCTATTCGCTATCACCTTAAAGTTTTGAATTCAGGGAGATTCTTATATTTTTGTCAAATTCCTGAATCAACAATTTGACGACCATGTCATTGGTCAGTAAAGGTACTTAGTTACTTTATATAAAGTATATGGAGATAACAAACATCCATGAATTGAATTCCATGTAATCAGAAAATAAGTCCCGTTTTTGAATGAACTACTCTTGTTTAACAGACGCACAGCTGGCCCAGGACATAATGGCAGCAACATGTGAAATATACAGAGTAGTTTTGAAACCAACCGTTTCTAATGTGATGAAACACAGAGAAGAAGAGGGCCTGTGTTGTAAACATTGAAGGTTGTTTCTTTATCGAATGGAGAAAGAAACCAGAAACACAGGAACTTATGAAATGCTGTCTTGGTAGGCATTTGAGAACACATTGGTGGTGTTCATTTAACCATTCTTGGTCAACCTGACTGGTTTGCTGCTGTTGTGCATGTTATTGGATCACTGGAAACGCCTTACTCCAGACTATTTGGTTTCATTTTGTACCCTCTCAGAATTATGGCGGTTCTTGAAATCAAAAGGTTTGAGAACCACTGAGCACCGGATGCAACAGGGGTGGACACAGATTCACACAGATTGTTGTCCGCCAGGACATGTACAATATATTTTTCTTCTTTTACCTTTATTTTATATGTATTTTTTAGAAAAGGACATACGCTAGGCTGAAAGGAAATGCAGAGAGAGATGGGGCACGCAGTTGAGGGCCGTCGAGATCGGGGCACACTGCCAGACTTGGACTACCTGCCAAGGTGCTGCCTGGACGACTGAGCCACAGCTTAGGTCAACCCAGAACATGTTTTGTGTTTTTTTCCCAAGGTGGAAGATCTAGAATAGCAAACCCTTAGAAGTTCTCCTTGTTGAAGATGAAGGAGGAGCCTCCTTCGGTGTGATTGCGGCACTGCTTGGCCAGGGCCTTGCCTATGGCCGCCGCGCCACACAGGAACACGCCCACTTTGGTACTGAGGACACACAATAGAAATGTTGTCTTATCAATATTTGATATCAATATATTATTCATGTACTGTAGCGGGGCTTTGCCATATCCTGTCACTATTATGATTTATTTACAGGAAAGATGGCTACTTTTCATCCCGTCTAAAAGAGCTACTTTTCATTAAGTCCAAGGCAGGGATTTTTAAGGATCAAATTCAAAAATAGCTAAAGTAGGAGACAAATCTCATAGCTCAAAACACGTTGCTTCCGCGGCCACTGCGCACCTAATTTTTTAACTTGTATTTTTGCCAGGCCTTGATGGTGTAGTAATGCCTGATGACATTGCCGGAATAAGAGCTGATGCCTTAATCTACTCGCGGCATAATATTTTCCTTCTTAGTTATACTGAATTTCTTCTAGTCTCTCCCTGTAACATTTCGGTTTAGTTTTGTTGATTACATTTGTTGATACAATTGTCAGTATATTTAGTTGAGCCTCACCCGGGGTGCTTGGTGGCGATGCAGCCGAACTCGCTGTCCCAGTTGGGCCTCCCGTAGAGGGTCTTCTGCTTCAGGCCTGTGATGGGGTCGTTCTCCGCCTCGTGGTGGACCCAGAAGTGAGCAGCCTGGAAGAATAGACGGACACAGAGTCAGGCACGCAACTACATTATTTATCATCAGGCGTGTGCGTGTGTTGTGTGTGTGTGTGTGTGTGTGTGTGTGTGTGTGTGTGTGTGTGTGTGTGTGTGTGTGTGTGTGTGTGTGTGTGTGTGTGTGTGTGTGTGTGTGTGTGTGTGTGTGTGCGCGCACCTCGTTCTCCTTCCAGCGGGTCAGGTAGATGTTGTAGTTCAGGAAGTCGGTCACGCCCTTCTCCGCCATCTGCTTCTCCAACGACTGCAGCAGGTCGGCGAACCACTCAAACGACTCCGTCTCCGGACACAGCCAATAGAAATAGATCTATGGAAATAAAATAAAATCACATTTTATTTGTATGGCACATTTTTTAAAAATGTAACAAGGACAAAGCCAATAGAAATAGATCTATTGAAGGATACAGGCAATAGAAGCAGAGCTAATTAAAGAACACTAATAACGTCAATAACGTCAATAATTAACTCAATGCAGACAGCGGCCATCTAATTGTTGGAGTTTGGAAGCACTTGTTTTCAGTAAACAAGCACTCCCCTGCCTCCTGCATTATGTGCAAAATCCAAATAGGTGGGTATTCAGGGCTGCAGTCACTGTACACTACACTGTGCGGTACATTGCACTGTACCGCACTGTGGTGATTAAAAGAGAGTTGAGCCAGAAGGCAAAGCTCTCAGTGTACCAAGCAATCTTGGTTCCTACTCTCACCTATGGTCATAAAGTGTGGGTCAATGAAAGACAGAAACCGACAGAATAAGAAATGTGTTTTCCCAGCTTAGATGGTTCAGGCATCTGGTTGGGATGTCTCTCGGGTGTCTCGCTAGGGTCTGGGAGGAGAGGGACCCCGGGGCAGACCAAGGCTCAGATGGAGGGCTTGATAGTCGACTTACAGTACATTGACAAAAACATCCATAGATTCTGCTGTCATGTGACAGCCTCACATTTGGAACCACTGTTCCATTGTTCTCTCTCTCTCACCTTCTTGGTGAAGACGTCCTGGTTGCTCTGGGCACGTTTGTACCACAGTGACTTGAGGACGGAGGCGAAGGGGGTGACCCCGATGCCAGAGCCCACCAGCATCACCACCTCGTAGCGGAACACGTCCTCGCTGGCTGTCCCAAACGGGCCGTCGATCGCTATCCTGAACATACAGGAGGGAAACAGAGAGAGAGATACTGTATAAGTTGTTTCTGAATCCAAAAGAAACATATAAACATATAAAAAATTGAAGAAATAGTTTTGAGTTCCTGTAGGCTCTGGAAGTGAGTCTGTTTGGTTCCACGTGTGCACTCTTCTCAGAGTTACAGAACCATAAGGGTGCCCTTAACTCCCTCTAGGAACCCCTGGGGGCTACCCCGGTCGGTATACCCCACTTTTTACCCCACCAACTGACCTGGGAAGCTTCCAGGCCTCCTGGGTGTCGTTCTGGTCGCCGCCGCAGGCCTTGTAGAGCGCCAGGCACCAGTCCCCCGCCAGGCGGATGTGGACGCTGAAGTTCTCGTCCTCGGGGCAGGAGGACAGCGTGAACGGGTGCCACTCCAGGTGCGAGATGGACGGGCACTTGACGAACACGTACTGGCCCACGTCCGACTTGAAGCCCTTCTTCTTCATCTGCAGCTCCAGCACCTTCTTGCTCTCCTCCTTGGACGGGTGGATCACCACCTGGTGAGGAGGAAAAGAGAAAAGTTTGTGAAAATCCAACCTGGAATTTTGGACAAAAGCAAAATAAGTCTTTAGTTTTGGGTCTGTGGGGTGGAAATGTCATCAAATGGTGTTCCGTGGCTCAAATGCTGAATTAATATTGGGCATATATTGGGTTGAAAACCACTGGATTAGACAGTAGTACCGATGGTCGTCATGCCTGTGCTCAGACTGCTCGGATATATAGGAAGTACTGTGTAAATACAGTACGTTTGCTTCCCGTTTCTATTTTCAATTCCATTTTTCGATTCCCGGCCCAAGTCGCCGTGGGTGCTGCGGCGTGTCTCCTGCTCTGCGTTATCAGTGCCCATACCAGAGGCCAAAGGGGTTGGCTAAAGGACCTTTTTGTGTGGAGTTTGCATGTTTTCCCCACGTCTCCTAGGCTAGATGCCCTCACAAAAACATGCAGTCATCCTGATCGTCTCTAGACTGCCCATTAACATACACATGGGTGGGGTGGTCTACATACCTTGGTGATGACCACCTTCTGAACAGAGCGATAGAAACGGACCATCCGCTCGGCCACATAGATGATCATAGGCCCGATCACCCACTTCCACGTCTGGACAAAACACACACACACACGTTTTATTGGAACATTTCTACTATCCATATTATATCATGATATTAGACAGGATGGATATTGTTTGTGAAACTGGATATTGTAACCTACTTTTGTGATTTTGTTATATGGCAAGTGTTCTATAAAATAAATATCGAATCAGGAAAAAATGATATTGGCACATAATCAAAATCAAAAGATCAGATCAGGTCAGAAATATGTGATTGGGACATTCCAATTTTTTTCCTAATAATAATGATGGCAAAAAGCAATAGAATCGATACTGGAATGGTAGCAACTTTTGCTCAGGACACTGAACCACAGTCAATCTGTACCAGAGCAGGTCATGCAATGATCCATGGTCCAGTGGTTCGATTCCCGGCTCCTCCTGTCTACATGTCGATGTGTCCCTGGGCAAGACACTGAACCTCAAATTGCTCCCGATGTGCTGGTTGGTGCCTTGCATGGTGCTTCAGGGTGAAGCGCCTTGGATAAAGGCTTTATATAAATGCACTATTTACCTACTATTTACAGACAGGTGCACTTCCTCTGGATGTGTTAGAAGTTATAAATGGTCACCACATAGAGGTGGAAGTGGCGGCACTCCAAAAAAAAGCTCTGAGGAAGCTGGTGCCGAAAAACGTTAGCCAATAAGTTATGAAAAACCAAGCCTTTGTCTTGTGTCGCCACTTCTGCCATAGTGTGGTAAAAACGTAACAGTTCAGTCAGAAAACTCAACAGATAGGTTGGTATTTATAACCCCCTCCCAACCCACCCTGGAGTAGGGTGACCAGATGTCCTTCTTTGCATGGGACTTTACCTCATTTCCAAGACTTTTCAGGTGCCCCACAAATTTAGCCTCTGTCTGTCCCTCTGTCTGTCCCCTTTGATCTACAATGTAGACCGACTATTTTTTTGCTATCTTTGAATCTGGTCTCCCTACCCTGGAGCCACCCCTGGACTTGTCTATTTATATATAGCTCACCCCTGGGGGATTCCCCACAAAGGTGGGCACGGGGCAGTCGGTTCCGTTCTTCCCCCACTCCAGGAAGCGGTCGGAGCAGTTGGCGGGGTTGTGAATGCCCAGGTCCAGCTCCTTCTGCGGCTGTCCTCGCACGATCCTCCTGTAGATCAGGAACACATGGAGGAGGACGATGTGTGGGGCAGCGAGTTGGAAGAAAGTACTCACGCTATACTCACTTATGAAAGCACCAGTAGGGAAGTGTAGAAGTATACTTTGTTGCAAGTAAAGAAGTCCTGTATTCATAAGGTGGGCCTATAGTATATAAAGAAATCAAAATAATGTAAAGTACCAAAACATTTTAAGTTTTCAAATGTATAAAAATTCCTATGAAAATAGGTAACAAGATATACAAGCTCACATTAACTCCTTAACAGATTTACCACGCATTTTGGTGTGATTGATTATTCTGATGTCTGCTTACAGTATTACGTAAAAACACGTGTTGCACTTGTTCATCTCATAAGGTATTTTAGGTGTTGACGTGACTACAAAACCCAGAAAACACCTCGCACACTTTACAACTATAATTGATAAATGCTAACTTTAAATGCATTCATCTCTGAATGAGCCCTGGAAACAGTGAAATGTGAAAATACAGGCTGTTTTGTCAAATGTATTAAAAACATTTGACTTTGACTAAAAACAACCTCCACAATTTGCTTACCCGTAGCCGTGGAAGACCAGGGCGATGAAGAAAGGGACGAACAGGTGGTGCGTGAACCAGAAGACCTCGAAGTAGGAGCGGCGGATCACCTCCATGGACGACGTGATAATGAGGATGAGGGCCAGAGTGATGACCACACCCGTCACCCCCGCGATGGTGGTGAACATCACGATCGTCGGGTTCTGAGGAGAAGGGAGGGACCGCGTGTCATCAAGGAGGAAAAATAACGTGAGTTATCATCAGAGAATGTCCCAATTACTGTCTTTGTATGAGGCATAGTGGTTTATATCGGTATTATATAGACTCTATTGGAGGAACTCACGGTCTCATTGGTCCTGATAGGGTTCAGGAAGGTCTCGTTTTCGAGGTCTCCCACCCTGGTCAGGGTGTAGGGCAGCGTGCTGGTGTTGCTCCTGTCCAGCTGGACCTCCATGAACCTCTCAAAGTTGAACAAGTGGGCCACGATATGGACAGCTGGTGGTGGGTAGGGGTTACTCATTATATGCATATTCATGTCACTTTCAGCTATTCCGTTTCATCACAACAACAATCGTGTTAATCGTCGCACATCGGCGACACCGTGTGAAATGATGTTCTCACCTGTCTGCAGGGCGATCATGTAGGCCACCAGTTTGTGAAACGTCAGGTTCTTGTCCAGCTGGCGAGTGACCGTCCGTCCGAAACACTGAATACGTTACGTGAGAGAGAGGGGACAGGTTACAGATGAGGTGAGTTCTTAAATAGACCCTCTAGAAAAATGCATGTGAATCACATGATTTAGCGCATAATCAGCCATTTGGCGCAGATAATGCAGAGGTAATTAAATGATTATTTTTATTTATTTATTTATTTTTAAATCAGTGCACCTAATCAAACAAATTTGATGCAAAGGTAAAAGTCAGACCCGATAAAATACATATATGATAGACTTGATCCAAGGAGTAATTGAGGGTGTACTTTTAGGTATTTTTATATTAATATCAATGAATTGCTGTATTAGCACATAGAAATGTCCCCTCAAAAGTTAAAATGCTGTACAATAATAATTTAATATTGCACAGCGAGATTACCTGGACTCTTCCTGGAAAGGTGGTGCATTCAAAAGTATATATCATAAGATATACTTTATAATATATATAATATATACTTTTATATACTAAATATATTATAATATATTTGTCTATATTTGCCGTGCACCAAAGCATCATGGGAATTGTACTCCAGGAAGGAAGTGAGCCAGTGATCATGACGTCAGAGACATTGGTCTCACTGCTAATATCTAAAACATCTGAAACCACATAAAGAAAAGGGAAGTATTCTAAATCTTCTAAATGTCATTACCATGCCAGTATATATTTTTTGCAAAAAGTGTGAAATGTCCTTTTAAGCAAGGCACTAGGTTCAAACCTGCCAGTGCTGCTTTCAGTGCTTAGGTTAAGCCCTAACCTCGTTGATACAAATGCAATGTAGCCGCTACTCCTTACAACATAACAGTTTTGAGTTCACCCGCACTGATGCAACTCATTCTATGCAACAGCTATTGGTAGATATATGGCTGCAATTGCAAGTCATTTCATTTAGCAAGGAGCACTGCCTATGGGCGTCATTGTTGTTGGCTGTTGTTTGTGCTCAATAAGGAAAGGTTAATGGACATAAAATATTAATTTATTGCAATACCGAGATGGTGCCGCGCATCAAGGACAGGAGGTTCCGGCACACGGGCAACAGGATCAGCATGCAGTTGAAGTTGAGGACGGCGGCGGGGGCTCTAGCCCACGGCAACGCTTGCTGGAAACAGGGGAGGGAGGGAGAGAGAGAGATATGCAGCATTTACATACATTCATGATCAGTGATGGAAAAAGAACTCATATTTTTAAGGGGCCCCTCCTTTGACCAGGAGGGGCCTTTGTCATTCTGATGATTTGATTGGCTGAGAAAAGTGCGTATTGTGGATAAAAAAGTTGAGGGCAGAAAATGTGGAGACGCAAATTGTGATTGGCCAGAGTGGGATGATGTTTGTACAATGATCCTATGGCGTGTATTGCTTATTTTTTTATTGCTTCCACACTCCCATAAAAGTGTGCACATTCCGCGTACCTATACAGTATCAGGACGCATATTATGCAGTGCTCCTCTAAAAGTACTGCAATAAACAAATATTCTCAGTACGAGTGTGGAATTCAGCATGTACTGCAAATGTAATTGCATAGTAAGTATAGTACTCATTATGAATAAAGTCCCATATTTCTAGCTTTCAAACATTTTCAACATTTAACTATGTCATTAATAGACGTTAGAGATGTTGTCTGGGAATAATAAGAAGTAGAAAAGGAGGTCTGAAAATAATCATTATTGAAAATGGGTGGTATTCCCCTTTAAGTGAAAATATGCACCGTACTTTACCCAAGAAGGCTAACATTGAACACATGCATTCTTGCCCAAACTATAGTCGCAATTCCATGCAACAAACCTCACCAATGCAACTCCTTCCAACTGCCATGGGAAGATAATGGTTGCAGCATGTTGCAGCATGTTGCAAGGAGTTGCATGAAAATACCATGTGTGCGTGGTTTGGGCCAGTAGGTTGAGGTTCAAGAACCCCACAATGAGCACCACTACAGTCAACAAAGCTATACACTGAGCTTGTAGACCGGCAGGCCGAAATGTATATAGAGCTAACGTACGTTTTGTAATCAAAATCTACAAGTACAAAGTAACTTCAGTTTTCAAAAAATCATAGTGCAGTGAAAATGTCAATATTTGCCTCTGAACACCTCAGTTGTTCTTAAGTACAGTAAAGCACTACAGTAGTTGTGGAAAGTACTTGTTGACACACAGGAGACACCTTTGCAGAAAGTAAAACCGTTTCACTTCTGCTCAGGCTTGGTCACCTGGGAGGATCCGTGGCATTCCCCCAGTCAGTCACAAACACAGATGTTACCTCAAATAGCGAAATGACCTTACCTGTGAGACGACAGATCTAACCACTTCCCTATCTTTAATAATTTCCCCCGGTTGGTAGGGTTTAGTTAAACTTGAGTAAAACTTGAGCAAACGTACATTGATTTCTACATAAGAGAGCCATAAATGACACAGACTTATCCCCTGCCTACAGGCAGCACCATACCGAGGCATTTAAGAAAGCCCAAATTGACACATAATATTGTCCCAGGCGAACCCCTTTCAAAAATAAAGAAAGAGAACTCCATGAGAGAATATTTTCACGGCTCTAGCAGTGCTTCTTACCGGGTTTAATTTCAAGGATCTTCAGTTTGACATGCATTAGTCTACAAACCCCCCATTTAATCGCGTTTCTATCTCTAAGATTTTCATTAATAATGTAAAATAAATAATCGGTTAATGTAACTAATTTAGAAGACAGACCCAGGAATCTCATACTTACCCCCAGAAGCACCCTGGAGTAGAACCATCTGGGAGTTAGGAAGTTGAGGTAGAATTGGACAAACAGGTACGTGTTGATCCCCATCCATACGAACTGTAAACACCACACAATACAAATACATCTGTTTGGAGAGGAGTATACAAAAGCCTCGCGTCCTTCAGGCTAGTAGAGCCCCAAACAGTTCTGCCCAGTAGTAGTGGGATTTACTGGATATTTTGCACGCTTTTCCGCGACATTTTTCACCCATCTTCAACATTGTGCTATGTCAATATTATGTGTTATGTGCAAATAATAAATAAGTCAGACCTCCATTTAGGAACCACAGAATGAGAGGACTTAAAAAAATTATCTCCATGCAAAATCTCGAAGGTATATTAATGACAATATGTTGAAAATGGGCGGAATTCCCCTTTAACGGCACATTAATAATCAGTGATACAGTATTTCCAGAGGAAAAACTGGAGAGAACAATTGGACTGACTGAATTTGACTTTTATACCACTTAAAGCCAGGCATTCCTATTCTTGTGGGAACAATCACCAAATAGGTGATCTACAATCTTTCACATGTCACAATGTAACATGTTGTTGGCTTGTACATCTTCTGTTGTTGGTAAAGATGCTTGTATGGTAAAAAAGTACAGTATAACTGAGGCTGAAATTGACATTGATGAATTCCAAACACTGTATTATCGTATTCTGATGCATCCCTGGACTTGCATCAAGTCAGTCACTTTGAGAAGCCCTGCGTTAGAGTTTTGTAATCTTTGCACAAAATCATGTTAAATTTAAATCATAACACAAGTACAAGATACAGTATGCAGTATGAGTTAAATCTAAAAGCTATAACACATACTATATGAAATGGACCCCAGCAGCTACAAATGCATTCTGTAATTTAATATTATACTCACGATGACAAAGATGGACAGTCCCTCGTTTGCAGCCCAGCCCATGGTGACTGCGTTTGTGTGAAGGTGCGTCTAGGTCTGACAGTGTGTGTGTAAGTGTATGAGAGTGTGTATGTATGTGTGTGTGTGTTCTAATTCAGCCGATAATGGCAGGAGGAGGAAGTTATAGGAGAGAGAGAGCGGCCAACACGCACTGAAGCAAGACAGGTGTTTTCATCACTATGCTTTTATATCCTTGCTTCTAGGTAGCAAATAAGGAAGTTCATTTTATGTCTTCTCTCTCAGAAGGAACTAAGTATAAGGGCAGTCACATTAATGGCAAGAAATTATGCTAATTAATTATCTGTCCACTTGTCCAGTGAGCCAACATTCACAATATCATCACCCTGTTTTTGTTTGTTTGAAACCCAAATATGAACTAATATCAGTGTTAGGTCTATTATTTCTGGGGAAAGACAGCGTCTATAGTATAGTGTTTACAGCAGTAGTTCCTTGATGGACTTCCAGGGGGTCCCCAAACGAAATGATATACCAAAGGGACCCTTATGGGTCTGTAACACTGCGATTGTACATATGGAACCAAACAGAATTGGCGTTCCCAGAGATGCACCCTGGCATATCTGATTAGTTGGGTCGTTGGGCCTAACCAGTGGTCGCGGTCGCAAAATGATTGCGTGGCTCATGTCAAAAGGGGGTCCGTGGGCTTATTAGTGTCACTATGGGCATGCTTCACATGAAAAGGGTTAGGGAACCTTTACAGTTTACAGTGTGCAAAGTGTCAAGACAAAAAGATGAGTCCATATTGGACCAACCACATCAACTTTAGAGGAAGTTAGATGTCAACATAGTTCATTTGAAGTGGAGGAAGTTGGATTTTCACCGTACCAATAATAACAAAGCAAACTGGCTGTTTGAATCAAGAATAAGGAACTATTATGGCTGAGAGCCATAATTAAGCAATATTACACAAAAGCTTGTACGTGATTTCTGTGATTCCTGCAGTGACGAGGAACTCAAAAGTGCAAAGGTATCACAGAAGTGGAGGAAATGACCTTAAAGCAAGTGTAATATTTCCGTTACCCTTAAAACAAAGAAAATCACTGAAAAATAATATTTTTTTAATGACAGATGTAGTCAGTACAACCACAATGTCCTGAGAAAGTAGACAGAGTAGCCACCCAGGCTCCACTCTGAGACAAAAAACAAACAAAACAAAAAACAAGCTAAAGATTTTGTACTGATTAGCCGTGACTGTGTGGTGGTTAAAGTAACTGCATGTGACTGGTCAGGTTAGGTCCTCAAAACGACCTGTGGTAGAATATGCAATAAACTAATAATATAACATGGGAGCCAGTGGAGAAGCAGCAATATTGAAAGTGGGGAGATAGGCACCACACCCTGGGCCCTGTTCAACCAAAAGAACTTTAGCTCTAGAACTAACTGGTTCTGGTCTATAGGTTGTGGGGCATGCACCACAGCTTGAGAACCCCTGGTGCATGCTATGCTCCACTGGGAGTGATGGGCCGGTAAGTAAGCTAACAGTGAAATAAATTTGCTATCGAGGCAGACGGCTGATGCCAAATGATTTCCAGCCAATAGTAACGGTCGATAGTACCATCGGTCGCCCATGTACCCCTTTCTTCTTCAGTCGCTACTAAACCTAACCCTTACCCCTAAACATAACCTCAGAAAAACCTATGCCTGAACCTAACCTTAACCCTCAATGGCTAGGATACAGTACCTGCTGCAGCCGATGCAAATAGGATACCTGCCGCAGCAGGTGGAAAAAGGTCACGATCATTACTATTGGTCGGCACTCGTTTACTAGCGGTCGTGACTCCTTTACTTTCAGCCACAACTCATTTACTATCAGCCGCGGCTGTCTGCCGCTGTCTAACGGCGTGTCAAAGATTCATGGTCATGGGCCTAAAAAATGCCCATGACCACAGGCCCATAACGGAATTCTAGGCCTGAGGATCATCACAGGATGCACTGCATGCTTACAGATCTGCTATTTTCAGCTGTCTTTGAGCCAGTGGTGCGGGACAGTATTGTATGCAAGACAGTAATTAGATGCTGCCGCCATTTGTAGAAGCAGAGCTCGAAAATGTACTTTCACTGTTGTTTATTATCGTTGTGGCCCAGCTGGCCCGAAAGCTGAAATTGACTTTCCTTCCCGGGGACTTAATAAGATGATCTAGGCCTGCTTTACGACTCTAAGAGCTATAGGGGTCATTGGTTGTTTACATCATCAGTCACTGATTTCACCATCTATATCAATGGATCCCACCTTCTGTTGGGGATTATTTCCAGCATAAGCTGATTGTTTCCGCCCGCTCCCACTATAGCTACGTACGCCACAGAGAAAATCCTAAAATTCCTCACTCTCTGATGAAACAGAGGCTTATACAGTATGTGTAAGGCAAACACATGGTTCTGACTGTCCGACATGTAAAGAAAAGAGAAAAAAAAAGAAAAGTGGATGTGAATAATACTAGGCACTATGACGTCGGCAACAATCCGGATGCCAGAGCATTTACTAATCCTCTATCTAACTACGGCATTATCTAATGACAGGCAGTAATGACTACCGGAGGAGCCAGTAGCCATCCACTGAAAAAAAAAAAATCAATTATATTCTGTGGTGTAAAGCAGTGGCTTTCAACTATTTATATATTTCTATCAATATCCATTATTTATTCTGCATTCGAGCTACGGGACCACCATTTGAATTTTAGAATAGTTTGTTGGATACGTTTTTGTACACAACTAAGAGACTAGAGTTCGAGATCTTATGGTCCATGGTCGAGAAAAACACCTTGAAGATCCTAACAGGAGCCCCTGTACAAGGTTTCCTTGGCTATGCATGCAGCTCTTGGAACCATACTGTAGCACCTCAATGTGCACTAAGCCAGGGGTTTTCAACCTTTTTGACTCCAGGGACCACCATTTCTTCAGAATTTGAGCCATGGACCACCATTTGATGACATTTTACCCCCATAGACCCCAAAACCAAAGATTTCTTCTGTTTTTATCTACAATTCCGGGCTGGATTTCGGAAACATAAGAGGCAAACATAGATCTCTAGTTGTGTATATTTGGGCTAATTCAGATGATGAATATATTAACTCTTGAGAGTGTAAAAATGAAACCAAATGGACCCGCAAGGGTCCATTTGGTTTCATTTTTACGTTCTCAAGAGTTACATCTGGTTAACCAACTTAGCTGGGGACCACCTGGAACCATCTCAGGGACCACTGGTGGTCCCCAGACCACCTGTTGAAAACCCCTGCACTAAGCCATTATGGGGGCGTTGTATGGATTCAGCAATTCAGGCTGTTCTATATTTTTGAACTGAGGGATGTCAATGTGTTTGTTGTAACTGTGCACCATCTTGTGGAAGCGTAAGAGGTCTCAAAGATCAAGAACATGCCGACCCAGTCAATCACAGGGGGTGAATTGTGCACATTTTATAATTACAATGGATGCCATGAGAGCAGGTGTTAGTTTTATAAGTTGCATTGTCCTCATTTGACAGGCACGGACATGGTTGGACTGACCATAGGTGCATATTCCCATTGGGTTGCCCTGACGGAGAGGGGGTAATGTTTATGCTATCTGTACCCTGTCTGGGCTAAATTTGCAGGAATTTTGTCCCAGTCCAGCCCTGCAAGTACATAAATAATACCACGTACGTGTGTGTATATGTGGTGTACAACTATAGCCCTCTGATCCATGTGTAAAACCATTTCATGAAGGCAGTGATCGAATGTGAGTGAATGGATGAATTCGAGTTATTTCTGCTTGAGGTTGTGAGTAAGTTTGATATCATTGGTAATTTGTAAGAAGAAGGACCAAGAATACGCACATCCTGTGTGGATTGACTGCTATCACACAGATCCCTAATGATACCTATAAAAATGATGCATATTGAAGCCGATAATCGGTCTATCACTAATGTCTTTCTCTATAGTTTGGAAAACAAACAAAATATTTAGGTTAACAACAGCCTGTGCTTCTGCAGGTTTCCTCCTACGGTGCCATTAGTGCATAATATTTAAAATCCCTGCTAAATTTGTCAAGTAATCCTTTCTAATCCCAGCATTATTGATTGTGTTTCATCAGCAGAACAGTTGTAGATTGCTGCATTTGCAGTGAAAGCAGTTGGCTGTCCGACCGTAACCTCTGCTTGGTATACTGACGATGATGCTGTAAATAGTCAATTTATATAGTGCCTTTATCCAAGGTGCTTTATGGCGGCGGAAACCATGCAAGGCACCAACCAGCACAACAGGAGCAATGGGTTCAGTGTCTTGCTCAAGGGCACTTCGACACCACACTGTGGGCAGTACATATGCTGTACTAGAATCTATCAGCGGAAATTGCAGGGTGGGGAGGTTGGACTGTAGCCCCCCCCCATCCCCACCCCTTCCATGATGAGACTTCTACTATAATGCAATTTTGCTGTACGGCCAGCGGCGAGCAAGTTAATGTATACTGCAGCAGACATAATACATCTTGGTAAGCAAACAAATGCATTGCAATATGCATGTCTCTACTCCTCCTCCTCCCCGGTTTCATTTAGCTGGCATTTTTCACCTCAATCGAGCATCTCTCTGACTCTCTGAAGCTTAATAATTCAAAGGGAGAGGCCCTTTGGCTAGACTGAGTTGAGCCTTTTTTATCTCCTATGCCTTTAACGTCTGGAAAATGAGTGCACCGAAGTCTCCCCTGGTACGAAAGATCTAAGGCTGTTGAGGAGAATTTACCACCATATATTACCTTTCTGTTTGATTGGGGGGTACTCAATAGTTTGTATTCACTCTGTTTGTATAAATGGTGCAGTGACCTGACAAGAGACCAAAGGAAGCCTATAAGACATATTTAATGACTATAGGGAGACATGTCCCTTCCTGATATGAATGAACACACGGATCTCATCACTGGTCAACGAAAACACCCTAAAGAGTAAAGACTCACTCTCCAAAAAGAAAAAGAAAACCTCCCCCCTGCCCATTTTTAGTACAGCATCTTGCAATGGCTCTGGTCCACAAGACTGGCTACACCACTAAGAACCATGTACATGTCTAAATACTTTAATGTCAACAAAGGAAGTTCAAGAAAACCACGAGGAACCCAGATTTGGCACCACACTAGTGGGAATCATTGTCCTGGTGTTTGCATTCAAGCTAAATTCAGTTATTTCATTATCCCCAACTACTTGCCCATCCAACCACATGTGACACAAGTAAAAATTTAGATAAGCATTTCATTGTATGCAACCATTAATTTATATTGCCACTTTACATTGGGAAATACCATGAAGCCCCAAACAAACAGCCTTGTGAAAATAGATCAACATTACAAGCTGTCCTCTCTCTTTCAATATTATTTCCCCTAAGCGCGTGTGCCCTTAATTGATTATTGCTGATGATTACATTATTTTATTTGCTTCTTTTGTAGTTCCTTTTAATTGTTTTTAACAGTCAGAACAGGCCAGCTCCATCTAACGGCCCCTTGGCAGGGGCTCATGTCAGTAAGAGCATTAGCAGAGGCCTTTTTTGTGGCTGTTCCTGGACAACCAGTTTGACCGACTTGACAGCAGACACTGGACCCCCTGTGGAGATGTGGAACGCTTGTGTGTCGAATTTGAAATCGGTGGGGCTAATATGGTTCTCGAGTTACTTGGATTACAGTCAGACTTGCTGGTGCATTTAAGGTTAAAGATTACGCAGAGTTGGCTTTTCAAAACCATGACTATCTGAGATCTGTACCCGTATCTGTTGTAGACCACTCACTGTGGCATACTTCTCTGGCGTGTAACCTGGGTCATATGATTTCACTCTGTCTCAGGTTTAATTTGTTTTTTTGTTGCAGCGATTTTTGAATATAATAGGGATATTTTAGGTCTCAAAAGTGGCTTTTCGAGAGCCAGCGAAAGCCATGGTCGACCATGACGGCCGTCATGACGGTTTAAACCGACGCACCCGTTTCTGTGCAGAACAGTCGACAGTTTTGCATAACAGTCGTGGCTGTTTTGGACCCCTTAATATACATTATACACCTCTTCGGAGTTCAGACTCCATCCCAGCCCGTAGCACTTGCAATACCAACCTAGGTATTTTAGATAGTGTGTTTATGTTACAAATGCAGCCAGTAGTGAGGGGTGTATCAATCTGCTCACCTTATCGTGGAAATGAATCCACACTGACACATTTATACTTAATCCCCAGTCCCTCAGAATCATAACCTAGAAAGAACACCCACACACAGACACACAGGCACGCACGCACAATGTTAACAAATTTGTGTGTGCGCGCGTCAGTCTGTGCACCTTTTATATAAGAGATCCTCTCCAGTGAATTGATGTAACTCATCAGTGTGGCGTATGTGTCTCTGTGATCTCCTTAAATCTGGGATTAATTCTTACGACCAGTGAGGAGGATGCAGGCACTGTCACAGAATCCTGCCTTAGCTGTGTCCATTCTGTCCGCAAATCGATAGGAAATAGAAAAAAACATGTCAGGATTATTGGAGAGCTGCTCCTGACCGCAGCTGTATTCATTGTTTTTCAGATTTCAAAGACAGACCTATGGTGAACTGACACAGGTCCATAACAAGAGATGCCATGACATGTTCCCCTGTGATCCCCCTTGTGATTGTATTGATTGGTCGAACATTGTGTTAACAGTGTGTAAATTGGGTACAGTTCAATGGTACAAGTCTATCCAAAATATCTGAGGAAAAAAACAGAAAAAGACTTGTTTATGTAAGGGTTATTCATTTTCAATTAATCAGATAGATCATTTAAAGACAGACATAAATGACAGGCTGAGCTTGTGTCCTGATATGGGAAAGACTCTCAAAGTCAAACATATGGACTCATGTTCATAATAGACCGCTCAAAAGAAAGGACTGGTGAAAACATGGTGTCTACTTCTCATCATGATCATGCATTTACTAAACAGAATATTTAGTATACTGTACATACTTGGCATACTGTACAGAAGTCACTTAAGTAGCCTACAACTGGACTTTGCATGCACAAACTCTTAGGCCTACTTACGGACAGAGACAACTGTACATTATTATGGATAGGCCCTACTGCTTGTTAGTTGTTCTTATCCTTTTAAGAACATAAGCCAAAGACTTATCATGTTAATCTACAAGGATTGTAAACATATAATGTAAATCTACAAGCTGGATGGAGATCTTGGCTTTGACCATGCCTAGAATTTTGACATTTTAAAGGCAAGGCCTATTGCTTCTAGTTGGACGATGTCCATTTTTTTAAAGCACGAAGACTAAGGGCTCCATTTTACCGCTAAACCCCTTATCCCTTAACTTCTTTGCCTTTTTAAACTATTTAGAAAAAACATTTTTCAATAGTTCAAATGGCCAGTCTCACAACGTGTCATAGATTGGCTCATTGAACTATTCCCAATTTAAAAAAAAAAATAGTAAAAAAGAGATAAGGGGTTTGGGATAAGGGGTTTAGCATGTAACGAAAATGGAGCCCCACATGCAAGGGCAGGATCGCTATCAAATAGTACATTGAACGTAATGGAATTGAATTTAAACTTGATTACCTGCAGTGAAATATAGATAATTATAACCAGATCCATGATCAGCCCTGCACCAATCAAAGTCACTGGATTGATTAAACTCAGGGGACTTCTGGGAACTTACTGTAAGCATCTCAACAGAAGAAAAAAATAGATAACTATATAGCCAGGCAGTTCATTTAAAACAAATTATTATTTACAATGGCTGCTGAAAAAGGCAAGGGAAATAATAATAATGGACTAATTATCCCATGTCACATTTTTCCACTTGCACAAGATAATCAAAATGTACTGGCTGAATTGGCATTTACCTAGTGAGTCCTGACAATATTGTATTTGCATACTATATTGTCATTTCTTCAAACTCAGTATATTTATTCCCAGATTCTTGCACTATTCTTTCTTTCTCTTTCTTTCTTTTTTTGCTGTGCATTTCAGTGTCAGCTCCACCAGAGAGCACCAATAAGCTCTATAAAGCCACTTCAGTGTATCTCTATGGTAATTTAGACTCTAAGCATATGTAGGACAGTAGGCTATCGAAAATCAGGTATTTGCAAAAACATAGCCTACAAAATCTCTGTGCGCGCCACGGCCCAGTGCCCACATACACATATTTTACGCTCACGGCAAATGGAACTGGACGAACTGGTAGAATCGTTTAATGCACTACTATTAAGGGTGCATTGCAACGCACAAAAGACTCATTTTCTCCGCAGTCGTTCCCAGATTAAATAAAGGTCAATAAGAAAATAAAGTAGACACGTGAAAGCAATTGTGAGGTGATGAGACAGCTGAGATAGCCTACTTGGCATGCTGGACTAACTTGCTAACTTGCTACTTACTAGTCTAAGTAAGTGTCTACTTACTAGTGTAACTTGGACGTTACACTTTACATAAAACTCTGGGAACACACTTCTGGGATTTAATCTAATCATTTATTATTATGATTATTATTAATATTGAACATCGGTTGGCCTAACTAAAAATATCCAATCACATGCAGCGCGACCATCCAATCCATCCATCCATACCTTCGGGGTATGGAATGAATGAAGTCTTACACACGCACCCACACACACGAGCAGTGTTGCCAACTTGGCGCATTTGTCACTATATCTAGCTTTTTTCCAGACACAGCTAGCGCCAAAATTAGTGAAAAACTCCTGGCAGAAAATCTAGTGCTTTTTTGCTGGTGAGTTGGAGCGAAATTAGTTAAATTAATGATAGAGTCCTCCTTCCTTCCTAGAGAAAGGACCATTGGTAACCAAATGGACCCTTATAGATTTGTAACTCTTGAGAACGTAAAATGAAAACAAATGGACCCGTAAGGGTCCATTTGTTTTCATTTTACGCTCTCAAGAGTTAAATTATATTCAAACATTTGAATTACCTAATCTCCAAGAATCTACACATTTTCAAAATGTTGAAGAATTGCTGTTTTGACCAACATTTTGCCAGTTATCTCTCCTAAATTAGTCTTTGAGACTAAACTCAACATCAAATGGTGGTCTGTGGCTAAAATGCAGAATATATAATGGGTCCTGGCATGGTATGAAAATGGATGAAAATTCTAGTGCATTTTGGAAGTGCCACTAGTGCATTTTGGATTCTGGCGGTTGGCAACACTGCACACGAGGTACCCACTACCCACAGTCAGAAACAGACCGTTGGCCGATCCATTGGAGTGGGACTCTTGTTCTAGTGGACTCACTCACTCAACTGTGATGTAGCAGTGTAGTGGCTACATTAGACCGTGCGATAGTCCATAGTATCAGTACGGGCGATTGCTGCTGACTGTCAAACACGTGCTGTCGGTAAAGCCGCTGCACACACAACACAGCCAGCGTGTCTACTCTGCGCACACAAGCAGCTCTTCATTAGACTAATTGCCTTCGGGAATCAACTCCCAAGTTTCAACCAGCAGATCGGGAGAGCTGCACCGTGAGCACACGGAGCGCCCCGGGCCGGGAGAGGACTTTCCTCTCCAGCAGAGCAGAGGAACGCGCACCGCGTGCGCACGGATAGGAGGACTTTACTTTGTTCTCCTCCAGCGGAGGCAGAAGCGCGTCTCCAAAGCGCTCTGCCTGCAAAGCAGCGTGGCTTCTTGACGTTTATTCTGCGAGTAGTGTGCCGACCTGCGACTGAGGTAAGATTAAGAAATATGGTCTAGTACAGGGGTTTTCAACCTTTTTGACTCCAGGGGACCACCATTTATTCAGCATTTGAGCCACGGACCACCATTTTATGACATTTTAGTCCCACAGACCCCAAAACTAAAGATTTATTTTGCTTTTGGCCTGGGAAACAAAACAACAGGCAAACCTAAATGACCATTAATCTTCTAGTTGTGTCAAGATGATGAATATTTTAACTCTTGAGAGTGTACAAATGAAACCAAATGGACCCGCAAGGGTCCATTTGGTTTCATTTTTACATTCTCAAGAGTTACATTTGCTTAACCAACTTAGCTGGGGACCACCTGGAACCTTCTCAGGGACCACCTGTTGAAAACCCCTGGTCTAGTAGTACTAACTATAGCCGTGGCTCCCAAACTTTTACATGTCAAAGAGGACCACGTAATTGACACTTTAAAAAACAAGTGCTGGGCTTTTGGAAGCACTCGTTTTATTAACGGCTTAGGCTGGTGCCGCCTGCACCATGTGCAAATTGCAAAATTCTAAACAGGTGGTACACAGGGGGGCGTTCAGTGTCTAATGATGAACGCTTCCAAACTCCAGTACCTACTTCGGAAAAAGAATCACCTGCAGAGAATTGCAGAGAATCAATCAGAAATGGGCTAATGAAGGTTTGAATAAGTTTAGGACTGCTTGCCCTTTGCTGCATCATAATATCTCATCCCCACCAGACAACTATGGATATTTGAAGATGGATGGTTGTATGTATGGATGGATGGACAATACCCAGAACTGCACTTTATCTTTGGGGCTTTGTCAAAATGGTACCCTTACCCCTGACTGATGTGATGTGAAAGATGGTACTGCAATGTGTGTGGCATACACATGTATACACATGATCTTACACCGTGGCTATTCAGCCTATACAGTGTACAGCAGTTGACGATACATGATTGCACTGGGCACAGCATTGGGCATGGTCTTCAGCTGGCAGTGGCACCACAGAAATATTTACAAAACTATTTATCTCAGTTACTTTAATCCTAGAATAAAGCCATTTAGGATCCTGGTGATCAATACGTTTTTTTTTTTTAATTAGATGATGTAGCTTAATTAGTTAAGTAAGTATAGTGTATCTAAGCAACTAAGTGCTTGACTTAGATCCTAATTATATAATGTACTGCATTTAATTCCACTGTTTTAACACAAATTGCTCAGCATTTTATTTTCAGAAGGGCTTTTTTCTCTTCTGTTCTGTGTTTTAAGTGTTTTGGCTGTGTAGCCTCAAAAACAACCAATTTAAACTTAATGTTATTTAGTCATAGTGGTCAGTCACAAGATGGAATTATTTCCGGGGAGGGGGTAGATAGCCTCCGTTGATGCAGTAAGCTGAAGGGTCACTCCAGTCCAAATTGAACCAAAGTTCAATTCAATCTTGAGTCTAATGTGCACCATATCGTGGACAACCAGAACTTTTGCCTTCCACTATATGAACCAGTCAAGGCACATCATGAACCATTTTCACCCTGGCGGATGGCAGACCTATTTGTTGTCCTATTTGGTACCAACATGGCAATTCTTGAGGTAAATACCTGTAAGGCCTTGATGGCAAAAAGTTGAAACCCACTGGGATATGGCACTAACGCTGAGAGCCCAACAGCGAATTAATGGCCACAAGTAGTAACTGTACTTGTTAGTAGAATAGTTAGGGTGGATAATTCCTTGCCTCAGGCCAATTTGTTATTTTCTGTGAATTGAACAACAGTGTGGGGAATGTTGTATAATTGTGTGTGTGTGTGTGTGTGTGTGTGTGTGTGTGTGTGTGTGTGTGTGTGTGTGTGTGTGTGTGTGTGTGTGTGTGTGTGTGTGTGTGTTATGCATGCATTAGTCTCAATCGCATCAAATGTGGGGGCATGCCCCCGTGCCGTAGTTTGTGGGACCACTGTTGTAGGTCATTCATGAATTTCGTCCAGATGGTACGGTGTTGTGTGATCTTCTTAATGTAGTTCATTGGGCAGTATCGATGCCAGAGAAATCTGACTCGCCAGAGTCACCACGTTGCCCGTACAATTCATTACCATGATGTGTATACTTGCCTCTCTGTGACACTTCTCTTCCATGTATTGACACACATGAAAGCCACGCTCTATAATATATTTATAGTTTCGGCGATGCTGTGGAGACCTCAATGTACACTGTGTGCATTGAGGGCGGGGTGACTGTCCCGGACAAGGAACCTTCTTCAATGATAAGACATTATCATTTCTGGGTCTACCACGACAGTTAGCAAAGAGGAAACAGTATGTTTTGTTGTTTTCATGTAATTTTCTCTTTGATCCTCTCCTCCTGCTGTGTACTGTAACATGTTGCCTACCTACAGTAAATATACCTGCTATGCTGTGTGTGTGTGTGTGTGTGTGTGTGTGTGTGTGTGTGTGTGTGTGTGTGTGTGTGTGTGTGTGTGTGTGTGTGTGTGTGTGTGTGTGTGTGTGTGTGTGTGTGTGTGTGTGTGTGTGCGCTCCGCATGCGTGCATAAACGTGTGTGCAGCTTGTGGGGAATTTGACCAGTCTGCGAAAGAATTTGTTTTACAGAGTTTGTACCAGTGTCCTATATGTTGGATTCAGAGAAGAGTGACTAGTCTAAATCATCCAGTCATCCAAATGTCTGTGCAGACGTTGGTGGTAATGGTAATCACCAGGTTTTGCTACAACACATATTATGAATCCACCAAGACTGTTCCGTCTGGCAAAATGACAAAAATGACATCCACAATCCCGACGCATTATAAAAAAAAAAATACCACTGTGTAGTGTGTACACAAAGGAAAAGAGTCATGGCAAATAAGGATGGCAAATAAGGAGACTGTTAAAAAGGTCACACTTGTTAACACTTGTTAACAGTCTGCATATGTGACTCCTCTAACATGTACTGTAAATGAGTGATCCCCTTTGACGATGCGTTCTGTAGGCCTACACTTAATTTTCAGTAAAATGCAAATGATACCTTGACTGTGTGCATTGAGGGCTGGTGACTGTCCAGGACAAGGAACCTTCTTCAAAGATAAGACGTTATCATTTCTGGGTCTACCACGACTGTTAGGACAGAGAGAACAGTATGTTTTCTTGTTTCCATGTAATTTTCTGCACAGTCTTTGATCCTCTTTGTCCAGCAAGCTGTGTACTGCGACATGTTTCCTACCTATAGTACCTACAGTATGCTATGCTGGTTGTTGAGACCAGATGAGATTTGTTTTCTCCATTAACACGACTCAGTTGCGTGGTTTCTGATACTGGTAGGTTCATCACAACACAAAACTGCGAAGACACAAAAACAGAAGAAACCCAACGAGATACAACCATGAACCCGCACCGAAAACAAAATAAATCCACGAATCAAGCGTATAACAAAAAAACACGCAACTTAAATACTGACACATGATTTCAATAATGACACAATGCTCACAAACAGACTGTCCTGTACTGTACTGTATCATCAATGAGATATAGTCAATGGTGAAAACATTTCCCTTTAGCAATTCCTATAACACCGTTGGGTGTTTTTTTGTCCTCATCCATGTCCTTGTGAGCTTGTCTTGTGATGTGACACAAAACAAGCTCAACATCATGTTGATCAGGTGTTTGTTTTTCTCAGAGGAATAAACAAATTGTGTTTATCAAGGGGTGGAAAAAGTACTTGCATGTTTTACTTAAAGACCTATAGTGAAATGTCTCGATCCGCTTTTTTTCATTTCCGACCCGTTCCTAATACCACAATTTCTGTGTTGGCCGATACCGATACCAGATGATGTTATATGAAGTCCACCAACCGGGAATAGGAGATTCCACTCAAATGTGCAACTCCAAAGCAACTTCCACATGCCCCAACATTATTTACCTGTCATATTGTCAACCCCTTACCCCTGTGTTGGATCTGTGGTTAGACTTGCATATTCTCCCTAGTGTCTACCCCAGGGGTGCCCACACTTTTTTGACTTGAGAGCTAGTTTAAAAATGTCTAGCTCAACAAGATCTCCACATCAAATCCATTTCAAGGCCCCCAACAAAGTTTGGCTTGAAATAGTGGTGATGGTGCTACTTACTGTTATAGTGTTTAAGAATAATGCACTTATAATGAAAAATGGAGGGGAGAATTGGAAGGTTTTGCTGTATATGCTACGACTAATGTTTGAAAACAGAATTTGGGGTTTGAGTTGACAGTTTGTAATGTTGAGTCTCTTGCACCCAAAACTAAGAACTTTCACACTTTTGTCCACAACTGGGAAAGAGAACTGGCAAAACATTGGTCAAAATAACAATTATTCTCCAATTGCGTACTCTTGAGAGAGTGTAACACGTTACAGATCTGTCATGATCTACCTGCACGGTCTGTGTGATCTACTGGTAGATCAATATACCGGTAATGAATATCTACTGATGTGATTAAAAAGGGCCGATCTGATGGTTTTTCCGATACAGTATTGGGACATCCCTAGTGTAAGGAAAAACACTTTCACACTTTTAGACCATATACCTTGTGGACATCATATGGGAATACCTTTGATAGCAAAAAATAGGGGAAAAAAGCCAAAAGTTAGATTTTGGTGTATTAATCTTGATTAAATTCAACTATATTCCCTTTGCTTGTGATTACAGAAGTACTCAATATTTAATCCCCTGAGATGTGAGTGGAGTAGACGTAAAAGCAGTGCAAATTGTCAGGTAAAGTAAATGTAGTTGTATGTAGTTGCTTTCCACCACTGCTATGGTAGACTGTATGGTCAATCAATAGTATATTGCACGCAATAGTATTGCGTGCAACCTTGGTCTCTTCAGTATGGGTCGATTGGAACCAGTTGTCTTGGCAACTGGTAATTGTGTGGAAAATGTGACGCTGTCCTTCACCATGGAGAGATCCATGGTGAAGGACAGAGATGATCATGTCAAGATAGCTGACATGTAACTGGTCTAGAGACGAGCAATACGCAGCTGAGATTTGCGCACATGCTGGTTGGTTCCCTGAGCTGTCCTGTCACCTCCGGTCACATAATTACATTGCACTGACAATTTATTAGCAGACGCTCTTTGGTCCAGAGCCATTTACAATTAAGTAAGGTCAACACAAAGGTAACACATCAAATGCATAGAAAGATCCCAAGAAACCAACAAGGTTTGCCGTGCACCCCCCCCCCCCAACACCCTCTGTTTCCTGTCTACCTACTGTACATCTATCAATAAAAATACCCTAAAAATATCTGAAAAACATGATGACATAGTCATGTTTTGTCAGATGAAATCAATCACTGTCTCCATTAAGCATCTGCCCCCTCCCTTCTTTTCAGTATACGTAATGTTTTGTGGTAATGTTTTATCAGTACTGTATAGTGATTCTGTGTGGCGTTTGCATTTTCTCCCCGTGTACTCTAGGGTAGGTACCCTCAAACGATTTTGTAACATTACAATCTGTAATTTTTTTTATTTTTTCATCAGAATATTTGAGTGATGGATCTGCACAAAATGGTCTCATTTGGTGAAGTGAAATGAGAAAAAATAGGAATAATTAAAAAAAAAGATATATATATAATAAATAAAGTGAAAATTGGCATGTGTCCATTAATATTAAGCCCCTTTAAAGTGGATGCAACCTATTACCTTCAGACCTGAAATGAAGCCCATCTTTGTGCAATCTCAGTGGCCCATGACCTGTCAGTACACACACACCTTTTCTGAGAGACCCCAATGGGCTGCACCATCACTTAGAATGAAGCATCACATCATGAAGATCAAAGGAGCTCTCCAATAACTGTAAGTGACATGACAAAGTTATAGAGAAGTACAAGTCAGGACAGGGTTATAAAAAAAATCTACATCTTTGACTATCCCCCGGAGCACCATCAAATCCATAATCGCCAAGGCCGTCAAAACACACAGAACAGGCAAAACGGCAATTTTTGTTATACTGTAGGATAGCCTTAACCCTAACCATGCATTTTAACTGGGTCGTGCTACCAGCTTGTAGATCTGTTGTTTGAGACTGCCATCATGTCTCAATATTATGCATCTGTTTGCCAGAGAAAGTTCTTGATTGTCATTTCATTGTCTGTTTTCAGAATGTCCTAGCTGTTGTGTGATTGTAACCTTGTTATCATTGCTACTAAGCGGGCATTGTATGAGATCTCCTTCCTTTTTGTTATCATCTATCCATGGCAACAGTGATGCCATCTTACTGTGATAATAGAGAGAGACTTTGATGCTATGATGGCTTGTGTCTAAGTGCTGATGCTTTTTAGAGTCTGTTAGGTTAGTCCCCCAGTGTTTACACTGGGATGTTTGTAGGTTTTACTATATTTTCACGTGTTCATCAAACTAGTGCTGTCCTGTCTAAATAAACATAATGCAAAGTAAGTAAAGTAAAGTTGTTCGATGGATTCCGAATAAAACATCTCTCTCTCCCACTATACAGCTTGACATTCTAGATAACTTGACCCGTTGACTGGTATTACTTTATTTATGTCGTTGGTCTCATGGTTCATTTGGGTATTAGGTGGGGAGTATTTTAGTTAAGCTTTAGCATACCTCTCTGTGGTCCTTCCTGACTCCTGCACATATTTTGAGCGATCGAAGTATGCAGTCCTTTTATAACCCCAATAGGTAGTATTTTTCTGCCTATCACTTGTATAACAAACAAGTACAGTATAGTGAGCATATAGAACATGACATGACTGAGGATGCTAACCGAATTATGGAGACGTCCCTCTCAATTTACTGTCCATCTCGTGACAGATCGCCTGATTTAATCATTGTACTGTACGCATGGCGTGGCATATGGAGCCAAATCAGTTTCAGGAAGTGAAACATGTTTAACACTATTTTCCAGGCCATGAATGAACATAAAGTCGTTATCATTCATTAGCGATTAGCCCAAAGTATACACATAAGGACATAATTCATTACTACTTGTTGTTGACAGATGAATAACGGGTGAATGGATGCTCTTGGCCGTCTGTGCCCTGAACAGATTTGATTTCAGAGTCAATAGACTTATGACTGACAGAAAAGAATATGAATTGAGTAATAAAGCAATGTTTGACTGCAGTACCGCCCATATGACTCCGATTCTCTGGCTGATCTCCTTCTCCATATTCCCCTCACTCGTAAATAACACCCCGAGATACTTAAACTCATTCACCTGGGTTAACCTATGGATTCGGGAATGGCATTTATTCAACAAGTCCCCCAAAAAAACAAACAAAAAAAAGTTTATAGTAACCCCCCCCCCCCCCCCCCCCCCATTCCAGGGATAGGCACAAATTATGTCGTTCAGCAATAAGTGGTCTGTGTTTGAAAGGGGCTCCATCTTGAATTTCACATTTTTTTCAAGATTTTTGATGTTTTTAGCCTCTCCAGGGTATTGTTATACCCTCAAAGGGCTTTTTTTTAAACAGTCATATATACCTTTGTTGAGAAATCTGTGATCTTTTGAATGGGATGTGTCTGAATTGTTCCTCTCAGATTCTTGTGATTTGACAAGGAGAGATTTGAATAGCCCTCCTCCTTTAACTTTTCCTCCACCGATCCTTTATCCCCTATACTGTACATGGATTGGTCCCCACATCTCCCACTATGGTTCAATGCCCCCCTCTCACCGACAGGGGACGAGGGTGACCCTGAGGCATGGACATTTGTGGTACTGCAGCTGAAATGGCTTGGAATAGCATCTTGAGAGAGGATGTAAATGGATGCTCTGGATGGTGGTTTAGGCTTCAGTGGGTATAAATAGGTTGCAACATTTATGCAATACATTGGATTTTAAATTTATGTTGGGGCCCCTTTTAATATAAAATAAGGACTTTCTCAAAGTTTATATACCTGTAGTTAGGTTAGGTGTGTCACTTACACGACATGTTACATAGATAACATACTGGCAGACTCCGTACGGGTTCAACAAACACAGGTCACATGTTGTTCCTGTATCACAAGACAGACTTTGATCCACAAGAGGAGGAGGAGGAGGAGGAGGGTTGTTTTCCCCTTCTTCTCCTTTCCTTCACACATGTGAGCGCAGCGGTGTGCAGTTAACCGCTTATAGACCTGCTGTTTTTGATGGCCAGGAACAACCCTGGTAGCTACTGGAGACATGGCTAGACATGCTATGACCTGGTATATCTCAATTCAATTCTAATTCAATTCCTTTATTGTCTCCGAGGAGAAATTCATCTTGGGCCTCAAGAGACAGCGTTATACAGTACATACACAACAATTCGAACAATACAAAAAGTACAAAAAACAGCACTACATCTAATGCCACTCTCCCACAACCCGCGTACGCGTGTTATGAGAGAGCGGCACGCACGCACGCACACACACACACACACACACACCCTGAGCAACAAAATCCTATCCTACACCACAGTGTGCAAATAGTGCAAATACATCATAGCAGCAGTACAGAATTGCACTCCCCCTCCCTAGGGGGGCTCCCTATACCCCCTATCCATAGTTAATTCTTGTCATTAAGTACATTAATTGATAGTGGAACGAATGAGAATTTGAACCTATTGAGCTTACAGAATGGTAACCTGTACCGCCTGCCAGACGGCAGTAACTCGTATTCTTTATAGAGAATGTGATGTGGGTCTTGTGTGATTTTGAGGCCCTGTCTCCTCAATTCTCTCTCAAAGATTTCTTGAAGCGAACAGGGTGGCTGCATACCTATGATTTTACCAGCCCTCTTGACTAGGTTTTGAAGTTGGGATTTGAGTTTGACGGACAGGTTACCAAACCATGTAGTTATACCATAGCGAATGATAGATTCTATATTTGCTCTATAAAAGAGCAACATGATGTTTGTTGCCACACCATGGACCCTGAGTCTTCTCAAGAACTGTATATCTACACAAATTCTGTCTAACCAGGGGCGGATCTAGGCATGTTTGCATACTGTGTCCTCATTGGCCACCCCAGTTTTCTGAAGTAGAAAATTGAGCTATTCCAGACCAATCTACTGACCAGGGAATTTTTGCCAACAGCTGTTTCGGATCCACCATCTGCTCCCTCTCATGCTCTGCAAGGAATCTTGGGAAAATGTTGCTTTCCCTTAAGCAGATAATGCTCTCTGCAGAGCCAGAGATTCTACGCTTACGTTCATGATTCAGACGCCCCAGAGCCGAAGGAAGGTGCTTTACCCTAGATGAGCAAGTATCATCGTCCGGATGTTGTTGGATCAGGGAAGAGGCCATGAGGTGGGGGGGTGGCGGTGTGGAGCGTCAGGGAGCAGGCCATGGGGTGAGGGCTTTACTCTTACTGCCTCTTCTGCGCATCTCTGGGCTCGACCTAAACAGGTCAGCATGTAGAGCGGCTTACCCAGCTCCGTTGACTCCACAGAAAACAATCAACCTACTGTTGATTTTGACGTTGAGTTGTGATCTACTTTAGTCGTCTTTAGTCTGTTTCAATGACAGATTTTGCACTTGGTTGCAATGCTCTACTAGATCTCTGCTCCACTAGTTGACAGTAGTCTTGGGCAATATACCGGTATGACCGTTTATCGTGATATTGGAAATCAATACCGAGTAATATCGTTGGATCTATGAAAAATATCGAATACCGAATATCGTCAAATACCGACATTATACTGTATTCTATTAAAAAATGAGCAATGAGACTTAATTGTAACTATACAAACAATTTTCATGTTACACACATGCCTAAAATAGCCCTTATTTGGGCTAGGCTTTTTGGAAACAATGTATTTCCAACTCCAGTTTTTTCCCTATTTAGGCTGCTTGAACAGCAGAGCGCTCAGTTTCTGACCCCTCAATGTCGCAATTCTGAGAACTAGGTGACTGGTGGAACGTGTCCGACTCTGATTGCACGCCATTGCCATCTAGTGGTCAATACCGGTAATATCGAATATCGAGCTAAATAACACATTATCAATACCGATATTAAAAAATCAATACCGCCCAAGACTAGTTGACAGTGTTAGCGAACTTGTAAATACATTTTTTCTTAGTAAAAGAGAGACGATCTAGGCACTTAAAAGTTAAACTTAAAACATATAATGACTTTATTTGCTGATCAAATAAAGTCATTATAGAGCAACAAGAGAACAAAGCTTTTAAAGTTGTTGGCTTATATGGCTTGGACGTTGAAATTCCCCAACGGGCATATTTTTAGCATTAGTGGTATCAAGTCTGCTACACACACCATAACCCCCCCTGCAACAACACACGCACACACGCACACGCACACGCACACACACACCACACACACACACACACACACACAGGACAGTGTCAAAGCATTGTATGTACAACAGAACCTATGCACGTGTATGGTGTCACAGCGGGTGGCAGAAAGCACAGCAAGGTTCTGATGTAATCCTCTTCGGTCTGAGAGGTCGCTCCATGCAGCCTTTATCCTGTGTGTGTGTGTGTGTGTGTGTGTCTGTGTGTGTGTGTGTGTCACTGTGATTATGATGTTGACGCTTGAGACAGACTGCTGTGCTTTTCTTATGTGTGCTGTCCGTGCGCAAGAAATCTCCTGCTTTCTCTGCCAGGACAGGGACTGAATATAAACCTTTTAAGACCACATTCTTATCTGACATGATAGCTAACTGGCCGCCGAAGGTTATCTGAAAATATGTTGTTCCAATGACATTTTTAACTCATATTTTTCCTTCTGTGGGGGGCCCCAGAAGGAAAAAATTGAGTTAAGGAAAAAATTGAGTTAAAAATGTCTGCTGTGACAGAATATATATTTTCACACATTTTCATGATTTTATTTTAATTGCACTTAGTATGACACCCTGTAAGCGTTGCCTGTAACATTGTTGCCTGCAGTACTGTTTGTGTGCTGTTTAACGTCAGAATATGACAGATGAACTAACACGTACACGCGCACACACACACACACACCACCACCACACAGTGCTGTAGTATACTCCTGGGACATGCACACATACACATCCAAGGGGGCTTCAGCCCGTCTTTGCGATGGTCCTGCGTGTAGCAGAGCTGCCGGCTCCATCACCCGAAGGTTTGATTCATAAGAAAATGCCCCACCGTTTTTCAGGTTTGTTGCACCTTTAACCTTTAAGTGAAGCATGTGCCCCTCCGGGCCTGTCGCCAGTTGCCCATGTACGCTGATCAGATTAAATGCTGTGTGGACTGTACAGTTAACTGTCTGTAACAGAGTAAATATACTGTATGCTGCATTAAGCAGATTACAGTATAATGAGCTTTGCTTTGCTTGGACCTTTTTGAACTGCGAAAAGGATTCGGTCTGGATATGTAATGGAGCTAATACCGTAGATACTGACGGACACAGCCACAGTGCTTAACTTTACGATAGTCCTAATTTACTATTTAATTACATTTTACTACAACTAGCTATACAAATTGTGATGGAGGCCCAGAGTTGGTCAAAACAAAATAGAGCTCTCAAAATGGAGCCCCCTGTCTCACCTATAATTCAACTCTCTAAATGCGTGTTTACTGTGTTGACGAAAACAAAATACCCTTACAAAATAACTACTAACTGTAGTCAGAGATTACTCACAGAGAAAATGTCTGTATAGTCTATAGCCAGTATTCAACATGCCCATTCTTGCTAAACAGTGAAAGTAAAGGCCTTTACAAGCTCACAAGTCCAAAAAAGATCCAAACTCAATAAGCGTGGAGGAGATGAAGGTGATGAGAAGAAAGCCTTCTACTGTATGCCTTGTGAATGTCTCATGACTGGATGTGTTGCCTCCACACCACTCCGAGACGCCTAAGGGCCAGATAACAAGGCAAAGTGAAACATTGTTCACATCAAGCCCAAATTAACCAAATACAATCTGACTTTGACCGCAGGCTGCAGGCTGATTCCCACTTCCCAGCCACGGACTTCTAGTGGCGAGAAAAATAAAACTTCTGGGAACTCGGACTAAGCAACTCCCTCCCATCTATGTATAATTGCCCATTTCACTATGATAAGACGTCATGGTAGGGTATGATTCAAGAACACAATATAACAAGAACAATATATAATAAGTGTATGCATTTTTAATGATTATTATTGGTAGTTTATTTCCATTTTAACTGTGTTCAGTGAAAATCTGCAAGATCACTACTTGGATGTAGGATATACAAATAAAATCGTGACATAACCAGCTAGACGTATAATTAAAATAGAAACCTCACAGTTTGTGTAAATGTGTATATGTGGCTTATATAAAGGTAATAGAGGCAAGTTTTAGCCAAAAATCAAAATAGATTTCTATATATTTTGCATTTTTCCCCCCTCTACGTCGCTTCTACTTTAAAGCTGCAGCTGTTTCCCTGCAGACAGACACATTTGCTTCCCTTGCGGGTCCATTTGATTTCATGTTTACACCCTCAAGAGTTAAAATATCCATCATGTGAATTATCCCAAGTCTACACAACTAGAGAATGTAGAATATTAATGGTGATTTTGATCTGTATGTTTGACTGTTTTGTTTCCAAAATCCAGCCTGGCATTGTGGACAAAAGCAAGAGAAATCTTTAGTTTTGGGGTCTGTGGTGCTAAAATGTCCTCAAATGGTGGTCCGTGGCTCAAATTCTGAATAAATAGCGGGCCCTGGTATGAAAAAGGTTGAAAACCACTGTTCTAAAGTCATCATGTTATGGCACAAGTATGAACTGGGCAGATCTGCACAGTTCAAGACAGTCAAAGTCACTGTTTCCAAGCTCATCATAGCGCTGTCGCAAAGTGATTGATCCATGTCCGTCCCAGACACGTCCGTGTCTTGCCCCACATCAGGGACGGGGGCTAGAAGCAAAAAATGTTTACCCACATTTCAGGCTATTTCGTTTGTCCCTATATAGGCTTACCCACAAATTCTCCACACAAAGCATTTCACCTACAGAAATCAAGGACGGTAAAGTATCTTTTGTAGTGCTGACCTTCTGTGTTTGCGTGCGTGCATGTGTATGTGTTCAGGTTGAAGGAGAGCAGTGGGATGCTGTGGCTGCTCATCTGTGCAGTCGCCACCCTGGTGGGAAGCAATCGGATTGCACCGCAAGACTCCTCATACATGGAGAGAGGTGAGTCACACACTTCTGTTGTCGGATGCACACATGAACAGAGTAGATTGTTTGTTTGTCTGTTACTTTTATCTAGCACAAATCATAGCTTACTCGCGCATCGGCCTGACGCTTTGGGAGTGATTAGGTCTGATCAACACTTGATTAGGTCTGATCAGCAGGTCTGCTCCATATATGGACATCTAAGGGAGGCAGTGGGGGCTAAAGCCAGACTAATTCAGCTGTTGGCAAAAAAAAATGCCTGTGCAATTTATTGGCAACAGCTGATTTGGTTGGGTTTGGCTCAGTTTGGCTGGTATCATGTGGCTCTTCACATGGCAAAATTTGTCATGTGAAAGCCCCTTAAGAGCAATTTTGACATTTATGTCAAAATTGCTGGGCCTGGCGCAGCCATTCATTCCCTAATGACTACTATAAAATTTAGTGTGTGTGTGAGACAGTGCACAATGACATATTTTTGTTTGTGGACTTGGTTGAACCGACAGTTTTTGTTTTGCGAGACAAAATCTGCCCAAAATCTGCCTACTCCATCCAACCATCTTCAACCGATTTTCCGTAGTCGGGTTGCAGGGTCTAGGAGTCAGTTTCTGTCATTATCATGTTGGAGTGTGACATTAAACCTGGCTGAGCAGAGGACTGTGTGTGAGAGAGAGGAAGGGATGGGGTGATGTCCACGTGTGCACATGAGTATGATGTGTCTCTTTGCAGTAACAAAGTAAAAAACTGGCTCGAACAGCTTGTTATGGCTACTCAATGCGTATGAAAATTGGATCTGGACTGGAGGTTGAAGAGTTGATTTCTTCCTGCGTTGCATCGCATGTGGTCCGTTAATTTGAACTGCATGAGCGCAGAATCAATCTCCATCATCTCGTCAATGTGAGGAGACGTTGATCGTTAGTGACGGATTCTGCTCCGGTGGGCTTGGATTTGTTCCATGCGTGGAATTAAGATCGTTATAATTATCGCAGTTTTTCTGTCATGTTAAGATCTTTTAAGCATAATTTCAGTTTATTGACCTATCTCCGATGGGGGATTTGGCTTGCAGTCAAGAGTAAAAAAAGAACACTGAGTTGAATCTTTGGAAGCCCCTCTTGTGGTTTCAAGCTTCCACACTATGACCCCAGTCTTCTGATATATCACATGATTCTACACTATTTAAGTAATCTCAGCACAATTCTGCCACCCTAAGGTGCCAAAATTGGAAGAATCTGAGCTTCTTTGACTTGCATGTGTTTTGGCTGTTAATGCAACCTGAACTGTGAATAGGGGTTTTAAATGAGAGTCGCGCAAATATCAGCAATTGTAGGCATGTGTGCAACCAGACTACTGTATTTTACAGTCACAAAAAAGCTATCCTATCCTTCAATATCCTTTTTCATTATCTGTGCACTTGCGCAATCCCGTTGACTGTTTCTGACGGCAACGATCATCGCGTTTGAATTTGAAATATTAACACGTTTAGCAAGATGTTAAATGTCACATTAAGGTAAAGCCAGATTGGCTGGGTGAGGGCTTTCAGAGTAAGAGTGCAATGTCACAACATATCTTACATTTTATAAGAAATCTGGGGGGGACAAATACGTCTCGATTGGGGCCAGAACAAGCCAAACCAGCACTTTTTAGATCTGGCCCAGAATATCCCAAGATTTCAACCAACATAAATCCTGTCCACTTTTTGCATGCTCTCCCCGTGTCCCCTAGGGTAGATACCCTCACAAAAACATGCTGTAATCCTGGGCTCTAAACTGCCTCCCCCTGGCCAGCCGGGGTGCCTGACGGAGGGGACAGCAACTGGTTGGAATAACGTGTTCCTTCCACACGCTATGTTCAACCAGGGAAACTCCCCCTGTCAGGTGAAAGGAAGGCAGCTTGGACTCCTCATGCAGGAAGCATGAGCAAGTCTGCTGCCTCCCCAGGTTGGCAAAGATATGTAGAGCCCACGATCACATTTGAAATTGGCACTGGGTGAAAAAAAATGGTTTACAAAATCGTGGGATAAAACCTAAAATAAATAAATACATAAATCCTGTCCATAAATAAATACATAAATCCTAAAGACAGACATCCCTGGATTTATCAGGGAGGGTCGGATTGAGATCAGATGACCTTAAATCCATCATAACTAGTCAGATCTGTCCCAGAATAAGCTTGTGTTGTTGTGGTTTGTTTTCACAGAGGACGGCGGCCCCACCACGGCGAGGACCACCGCCAGGCCCCACATCTACTACTGTCGTTCGCCCAACATGGAGGACTTCACATGCTGGTGGAGTCCTCTGGACAACGGCCACGGCAACGCCTCCTACGTGCTGACCTACTACATAGAGTATGTGCTGTTGTTCACACCGGTGGAGTGTAACTGAGTTCATTAATACATTGCATAGTACCGGCGCTGCTAAAGCATGAGCTCAGTGTTGCCAACTGCCAAAATCCAAAATGCACTAGTGGCACTTCCAAAATGCACTAGGATGTGCTTAGAGCAGTGGTTTTCAACCATGTTCATACCAGGGCCCACTATCTATTCTGAATTTTAGTCACAGAGGACTACCATTTGATGTTGAGTTTAGTCTAATTTAGGAGAAATAACTGGCAAAAATGTTGGTCAAGTCTGGGTTCTTTCTGGTGTGTACGAACGCAGTTTTTTTTCTCACGTTCAATTTTGTTCAAGAATGAGCCTTCCAGGGCGAAATCCAAAAGGATAAAACACACCTTAATCAATCCTTAATATGTAGCGTAATATGTATGCCTCTCAGCCGTTACTCGCATTCAAACGCATGATGAAGCAACCCAACATGATCCTTCCAGTCAGGCAGGCACGCAGCAGCAACAAACACAGAACAAACGGACCCAACCCAAACACTGCAGAGTGTTGTTGTTGTTTTATGTGCTACGAAAAATAGCTTCCAATAGCTTTGAGCTATAGCTATAACTCTTAGCAATAGCTGTGAGTGAAGCACGGCCAGTAGCAATTCTTTTCCCCCACAAAATAACAGCTTTTTTATATGCCTATTAATCACCTGCAAATAAAGGTAAGAACGTCTCCTTAGCACGCAATTCTCCTGAGCTCTTGAACTCCAGCTGAACCTCGGCTTGGCATGTTCTCACATGGCATCCAGAGAAGTGCCAGTCCGCCGCTGCTGCTGCTGCCCGGCCGCCAGGCACCGCCAGGCGCCACCAGAACATGCCTGGGGGGTAATTGGCATGATTTGGATCGCAATCTCGCATTCCCGCTCGCTAGCAGCTCTCTGGCGTCAGTCTCGGAGCTGAACGGATCGAGGCGGTGCGACTGATTTCGGTCGATAAGGGCCAAGGGGGGGCCCTGACCCCGGGGTCGGCCAGAGGGCTCCTGCCTGCTTGCCCCGGGGTCAGCCAAGATTGTGTGGTCAGATTAGCGTGTTGTTTGTAATCTGGGGATCTGATTATACGCATAACACGATTTGTGGGTGATGATATAGATCAGAGGTTTTCAACCTTTGATTTGAGTTTAATCTCTCGGACCAAAAACCAAGGATTTTCAATGTATTTGTCTATAATTTAGGTAACTGGCAATGCTTTGGTAAAAAACATTTTCTATTTGTGTAGATTTTTGAAAATGAACTACTGTAATTTAGATGTTTAAATACAATTTGATTATGATAATTCATCATTCTTAACACTAGCTCTGGTTCAGAGCTCCACTGCTTCTGAATCTGCCTTGCACTGGAGCTCTGCTCCTCTCTGTGCAATCGGCCATTACTCCACCCGACCAGCCTCTCTTCTCTAGTGGATATATAAAGAACGTTTTACCTACTCACCAAAATAAACACGTCTTGTGTCAGTTAGAAAGCCTACTTACCTTAGTGGAAACACTCTGAGCCCCCCACCACACGGATAAAATGGACTTCTTGGCCCGAATCGCGATCGTTTTTCACCGGAAAAACAACCAGGATTTGCGCCCTCTACCGATATTACCAATAGAAAAGTTCCATAGGAAATATTTTTCAGTGAAAAACGATCGCGTTCGTTGGCCAAAAAGTCCATTTTATCTAGGTATTTATTTAGGTAAGTAGGCTTCCTAATGACACAAGACGTATTTATTTTGGTGAGTAGGTAAAATGTTCTTTATATAGCCACTAGAGAAGAGAGGAGCAGAGCTCCAATGCAAGTCAGACTCAGAAGCAGTGGAGCTCTGAACCAGAGCTATCTTAACACTACAATTTGGCCTTTCTTGTCATTTAGTTTAAGATGGTGAATGGTAAATTGTGCATTTATATAACTGTCTTTAAACAAAGTGTACATGGATTGTGCATTCACCCATTCACACAAGTTACTTTTAAAGTTACTTTTAAAAAGTATTAGAAGTAACATAATTTACTCATTACTAAATTAAGTGGCTACTTTGCTTTACTTTAGAAAAACATAATAAAATAAAATTGTTTCCAAGGAAAAAATATTGTATAAATACTGACACTGGTCCATTTGTTTTAAGCTGTACTTAATACATGGTGCTCTAAAAAAAAAAGAGCACTTGTGCCAATAGTGCAATATCCCAAATCACAGACGATATCCAGTCTAATTATATGGATGTAATACTGAAATATCCTATGGTCACCAATCATCATCATTATGATGACATGATGTGCCCTGTTTCTGATCTGAAATGTGTTTCACCCTAGCACATACTGTATAGGCATATATTGTTTCCCTGAAACAATATATTTTCAGACAGGGGTCGGCATCCAATTACTTGTACATACAATCTTTATGCTACTTTCACTAATTTCATTAATTACCGTATTTTCCGGACTATAAGGCGCACCTAAAAGCCTTTAATTTTCTCAAAAATCCACACTGCGCCTTATAATCCAGTGCGCCTTATATATAGATCGTTCGACTGCAGTAGCTTCTATTCTATGTTAACTGTAGTAGCTTCTATTCTCTGCGCCTTATAATCCAGTGCGCCTTACCTGTATATATGAAAACGGTTCTAAAAGGTGCACCTTATAATCCGGTGCGCCTTATAGTGCGGAAAATACGGTAGTTGAAAACAACTCACCACTCTTTTGCAGAAAATTACTTAAAATATTTAAGTAATTACTTAAAATATTTAAGTAAAATATGCTCCCTGTACATGCCATGGAGACACAAAAGAGACTCTCAAAAGAGAGATGTGTCTCCATTGGGCACCACTACTGGTTTAGCCTTGTATTATAGGTATTGCTTTGCTTTTTTAATACCTAGCACAGTCTACAGAGAATGCCACACCAACACGTTTTGTGTGAGTGGCAAATAAACCCCTTCCCATCTCTTTGAAGTGTCCCCTTTTAGTCAGACATGTGTGCGTTTGTTTTGTTTTCACGTGTCAGCAAGGAGCCCCCGCGGGAGTGTCCCGACTACGTGACGGGGGGTCCCCACAGCTGTCACTTTGACAAGAGACACACCACCGTGTGGACCAAGTACTGTATGACGGTCACCGCCGTCACTCCCCTGTGGAACTACTCTTCCCATGAGCACTGTGTGGACGTGGCTGACATCGGTAAGTCACCATGAAATGATCGCAGTAGATCAGGGGTGGGCAGTTATTTTCCCCAAGGGTCCAAATGAGATACATACAATATTGTGGAGGGCCAAGACTAAAGGCTGAACTAAAGTCTGCGTAATATTGATTTAATTTCAAAATAAAAGTAAGACGAAACATCCGTCCTAAAGCAGAAAACAATGGTGTCAAAATTTTTGACACCATTGCCCTCTATATATTCAGTATTTGAGGTGCAGAGGACCAACATTTGATAACATTTTAGCCCCACAGACCCCAAAACTAAAGATTTCTTTTGTTTTTGTCCACAATACCAGGCTGGATTTCACAAACAAAACAGGCAAACGCATAGATCTTTTTTTTTTTTTACATTCTGTGGTTGTGTAGACTTGGGCTAATTCAGATGAATATTTGGTTTCATTTTTACGCTCTCAAAGAGTTACATCTGGTTAACCAACTTTCCATATTTAACTGGAACTCTCTCAGGGACCTCTGGTGGTCCCTGGACCACTGGTTGAAAACCACAGTACCCTTTCATGGGCCGGTCAGAGTCAGCCAAAGGGCCGCATTTGGCCCCCGGGCCGCATAATGCCCAGGTATGCAATAGATGGTGATGACGACGATGCTTTATTTTTTATATTATATTTTATATTGCTTTATTGTCTGGGAAAACGCTTTGCTTTGTGTGTGTGCATGGCGCGCGCACACACGCGTGTTCTCCCTCTACAGTGCAGATGGAGGCTCCGGTCAACCTGAGCTACACCCTGACGGAGGCCGGCGGAGACGAGGTGGGCCACACGGCCCGTCTGTCCTGGACCTACCCGGTCCCGTCCGCCCTGCAGTACGACTGGATCACCCTGCTCTACGAGCTGCAGTACCGACACGCCGCGGACAACCCCGACGACTGGAAGGTATGGGGGGGCAGGGGGGGGATCTAGGCATGGGCATGGGGGGGGGGGGGCAATGTCCCCCTAAATGCCCAGTCTGCCCCACCAAACACGAAGGCAGTGCCTATATTTAAAATGATTTGAAACACTACTACTGCTACTAACTAACTTCACCACTAAACCAACAGCATTTCATCATTGAAAACGGAAAACTCTCTGAGTCAGAACTTTATTATTGATGCTTTAGTTGCCTAATAAAAGTCCTGTAACCAAAAATGGTATGGGGGCGATGAAGGCGCCCCCCATACCCCCCCCCCCCCCCCCCCCCCAATTGGGAAATGTTACATCTGCCCCTGTGGGGAGCCCAATCAAGCCCAATCAAGCCCAATCAAGCCTAATCGAAACATGTCTGTTTAAAAGTGTATTGATGCCTGCCAACCAGTGCTGTCTGGGTGAAACAAAAAAAACAAACTCATCACATATTAACACAAGAACTGCCAGGCTTTAGGACCACAAAGCCAGTCATTCCCCCATCTGCACCACCGGATAATCAACAGGGACCCCCGAACATCATACCTTTTTTATACAGTACGTACCACGGAGCTATTCAGCATTTTAGTCTGCCGTTATGGAGGTGGATGGCAGCTAGTGTGCATGCACGATGCAGTCACAGATGGACTGAAAAAAAGAGAAGAAAAAAGAAAACGACGATCTGGTTTGATCAATAATAAAGGTTATATGACTGTGCAGCCCATCAAAAGCGGGGCATATTTACAATATGATGACGGTATGCACCGTCATATACAGTAGGCAAGAGGAGCATTTTGTTGGTTAATAAGCCTGTTGAGTAGCTGTCATCAATGAGCTACGATACGATACAATACAACTTTATTGTCAGCTTACACTGAAATTTGTCTTGCATCCATAGCGACTCCGTTCACATATAAGACAACATACAAGTGCAACATACAATACATTACAGACATGACAACAGAAACAAAGAGCAAAATATGACGATCATGACCTTGGATTTATCGATTCTGGTTTAGAAGTAGGGCTTATCAAGCCTGTTAGAATATGTGTTTTTGGCACCTGTGCCTTTTTAGGTGCCACACTGTGACCTTGTAGATCTGCTACTTTAACAATAATTCTGCTGATTCTTCACATGACAAAGTTTGAGCACCACTGAAAACGTCCAGCAGGCATTTTGCAGACTCTTAATGTGGTTAACTGTTAAAGAACGAAATATTCTCGGCGATTTGTTGTCAGACGAGAACAAACATGTGCTCAGTCCTTTTAATAAAAAAACAATCCCCAGGCAGGATGTTGCTGTAATTCCAGTACATTCCTTGCACATTCATATATACTGTGTATATATATTTTATATACATAATTACCATAGGTCTGGCTGTACCGCCATGAAAGCACGTTTTATTCGCCCATACATGGTGGCTCAGTCTGTCCAATGATTCCGTGGGTCGGCAGGTTTGAATCCCGGCTCCTCTTTAGTGTCTACATGTCGAAGTGTTCTTGTGATTTCTTTGTGATTTAACATACCAGTCAGGATGACTAGGTAGAGCACAATGCATGTGTGTCTAAATTGTGTACAAACAAACTTGAAAATACTTAGTTTTGGGTCCGAGAGACTAAACTCAACATCAAATAGTGGTCCGTGGCTAAAACGCAGTCCAAATAGTAGGCCGGGGCCCTGGCATGAAAAACATTGAAAAACACTGCAATAATGCAATCATTTTGGAAAGGTCTATGAGGAATATGAATAAGAAAATAACTTCTGCTAATTAAACTGTAACGTCTGAACGTCTCTCTCTCTTTCTCTCCCTCGCTAAAGGTGAAACAGCGTCTGCGCGAGCCGCACATAGAGCTGCTGGGCCTGCCCGCCGGGGACTACGTGGTGCGGGTTCGATGCCGCTCACGCAACAGCGACCTCTGGAGCCGGTGGAGCGCCGCGCTGAGCATGAGCATCCCTGCCAGGCCGCCCGCGGGTGAGCGGGTCTTTTAAAGCGGTGGTTTTCATCCTTTTTCATGCCAGGGCCCACTAGTTATTCAGCATTTTAGCCACTGACCAACATTTGATGTTGAGTTTCAAGTTATCAAGTTTTTTGTCCACAATTTAGCAGATAAACTGGCAAAATAACCATTATTCTACATTTTCCAATTGTGTAGATTGTTGAAAATGAAGTCATTCAGATGTTTAAATATAATTCAACTCTAGTTTCTAATTCAAGTGTAAAATGAAACGGGTGCATTTGGTTTCATTTTAACGCTCTCGAGAGTTACAGATTTGTAAGGGTTTGGTTACCAACTGTCCATCATTTAGCTGGGGACCACCTGGAATCATCTCAGGGACCACTGAAAACCCCTCTTTTAAAGGGAATATAGGAAACTTTAGTGTGTGCGAAGTCTGTGTTTGTAAACAGATTTGAATCTAACCCACACCTCACCTCCACTCTATTGGCTTGTCATGAAACTGCTGCGTTGTGATTGGCCATGTCATGAAGCCCGACGTCAATTATTTTCTGGACCATCTGCAGGGCAAAGCAAGTGTGGGCGTGGACTTGTTTGGCATCAAGCAAGTATTGGAACAGGTACATTTGGTTGTGTAGCGAATCCTGTGGACTTGGCAGGGACGGATCTAGGCATGGGCATGGGGTGGGCAATGCCCCCCTAAATGCCCAGTCTGTCCCACCAAACATGATGGCATGCAAAACAACCCAAGGATATTTCAAATTAAAGTGCTTATATTTAAAATGATTTACTGCTACTAACTAACTACAGTTGTGGCACCACTAAACCAACAGCATTTCATCATTGAAAACAGAGAACTCTCTGAGTCAGCTTTATGCATGCTGCGTGTCTGTTGTAACTTCAACTGATGTTATTATTGATATTTGAAAGTCCTGTAACTGAAAATGGTATGGGGGCGGCCCGTGTCGCTTTGCGCCACGGGCCGCCCCCCATACCATTTTCTTCTGCCCCCCAATTAGGAAATGTTACATCTGCCCTTGGCTCTTGGCAAACTAGGTTGACTTAGGGTTGAAGACAAAATGACTCCATTTTTGTCACATGCTAAAACCCCTTATCCCAAACCCCTTATCCCTCTTTTACTCTTTTGATAAACCTTTTGAATAGTTCAACCTGCCAATCTACTACACGCTTGTGTACTGGCCATTTTAACTATTGAAAAAAACGTTTTTTGAATTAGTTTAAAAAGGCAAAGAAGTTAAAGGATATATATTGTCACATCTATATATCCTTATAAGGGGATTAGAGGTGACGAAAATCTAGGCCACTGTGGCCAGGGCAGTGGATTGTAGTAGTGTAGTAATAATCATGGTACACAGCTATGTTTCTCTAGTGTTTTAACAATTACCATTTTAATTCTGTTAATTGTACTGTGTGTATTTCTTCACTGCAGGTAAAATGCTGGTTCTGATTTTGATGACGGGTTTCGGCATGGTGGTGCTGCTGGCCATCAGCTGTGGGATACTGCCGCAGAGTAAGAGGTGAGACGGAGGAGGGTTTAGGCTTTAGCTATAAAATACTAATATTATAAAATACTATCCAGGATAAATAACTAGAATTGAACATTTAAAACACCCCTCATCCCTTGGGGGACGCCATTTTACTGTGCCTGTCATAGGTATGACGTCACAGGAGCCCCCCTTCCAAATGAACCCATTTGGTAAGGAGGGCAACAGGGAAAATCTTCCCTATAGGGCTCCAAATTGCTTAGAAACGCCACTGAGATCATGGAAGCAGTGCCATGTCCGACCATTTTTTAGAAGTCCTGGTCGCCAGTGGAGCTAGTGCGGGGGTTCCCACACTTTTTTGACTTGAGAGTTACTTTCAAAATGACCGGCTCAACAAGATCTACACATCAAAAATGTGATTGTTCCATTACTGAAAATGCATGTCAAGGCCCCTAAAAAGTTTGAGCTTTGAAATAGTGGTGATGGTGTTGTAGTGTTTAAGAATAATGCACTTATAATGACAAATAGAGGGAGAATTGGAAGGTTTTCCTGTCTATGCTATTACTGACGTTTGAAAGAGCTTAGTTTCTTGCACCCAAAACTAAGAACTTTCACATTTTTGTCCACAATTTGTCCACAATAACAGTTATTCTCCAATTTAGAATTGTGTAGAGTTGAAAATCACATAATTCAGATGTTTAAATATAATTTAGCTCTTGAGAGTGTAAAATGTGTAAAATGTACACTCTCAAAAGCCAATGCATGACAATTCATACAGATCTATAAGGGTCCAAGTGCTGGGGGTACTGTCATGTGATCTACCTGCACAGCCTGTGTGGTCTACTGGTAGATCACGATCTACCTTTTGGGCACCCCTGAGCTAGTGGATTTGTGACCTGGGAGCGACGCCCCGCCCGGAAAGGGTTGACTCCCACTTCTAGGCCACAGTGGCCAAGGTATTCCTCCAGGCTTTCACTTTTTGCGCAAACACAGAGGAAAAATGAAAGCCCTATCTGTTGAAGATAATATCAGATTAAATCAGACCCATGATTTTGTTTCACCCCTAAACCCCCAAAGCAACATCCCCACCACCGTTCTGCACTCCAGGCCAAAAGCCAATGCATGACAATCATCTGCTTACAGTATGTTATGTTTACAATTAGAATGTTGTTTTTCCTTGGTTGTCACTGGCGATACGCATCAGTGACTGTATTATGAACATGCCAGTGGCGTAATGTAACATTTACTCAAGTGCTGTGCTTGAATCTTACAGAAGCGCCTGCATTATTGCAACAGCATCTTCTCAACAAGAAAGACCTGTCCTGTTGAAAATGAACTAGAGGCGCCAGCCGTAGTTCAGCTGCAGGTCAACAACAGTAAAAACGAAACCAAATGGACCCTTGCGGGTCCATTTGGTTTCATTTCTACACTCTCAAGAGTTAAAATATCCATCATCTTAATTAGACCACAACTAGACTACACAACTAGAAGATTAATGGTCATTTTGATCTGTATGTTTGACTGTTTTGTTTCCCAAATCCAGCCTGAAATTGTGGACAAAAGCAAAGGAATCTTTAGGTTTGGGGTCAGTGGTTCTAAAAAAAAATCCTTAATTGGTGGTCCGTGGCTCAAATGCTGAATAAATGGTGGGCCCTGGTATGAAAAAGGTCGAAAACCCCTGTATTAGGTAGTAGGTAGCCGCCGTCTCTAGTGGCCTAAAACGGCAGTCCTGCTGCTGAACGCACAGATCAGATCATCAGCATTGAAGTGTTTAGAAACGCTCATATTGTACACGCGTGGTCATAGTCAGTTGCTATTGAGACACTAAACACGCTCGCTTGTTTCATCTACTGCCATCTGAAATGGATTAACCCCAAAAACGGACTAGAAATGCCTCAACCACAGCTTTCCTTTTCTTCAATGCATTGTGGCTGAAGGGAAAGACAAAACAAACGTGGTGCTGTGGATCGACGTCAACTTTAAAGGTGCAGTCATGCAACGTTATACTATGTGTATCATTAAAGGTGCTCTAAAAAAGACATTAAAGGCGTTTTTGCGGATTCTCCCATTTTGAATTATACCCAGTTGGAAATGCTTTTAACTTTCTACAGGGGTCATTGAGAACTGCAATTTTATAAATATATATATATATATATATATATATATATATATATATATATATATATATATATATATATATATATATATATATATATATATATATATATATATATATATATATATATATATATATATATTATTCTCTGTCTCTTTTCACTTCAACTCCAACTCCACACTGGGTCCTTTAGAGAGGGGTCCATTAGAGGGACGCTATTGAGAGATGTATCTTGACCAGGCTGCAATGTTAGAAATAGCACAAAAGAAAGAGGGAAGTGTTAAGAGCCTTTGATAAATGTGACTCACTCCGCTGCAATTGGGGGGGGCAAGAGAAAATGGTATGAGGGCGACTTCATCGTGCGCGCCGCTTTGCGCCACGGGTGATGAAGTCGCACCCATACCATTTTCAGTTAAAAGACATTTATTAGGCATCAATAATAGCATCAGTTGTTGTTGAAGTTGCCACAGACGCGCTTTTTGCATTCCATTGTGTTTGGTAGGGCAGTCAGGGCATTTAGGGGGGCATTGCCTCCCCCATGCCCATGCCTAGATCCGCCCCTGAAACAGGTACTGCCCCCCCTCAAGCAGTCACGCTGGTGAACATCTGACCTGTTTATCTTGCACAATAGTTGTTGTGTTTTTGTCTTTTATATCACTAGTGACTAGTGTATATTTGATATACACTAGGAGGACCACCTAGGGCCTAGGGAGATTTCACGAATGAGTGATAAAAGAGCAATAAAGAGGGACAAAGAGAACATTGTGTCTCTTTGTAGGTTGATGAAACTCACACAATCATGTGTTTGTCCACGTTATCAGCGAGATAACATCAATAGCCTGTGTGGTTATGGAATCATCACCACGTGAGAGGTACACGTGTATACTGTATGTGTGTGTGTGTTTGTGTGTGCGACTGTGTGTGCGTTCTCTTCAAAACTCATATCCTCCTGTATTATGTTTGTTTTTGGCAGGATAAGGGCCTACTTCCTACCTCCCATACCCAAACCTCACATCATAGGCATCGACCCCCTGCTGCTGAAGGTAATGACTCCACACGTACAGAGTAAACATAACATACACCGGGGTTAAGGCTATGAAATAGTTTTGTTGTCGAGACTAAATCTTGTCAGAAACAAGACAAGACCAAGACCTAGGGGGGTCGAGACCAAAACGAGGCTGAGACACTCACGGACTCGGTCAAGACGAGATCAAGACGAGAATAGCACCTAGATGGGTCAAGACCGAGGCCAAGACCAAGACCTAGAGAGGTCGAGGCCAAAAAGCCGATTTTTGATTGTTCTGTAGTAATAGTGCAACATAACACACTGCTAGCGCCTAGCGATATGCGCGTCATCCAGTGCTGTCTTTATGAACGGGCTCCTCAGTCCGCACAGTAGATATAGATCATTTCCTTTGTATTGTCTTGTCTCGAGTGGTCTCTGTGGCGAAAGAGACCCCAGACATTCGCTCCGAGATGGTGACAAGACCAAGACAAATTGATGGTGAGACCAAGACGAGACCAACACGATTGAGGGCAAGACAAAAACAAGACGGAGACAACAAAACGAAATTTGTCTTGGGACTGGCCTCGAGACGAGACAGTGTCTCGAGAACTACAACACTACTGTGAAGGCTGTTGCCTGCCCAAATCTCAAGAGAAAGAAAGACAACATTGCCAAGCTTACGTGAGAACAATATGAAGAGAGCATATTGTTCTCTTCATATTGTTGTACCGCACAATAATTGTCCTTTTAATCTAGGAATCTGTTCCATTTCCCACACCAACCCCTGCCTACCCCATCCCACCCACTCTCTCCAGATGGGTCAGATGGAGGAGATCAACCGGCACTTCAGCTCGTTCCACGGCTACCGGCCGCCCAGCTACGCCGAGGAGGTGTGGGATCGCGTGAGCGCCTGCGGCGAAGACGACAACGGCGGCGGCTTCTTCGCCCCCCTGGCGGACCCCCAGCCGCAGTCCGACCGTGCCGCCACCGACGACCACCACCACAGCGTCCAGAAGGTCGCGCCGTCCGCCACGCCGTCGGACCTCGCGGCCCCCTTCCTCCCGCTCCAAAACTCGCTCTACGTCCCAATCCCCCCGACGATGACCGCGCAGCACGGCTCCGACGCGACGGCTGTCGCGGCATTCCACGCCTCCTCTGCCACCCCGCCACCCCCGGAGGATGTGGTCGCCACCGGCCCGCCCTGTGAGCCGTGGCCGGGCATCGTGTTCTTGCCAGGCAGCGACTACAGCATGATGGGGGGCGTCGGGGTGGGCCCTCTCTCCGATCCCGTGGCGCCGCCTCCGTCCGTCGCGCAGCAGCCACAACCGGACTTCTACACGTGCGTGCAGATCATGAACGAGACGGGCGAGGTGCACCTGGTGCCCTGCCTGAGCCCCACCCCCACGCCCGCCACGGGTGTCGTCGGTGTTGGAGAGGAGGAGACGACACCACCCGCGAGGAGGGACGGGGAGGAGGAGCAGGAGGCGGAGGAGGAGGAGGAGAAGAAGAAACAGTTGGCCGAGGAGAAGAGGAAACAGTTGACGGAGCGACAGAGCGAGAGGGGAGACGCGCCGCCGCTGTTTTCCCCCCTCAGCAGCGAGGGCTGAGCTGCGACGGTAACCCCCCCCCTCCTCCCGGGGCAACTAAAAACGACGAGGAATGTTCGTCGACTGGCCTTCTTTCAACAACCTGACTCTGACAGATTTGCGGCAGTGTCGAGTTCACAGACTTCCTCATTTTAACCTGCCTTGATCTGAGAGCGCATCGTCTCTGCTCCAGAGAGACCAGATGGGAAGCAGGGAGGAGGAGCTCACTGCTGCCACCAGCTGGCAGAGTCAGGTTACACTGACTGAGACGAAGCAAATATAAACTTAAAAAACTAGACTAAATATATACTGACAGTTTGGTCGACAAATTAAAAAATAATGGACTAAAATGTTAGGGAGGAAACAAGTGGAGCAGTGAAGTTATGTTGTTTGGTCTGTGCTCTGAAAACGGAAAATTTACAAGCCCATAAAGCGTTGCGCTGCCTTGCGTTGTTAGCTTGTAGATGGACTGTTTTCAGCATGCAGCCAAGTTTTGAAGAAGGTACCGAAGAATGAACTTTAAGTTAACATTTCAAGATGCCTAAAATGAAATTTATTAATGACTATTAAACTAAATGGAATGTTATTAAAAGACTAAAACAAAGTCAGAATTTGCTGTCAAACACACGTACCACGCACACGCACGCACACACGCACACTTTAAATGCACACTCCTCTACAGTTACATGCACATTGCACATTGGCTGTTTGAGATTTATTTATCAGTAATTTTGGACCTGCAGGACAAAGTTGAACGCAGGTCGTATCTGTTGTGGTATTTTTTCCTATTTTATCTTGTTGTAAATGCAAAAGCTTGGACCATTTGAATAGCAATGTCACCGCAGAACAATACGTTATGAAAGACGTTCAATGGAACGGTGGACATATTTGGACATATTTTTTTTTGTTTGTTTTTCGTTTAGGTTTCATTACTTCAATTACCTGAACTCGAAACAGTGGAATTTCTGTGGTCTGGGGTTTTCTGTGGGGGTTTGGAAGACTTTTGAACTGCAATGAAAACAGTGGAAACGGTGACATCTGCTGGCAAATCCCTTCGATATACAGTATATGGGATTTGCAGAATGTGACATAACATTCAGCAGAAAAATCAGAGCCCTTGTTTGAGCCAGAAAAAAACCCCAGACCACAGAAATATCACCGGAATGTGAAAAGTTCAAGTTCAGGTTTCATGATGCTCATTAACATCACAGAATGTGGATTGCACACACCCTTTTTTTCTACAGACAGGTGTTTGGGTGAATTCTCACACATGTTTACTGATGGTGTGATAGAAAAATCCTGCACATGCACAATGGATTTTTTTGTATTTTTTCATTTGTTTTTCACTGTACCAATCTCGCATGTCTCACAGGAATGTTTGGACCAAAGGAGAAGTTGCCAACTTAATTTCTGTTTTTTTATATATATATTTAATATTTTTCAGTTCTTCACCAACTGGCTCAAGATGGCTTGACATGCGTTGCTGCACTACAATATTTTACATTGCGTAAAATATACCTGTGTTTAGTGATGGTGTAACAAAAAAAACATGTTAAACACCGAAGTATTGGCCCACATATCGGTTTCTATCGGTCATTATGGTTATGGGCAAATAAAAATGACATTAACCGATGGCAGTAGCCAATGTTTATCTGTTGTTGATAAGCATACAGGCTGCAACCTATTATTTCACAGTCAGTGTCCAACGCTGATTATCAGTATCGGCCAGGAATTACCTAAAGTGTTCTATAGTTATATATTTAAGCCTATATTTCTAAATTGTGGAATTGATACTACAGTTTGTAAAACTGTAGTAGTGCTTTCTCCACCCCACTATACTGTACAGTGAACCAATGGAATCTGTGTAATCAGCTAGTCTCTGTGACATGTTGTTGGTTCTCAGTCCGTCAGTGTAAACAGTAGGTTGCTTTATGACTCTCTGGTTAATCCCTGATTTCCTCTGGCGGCCTGTACGCTTCACACTGACTCAGCCCATTATAGTCAATTTGCCAGAATGTGAACCCAGGCATGTTGAGCACACTAAGGTTTTATGTTAGAGACGTTTAGTCTGGATCCCTTGAATAAGGAGGCGAAAGCAAGCACCCGGTTGCGTAATTCCACGCAATAGTGTAATGGGTGCACAGTTCTGGAAGTCTTTAACGAGAAATATCAGCACTCATGTTACAATAACAAACTGGATGATACAATGTGGCCGAAACGTCCACATTGTTGTTTGCTGCTGGAGGGAATATAAAATAAAACAAACTCTATAGGATACAACATGAGTGCTGGTATTTCTTGTTTTTAGTCTGGGTCCCTAGCATGTAGACATTCAGCACCATGAAAGCCTCTTCGTTGGATATATCACATGCTACATAAAGCACGATGAAATTTTGACTTTTTTTTGCCTTCTATAGGTTGTTAATGGTATGTTCACATATGATGTCAATTATGAAAAATTTTGGTGTACGCAACATGCCTGGGTTCGCCTCCAAGTTGACACTAATTAGCCAGCGGGCACGCATTTTGGAAAATATATGCTAGTCGTAGGGAGTCTGAGGACCCCTAATAAGAGAATATTTCTAGGGCTCTGGAAGTGATTCTCAACTTGTTTAATTTCACGGACATGCAGTTTGACTTACATTTGACTACAGACCCCCATGGCATTTCTTTCCCTAGGACTCAAAGATGAGGAAAAAAAACACCTTGTCAATAAACTGTTTGAATCGAAAAACAAAAAAGGTGTGTGTTGTGGAGCCATAAACACAGTCTTTCTGTTTTTTTTTTGTTTTTTTGTAATCTATGATCTAATGGCATCTGTTGAGCTTTTGTCATCGGCTTTAAGCACTTTCTCACATTAGTGAATAAAGTATATATAGTATACGTATGTACGTGCCTATATCCAGCGTGATTTTGTGTGTGTGTGTGTGTGTGTGTGTGTGTGTGTGTGTGTGTGTGTGCGTGTGCGTGCTAAAGTAGGCTGCATTCTGTATTTATAAATAGACAAATCCATCGCAAGTTCCAGATAATTTGTGCTATTATTGTGTACGCATATCTCTGTCTGTCTGTCACTCTCTCTGCTGTGCTGTTCGTACATGTAGGTCAGTGTTGTCCAGTCTGGGGTTTGAGTGCCAAAGCTTACAGACGGAGGGATGGATGGGCGTTGGATGGATCCTCTCTGTTTTGGGGTAATCACACATGTTGAACAATCCCTCCCGGGCACTCGGATCAGCTGACACACAGGGAAGTTGGGAAGTAACTTCTCTTCAAAACGTCGAGGCACTGGGGTGACCACCCGACATGTTTTAAAAAGATCCCAGGCTAATAAGCCTCATATGGGTAAATACATTATACTTGTCCTCTATAACTAGAATTGAACATTTAAAACGCATATAATATGTTCTTTAGTTTAAAAATAGTTCATATTTTTATCCCTCGGGGGGCGCCATTTTACTGTGCATGTGCCTGTATGACGTCACAGGAGACTTTCCCTGGAGCCTGGTAAGGGAAAATCCAGGGAAATCCAGGGAAAATCTTGCCTGGGGTTCCAAATTGCTTAGAAACACCACTGTCTTTTGTTTATGTGATTTTCACTGTGGATTAAGAGCGTCTGCTAAATGCCTAAATTGTAACAAGGTAAACAAGGACAGAACATGTCACATTGTGTACATTGTCTATTTTCAAACAGTTTATTTACATGGGGGTTGGTTGGTGCTTCATCTCATATGGTTCCACGGCTTTGAGTCCTTCGACGGGCGTTTCTTAATTACCATTTAAAAATCCCATATTAGGGAATGGCCTTTTAATCTGTCATTAAGCTAATGGGTCTAAATCCTAATCCTCCCGTCAGAAGTCGTATTGTTTTAATTAATTTACACGTCATTCAAATGAGTTGTCTATAGACAAAAGGGGCACGGCCTCAATCCATTACAATCAGTTGTGTAAAGTAACTGTACATTTACTTAAGTGGCCTACAGTTTAGTATTTGTACTTAACTTTAGTATTTCCAAGGTATACAGAGGTCCCCACGGTTTAGTGCATTTTCATATTAAAACACCTTAAATGTTTATTTTAATTGTATTGAGTTATACAGTATACGTTGTTAGTGTAGATGCTGTCAAGAGCTTCTTTAAAAGATAATGTTCTTAATGGATGAATCCTTACGCACCTTTTTAATCATAAATAATTGAATCTCAATAATTTCGAAATCAACTCTTCAACTCAATATATTGGGTTTGGGTTTGACATACTACACTGTTTAATTCATATAATATATAACACATTACTAATAATTAAATTGTTACCTGACCTGTCGCTGTGGCAACAAAGAGTCTGATATTCAGACAATTTTTAGTACATATCAGATGCAAATACTGTAGTTTTACTCTACAGCACTTTGTAGCATTTATTAACCATTCAACTCTACAAGCCGATCTACAAGCTCACAATGTGTTACATAACATTGTGATGTATTGTGGGTTTGTAGAGTGGCTATTTTTTTTAAATCAACATTTTTAACTCACATCTCTGCTTTGTGTGAGTCCGTGCAATATAATATTTCGAGATGGGGTATCAGCTGGTCAAATACAGATTTTTTGGGGGCCTTGACAATTCAGAAAACTGTCCAGATTTGCAAGAAATCATGTAGAATCTGGTCTCAAGCTGAACTAGTCAATTCAAAGTAGCTTTATCAGCATGAGAAAACAAACGTATACAGTGCCAAAGCAAGTGTCATTTGTACAATACAATACAAACAGTTGAAAATGGGGAAGTATATACAGTTGGGGGGGCATTATGTAAACACATTGCATCATTTTATACATGTTATAGCATACCTACCAATATTTGTTTACACATTTTTAAAGTGATTTGCTAATATACCCCAGGAAATTACTTCTGGCCACAAAAGATTACAGGATCTACTGAATGTGACAAACTGACATATTGAGCTATTATACAGTGTGGAGTGCAGTGTGGTGTGCTGACTCCTTCACATCCAGTAGATCCTGTTATCTATTGCAGCCAGATGTAATTTCCTGCTTTTATTAATACTGCATTAGATAATAGAAACAAATCGCCTTATTTAAAAAAAACTAAAAAAACAAATACGTATTTAGGATCATGTTCAAATGCCCTCGCCCCCGTGTCAGAATCATCTAAAATCCCTAAAACTAAAGAAAACAGCAAATGAAAAACAATTAACACCCATCTTTCACTTTCTCTAATACCAACCTAAAACATGAACTTTGGTTAGGAATAAAAAAAAAAACAAAGGTGTCCTTTAAGCTCCGTTTAAAGGTAGCAGCTCTGTTTAGATGGGCAATGTCCAGAGAGTACAGACAGGAGTCCTTAGGGTGGCTGTATTCCATTCCATTCCAAATGAATTCCACTTCATTTTGTCAGTCAACACAATATGAGTTGGTCATAATGTCGGCTGACTGAACACACATTGAGTGAGTCAGCTTTATTTTGACACCACGGCAGGGGTGTAAGTAAACGACCGTGAAGGTGGGGGAGGCTTCCAGAAAGTGGGTGGGTGGGTGGGTTACTGGAGGGGTGGGCCTAGGCAGAGGGGGCAGGAGGGGGGGGGCATGGTAAGTGACGGTCACTCACTCTAACTTTAGGTCCCCTTGTCTCATGTAGCGACCGACATCAACGTGGACTAAAAGGCCCTGGACCTGACAAAAACGCACCCATCGGACGCAGGTGAGCTGACAGTGTGTGCTATTCCTTTCATGGTGGGATAGTTTGGGGAGCTTATTTCAAGGGGGGTCTGTCTGGGTGCTGTTTGTGTCCATGTTCACCATTCTATACATATCCTCTGTTTTCCCAAACCGTTCCACCACTCACTATCTACATTGGCTGATCCGTGCCTTGGGGGCAGCTGTCGCCCCGCAAGGCTAAATATAGACTACTTGTAGGCCTGGTATTGCCCCCCGCCCCCCCCCCCCCCCCCCCCACACACACACACACACACACACACACACACACACACATCAGTGGTGGAAAGTAACTACTGTAAGTATATTTCCGATTTCCAGTACTTTTACTGCTCTGCTACTGTATATCTCAGTGGCAAATATTTTGGCATTCCGGTGCCGATGCGCAACCTCTCCATTTTTCCCATTTTACTAGTTACTTTGTATTATTATTCTTACGAAATATTGCATGTTGTTCACAAGCTCACAGTGTGTTGCTGTGGGATACACTGTGAGCTTGTAGATCTGCCATTTTCAAAAAACATTCCAATACATTTGAAAACTTTGTGAAGCATCATGATTCATGAGTACTCTCTAGATTGCTTTAACGTAAGTTCTTCTAACAGAGTATTTTCTAAATTGCTGTACTCATACTTTTACTCTAAGTAAAAACATTTTATTAGTTTTTCCACTACCGTGTGACACAATCAGACAACCAAACAGCATATGGTCTGAATTTTATTTATTTTCCTCACGACTAGAGACATTAACCTTCCCTGTTGTTTTGACTGCTAGGTGTGATTACCCTGTGGTTCTTTCTTTGCTGTGTTCTGTGGATCTGAAAATGTCACTTCACAAACTGACATTTAATTGGAACGCAGGCTGTGTGGCATTTACATGACAATAAGGATTAGATGGTGTCACTGATGAGCGTCTACTATAGTCTTTCTTTTTTTTCTTTCTTCCATCCATCCTACCTTGTTACCTTTGCTCTCCATTTATATCTCTGCCAACCAATGAGCTCATGATGAAAGTAGGGACAACATGACATCTCGCCCTTTTTTCCAACTCACCGCCGAGAAAAGTTGAGAAAAACAATTTAATTATTAGTAATATGTATAGTCTTATATATTATTAAAGATTATTAGTGTAGTATGAAATTGGGCAAATTATTTTGTGCAATTCAATGGTAGAGTAATTGGATGATAAAACGTGATTAATGGTTAGGGTGACTACATCCAAATTCCACATTTGCAACACGGGGAAATGCGGCGCCAACGTGCTAAATACATTAAAATCTAGCAAAAATAACTGACCGACGAGCTCAAAACGCATCTATAGCAGGAAAAGAGGCACCAGAAAGCCAAATATTAGGGCATCCTTGTGGGACACCTGAATAGTCTTGGAAATGAGGCACTGTCCCACGTAAAGAGGATTTGATTCATCCATTACAGACCAGCAACAGTATTATCTTGAAGGAGCAAAATGTAATAATTGATATATTTACTTTACTGTAGCGTTCATACTCCATCTCGTGCAAACTCAACAAAACTCTCAACCGCTCAATTTAATACAATTCGAATAAATGTTTAAGGGGTTTTAGAAATAAAACCTAAATGCACTGACGCGCAGCTTATAGGCCCTGATACACTAACAACATTTTGATCAATATCAACTAACAATGTCTGCATCAATGGTCAACATGATGAGAAACACGGCAACAGGCAACATCTTCTATTAAACGGATATCCACCACTTTTTTCCACTAATTTTTTTTTCTGAGAGCGTACAAATCCATTTGGTTCCATTTGTATGCTCTCCGAAAAAAAGGTCAGACTAGAGGTCAGACTGAAAAGTTATAAAATGTTCTGTCCAGTGAGGGAGCAGCATGTTTTCAGAAAAGTTTATCTGTGGGAGTCTGAGAGAAAGGATAACATGGATCCAACATTGACTGTGATTGGAGGATTCCGAAATGTTGACCAGTAAAGGGCGCTAATGATCTGACTTTTCTAAACAACCAGAAGTTGATCATTTTGTATAGAAAAGTCAATGTTGATAATTGACGTTGCTTGTTGATGTTGATCAAAACATTGCTAGGTATATCAGGGCCTTAACGGAAAAGCAGCAATCTCTGTATACCCACTGATCCAGTGATCCTCCTGTTGACTTGTAATCACAGCGTTTTGGGTTGAGTGAACTTACTGAACTGCCCCTTGCTTGGTGTCATGTCTGCGTTTTTCACATTCACCTCACATTGCAATCTGTAATTTGTTTGAATTCCAGGAATCGCTGCTCTGAGCTATCCAACACACACACAAACACAGTCACACACAAACACACACAAGTCCCAAGTTGCGAGCGACACAGGAGGGATCCCGGTTGCCATGGCGTCGCCGCGTGAGCACGTGGATCCCGGGGACCAGACGGTGCCCAACGGAGGGGAGAGGAGCAGAGAGGAGGAGGAAGATGGAGGCGGAGGAGGAGGAGGAGGGGGAGGAGAGGAGGGAGAGGGCGCCGATGTCAAGAACATCCAATCACATTACCTCCGCTGTCCTTCCCCCAGCAAGTAAGAGACTCAAATCATATGATATGATTGTGTGTGTGTGTGTGTGTGTGTGTGTGTGTGTGTGTGTGTGTGTGTGTGTGCGTGTGTGCGTGCGTGCGTGCGTGCGCGTGTGCAGCAGCACTCCAATGGATCGGCCGGTTTTCACTCCAAATCACTTAATCAGTGATCAGCAATTCACCTAAACTGGAGGAAATTGATTTAAGGGGTAGAACAATCTGACATACTGTATAGCAGTGGTTTTCAACCTTTTTGATCTCAGGGCCCGCTATTTATCAAGCATTCGAGCCACGGACCACTATTCGAGGACATTTTGGCCACACAGACCCAAAACCAAAGATTTCTTTTGCTTTTGTTGAAATTCTAGGCTGGATTTGGGAAACAAAACAACCAAACATACAGATCAAAATGACCATCTTCTACATTCTCTAGTTGTGTAGACTAATACAGGGCTAATTCAGATGATGAATATTTTAACTCTTGAGAGTGTAAACATGTTTACGCTCTCAAAGAGTTACATCTGGTTAACCAACTGTCCATCATTTAGCTGGGGACCACCTGGGAACCTCTGAAGGACCACTGGTGGTCCCTGGACCACTGGCTGAAAACCCCTGTATCGTTTTACATCTTTGTGATGGGTCTAAACATTCTCCGCTTCCTACCAACATACACAGGGATAGTGTTGAAGTGGATTTTTACATCAGGATCGGTCCCAAAAAACCTTCCACAAATGCCTATCAGTGTGTGTGTAACCAAGATAAAGTGACTAAATGAAAAGAGTGCCTTTATTTGGTGAGACCTCATAGTTAGAAGGACTTATATCACTTTAGGTGCAAGGTGGATGTAGTCCATAGTTTTGCATTTCGTGTTATCACTACTAAGATTAATATTCAAAAATACTTTCTGGCAGTACACATAATACTTATAGTATGAAACATTTACCTGTGGTATCTCTCCCTCGTCTCTAGTCTCTCTATGTTATCAGAGTCCAGGTTCTCCATGATCTCTGGATCTGATGCTGACAGTATCTACATGGAACCCATCCACCTGTCATCAGCCATCGCTGCCAAAAAGATCATCAATGAAGGTGAGAAGAAAGTGCCAGCAAATTAAATGAATGAATTAAATAATTCATTAACGAGTAAACCACAGTACGGCAAATACCTATCCCAATAAGCAAATCATTCAACGGGTCATGTTCTTTTCTTATATATTTTAAGGGCTTTGTTCAGAAACTGCACTCTCAGGTAGGCCTGCTTATTGCCATGTAAGGACTGAACTGTTTGGACATGCAAGAAACCCATTTAGGACTTGATATCCCATTCTGCGGACAAAGCCAAATCGGGTCATGACAAATCATGAAGACATTTTTGAGGGGCCTAACAAAAAAATACAAGGAAGAAAAAATGGCAGGTAACTTTTTCTGTTGTTTTTCTGTGGCACTCAACATTAGCATTTATTTTCACAAAACTGGTCAGGACTTAGAAGATGTTTTTAGAATCTGGCTTAGTCCTAAATGGGATATCAACAAAGTTGCCATTATGCACACCACATGGAGTTTATTTGCTGTCGCTTACAGCCTAGGCCCCTTTTCCACGGTTCTAGACATGGTTCCATCCTAGATCCTTATAGTTGGAACCATGGGCGTTTTCATGGAACCTGCAGCGGTCATTTTCTGGTTCCAGTTTCAAACCGACATTCCAGTTTCAAACCAGCTCATTTTCAATGGAAGCACTGTGGTTGAATGCTGGTTCAATAAAAACTAACCAAGCTATTTGAACCCTGCTGGAAAAAGGCCACATGGCGTTCTAGAGCCTTGTGCTTACGCCCACGCGGGTAACAGATGGTTAACCCTAGTGACAATCTCAAGTGCTCACCATAGGTCCACACAGGTAGAATCAATGTCTAACGCTGCGTTAGCATGGGCAGGTATTAGCTGAATTGTTTTTAATGGCACCTCTGTCCTTTTCAACCTGTGTGAGTCTACCGTTCATTGTCAATGATAGCCATGGAACATAAAGACGCAGAGTTTCAGCTGCTGCAAAAGCTACAACCTGCTACAAATACACAGTGTGTCTTTGCCTCTTTGTATCTGTTGCATCTGCACTGCCGTGTGAATGCAGCAAAGGAGCTGGTGACGTCAGATGCAAATGTCCATATTGTAGGATAGCCTATAACCTAGTGGCTTCCAAAATGTCCTTGTGGGTTGGTCCAGGGGGTCCTCAAAATGTGTTTTCAGTAATGTTAGAAAAATCAATCGACCAATTAGGCTTGCACGTAGCTATGGGTTTGTTAATCTGTTAAGCCTGTTAAAATAACACAAGAGATATCCCCTACTCCCAAGCAATACTTCTGCCCCTCAAATGAATACTTTGGATCTGGTCAGCTTATTTTGGGAAGTTGGTGCAGCAAATTTACAAGCTCTCAACATTCCATACTGCATTATTTTGCTAAAAATGAGTATATATATATATATATATATATATATACAGTGAGGAAAATAATTATTTGATCCCCTGATGATTTTGTAAGTTTTCATGATTAGAAAGAAATGAGCATTCTGTCATTTTTATGGTACTTTTATTTAAACAAATAGAGACAGAATATGAACAAAAATGTCCATAAGAAAATAATATTTAAAGGTTATAAATTAATTTGTGTTAGAGCTCGTGAAATAAGTATTTGATCCCTAAGCACAACCTGACTTAATACTTGGTGGAAAAACCCTTGTTGGCAAGCACGGAAGTCAGAAGTTTCTTGTAGTTGGTCACCAAGTTTGCGCACATCTCAGGAGGGATTTTGGCCCACTCCTGGTTAGATCTTCTCTCCAAATCCTGAAGGTTTCGAGGCTGTTGCTTGCCAACTCGAAGCTCAAGTTCCCTCCATAGATTTTCTATAGGATTAAGGTCTGGAGACTGGCTAGGCCACTCCATGAGCTTAATGTGCTTCTTCGTGAGCCACTCCTTTGTTGCCTTGGCCGTATGTTTTAGGTTGTTGCCATGCTGGAAGACCCAGCCACGACCCATCTTCAGTGCTCTGGCTGAGGGAAGGAGGTTCTTGTCCAAGATCCTGCGGTACATGGCCACATCCATCTGCCACACAGTGCGGTGAAGTTGCCCTGTACCCTTAGCAGAGAAACAGCCCCAAAGCATAATGTCTCCACCTCCATGCTTGACAGTGGGGATGGTGTTGTTGGGTTTGTATTCAGCATTTCACTCCCTCCAAACACGACAAGTGAAATGGATGCCAAAGAGTTGAATTTTGGTCTCTTCTGACCACATCACCTTCCCCGCAGCCTGGTCTGAATCATTTAGGTGTTCATTGGTGAACTTTAGACGGGCCTCTATGCGCCTTCTTGAGCAGAGGGACATGACTGGGCACTGCAGGATTTCAATCCGTTATGGTGTACTTACTGTACTATGTTACCAATGTTTTTTTTTGGTGACTGTGGTCCCAGCTGCCTTCAAATCATTAACAACACCATCCCCATCGTCAGGCATGGAGGTGGAAACATTATGCTTTGGGGCTGTTCCTCTGCTAAGGGTACAGGGCAACTTCACCGCATTGTGTGGCCAATGAATGGAGACATGCACTGCAACATCATGGACAAGAACCTCCTTCCCTCAGCCAGAGCACTAAAGATGGGTCTGAAGAAGCACATTAAGCTCATGGAGTGGCCCAGCCAGTCTCCAGACCTTAATCCTAAAGAAAATCTATGGAGGGAGATTGAGCTTTGAGTTGGCAAGCAACAGCCTCGAAACCTTGAGGTTTTGGGGAGGATATCTAAACAGGAGTGGGCCAAAATTCCTCCTGAGATGTGCACAAACTTGGTGACCAACTACAAGAAACTTCTGACTTCCGTGCTTGCCAACAAGGGTTTTTCCACCAAGTATTAAGTCAGGTTGTGCTTAGGGATCAAATACTTATTTCACAAGCTCTAACGCAAATTAATTCATAACCTTTAAATATTATTTTCTTATGGAAATTTTTGTTCATATTCTGTCTCTATTTGTTTAAATAAAAGTACCATAAAAATGACAGAATGCTCATTTCTTTCTAATCATGAAAACTTACAAAATCATCAGGGGATCAAATAATTATTTTCCTCACTGTATATATATATATATATATATATATATATATATATATATATATATATATATATATATATATATATATATATATATATATATATATATATATATATATATATATATATATACGTTTATATATATGTTTTTATTTGCAAAACGTTTGAATCCAATGCCATTCTTTTGGTGCCATTGTCTATTGAATTTATTTTATTCAGTTCGCAAAACAATCTTTTCAGATGTAAAATTGTGTCAATTTCCTTCACATTATAACCACATAAAATTAAATGGGATTTAAATGTGGCAATTTGTAAAACTGACAAAATAGGACCGCTAACGTTGCTGAAGTGGGACTCATCTAAAAGACCCTGGCTACTATCATTAGATGGAAAACCTATTTACAGCTTATTTACTGGGGTTGGCACCGGTAGCCCAGATCGAACCCATGATCTTGTGGTCCAAAGGCAAGAGCTCTACCAACTGAGCTACCCTGGACAGACTCAGCAGAACCTTATACTGTATGTGCTCAGCAGAACTTTGTGTTAAGAATTTAAACCCATGCTACGAATTCCTACCAGATCCCTTCAAGTATGTATTTTTAATTAGTAGGGGCTCCCATGCGACCCCAACCCACATGAATCATTAAGACTCCTCATTGCTTAATGACAGGCCTGGTACGGCGCACGCCTCTGCATTCAGAATCTCCAATGAGTGCCACGTCACCGGCCGCTCGTATACTAACCCTAGTGAGCTCAGTGTCCGTGATCGGCGTGCGTTAAAGTTTCATTTGGAGACGCTCTCACTCGTCCCCACGGATGTCCCAGAGCCGTTGAGCTGATTGATGAAATGATTTCTGACACGACGGCATGTCATTACGGGCAAAACCGCTTGTTCTCGCTTGATTAGCGGGTATATCAGCCGGGCGCTGCTTCATGTATAATGCACGTTCCATCCCCAAGAGCTCCTTCTGACAGCGTTCAAAAGGAACCAAAATAAATGGAATTGAACCATAAAGGTTCAGTTTGAGTTAAAGGAGAATTCCACACCAAAAGTTTTTTTTAATCTTTATTTGCAGTTAATTTTTTTGGTCCAGGTGTTATTTTGTGAAAACACTCCTTAATGGCTGTTTCCCCTAGTATGGCAATAAATAGTTGGCCCTGGTATCAAAAAGCTTGAAAAACTGCATTAGATAGTTGGCACAGGGTGAAAAAAATGATTCACAAAAATCAAAATCAAAAATGGGATTAAAAAAATTCTGCATACATCACAAGCACTTTCTCTACATTTTGGCAGTTTTTAAAGTACATTGTGATCTCCCCTCCTACCCAGAGCTGCCCCCGCGCGGCGTGCCCGAGTACTCCGTTCCAGAGTCCATGATGGAGAGCGCCGAGCAGCTGATGGTGGAGGACCTGTACAACCGCGTCAAGGACATGATCGACGACCGCAGCCCCTACAACACGCCCTGCGTGCTGGACATCCAGAGAGCCATGGTCCAGGACCGCCTGGAGGCCCCCATCAACCCTGTGGACGAGGTCTGGCCCAACATCTTCATAGCCGAGAAGTGAGTCAATAACAATAATAAAGTTCTTTAGCTCTCAAAGCTCACATTGCATTGTGAGCTATCAAAATCTTTTTTCTTAATCAGATCACCACAAAAGTTTAGAAATATTTATGTTTAGATTGAAACCTTAGTCCCAGGGGTTTTCAACCTTTTTGATGCCAGGGCCCACCACCATTTATTCAGCATTTGAGCGACAAACCACAATTTGAGGACATTTTAGCCCCACAGTCCCCAAAACTAGATTTTGGGGTCTGTGGGGTTTCTTTTGCTTTTGCCCCCAATTGGGAAATAAAACAGGCAAACATACAGATCAAGATGGCCATTATTCTCCTGCACTTGGGCTAATTCAGATGATAAATATGTAAACTGCAGGTCTGCAGATGATGAGTGTACACTTGCAGGTCTATTTGGTTTCATGTTTATGCTCTGAAAGAGTTACATCTGGCAAACCAACTGTCCATCGTTTAGCCTGGGGACCACCTGGAATCCTCTCGAGGACCACTGAAAACCACTGACTTAGACAAATTCCTTTAGTTTAAATTCACACTCTTATTTTGGCCCAAGTCATTTTACAAAAACACCCATCCCTTTTTATCAGTATGATCCGTTTCAATTAGGATTTTGGTGATTTTACCAGAGGTGGCCACTGGCCACTGGCCAGTGTCACAAAGAGTCGACTTAAGAGTCGACTTACATAGTCCCTGTTTCGCAGCAGCCCATTTTGACGGCGGTCGCCATGTGTCTCGTTTCAGATCGGTGGCGGTCAACAAAGCCCGCCTGAAGCGCATGGGCATCACACACATCATAAACGCGGCCCACGGCACCGGCGTGTACACGGGACCCACCTTCTACACGGGCATGAACATCCAGTACCTGGGCATCGAGGTGGACGACTTCCCAGACTCGGACATCTCCCCGCACTTCAGGAGCACGGCCGAGTTCCTGGACGAGGCCCTGCTCACACACAAAGGTATGATATCAGGGGCGGATTGGCACATATTTTCCCACCGGGAAACCAGATGTAACTCTTTGAGAGCGTAAAAATGAAACCAAATGGACCCTTGCGGGTCCATTTGGTTTCATTTTTACACCCTCAAGAGTTATAATATTCATCATGTGAATTAGCCCAACTTAGTCTACACAACTAGAAAATGTAGAAGATTAACACCTTTTCTTTTTTGAAGGATAGAAACACTAGTTTGCCTGGTCTGGGCCTGGCGCCCTGGCCTGCCTTGGACTTTTCAAAAAAAAAAGAAAAAAAGAAAAAGAAAAAAAAAAAAAACTGTCCAGGCCACTAGGTGGCGCAGGCCACCGGGAAAACTCCCTGTACTCCAGATGGCCAATCCGCCCCTGTATGATATGGACTGGCTTCATATCTATAGCTTATCAAACTGGTGATCCGGGGGACACACGCCAGGGTTATTATAGTTATGGATTTATTTATTTATGGATTACTTTAATTTTAGTCAGTTTTTTTATTTAGTTAGTTTTAATTAGTTTAATTAGGGCGCATGTGCTAGTTTTTATTTTTTATTTTTCTAAAAAGTTTTAGTTTAGTTTTAATTTTAGTTTCATTTTTTTCCATACCGGTGCTCTGACTAATGTTAAACGAATTGTAATAAATACAACTTTATGTAAATGTAAATGCATGTGTGGGGCAGTTTTGCCACTAAGGAATGGTTGTAGTGAAAAACAAATGCTATAAATCAGGGTTTTTTGAACAGGTGGTCTAGGGACCACCAGTGCCAAATGATGGACAGTTAGTAACCAAATGGACAATGAAAACCACTGTGCTAAACTATTCTGAGAGAATGAGATGCAACACTTTGAGTAAACAGATGCAACACTTAACGCCCAATGGCGCAACACTTATGCCACTCTGCCAACCACAGCATACGCCCTGCATGCAGATAAGGAACAGATGCATCACAGGGTCATAGCAAGTGTCAACCTCCAACTGGGGGCCTTTAACTTTGGGGTCCCCTAGTGGTCCCCAGGCTTGGTGGTCCCCAGGTTGCTCGTAGTCTGAACGGTGGTCCCTGATGGAAGGTCTGTTACATAAAGCATTGCTACATGCTGCCATGTGGTATGGTGCGGAAAAGTGCCTGAGGGTATTTTGAGTATCATTTCACTTAGTTTTAGTTGACTTTGTGAACACAGTTTTTTTTTTTTATTAATTGCTAGTAGTGCGAATGGTGGTCCCTGGGGAAAAAGGTTGAAAATCCCTGCTATAAATGAACTCAGAATAATAAAAAATGAGAGAGGAAAAAAAAACAGTTTGATTTTTTTGACACTCTCACACTATCAAATAATTATTTCCTACATTGTACTGTGTGTGTATATATATATATATATATATATATATATATATATATATATATATATATATATATATATATATATATATATATATATATATATATATATATGTATGTATGTATGTATGTGTATATATATATGTATGTATGTATGTATGTATGTATATATATGTATGTATGTATGTATATATAATTATATATATATATATATATATATATATATATATATATATATATATATATATATATATATATATATATATATATATATATATATATATATATATATATATATATATATATATATACAGTATATTCAACCATAGTGACAGCGTAGTTGAGTTGTGGTGGATGCCGTCTTCACACTCTCTGATCCTTAGCAGGACATGGAGATGCTAGCCATTGTTACAGCTCAATGCAGTTTCATTTACACCTCCCTTACCAAATGTTTTATAGCCTACAACTGTAACACAAAGTCTAAGTGTGTGTAAGTCAACGCCTGCAGCAAATGGTCACAGCCCTCATCAAGTCATCTTTGGCACAATGTGGCCCTTGACCCAAAATGACCCACCCTTACACCCTTGCCATAGGAGCGGCAGTGGCTCGGGTGAAGTTGCCGGGTGGTAACCGAAAGGTTGCCAGCACAAAACCCGGGCTCCCTTAGTGTCAATTAGTGTCAAAGTGAGCTTGAACAAGACACTGAACCTCAAATTGCTCCTGATGTGATAAACATGTACAAAATTGGAAAAAATACAACAATCACGGCACTCCATCTTTAAGAGTCGCCCTGGGGGTCTAAATGAGTAACCTGTCCCTCTCAGGCAAGGTTCTGGTGGACTCCATGATGGGTGTGAGCCGCTCGGCCGTGCTGGTAGCTGCCTACCTGATGATCTTCCAGAGCATGAGCATCATGGAGGCGCTGGGCGCGCTGCGCAAGAAGAGAGCCATCTGCCCCAACGAGGGCTTCCTCAAGCAGCTGCGCGAGCTGAACGAGACGCTGATGGAGGAGCGCGACGACGACGACGACACCCTCAGCCAGTGCTCCGTCATCGACGCGCGCGCCCGGGCGCGCATCTTCGGCGAGGCCGAGCCCGAGGAGGACGGTAAGGACGGTAATTATGTTCATTACTAAGAGAGGAGACGTGGCATAGCTTTTCTTCTTACCCACTGAAATGCCATGTTAAAGGGGACCGATGAGGACACAGCTCCTCTCAAAGAAGCCCAATGAAAGCAACTGAATGAGACAGGGAATAACAGGGGTGGGGGGAGGCAGTGAGGAGGGAGAGGGGGCTGTTTTTGTGGACATTTCTGGTACTGCACACGAATAGCATGCACTGAGAAAATACGAAAATATAAAATAATAATGTTTGTTTAGGTGTGTTTAGGCAGAGAGGATAAAAAAGTATTAAAGAGCCGCATTTATATGATACATTTGATTGTACCCCTTTAAGTGATTCCTTTTATAAATAGCCTAATCAATCATTTCAGTACCAAGAGCTTCAAAATATAGACTAAATTGAGCCAACATCTATGACTGCATTATTTGCATTATGACCAGTGTTGGAAATGTCATTACGTTACTTTACATAAAGAAAATACTTTTTGCTGTAAGCTTTAAGGCCCTAGTGAATTGAAAAATAATGTTTTTCACACATTTAGACCTGTGGTAATTACCGCATATGGCCCTCCATATCCAACAATGCTTGCCAAAAAAGTGGGAAAAATCCCTGAGTATTTTTATATCAAAAGTCCATGAAAATCTAATTTTTATCACCTCCTGAAAACAGAAAATTGCTTTGTGGTCTACTGTTACAGCAATAGAAGAAAATACTAATGATTTGATTTGATACCCATGTGTTGTCCTCCAAGCACAGCTGGGTTTGATTTAAAAAACAGCTGTTTTTTATTTAAAAAATATTACTTAGTTTAAATCATCATGCTAAAATATGTTGTGTGTAGGCCAGACATAATCCCCTGGGGTTGCTGCACAACACTCCACTGTCACTTTTGTTTGAAAACGAAAATAAGCGTGGGTTCCAGTGGCGGACATTGCAGATGAAAAAAAAAAAACATAGCCTGGAGGGGTGCGACGCTCTGATTGGTCCAGAAACTACCATAGAACCAGCATTTCAGGGAAATTCAAGCTGAAACTTCAAACGTAAAATCAGTGGCGTTTCTAAGCAATTTGGAGCCCTAGGCAAGATTTTCCCTGGCTCCTCGTCTAAAATGGCGCCCCCCAAGGAGTAAAATTCTGAACTATTTTTAAACTAAAGAACCTATTATGTGTTTTAAATGTTCAATTCTAGGATAAGTGAGGATAAGTATAATGTATTTACTTTCAAAGCGCCCCCTCCCCTCATGGCGCCCTAGGCAACTGCCTAGTCTGCCTAATGTATGGCAAAAACGCCGCTGTGTAAAATGCTCCACATTGCCATTGATGTCCGTCAATTAGACGCAACGAATCAATGTTTACGCTCAACGCCATTGCCGTGGATCAACCTTTTCGCCCTTATGGGTCCCTCATTTCCCAGAGGATGATGACACAGACGAGGACGAGGAGCAGAGCATGGTGGGAGTGAAGGCTCACTCCATCATGATGGAGGAGGAGAGCGACGACGCCGCCAGCCTCATGAGCAGCGTGGCCAGCTCCGCTGCGGCGGACGCACTGAGGAGCGGGATGGTCGCGCCCCGGACCAGCCGGGGGGGTGAGAACACAGAGGTTAGTATAACAGCAGGAAATCTATGGAAAACACAGGAGCAACCTCAAACTAATTGCAAAAAAACCTGTAATCTGCCAAATGCCAACTTGCACATTAAATGGTAAATGGTGCATTTATATAGCGCCTTTTATCCAAGGCACTTTACATAAATTGTCCATCACATTGTCACACACACATTCATACACTTATGGCGGAAGAAACCATGCAAGGCACAACCAGCACATCAGGAATAATTAGGGGTTAAGTGTCTTAATGCTCAGGGACACTTCAACACTAACTCTGGGGGAGCCTGGGTTCGAGCCGGCAACCCATCCAGTAGCCTGGTCTAGCCCTCAATGATTTTGGCCTTGGGGGGGCGGGGTGCCGTGGGATCCACACGGCAGATCGTGCTGATCTGATTTGATCTCACGAACGTGTCGTCATCCCCGGCCCCTCCCGCGCCCGTCCACTGCTGTTCTACGTCACATCATTTAGAGCGACGCCCACCCCGGAAGGTTGACTCCCCCCTCAAGGCCACTTCGTGTAACGGGTTAGTCCAGGCTTTCCGTTTTCGCGCAAGGCGGACGAAAATGAAAGCCTGGTTGTCGAGGCTACCCATCCAGTGACTGAGCCACTGCCGCCCATTGCACACAAGTAGGATTGTGTCATGCCAGATGGCATTTTAGTTTATCCTCTACACACACAGCACCACTCAGTTCACACCAAAGGGGGCGCTGTTTCTCCAGTACAGAGTACCCACACAGCATCACTTTATTCAGCTTATAGCTGTATTGAAGTCAATGACGGGTCAGAAAATGACATTTTTTACTGGACTAGGTCAGTGCTGGCGAGGAGCTCGCCCTCCCTGGGGCGAGGGAGAGGAGCGGCGAGGAGGACGAAGAGGACGAGGAGGACGGCGTGGGCAGCATGATCCGCGAGTGGCAGCGGCGCAACGAGAAGTACCAGAGCGACGAGTGGTGGGAGGCGCAGCTCAACAGCGAGGGAGAGGACGGCTGTGACCTGGACTCACTGCTGGGAGGCCGGAGCGACGCCGACGGGGACCTGGAGAGCGTCACCAGCGAGGATGTGCGCGCCATTAAGGAGCGGGTGAAGCGCCGCGCCAACCGCCGCGGACCGGCGTCGGAAGCCGGGTCCACCTCAAGGTTATTAGAGTTAACAGAAACTAACCAAATAGTTTATTTTAACACTTCTGGTGCCTGCCGAATCTTTCAGAATAAAGGCATTAGAGTGTCAAGCAGACAAGGGAGATTTTATTTTGAAAACACCACTTTACCCGAACACAAACAATGGCCAAATTTGTTTTTCCAATTTATACCCTTTTTTGATATGGAATCTTAATCTATTTATTTCCACTGTATCGCCATATACAGTGTAGCACCTTGTTTTAACAAATAATTGAAAGTATTCAAACAGGAATGGTGAGTCATAACTGCCTCAGCTGTTGAGAGTATGGGCTTTATGGGTATAAGTTGGCCTTAGAGCAGGGGTATCCAAACTGTTTTTCAAATGCTGATATATTGGATTTCATCCTTTTTTCCCCAAATGTAAGCAAGCAAGCAAGGTAAAAAAGGGGACAATAAACAATGAGGAATTGTACTCTGGGAAATGCCCAGGTTAACTAATGTAAAAATGTTCTGTACTGTTCATAATACAATTCAGGTGTGAAGTTGCGGGCCATATAAAATTCACCCCAAGGCCACATGGTTTAGAGGCAGCCTAGAGACTAGTAGTTAGTAAATTGTTTAAAAGTGTCTGGTAACTACCAGATGGAGTAGTGAATGCAGGCTAATAAAACAAATTTAAAAACGAGCAAATCTACTGTAGAAATGAATTGCAAGTAAGTGAACTTTTAAAAAAGATGTCAAAACGAACAAACATAAAATGATCTTGAAACCTAATCTCTTCTCCAGCTGCACCAGCTACGCCGACCTGTGGAAGCAGCGGCTGCGCGAGATCGAGGAGCAGGCGGCCGCCCGCTACCGCAAGAAAGACGAGGAGGAGGAGGGCAGCGAGAGCGAGAACGCAGTCCCGGCGGCGCACAAGAAGATGGACGACGAGGTGGCCAGCATCATGTCGGACTCGTCCTCCATGTACAACTTCTGCCAGAAGAACAAGGAGAAGCTGACGCCGCTGGAGCGCTGGCGCGTCAAGAGGATCCAGTTCGGCTGGAACAAGAAAGGGGAGGACGGCGGCGACGGGAGCAGCGTCGTGTCGGGGCTGAGTGGCGCCAGCGGCGACACGGCGGCGTCTTCGTCCTCCACGACGTCGCTGGAGGACGTCAACCTGACGGCCTACCAGGCGTGGAAGCTGAAGCAGCAGCGGCGGCTGGGCGAGGACGTGATCGGCGAGGGCAAGGACGAGGTGCTGGAGATGAGCCGCGTGGGCGACGACTCCAAGGCCAAGCGGCGGCAGCAGCGGCGCGAGGAGGTGATGGAGCGCGCCCGCAAGAACCTGGAGGAGAGCCAGTCCATGTGCGGCGCCGCCTGGGACGCGGAGAGCTGCCTCAGCGGCGGCAGCGCCATCCCGCTGTCGGCCTTCTGGGCCGGCGCCGGCGTGGCCCAGGGTCCCCCGAGCGTCGTTGGCGGCAACAACAACGACGATAACATGTCCATGCTGAGCGGCAGGTCCTCGAACATCTCTTCGGTGTCGCAGGCCCGCACCGTACGCTCGGCGGCGTCGGGGATGGGGACGGGGGGGCCCACGCCCCCCATCTGCCCCATGGTGCCGGTGCCCACCGTCCAGGGCCCCGGCGGGGAGCCCATGGTCAACCTGGCCAGCATCCAGAACTGGATCGCCAGCGTGGTCTCGGAGACGCTGGTGCAAAGACAGAACGAGATGATGAGCCTGGCTCCGCCCTCCTGCGCCGGCGGCTCGGTGCTCGGCGGCTACGGTGGTGGGGGAGGCGCTCCGAGCGTGCTTTCGGGCCGCGGGGCGGGCGCCTACGACGACCGGCGCTCTGTGATCAGCGGCGCTTCCTCCTCCCACGCCAGCGATCTGTCCCGCGCCCGCGTGGCGCCGGTGGCGGGCGGGGTAGGAGCAGGCCGGGCCGAGTCGGTCCTCTCCGGCAGCAGGTTCTCCAGTGCCTCCTCCTTCTCCGGGGTCAGATCCACGCTGGACTCCTCGGCCGCCTCGTCCTCCTCCAGGAAGAAGCCGATCACCACCACCAGCGTGCCGCTCTTCAGCCTCTTCCAGGACCAGGTGGACCTGAAGAAGCTGGACCACATGGAGAAGGAGATCAAGTCGGAGTTCCGCGACGTGATGGCCACCTACGAGAAGAAGAAGATCCTGGAGGACAACAAGCACAGCACGCTGTACAAGAAGAAGAAGCCCAAGGAGGGCGACGACGACGACGAGGAGGAGGCGGACGAGAGGAAGCGGCGCGAGGAAGAGTTCCTGGAGGAGGCCAAGAAGAAGGCGGAGAAGCCCAAGCGCTCCTACGGCCTGTCGGGGTGCCTGAACCTCAGCACGGCCCTGGAGAAGGGCAAGGAGACCAGCATCGACGACTGGCTGCGGAGCGTGCGACCCCCACCGAGGAAGACGGACGCCGGCGGCCCGTCAGACGACCCTTACTACGACGACGACCTGGACGCCTCGGCCTCCGAGTTCGACTACTCCAGCCGGAGAGCCTCGTACGCCATCGACGAAGAAGAGGAGGAGGAAGAAGGGGGATACGGCGGCGGCAGATCTCGATACAGGTCGCCGTTGGACGTCGAATCGCCCTCAAACGGCTTCTCGTCCCGCGGGTCCTACTACGGGCGAGCGGGCGAGAGGTCGTACGGCGAGAGCGGCGACGGGACGGACGGCGACGTCGGCTACGGCGACTTCTCCACGAAGAGGAAGTACGGCCGCCTCTCGGAAACGGAAGCGGCGAGACCCAACAACAGGAGAGCAGAAGCCGCCGGCGCGGAGGAGGAGGAGGACGTGGAGGCCTTCATAGCGCAGACGAGGCAGAGGATCAGAGCACGGGCCATGGCCGAGACGGAGGACGACGAGGTGCTGTCTGCCTGGAGGGAGCAACAGGAGACAAAGTCACGGAGTAGGAGCGAAGAATCTTAACACACAAAAAATAAAGCAAGGAAACAGGAAAAAATGACACTTTTCCGCTGGGGTTCAACTGATTATATGTGCTTTTGTTTCCCCTCATTTTCCCCCACCTTGGATCAGAACTGGAATAAAAAAAAGCTTCTTCTTGCCCTGAAGTGGGAAACAAATGTAAACAGATGTAAACAGACCAAATAAAGAGCGGAACCAGTTCTAGAACGAGAAAGTTATTTTTGGTGAAAAGGGGGCCTCAGTGAATGAAAAGCTACTCCACCAGTATTGTTTTCATCGACAGAAAATTAAAGTGCACAAGAGATTATACTGCTGCTAATGAGTCCTTCTCAAAACCCCACACTTTAGAGCGGAGTTTAGTCACTGTCCAATGCCAGTCCAAATAGTTTAGCAACTGTTGCTATGCAGGTCAAACTTTCCAGATCAAGCTTTCCTCTTCTAACGTGCCTTTTGGACAAGGACGGATTGGGGAGGGACTTAGTGAGGGCCGGGGCTAATTCATATTGACATATTCCTGTTCTCTTCCTGATTCTACTTTTTTGTTTTACCGGCGGTTCCAAATCACTGGTAGCCACTATGACACACATGACACAAAGTTCTCCATCCCTAAGTATTCTCTCGAATTGAGAACGCTATAAGATCGTATTTATTTTATTACAGGACGGACACACACACCGTATCACATTATGTTTAATTTTATATAGCCATTACATATATAAATTAAAGAGAGAAAACACCTTTTTATTATTACTCTTACGTGACACAGTCAAATTTCCACGGACGTCTTATGAAAGACACTGCACAATTTTATTAATGACATTGTCCAGCCCATTTTTATTGTTTTGGTATTTTATTATTGAAAATAAAAGTTTTGACTATACGTGACCAGACCAATGTTGTTGCCTCTGTTTGATTGAAACATGCCCAAATAGGCATCTGCATTAACTAACAAGCACCCCCCCCCCCCCCCCCCCCCCCCCCCCCCCCCCCCACACACACACACACACACACACAAAAACCACAACCAATATTAATATTAACAATATTTGATTTCGGTTTTACAGAAAAACAAGCCCAAATTTGCAGAATTAAACAGTGAGTATCTGCTTAATATTTTATGTTGAGTCTCAGAGAAGCGTTACATAGGTTTGTAGTGACATCTAGTGGATAACACCTGTAATTGTTTTCACATTGCACCTTTTCAGGACTAGAAAGGCTGCAGTTTCTATTAACCACCAATGCTGATCACATGAATGTCGGTAGAAAAGTGAAGTACAATTATACTTTCAATTAGGCTACAATTGGAATTCCAATTTCCAGTAGTTTTACTATATTTATATGAAGACGTAATTGCTATACTTTGTGTCTCTACTAATATTCATAAACATACATGAGGCATTTATAATGTCTTGCAATAACATTTTATTAAGCTGACATTACAAAACAATTGCAATTCAATAGAAGTGTTTAGTGGTGTAATAACGTCATCATGACCCACAGCCAGATGGTACATCAGAGAGACATTAAAATGTATGTTGCTTACAGTAGTAGGCTATAATATTTCTGTAACAGTCAAATCAAACCAGTAAAATGTGCAGTACTTAATTGCAATTTTAAAGCTCAATACATACTGTATGTATATATTTACCTGGCACAGTATTTCTCACAAACTATTTGATTCAATCCTCAATCGTAAAAAAGTAGATTACGGCCTAGATTTTCGTCACCGCTAAACCCCTTATCTCTTAACTTCTTTGCCTTTTTAAACAATTTAAAAAAACATTTTTCAATAGTTAAAATCTGCAAGCTCACGATGGCATGTTGAACTACTCCAAATCAAAATGGTAAAAAAAAAAAAAAAAAAAAAAAAAGGATAAGGGGTTTAGCATGTAACGAAAATGGGGCCCTAAGTGTCTAGTCTTAGCAGCAACGTGTAATTGACTTTTTTTTTTTATAAAACTGCAAAAGACTTTTTACAATGTTGGATGAAAATATACAGCAAAACATATTCTGGTCACACTATCTTTATTAATCATTATCAGCTAAAATTGTGGATATCTTCAGAAACTCTTGAGGTGTGGTGTACCCTCCTATGTCCAGCTTTGAGGGTTTGTGTAAACACAAACATTGAATGCCTTTGATAGTGAACAACCAGTTGTGAGAGTTCTTATACACAAACATTGTGTAAACACAAGCATTGATTGATTACTGTTTTTAGTTAGGATTCTAGTGTATCAGTATTGAATGCCTTATTATTCCTCTATGTTCTACTGACGCCACACAACACAACTAGGGTATGTTGATTCGTATATTAAAGGCACGACAAATATAGGCGAACTGGGCTCAAACTTCCCTTCCCAGGTGATGCAGTTATAGGTCTTGATGGGAGTCATGGTTCTAAATTGAGTTACATAGTTTATAAGTCACTAAATAAAAAACAAACAGAATAAAGGAGCACCTAGGGGGAAGTGTGTTAATAGCACTCAGGTCGGTGGTATGGTAATCTCTCAAGACAAATTAAGAGGTTCGGGTAGCTCTGCCGAAGAGCACAGCTCTCAAAACTGCACCTGTTACCTGTTACCTAAACCTAATCTTCAACCTAACCCAGTTGAATCTATCTCTATACCGCGGCCTAACACGTACATGTGCAACTGTTGGTCCATATACGGCACCACTTTATTGTGGCCCTGCAGGTTAATTTCAGAATGTACTGTAAACATTTTCAGCTGGTACAATGAGCCCTTCTCAAAACTGCACCCTTGGTGACCGGTTTTAGTCACTGTTTGATTTTGGGGGTTCTTTGACATGACAATGTTTGGGAATGACTGCCTTAATCAGTGCTAATGCTAACTGGGGGTATTTCCAAAAGATTTTAGCTTATAGTCTTAGTTACCAGTCTGTATAGGGTTCTTTCAGTCAGGGCTTTTGCTCAACAGCAGTGTGAGAGGCCTGGCACATGGCCTTCTCTGTTGCAAGGGGACAGACCTTCAACAATGCAGCTAATCCACTCCACACATGTGTTGTGTGCACACACATGCGTGAGACAGGCTCACATATCATCAACATCAAGGCTTCTATTACGCCAGATCTACAAGCTCACAATGTGCCATGTTAAATGACATAATGAGGCGCCTGGCATGCCCGGCGTTGTGGTGTCAGGACCGGGCACTCTATACCTGTATATAGGCTGCAATCAGTGCAATGCACGTCATTGCAGATTCAAATCCCAATCCCCGGCAACCTTTGCTCTGTCAGTCCCCGTCTCTCTCCCCATTTTCTGTAGAAATCTGCGGTCCTATCTTGTATCCCTGTATCCCTTATCTCTAAACTTATTTAATTTCCTTTTTTTTTTCTTTTTTTTACTATTTTCAACTGTAGCTGATCTACAACCACACGCTGTGAGCTTGTAGATCGGCTATTTGAACTATTTTTAAAGTTTTTGTTTGTAAATAGTAAAACATAAATAAGTTTAGGGATAATGGTTAAGGGGTGACTCCAGGGACAGATTAACCCCTTGCTAAGTTTTGGGCCCTCTATGCACGTGCAACATTTTCAGGGTTTTTACATTTACATTATCTTTTTTTGCCTATATTTAACACAATCAACAGCCAATGAAGGGCCTCTAACCCAGTAACGGCGTGGCGTGGCCCTTGGGCCACAGCCCCACCTGTCCAATGACTAATCTGGCCCTGGGTGACTCCAGGCCATATGTAGTACAGTATAGGCTTTAGGCAAATAAACAAACATTACCCGACCAGCAGCAGTCATCCAACCAGCCCTATCAGTTCAAGAACTTGTTCTCAAACTCATCGATCCTCTGTTTGGTGTTGCCTTTCCGGATCCTTCGGTACGACACGGTTTTGTACTTTTCCGGCACCTCTTCTCCTTCTCCCTCCGGGCTGCCGTCTGTCTTGTCGTCATTGTCGTCCGCTGCTGCGTCGGTGTCGCCGTTCTGCTCATGAGAGGCCTCTTCTTGTGGTGGCTTCTCATCTGCGGCGGCGGTGCTCCCGTGTCGAGGCCGGGGTTCTGGACCTTTGGTTTGGGTTTGTTTGTCCCCTTGCTTCCCTGTGAGTGGGGCGGCTGCGAGGGTGACCTTCTTGCCACCTTTACCGGTGGTGGCGTCCATCGGTGTCACTTTCTCTGCTGGAGGCTTTGGAGTAGAGTTTGGTAACGCTGTGGGGAAAAACAAACAAAGAAAAAACGACCACTTTACAGTAGTCTACATTGCCAGCCCATAGAGCCCCCATTGTGAACCCAGACATGTTGAGAACCCTTAGCAAAAAGCAGTATATAAAAGTATACTAGGAGTATATTTGTTTTATAACTAAAATACAAAAGTACACTTCAAGTTTGCTTTTATGCACTCAACAGAATAGTATACTTACAAGTGTACTCATTTCTATACTTAAGATATATACTTAAAGACTAGTATAATTTTAATTTTAAATTGTATATACTCAACAGATACCGGTATATACTTAAGACTAGTATACTTAAGTATACCTGGCCATTATAGTATGAGTATAAAAACAAGTGTAAGTATATTAATTAGATTAAGGTTTGATATTAGACATGTTGAGTAGGGGTCCGCAGCAGGTAGAAAGTGATGGATGCTAACTTCCATATGTTGAACAATTTTTATAAATGGCATAATATATGACCATACCCTTGACAATTAACCTACTGTCCATGCTTTAGCATGTGATGTGTCTAAACTAAAGTATTCCCATGATGCAGAATCTTAATCCTAAGCACATTTATGATGACAAGTATGGCTGGTCTTAGCCCAAGGAGTGTTTTCTGAGTAAAACGAATGATGCTTGGAATGGATTCAGCATCACGGAACCCCCCCCCCCTGTTAGACATATCACATGCAATTTTGACTTTTTTGCCTTGTGTAGGTTGTTAATAATTGTGGTAATTGCTCAAAATATGCAAGTTGGCATCCGGCAGTTTCTACATGCTGGGGACCTCTACTTTACTTTACATTATTTATTTGGTCAGGACAGCACCAACATTTGGCTATGATCTACATTTTTTGAATTGTTTACATTCAGCTTTTTCAAAGCCAAAGAGTAGTGTGTTTAGAGTTATCAGTTTCTAATCAGAGTGGGGTTTTTTTGTCCGCATTTGGAGTTAGCCTGCCCTACATCATGGTTTGGTAACTACCAAACCCAGACCTCTAGCAAAGTGTACTTGCCCTTTAATGAGGCTGATTGAATGTGTTTTGCAGCTTGCACGATAATCCCAGCAGGCTACTTATTCCGGGCAGCAGTTGACTGAGCATCGACTGTGGAATTTTAATTGTTTTTTAATGAGTGAGTGAATTATCTCACATGCCTGATTTCACAACATGTTCCACAGTAGCATCCATAGTTACATAACGTACAGTTAACAGAGCCAGAGGAGCACTGCTGAGTGATTAAAGGGACATTCTAAAGGTGACATTAAATAAATTGTATTTAAGTGACCAAGCAGTGACTTGGTCACTTAATTGATATTGCTGCTTTTCTCCTTCTTCTTCTTCCGCCAAAAATAGCTGTTCTGGCTGAACCGTGCAGTCGGTTTTCGCGAAAATTGGTAATCTGGTAGAGGGTGATGCCAAACGGTGATGATGCGAAGCCTGTGACCACTGGTCAAATGGTGGCGCTACAGCACTCAACTGAAATTGCAAACTTTAAACACTTATAACTCATGAACTGCTTGACTCTCAGAAATGTAACTTATATTCCCTTATGCGTCTGCTTATGCCGAACAACTTTTGTATTCTGACTTTTGACCTCTTGACCTTTAGATGAACCGCCATCTTGAATTATATGTAAAACAGTTAAAATGTCTCTTTTCCTACAATCTTTGATCAAAATGCATAACAACGACCTACACATGAACTTTGAAGCCATACAAATATGAAAATAGGTGTGAATTTTGTTTTAAGTGAAAAAAATATGTTTTTACGAGCCAATGAAAATTGCTTGTTTGTGAAAATGATTCTAATGCCCCTAATCTACACATGCAGCGTAATCTGCTTCTGATATTTTACAGTTTTGTAGAGGGGGATGCCAAATAGCAGCAAAACCAGTCTTACTCCAATTGCTCAAATGGGGGCGCTATAACAATTCTTTGAAACTGAAACATTTGAACAACCATAACTCGGGCCTCGTTTGGCCAAAAATCATGGGACTTGTTTCTACATGTTCCTTGATTCATGTGGAACACATCTGTAACTTTGACCGGTAAGCTCCACCCCCAGAGTGTCTGCCATTTTAAGCAGTTTGAAAAATGCTCATGCCTGATTCTCTGCCTGGATTTTTGATCAATTTGCATGACACCTGCTACATGAGAACTTTGGCCCCATCCGGACAAAAGTTCCGAAGCAAATTTGTTTTCATCAAAAAATGACGTTTTTATAAGCCAATGAAAATTGCTGCTTTGTGAGGAGTCTTCTTATGAATCACATTAATTGTTAACATTGATGTGGAGGCTCTTGTTTTGAAGCATTTTTATCATAGATAATCATTGATTAAGGGTAGTTGTTTGTTTAAAGGATACACTTCATAAAAACATACTGCCGTAAACCAGTATACTTTTATATTGTAAGTAGAGTTTCACATCAGAATGTGGCAGATTGTCACACCCACATGTCCTATTGCTTCAGTTTTCTTTATAAACTGATTTGTCTTGTGTTTTGTTTATCCACTGCTGCATGCTGTTGCATGATCTAAAATCCAATTTTAATGCAACGCACCAGAGCCATTTAGAGACGGAGTTGCGCCAATGATGGGGTACACAGTTACATTGGGTTAGTCACGTGATCAGTGGTCACAGTGAGCCTAACGGTGACAAATCATAGTCTAGTGTCTGAAACACATTGTTTGAAGTGAGTAAGATGAGATGTAAAATGACAGCCGGTTTGAATTATTTTACAGTAACAATTAAAGTCTCTGCAATGTGTATGATTTGCTATTACTTAAAAAGACCTAACATAAAAGGATTCAAGCTGGGCTTTTACTTTGAGTCCAATGCATTTCTGCCTACTTCTCAATAGCACTGAGTTACACTCGCATATCATGAAAGTGACATTCACGGAAATGTCACTTTGTGATTGAGATGATAAAACTCAATGTTATGGTAATGGCACCAACTCAGTGGCCTTGTGGTTAGTGTCTGCCCTGAGACTGGGAGACTGGGGTTCGATTCCCGGCCAGGTCATACCTCGACATTCTAGATTTCCAGTAGTAACCTACCCAACGAAAGCGTTGCATTGTACAAGCCTTGATCATTTCATGTAACAGTGTAGTGGTTAAAACATTGTGCCAGATTATGTTAGATTAACTTCTTGAACAAAGTGGCCATTAAACAACTGTTGTTAACTAGTGTCCAATCACATTTATTTCACAATTTCTTCTAGTTGTACTTGAATTGTACTGTAATTCTCCAAGCTTTTATCAGTTTTGTTGTAGGAGGCCATGTTGACATGTAGGCTACTGTAGGAATTTTACATTTCATTTATTCATTCACTATTGTATGGACCCGGGGCAAAAGCACCCCCCTCAGATAATTTCTCAAAAATATGTTCCTTCTTCTGCATATTGTTCTGACTCCTTATTGCTGCTTGCTTGGTCACGTTTTATTGCTGCTTGCAGCTATATTTTTTCCTTATCTTTTTTTTAATTTCACCCCCCAAAAAACAAACTTTTTGCATTCAGTATGTATTTTCTGTGAAGTTTTCAGGCTCAAACAAGTGATGTGATTTTCCTGCTGTTTGTGATGTCACATTCTGCAAATCCCATATATATATATATCACAGGGATTTGCCAGAAACTCCACTGAGGGTTCAAAGTTCAGATTTTCTGGATGTAATTGAGATCATAAAACTTGAAAGAAAAAAAATAATACTTAACAATACACAATCAACAAATAAAACATAAACCACAATTTTATTCTTCCCTGTAAATCTCAATAATAATGTACCTTCTTCTTTCTGGACAGTTTTCTTGGGTGCAATATCTTGGGCCTTGTCTTGGGCAGATGGTGTAGTTGTTTTGGGTGGGGTATCTTTTGCCTTGTCTTCAGGAGATGGTGTTGTTTTGGGGGGTGGGGTATCTTTTGCCTTATCTTCAGGAGATGGTGTCGTTTTTTGGGGTGGGATATCTTTTGCCTTGTCTTCAGGAGATGGTGTCGTTTTGGTGGGTGAGGTATCTTTTGCCTTGTCTTCAATGGGTGGTGTAGTTTCACCTGGTGCCAGTGGAGAAAAGTAAGTACTTATACTCAGATATTGTATTCGGAGTGCTGTGTTTTTTCCCCACATTATCAGCCCCTCCCCTATCTCCTCCCCCTTTATCAATCAGCTAAAAGATTTCCTTGTGGAATAAAAACCATGGCACTCGATCTTAAAGTAACACTTTGAGGTACTTTTACTTTACTGGAGTATTTACTGGAGTAATTTCCAGTAGATGTACTTTTATTTCTACTTCACTAGAAGTCCAATCCTAATATGGTGCTTTTACACCGCAGTACATTTATTTGAAAACTTCTAGTTGCTCACTTGCTTTATAGATTTTGTGACTATTACAAAACATTATTCTCACTTGATTTTGTTCAATTGAAAAAAGCAGATCTACAAGCTTGCTGCTATATTTTCCAAAAAGAGACACTCCGAAAATGTGAAATTGTAAATTCTGCACAACATGTACTTTCTACTTTAGGTACTTTGTTTTGAAACCAAAACAGGTAGAAAAAATGTTAAGTACTTTTTTCACCTGGTGGTTCGGCTGGCTGTTGCTTTTCTGTCACACCTCCTTGTTCTGCAGGAGGCGATGTAGGGATGGCGTCGTTGACCTCTTGCTTTCCTTTGTCCGGTTCGGTCCCTGATCCAGGCGTTGATGTCTCAGCTGACGGAGGCGCTGACGGAACTGCGGATGCCGCTTGGGCATCAGATTCAGGAGCGGTGGCCGGCGGGGATGTCGTGTCGCTGCCGTCACTGCCCTGTGTCTGTGCCGTTGCCGGTGCGGTGGCGGCAGGCTTCTCCGACGAACCTCCGGCGCCGGACAAAGTGTCCCCTTTGTCATTGTCTTTGCTCGGTGATGCAGGGCACACCTCCTCCCCGCCGCCGCTCTGGGTTTTGGCAGCGTCCCCGGCCTTTTGGGCACACGACGGACTGGGCTGGGTGACCTCGCTGCCCCCCTGCCCTGCATCGTTGTTGTTGTTGTTGCAGTTGCTGACCCCGGCAGCAGACCCTCCAGAGACCTCTGTGTCACTTTTGGGGGAAGGTTGGCATGAATCAGGCTTCACCTCCTTCTCTGCCGGCTTCCCTCCCTCCTTGTCCTCTCCTTGTTCCTTCGTCCCTTCCCCTGTAGTTTGTAGGCCCTCGCCGATCTCCTTCATAGCCTTTGATACGTCTGGTCCTCCCTCTCCTGCTGCTTTGCCGTCTTTTTCCACTTTGTCCGTGCTCTCCATCTTCACTTCTCGACCTGCTTCTTCTTCTTCCTCCTCTGCCTCCTCTCCTCCTTTCCTCAACGCCGCGACGACAACTGCTTCCTTTTCCCCCGCTTGTTTTTCCTTGCTCTCTGTCCTCTCTGCAGCCCCGGGGGGAGAGGTCTCTGGGCAACAAGAAGAAGAGATATCTGGGCAACGAGAGATCTCTTCCCCTGGAGAGGAGATATCTGCGCAACAAGAAGAGATCTTTGGGCAACGAGAGATCTCGCTCCCGGGGGACAGATCTTCTATTCCCACCTCATTCGCTTCTTCTCCCTCGTCTTTCTTCGTCATCTCTCGTTGGTCTTCCTTCGTCTCTTTCACTCCCAGGTCGTCCTCCGCCTCGGGATGTCTTTCTGTTGCCACTTCGACAGATTCTTTCCACTCTGTTCCTCTGTCCTCCTCTCTCCTGACCTCTTCCCCTCTCTCCCTCTGTACCTCTTTTTCTCCTACATTCCCTGGCCCCCTGTCTTCTTGCGCTACTACTACTACTTCTTCTTCACACTCAACTTGGTCTTCTAGCGCTCTTCCTTCCTCTGAATTGTTCCCATTCAATGCCTCTCCTTTTTTGCCCTCTGGCCCGTGCATGGTGACCTCTCCATGTCCAGTCTCCCTCTCCGCCTGCTTATCCCAACCCTCACCCACTCCCCGAAACGCAAGAGCCTCACCTCCTCCCCCTTCCTCTAGGTCCTCCACCGACATCTCCTCCTGCCCTTCGTTCTCTGCCCTGTCCAGCTCATCGTGAGAGTCTGAGATGGAGGAGATCTCTTCGCCGTCCGATGATCCAGAGGCGGTAAGCTCGTCCTCGTCGGAGGAGCTCAGACTGTCCTCTACTGAATGTCCGAAGAGGCCGACGGCTTGGATCACCCGCGCTACGATGGAGTTCTCCTCCAGGTCCAGGCCGTCCAACACGCCTCTGGTGCTCCACCATGAAGACATGGTTCTCCCCCCTGAGCCCTGGACGCACTACAATGCAAATATTTCATTAAAGCTATTCCATCCGTGCAACTGCATGGGAGGCCTTTGAACTGCACATGACCTCGATCAGCGCTGGATAAAACTATTGGTCAGTGTGGTTAGTGACATACAGTATAGCCTACGCCCACCTGAAAAAAACTCTGGTTCACTGTGACTGTATTACTAGACTCCGGTTGGTCAGAGGTCATGGTATGTGGTATACTGCACATGACGTGCCCTGTTGCAATCCATGGCCCGGTGACTTGCATAGGCCACGTTTTCAGACCCATGCTAGTGTGTGTGTGTGTGTGTGTGTGTGTGTGTGTGTGTGTGTGTGTGTGTGTGTGTGTGTGTGTGTGTGTGTGTGTGTGTGTGTGTGTGTGTGTGTCCTGGCTTGTAGATTAACATTCCCCACGTGTGTATCTGTCTTTGCAATGTAAAGCTCATTCACATTAACCTGCTACTGACTTACTGGCACTTCCATCATGTCAACAACAACAATTATAAAGTTATTATATTACTACAGTGTTGATTTGAACAAAATATTTTCCATTAATTACCTTGTTTCACAGCGGAACCTTTTCCTTACGTGTGTGTGTGTGTGTGTGTGTGTGTGTGTGTGTGTGTGTGTGTGTGTGTGTGTGTGTGTGTGTGTGTGTGTGTGTGAGGGGCAGGGGGCTTCCCTCTCCAGCACTGATGCACTGATTAACTGTTAATGAGCATAGACCTTTCCACATTTGCCAGACCCAAATGAATTCTCTCCTCTGTGAATCCTCTTGTGGGTCACAAGGCTGTAGTAGAATCAAGTGAAGCTTCTCATCACAGCCGTAACGAAAAGCTGTGCCTGTCTCCATGTTGAATCCTCTTGTGATTCTTCAGGTGAGACATCAGAGTGAAGCCTTTTCCACATCGGTCACAGCTGTGAGGCCTCCGAATGCGTTGGTGGACTTTGAGGATGTAAACTGAAGTGAAGCCTCTTCCACATTGGTCACAGTGGCAACGTGTTGGTTTAGGTAACTTCTGGTGTGGACAGGCATCTCAGGTAGAAAACATAGATCTGATTAGAGCTGGGCTTCTGAAGATATGATTTTAGGGCTGAAACGTTGCTAAATAAAGTTTCTATTTCATTTTCAAACAGGTAATATTTCATACTCGTTCCAGAATCATTCATAATGCCTCACCTTGTTGTCTGTGAGTATGGTAGAATTTTAAAACACGCTAAAAGAGCTGCAGGCCTAACTTTATTGGACTACAACCTGTGACAACAATACCCATGATACACCTCTGTGTAACATCACTCCAGAAACGGTTGCTAGTAATATTATTAAGCTAAATTACATTAATTAAGGTAATCTCGTTGTTTACATTTTTAAAACATCCATACGTATACAAAGTCATCGAAGTTGCCTACCCTTTCAAAGCCGCTTTAATTCATAGGACTACAATCGGTGACTACAATACCCACAGTACACCTCTGAGTGAAGTCCAGTGTTCCCATGTTGACTTATTATAAGCGACTTTGGACGTATTTTTCTGTGAAGTTGCTTGTAAATACTGGTCAGTTGTGTTCGGTTATGACGACAATGACTAATTATGTCAGCACATTTGGACACATGTTTTTTTGTTTTTGTTAATAACAATTTAATCATATTTATCAGTTCTAAATGTTCAATTATAATCGCACACTAAATAAATGAATCAAGTTAGCTCATGGCTGAGTTAACTTGTGATCAACTAGACAGCCTTATATTCTACTTTCTCAACACATATCAGATCTAGCTGGCAAAGTTTCACAATGTAATGCATCATGAGCACCGCATTGTATATTTTTCTTTTACCTCTCTACTGATACTGCTTCTGACTTTACACTTCTGACTTCAATCAATGTATCTGCTCTTTTCAAATGGCCTAGTCCGTCATGCTTCTTTTGAGCGACCTGGCTGCTTGTTTCTCTCTCACAGTGTGGCAACACTGGTGACGTCACTCCAGGAAGTGCAGCTAACCTAACAGTAGCGGTGGTCGGAGTGTGTGCGTTTTGGGCTTTTTATATTTGGCAACAAAAGGACTGTCCACAGTGGGAGTGGATCATAATCTGTGAAGTTCTGAGACATTTGTGTAAATAGATCACAGCAATCTGGGGTGAGTTTGGTTTGTTTGTTTGTTGTTTGTTTTGTCTTTTTGTTTACAATCAACACAACTTTTTTCCTTGTCATCCGAGAAAAAACTGCCTTTTAGAGAACTACCACCACCCCCACTCAAAAAAGCCCTAGTGGCTAGTACCAAACAGAGCCATAGAGTATATATAGAGTTGTGACAACTCCGTATACTTCATGGAGTCAGTCAATGGCGGCTTTTCTACATAGTTCTATTCAGAAAGGGGACAACAAATGGGGGCAGGTCCTGGACAATACTTTCAAAACAGTTGGCATATTACACACACGCTTTAAAATAGCTCTTATTTGTTGAAAATAAACAACGTATTTTCAACTCTCGTTAGTCTTTATTTAGCCTGCATGCACGGCACTCCAGCGCTCAGTTTCTGACCCCTCAATGTCGCAACTCTGACCCTAGATGGCTCTGCTAGTGTCTAGGATCAACTAGAGCCATGTACACAGAGTTGACAACTCCAATCACTTCGTGGGTCCAGTCCAATGGAGGCTCTTCTACATTCACTTCTATTGAGAATGGAACGACAACAAATATGGACAAGTCCTGGCAGGCAGTAATGCCTCGGACTCAGGAATCAGCCTAACTTTAATGATCTTAAATCTCTTTACTGTAGATCGTTTTGTAGTAATAATACAACATAAACATCATGAAGACCTTTGACTATTGGTGTACAATGCTTGACATCTTGACAGTTGACATGTTCCACACGCGCCCTAAATGGCATTTGCGCCGCCTTCGTTGAAAGCACTGTATTTCCAATTCCAGTCTGTCCCTATTCAGGCTACATGAACAGCAGCTGGACTCTAGCGCTCGGTTTCTGATCCCTCAATGTCGTAACTCTGACACTATAGATGGTACCAACATGGCTCCGTCTTATTCGCCGTGGGAACAATAACAGAGAATGAGTCACCTCACCCACCACCGTCCACGCTAAGGAGAATATGTTATTGTATTGCAAATAAATACCAGTGTTTTTCAACCCTTTTCATGCCAAGGCCCCATTATTTAATTCGACATTTTGAGCCACAGAGCACCATTATGATGACATAGCCTCTCGAGACAACCAAAACGAAATATTTTGTTCTCGTTGATAAGATTGTATCTACAATAACAACTCCATGATGTTGGCAAACACTGTCCAAAAATAAACTAATTCTTTACTTTTTTTTCAATAATGCTTCTTGAGATATTGTAAATATGAAACATGTGGTTTCGTATTTTTCTTCCTCAAGTGTTTAAGGTCTTTAGGTCCATTTTTAACCAATTTTTAACCTGTCTTCATATAATTGGTCCTAACTAATGTTCTTCGTGAAATGTCACAATTTTCTCAGTCTGTGTCTCATAGGTGGGCTGTGCACAATTCAAACATTCTCCATGCGCATCATCAATGATCATTTGGCAGATTGTTTTTAAGCAATATCTTTTTTTGAAAAAAATATTCATATTTTTTGTGTTATTGTGAGATCAATGCCTTCTGTTTTCGAATTGCAATTCTTCTGGAATAGAAAGCTTGCAGTTTCTATTAGCTTCAATTCCCCATCGATCTGGATTAAGTGTCTGCTAAATGACTAAATTGTAATAGAGCTGAAATGGATCTAAATAAGTATTTCCTCTTTTTCAGTGTGTAGCCGCCATGGGCCCTGAGTGGTGGTGGTGTTGGTGGTGACACCAACACTGTTCTTTGGAGGAAGAGGAAGGTGGCGATGACGCCGACATGCAGTTAGGTCGTTGACTGCCTCACGCGTCACAACCACAGGATCTGTGCCTTTGTGCTTTGTGAGTGTGTATGTGTGTCAGAGGAAGAGTAGACGACAGAAGCTATGCCGAGGAGGAAGCAGTCGAACCCACAGCCGGTGAAATGTGAGTCTGTTGTCAATTGTTTTGTGATGATGATGATGATGATGACTTGTCTTTGATGATAGTGATTAGCCAGCAAATTCGCAACACTTTTTTTATTACACCAACATTGCAGCTGTACGAAAAGCAAAAAATATTCTCTTTCGATCTTTTCTTAAGTCTTACAGAGTAATATTACACCATTGACATCTTATTGACTTCTTTATGTCAAAGATTATTTGTGTATATGTGTTCGAGTTGGGAAGTGCTCATTGGCAATCACCTGCATGTCCTGTGTGTATTTGCCTATTTTGAAATTGCACATAATGCAGGAGGCAGCGGGACATTGTGTTATTGGAAACAAGCACTCCCAAATCCCAACAAAACACAATACTGTACAGGATTCCTTGACATCAAGTAGCTCATAATGGCATGTCTACAGACAGAAAGAGGTTGATTCAAACCTTTCCTACAGCTGCAATGTTAGTGAGATGTTAGTGAGTTTAACATCCTGCAAAATGTTCAGATAGGACCTTTCTGTTTGGATTCGTGGGCTCTCAATGGACGGTGTTGTACAGGTCCTTCACGGTGTTGTACGGTGTTGTACAGGTCCTTCACAGTGTTGTACGGTGTTGTACAGGTCCTTCTCAAAAATTAGCATAGAAGTTAATTTTCTTCCATAATATAATACGAAACATGAATTGAGTGCCATTAAATAAAGTATTTAAAAACTTTTTTTTGTTTAAATCCTGATGATGATGATGTTGTACCACTCATGAAAACCACAAAATCATATCTCAATGAATTAGCGTATTTTTACGACCACTAAAAATATGTTGTAAACAAGAATTTTTGACTATCTGAAAAGTATATTAATGTATGCAGTTAATACTTGGTCTGGACTACTTTTGAACAAATTATTTCATCAATGGGGTGTGGCATGGGGGTGATCAACCAGGTAACAGTCTTCACTTGCCCGACCATTTTCTTTACTTGCCCCGGGCAAGTGGGCATGCGTTAGTGTCAAGCCATGTAAAGGATGGCTGTGTTTTATTTCCTACGTAGCTTCCCGGTATCATGGTGATGATGATGTCACAACCTCTATACTTCAGGCATGATTGCACATGGTGTGTTATCTTATCTCACGGTGAACGTCCCGGTGCTCACACTCACACTCCTGTTTCCTCTCTTCCTCCTCGTCTCTGCCTTCCTGTCTCCCTACTTCCTGATTGTGTGCGGCCGCTCCGACCTCTGACCCCGGCCCCTCCTCCTCCCTGAGCCTCCTTCCTCCTCTGCTACTCCTCCCCTCCGTTCGCTTATCCTTCCTGTCCCCCCTTATCTCCCCTATTCTCTCCTTGTTCTACTTTTTCATTGAATTCTCTCCCTCTCTCTCTCTGTCTCTCAACAATATTCACTAGGAACTTCACATGTAAGTGGTGTAACCCTGGTTACACCGAACCCCACAAGTGAAAAGTTAACCCCACGGACACAGACCAGCCCTGACACACACACACACACACACACACACACACACACACACACACACACACACACACACACACACACACACACACACACTAGAGCTGGGGTCGGGCCGACTTTTTTCAGCCCGACCCTACCCTAGGGTAGGTCGGGCTAGGGCCAGCCCGGCCCTAGCCCGACCATTATTATTAAAATATATGCGCAGCCCGGCCCGACAACCCGACACCCTTTTTTTTTAAATAAAATTAAAGTTGTAAAATAATATTATGTATAAATATAATAAATAACAGCAAGATAGCCCAGCCCGAACCCATCCGAAAACCCGACCACCAATTAAGCAAATGAGCCCTACCCTACCCGGCCCGCGGGGTACCCGACGGGCCGGGTCGGTTTTGGTCGGGTTTCCCACCTCTAACACACACACACACACACACACACACACACACACACACACACACACACACACACACAGCTCGGCGAGGAAGTGGTTGGACCACTTAACAAGCCCAAACGTCTTGTAAAATCGGCGGACATGGCAACCACCTCTCATCTCCCTCCCATCCCCTGTTGTCTTCTGCATTCGCCCCCTCATTCGCTCGCCCCGGGCCTCCTCTTCCTCCTCCACACTTTATCTTGTCCAAACCAACTTCCTGTGCTTGTGTTGCACCTCCTCCTTGTTCCCTTTGCATTTCCCCTTCGCAGATCGGAAATGAGGAAAGTCCCCGGCTAAAGGATGGTAACCAATTGGGCCCTCATTAGATTTAATAACTTTAAAATCTTAAAAAGAGCGTTTAATTAGTGTTGAACATCTGTATTACTGTGGAAGAACTGTTCAGCCTTTGAGCCGTGCACCCATATATTTGGCATTCTTCTGATTTACTACCTTTGCAGGAATTATGTGCCCACTGTTACCCAGCAGCAACACAATATCAAAAGTTTTTGTTCTGAGAAGCTAGATCGTCAAATGATGGTCTGTGTCAAACGGTGTATAAATATATAGACAGTAGACACTGCTTAAAAATGACCTGAAAACAACTAGTCCAAAGTGACTTAAATTAATGTTTTGTGTGTGTGTCTGTCTTTCTGTCTCTGTGTCCCTCTTGTCTGTGTACGCATGTACCTAGTTGAGACAGAGGATGGGGCGGTGGTGTGTGAGCCAGGCTGTCTGGTGCTGGAGAGTGACTTCCTGCTGAGTGGAGAGCTGGAGTTCGGAGACTCTGAGATCATGGGCCTGGACAGAGACGCAGGTCAGTGTCCCAGTACAACGTTGTCACCTCATCCACACTCCCAGGAGCGAGTGACAGCGTTCCAACAGTGCTGAGCAAAGCTGTTCTCATCAGGGGCGTCGGTCGTTGTGTTGCAACGTTGCCTCGACAAATCGCACGACCAGTAGTATACCGCGAATTCATGCTTAAATAGAGACTGAAGTCAGTCTGGATTAACAGTAGCCTGGATTCAAGCCTGATTAGCTGCGTTCCACACATCTGTAATGTCACATTGGTCTGGCAAGAGCCAGCTTGACTTGTGTTTTTTTCCCTCAAACAATCCTCAGATTGTTCAGATGCACGGGATGCAGCGAATCAGACTACCAGCCTAGGTGCTGGTAATCCACAATACATAGATTTGGACCTGTGACAGTGACGCTGTGGCATAATCTCTTTTGGCAGGCATGACGGTGTTCTCTCTGAGTGTGGAGGAGGACCCCTCGGCCAGCACAGACTCAACCTTCCCAGCATTTCTCTCCTGCAAAGGCTGTGGTCAACTGCTGGGCGACACGCCGTTAGGAGCCGGCCTCCACCTCGGTACGGTTATTGTTGGTTTTGTTGTGTCCTTATTGATTTTATAGCAGTAAGGACCTTTTTTATCAGGTAATCTGAACAAATCTAGGAACCAAGTTGTTACCATGAAATTTTTTCCAATATACCAATGTTCCAATGTATACCAATGGTGTCTAATAACATGCACTAAAGGATTTAAGTTCCACTCCTGTGGGAAACCTCATAAAAACAGGTCAAAGTCTCTAATCACAACCTACAGAATGCAAAATTTCAACATGGTTTAGGTAGCTTTGTATCTAGCTTTATGACTGTGATATGTCTAACAAGGGGACTGAATCCATTCCTCCAGGAGGGGCAAAATCCATCCATCCATTTTCAACCGCGACGGCTGTCATATAACGACTGTTTTACCGAACAGTCGACTGTTTTGTAGAACAGTCGAGTGTTAAGGTTAGGTTTAGGCATAGGTTTTACTGAGGTTGTGTTTAGGGTTGGGGTTAGCATTATGTTTACTAGGGAAAGCGCTCTACTGTTGTACAAAATAGCTGTGACTGTTATACAAAATGGTCATGACTGTTATGCAAAGCGGTCAAGTGTCATGCAAAACAGTTGCGGTGGTCATAAAGCGGTTGCTACGGCCATCGTGGTCACACATGTATTTTGCTGTCTCTCCATTCCGAGCATTAGTTTGGCTAAAGAACACACTCATTGGGCTGAAAATGACCGTAGCACTTGCCCAAATGTGCCGACTATGCATTTATGATGACAGCTATGGCTGACGGGTATTCCTTGACTTTTAGCCAAAGTAATGTTTCTGAGTACATGCCCTTAAGTTGCCTAATGTTTCCTTACTTACTGCATGTCTTCTCTCCCTGAAAGGTGCGGGCCTGGACCTGGGTGCCGGTCTTTACTGTCTGGCGTGCGGCGAGGGCATCCACACGGACCACCGCGTGGCCGGCGGCGACCTGTCCCCGCCCTACGGGGCGAACTCCGCCGCTCTCCCCGACGACGGTGGCGGCGGTGGGGCCGCAGCAGTCGGCAAGAAGCAGCAGCAGCGGCGACAGGGGCAGGGCGAGTCGCCGCCGCCTCCCACGGCGTCCTCCAAGCTGTACGCCTGCTCCCTGTGCTCCTTCTCCTCGCGCTACTCCAACCACCTGAAGCGCCACATGCGCACGCACGACGGCGAGAAGCCGTACCGCTGCGCCGTGTGCCCGTACGCCTCGGCGCAGCGCGTCAACCTGCAGAGGCACGCGCGCATGCACACGGGCGAGAAGCCCTACCGCTGCCCGCAGTGCGCCTACGCCTGCAGCTCCCTGAGCAACCTGCGCAGGCACCAGCGCATGCACACGGCCGCGCAGACGCAGCAGCGGGAGGATAGGACGCCGGCTGCCACCGCGCAGCAGCAACGCCGCCCGCGCGAGAAGCGGAAAACCCGGAGGAAAAAGGCAGACGGTGAAGGAGACGGAGGTAAATGCATAGCAACACCTCCTCGTACTTAAAACCCCATTAAAACGAAAGTTACCTATGTAACTACAGTTCTATGAATCCCACATGACTTGAATGCTTGAAGTTCCACCACTGGCGGTCAGAGGGGATGAAATAGAACCTGAAACCAGATTCTATAAAAATATGTCTTCTAAATCATGACATTTTTCTGAAAAATGCTATGCTTCTACAGTACATCCTGGTTGTCAAACTATTTCAATAAATGGGAAATGGTGCATTCATATGGAGAAGGGGTTTTCAACCAGTCGTCCGGGGACCACCAGTGGTCCTTGAGAGGGTTCCAGGTGGTCCTGAGGCTAAGTGATGTAGTTGATGTTGATGAAGTTGGTTAATCAGATGTAACTCTTTGAGAGCGTAAGAATGAAACCAAATGGACCTGCAAAATATCATCTGAATTAGTCTACACAACTAGAGAATGTAGAAGATTAATTGGATTTAATGGGATTAATGGGAATCTTTCGGTCTGTGGGGCTAAAATGTTATCAAATGGTGGTCCGTGGCTCAAATTCTGAATAAATAATGGGCCCTGGTATCAAAAAGGTTGAAAACCACTGATATACAGTAGAGCCTTTATCCAAGGCACTTGTATACTTTTTTTTTTTTTTTTTTTTTTTTTTAAAGCTCTTCATTAAAGTTTTTGGTTTTACAGGCAAGTTTGTCATGACAAACACCACCATCGTTATAAAAAATAAATAAAACACTTCTGATATGGAAAACAAAACATATATCCACATGTGTATGACGCATACATAAACACCCAAATTTACAGTACATATGTATCTACATATTACAATACATCAACTAAATGATAATGGGGGCAAAACAGTAGTAATTGTAAAAAAGGGATTTGAAACGGTTGTCCAACTTCCATCTCTGAAGCGAGGAGAGGAAGGTAATAAGAAAAAAGGGAAGCGAGGAGGAGGAGGAAACTGAAAGGCTGCGAAAAGAGGAAGAGGAACGGAGCCTCTCTCCACCAACACCGCGGTCCACCGCTTATCCAACTCCCCCTGGCAGGTTCATGGTTCACTGCTTGTGTAGTGTTAGTGCAATCTTGTGACAATCGGCTGCATGTCTGTCTGTACTGCTGTAGCCTGGTCTAGCCCTCAATGATTTTGGCCTTGGGGGGCGGGGTGTCGTGGGATCCACACGGCGGAAGTGCTGCGCTCTGATTTGATCTCACTAACGTGTCGTCATCTCCGGCCCCTCCCGTCCACTGCTGTTCTACGTCACATCATTTAGAGCCACTCCCACCCCGGAAGGTTCACTCCCCCCTCAAGGCCACTTTCCAACGTGCGTTAGTCCAGGCTTTCCGTTTTCGTGCAACGCGAATGAAAATGAAAGCCTGGGTGTCGAGGCTAGTACTGCTGTAATGCATGTTAACTTTACTAAGTTCTGCTTTAAAGCTGATCATAAAAACATATCCAGGCTGCTAGGATTCGGAGCAAACGCTGAGGTGATCGCGCTTTTGATCCTTGGATGAAAAAAGCTAGAAAACAGATTCTTCGTTTGTTTGTGAGCCAACAGAAATGCCACATTCCCCTTTTAAGAAAGTTGTAGGCACTTGTTCACATTGCATTGGGCTCATTTTCCCAGAAGCCCTAGCAACCGGGGAGATGGGTGATTGCCTGTATTGTTATGCCTGTCATGGCATAACAATGAAATGAAAACATCAATTTCGGCCTCTCATTATTGGTTGGGAAGCCGTTCTACATGAACATATTTTATATCATGCTTGTTCTGTTTTCTCAGGGACCAGCAGCCAGGTAAAGGGTCGAGGGAGAGGCAGTCGGCTCCTCAACCTGGACGACGTGACGGTGGTGTCGGACCTGACCCTGCGGGTGTCCCAGGACTCGGCGTCCTACCTGCAGACCCTGGGGGGTCTGGGCTCGCCCTCCGCCCCGCTGCCAGACCTGCTGTTCCCACTGTGCTGCCGCGTCTGTGGCCTGACCCTGGAGGAGGAGGAGACCGAGGAGGAGGCCGACGGCGGCGAACAGGTGTGTGGATGATTTTGGCAGGCATTTTTTTGCAGTTGCAGTCAGTCTTAATACTTTAACCGCTGCTACTTGTTGTCCACTTCCGCCAAACTCATGCAACACAATGATTAACTGATTCCATTCTTTAATCCATCCTTTGATCCAAACATATCGTTTGCCGATCGTCGTCTTGTTGCATTTCATTTGGGACAAAACGGGCACCGTCGTTTTGAAAAGAAATTGCCCGTGCACCCCTTCTGTCCTACGCATTTGAATGGCATTAATTCAGATTCTACCCCTCAATATCTGTTTTTTCGGTACACCGGGCATTTTTATTGAGATACAGTGATACGTCCGGGTCACCCAGATGTTTTTGCACAGAGAGCAGAATGGTCAAGACACCATAAACATCATTACGTCATCATACCTCCGGTTTTGGAGATCTGCCGCTTCAAAATAAGGGTTTCAAACGTGGCATGGACGTATACGTAATCCTCACATTCAGTGCAAAGAGGGCTAAGGTCTTCCAAAACATCCTTGCACACTGGCTGGGTTGCATATTCTGTGTTGCGTATTAAAACAACATTCAGAGCACAATAGAGTCGAGCGGCAGTAATGATGACTTTTTGGTCCTCTCCCATTTGGAGAAGAGAAAAGAGATGAGATTTATCCCTTCCCATCTTCATCTTATGCCATATGGAAGAGTTGTTTCAGACCATTTATAAGAAGCAAAGGAACTTACGCCATACCTGACAAAAGCTGTTCGAGAATACCAGCCAATATATAAATGCATCATTTACCATTTAAGACTAATTAAAACAACTAAGCATTTTTGTCACAAGACGATAAACTTCAAACCCACTCTAAAAAAACAACTAACTACATTAACTGCAGTAGAAAGAAGAAGAAAAATAAAAGTCAAAACAAAATAAAACTGATCCAACACTATTACTCTAACCTTGTCTTCCAGGTGTGTCGCGGGTGCTCTGGCGACCTCCTCCTCGACGACAAAGACTCGCGTCTCGACGGCGCCGCCTGCAGCCCGGAGTCCTCCCCGACGCGGCGGAGGACTAGGCGGCGAGGTGGTGGTGGTGGCGGTGGGGAAGGGGAAGCTGCCGCGCCCACCGACCGGATCTTCCGCTGCCCGCACTGCCCCTTCCTGTCGCACTACCCCAACCACCTGGCGCGCCACTCCCACACCCACTCCGGCGAGAAGCCCCACCGCTGCCCGCACTGCGTCTACACGTCGGCACACCTCGACAACCTCAAGCGCCACCTGCGGGTGCACACGGGAGAGAAGCCCTACCAGGTAACTACAATAGGGGAGGAGGGAAACAGCACTCACGTTTTTAGTTGCCCGTTTTCCTGTGTTTGCTGTAGATCTCCACTTGTCAAATATAGTTATGCCTGCTGCCATTGACTCAGATCTGTGCCAATCTTTGATCAGTAGCGCTAGTGTGTGATGCGATCCTGAGGCGAGCGGGAGCTAGCAGCACTAGCCTCATCTTGCCAGCTGAGGGACCCAAATAAGAGACGGACCGGAAGTAACATCCTGTGCGGCGATCTAAAATGTCCGACCAGAGACATAGACCGAAATATGACTTAGAATTTACAATTTAGGCATTTAGTAGACGCTCTTAATCCAGAGTGACGTAAAATGGTAAAAGGGTTAACATTTAATCAGAATTTACAATACATTTTACAATATACAATGTAATATTGTAAGTGCTAAAACATTAGGCATCCTATATAAGTCACTGCAGCAAGTACTGTGGGTTGGTATGTAATACAAGTGCTATGTATTACTAGGTGTGTTTTCAGACTGTGGTGGAAGATAGGTAGTGAGTCTGTGGTTCTGATTGCAGAAGGAAGTGCATTCCATAGTTTTGGAGCCAGGAGGGACTTTTATATGAACCTACAAAAAATTGCCCTTGATGCATTTGACACATTTTATTTGATCCCCAATGATTGTGACACTATTTTAGTTGATTAGCATGTTTATCAGGCTAACAGCAGTCGGGTGCATGCGTTCTGTCAGACATATCACTGTTTTAAGACACTAAAAAGCTGATTTAAGTCATCTTACACCAGAGGGTGTGGTTTAACGTGATTTGACGCACACCTGCAGCGCTGTGTCAACTTGCTGAGTACTGAAGCTATCGCAGAAGTGAATTATGGGGGTAGTGTCTACGACCGTAAATGTCCCTAACCAACGAGTCTGCTGCGATCTGAGGAAAACCAAAAACACGGCTGAAATCTTTGCAACCAGTCAGATTAGTCCCTCAAAACGGCCTGCGTCATAATTGTGCTTCTTCCGTGTTCCAGTGCCCCTCGTGCAGCTACGCCTGCGGAAACCTGGCCAACCTGCGGCGGCACGAGCGCATCCACTCGGGCGCCAAGCCCTTCCAGTGCGGCGTGTGCGGCTACTCGTGCAACCAGAGCATGAACCTGAAGCGCCACATGCTGCGGCACACGGGCGAGAAGCCCTACGCGTGCGGCGAGTGCGCCTACACCACGGGACACTGGGACAACTACAAGAGGCACCAGCGCAAGCACGGCCACAACACGGACGGCTGGGACAAGCACGACGACCGCTGTGGCGGCGGAGGGGTTCTGCCGCCCGGCTGGGAGGGTCCAGGCGGTCTCGCAACCACGCCGGGGGTGGGGGTGGCCAAGGAGGAGCCGGCCGGGGGACCGAAGCCGGTGGCAGGAGGAGAGGGGGTCTCGTGTTGACGCATCAGGGGGTCGTGGACGTTTCTGCAAGCAGACAAAATGTGTCTTGGGGGTCCTATTTTCGTCAGTGCCTAAAACCCCTTTTGGTGTTTTTAAGTATTAGCTAGCATTAGCTTTAGCTATTGAAAAATAGCCATTTTTGTAAAATCGCAAAAACACGAGTGCAAATCCTTGAATATTATGTTCTTTTAGAGCAGGGATATCAAACTCAAATACACAGCGGGAGCCAAAATAAACAGTGGTACAAGTCGAGGGCCGGAGCCACCGGAATAACTAACAGCGGTTTACGAGGACGTCCCAGGAAAACGGCAAAAAAAGAGTTATTTTCCTTTAAAATAATGAAACTGCATGCATTAAATAGTGAAAATGCATTATTAAGACTGTTTCCTGTTCCATGATCACCATGGCACTCGGTCCTGCAGCTATGAGCTTGTAGATCTGGTATTTTTTCAATAGCTAAAGTATAACCTAATGGTTAAAAAAGCCCATAATAGATAGGGTCAGGGGTAAGGCAAGACATGTCTCATTTTCTTGTCTGTGGCTTTTTGATTTTTGTTTTTTTTTTTTTTTTTACACACCGTTAAGGCCTTTCCAGACGGGCAGTGACTGACTCACCGTGCGTCTAGTGTTTTTAATTTTCAAATAGACTAGATCCTGGGTCGTGTTGTTTTTATGTCACTGCGAGGCGCTCCGCACCTGAAAAGGCCAATAGAATGTTCTCATTTTGATCATGAGACCCGATTAACTGAATGTCCAAGTCGTATTCTCTTCTGCAGGATAATGTATGGCACTGATTTACTGGCACATTATGAGTCCACTAGTAGGTTCTCAACCGTTTTAATTACAAAGATGCACCCCCTATCCACCCAAATTACTCTAGTACGGATGGAACCAATGGACCTCTTATGGCTCCATTTGTACACTCTGAGTTACAGACCTGTCGTGGTCCTTCAAGGCCATCTCTTTATGTATTTGTGGTAAATATTATTGTCCAATTATTTTGTATGTCTGTGGTTAAAAAAAGAGAAAATGTCCTCCTCAAGCCAACATGACCTGTGTTAGCGGAAGTCGACATTTGACTCTACATGCGCGTGTGAGACAGGATGTACCTACACCCGGGTTACTAGTACTGCGTTTGTGTTAACCCAGCAAGCACGGTCAGGACAGGGATGAATTAGCGACGTCTTGATGTGTCCGGATAAAAATAATCTGACCACTAGTCAAATCTGGCCCAGAATAACGTAAGAAGTAATGACCATCCCCCATATGGGCTGTGATCTGTTCTAGTTTTGAACGTCAATGGAGTCCTCTATTGACGTTACGATGACGTCCTCCACTGACCCCAGCGACGTTCAAGACTAGGCCAAATCACACCCATATGGGGATGATCTTTATCATTTCCAGTCATTTACATCTTCATCCAATGAAATAAAGCTATAGCTAAGCTATTCTCCACCCGATCTGAGTTATGATTTAAGTTAGTCTGGCATCAATGTGAATCTGTCGGATTCATCCAGCGACGTCCGTCTTTAGGGCAGGATTTGTGTTGGTTGAAATCACGTGATTTTCTGGGTCAGATTCGACTAGTCTTGGATCGCCTTGATCTGGACACAAGCAAGACGTCATTAATTTGTCACGGTCCTGACCGTGTTTGCTGCGAAAGCACCCTTTTCGAACGTGTTGCCTCAGCACGCTGGCCAACAAGGGCCCCGTTTCAAAGATCACGCCGATGTTGCCGATATTGTAATGATGCCTTTTTTGTTTTGTTTGTTTATTCTCCGGGTATAACTGAGCTGCTAGTACTTGTCTGTAACACTGGGGCATGGGAAAGATGATGTTTTCCTTGACTCATTCCACTGTGGAATGGAAAATGCAGTCCTTAATTTACTCTGTAGCACAGAGGTGCTCTCTCAACCCGTTCTGGATCAGGTCTTAGTTTTTTATTTTTTTTAAAATCATGTTCTATTACAGTGGTTTTCAACCGCTTTATTTATTCTGAATTTGATGACATTTAGACTCTCAGGCCCAAACCTACAGATTTTTATTATATATATTTTGGTTAAGATTCATTAAGAACAGTCTAGTGGATGCACTGGAAGGGTAATTGTTGGCCAAAACCAATTAGTGAATATGATTAAACAGTTAGTGAATTTGATTAATATTATATATCTTCGCTGTCATGGCAGCACCTGAAAGCTACTTGATTTTATGCCAGAAGACATGATTATTGGGAAACCTAACTTAAATAACAATCACTATTATGGGTCCATAAAACATGTATTCAGTACGACAGTACCTTTGAATGCATTCATTGCATTACAGTATTTTCTGCCAATTTGGGCCAAAACCGAGTAGGTTGCAAATGCATTTCTAGCCTTGTTCTGTTGTATATTTTCTGCAGACGAATATTCGGTGCATCACTAGAACAGTCAAATGATAGAAATTTGCAAAGCTTTCGCATGTTGGTATTGTGGCGTGGCTCTGCTCATGTGATATCAGATGATCTACAGTATGAACCACGACAGAGGTCTGATATCACATTTGACATCTCAGATTTCTGTGCACTGAGACACAGCTCTGATATCAACAACCCCCACGAGCAGGGCGAGGTTACAATAACCATGAGCAACAATACGAGACAATAATACAAGATCACAAACAATCCAAAAAATAACTCAAGATGCCATAGCTGAGAACTACAGGGAGGATGAGATGTTTTCATTTTACTCGCGAGTTCAATACGTTTAAGGGTCGATTTGGTTACTAACTCATTCATTCAGAACCACTGGTTGAAAACCACTGTTTATGTTTTACCGTCTTATCATTCAAATCCTCTTGGAGATTATTTTTTGGGTAATCCACTTGCAGCATCCTCATGGCAGGACTGAGTTCTTCCAAAAATACTGTAATACTTTATCCATCTATCACCCGATCCTGGTACCCCCCCTTTTCCACTGGCTGGGAACCGGTTTGGTTCAAACCTGACTTTCAAAAAAAGTTAATTATGAATTGAGTGTGCAAAGAAATACATACCCCCCCCCCCAGTGGTGTGTATGTGAGTGATTACACTGGTGGACCCTCCAAGGATGAGGGCCAGGAGCTTTACTCAGGTGCCTTTTCGACAGGCCAGGGACTGACTGACTAACTGACTAACTGACCAACTGACCAACTGACTGACTGTACCGCTGCACTGCACTGTAAACTGTGGGCATTAAAAGAAAATTACAGCAAAAAGAGTTTAAGAGAATGGCTGTGAATGCGATAATGGCCTGGGTCTCATTCTCTGACCTATAGAGCAGTGGGTGCAAGTCCAGGGGTGCCTTAGAATACTTTTTGATAGGAAACTTTGAATTGATATACGGCACTTCAGTGACGTTGAGTTTAACCACTTTAGACCTGTCGCGAACACTGATTCCCAAACGTTTCCATGCAAGGACCACCCAAAGTCTGTATTACCCTGCAGACTTGTATGCCAAGGTAGATTGTTATGGCAATAGCACTGACTTTTCAACCATTTTCATTATCCAGGTTTGACCCGGATTAGGCTACGGCCCCCCATTTTTATCTCTGGGGCCCTAACAAAGTTAATTTAACTCTTGAGTGTACAGTTGCAACAAATTGCACCTGTTAGGGCCAGAGCTTACATCTTTTGGTTCTAGCCTGGAAACCATTCCAGTCTGGCACTGCTCAGTTTGAACTCATTTCCCTCTGTAAAGACTCATATCCGTGCCGTTTGGTACTGTTTGGAACTGCCCCTCGGAAATGAAAGCTCAATATCATAGAAGTTCCAGACTAATATCTACACAGTGATGTTAGTCTGGTCCATGCTGGCCTAATTTGGTTCCTAGCTATGGTTTAGCTTCGGGTCCCCCTGGAATGTCCTCAAGGACCCCTAGGGGCCACCACTTTGGGAACCACTGCTCTAGATTTTGTCGAGTTGCACGTGGTTAAATGTCAAGTCTAAAGTCATTTTCCAGTTTGACCTATCATGGAAAAAGATATTCTCTCATGTTTTTGGGAAGGATTTTCTTACCGGTATTTTCATACCATAATATAACATAAGTCACTGTTTTTGTTAAAAATGAATAAATAATTAAACATGACCCAGGTTGGAATGTGTAAATGATACAGCTGGTAGTTTCGAGGAAGCAGTCTGTTTGGTTGAAATAGCCAAGTTGTTCTGATGAGAAGGACACTTGCTGCCTGAGCGGTGCCTGAGTATAGGGACAATGTGTGGTCGTAAATCTGGCATTAGAAAATGAGGATCTTTTGAATAGTGTGTGTGTGTGTGTGTGTGTGTGTGTGTGTGTGTGTGTGTGTGTGTGTGTGTGTGTGTGTGTGTGTGTGTGTGTGTGTGTGTGTGTGTATAAGGTAAGGGTATATGTTATGGTAAGGGTATATGTTATGGTAAGGTAAGGGTATATGTTATGGTAAGGTAAGGGTATATGTTATGGTAAGGTAAGGGTATATGTTGTGTAATAGCAATATTACAGTCGAGGGCCGTGCTTTACCAAGATTGACACTTATATTGGCGGTATCAGCCGGTAACAAGCCACTCCCAAACTACTACCCAGTTTGACATGCATTTGTCTACAGAGCACCTTTTAATGGCATTTCTATCTGTGGGACCCCCAAGTCATGTTGTAAAATCAGATTGAAAGGATATTTCACTTTCAAAACAACTTTTGGCCATTTTAAGGTCTACTCGGGCTCATGTGAACACCCCAGACAGTTTATAAGTTACTTCATACAGTATTTAGATAGTTGATGTTCATTTCAGCTGCCCCATCCCCTTCCTTTACAAACGAACCCATTATAACTTAAAACTCCTTTTTAACCATGGCCCACTTACGTGTTCAGAGGACAATATCTGTGTGTTTTTGTTGAGTTCAAAGTTTTGTCAACATCAAATGACTGACATGAGTAACATATAAACTGTCTTTGGTGTTCATTTTTAAGTGAAATATCCCTTCAAGTCATGAAGCCCATCTGAGGAAATCAGATGCTTATTTTGTCCTCAGTTTAATATTTTGTTTGTTGGGTGGAAGACTTATTTGTTTTATTTTCAAATATTGTTATTCGCCAAGGTGCGTTAATACTGTACAGAGAACTCGTCAGAAATTGCCATTCGAGCCTCGGACAGCAATTTCAGGCCGAGCTTCGAACGTTCGCTAAAAAAAAAAAAAAAAAACAATATGCTGCGACCCCCCCCCCCCCCCCCCCCCCCCCCCCGCGGCGCGCGTCTACTAACTCTTAAAATCGTGGATGTTGCCATCGGTAGATAGGTTTTCTACTGCCCTGAGATGTGATTGACATCTGTGAATACACCAGTCATGACACCGCTCTCCTTTTCTTTCCTTTCTGATGAGACCGATCCGACACAGCCACGGGTAACACGCTGTTATGCTTGCCAAAACATGCTGTCCGTCGGCTCGTTTAATTATTTGTTTGCTGGGAACGACTACGTGTCTATTGTAGTATATATAGTCTAAACTGCCTTGCTTCTGCTGTACAGCTAACCATAAAACCAACATTTCCAAAGGCTTGTTTAATTATTTGTTTGCTGGGAACGACTACGTGTCTATTGTCTAAACTGCCTGCTGCTGCTGGCTGGCCTGCTGCTGGCTAGGTAAATACCATACCATAACCTAAAGACCAACCAGTCAGCGTGCAGCTCTATAGAGTACAGACGGAGTTGCGCAAACTCCGTTCACTTCCTAGAGCCAGTCTAATGGCGGATCGCCTACATAGACTTCTATTGAGAATGGGACATCTTCAGTGAAAACAATGCATTTCCAACTGCAGTAACAGCGCGTTTCACAGCGAGTTTCTGACCCCTCGATGTCGCACATCTACTAGATGGGGGGAAAAGTTAAATAAATAAATAAATGCGAATGGTTCGGGATCATTAATATTCGTTCGCGTGGCGACCTTAGCGAGCGAATGGTTCGAATCCCGAGCTTCGGTATACAGCCCTAGTTAATACTGTACAGAGAACTCGTCAGGAAAAACTTTGTTCCAGACAACTTTTACAAAAAGGCCTAACATTTAAAACTGTGAGAATATTGAAGTGCTGGTAAATGTTTTTCTTTTTCAAAAATATCAAACGTGTGGTGTCAGTGCACAGAATAGCTGGCATTTATACCTCTATTAATTGTGATTAGTGATTAAATCCCAACATGTTGATCAATCCAACTCTGTCATTTCACATCTTGGATTTAAAAGCAACTCAATTTAGAAGGCATGTCATTATATCAACCCCTTTTGATAAACGTGCTGTGCATGCATGTAAGTATGTAGGAATAGTAGCATGCCAAGGTTTGTGCTGTTGCCACTGAGAATACATTGGGGATTAACGTTTAAATAACTCAGAAACTACAAAACATTTAATTCCGAAAATCCAGGACGAAAATCCAGGGCGGATACATATGATTTTAAAAAAACATATGTGGGACAAAAATTTGATCGGGTAACATAAAAATTCATTAACTAGACATTAATTCTAAAAAAGTAGGTTAGAAAAATATAGCTTTCGGGTGCGGTGCATGGGACCCCTACCTTCCTGCCTGACTAAATTATCATGAGCCTACAAATTCATGTCATTCAGTGGATGGATATTCTAATTCAATTCAATCTTTAGATAAAAAACATGCTAATTACACCATTACCTGTTCCTTAGAGGAACAGGTAACGGTGTATTTTTATTATTATTTATTGACTTGGTGTTTATCCACACTATAACTATCCATACTATAATCCATTATATAATCCACTATAACTAAGGAAATGTCTGTCGGAATGAATGAATGTCTGAAGCCGCCGTAACTCATCACTGGTGGGACAAATCGCCATGATTTTTCCATAATATTAGGAAGAGACTGACGAAGCCCTTTTTTCAAATGAACAAATTGTTGATTTTTTAATAATGCATTTATTGGTGCATTAAATATCCCCATTTTGGTTAACATTGGCAATTCCCTTTTCGGGCACAGGGGTTGAATCCAAAAACATGCGCGCATACACACACACACACACACACACACACACACACACACACACACACACACACACTTTATGACTGGCCATTGCGCTGTCTGTGCAAAAGTGTACATTAAAGCAATCCTTCATCAAAAGTAGCCTACTTGCATCTTTGGTGAAATCACATTACTCACACAGTACATGATTTGGTGTTCATAAATTCAGAACAGGTAAGGTCCTACTCCTAATTTAAACGTTTTTGTTTTATCCCCTGCTGGGGCACTCCAAAACTGTGCTTGAGGTGCAACTAAAGTCCAATACCACAACCTTTCTGCTGTGGGCTGGTCACATGACCACTCCAGAAAGTAATTAGGCTTATTTTTCTTAATACTGTTTAGAAATGTTTCCTTAAAACTTAGAAATAGGTTTTTAAAACGCCTGTATGACCTAATTCCTTACTTTTTTCGGTGCGGTCCGACTCAGAATGTAGAAATTTAGTACCACCGCGTTCCTGTTCTGATTTCTGTTTTTTCTCGCGCTCAGAACGTGGAGGCGTGGCGCGGAGCTCTTGATTGACACCCAGTTACTACAAGGAGACACGCGGCCTGGCGGTCTGGCAACCCCTCTGAAGTCTTGACCTCAAGCCAAACTCTCAGGGTCTGCTAACCCCCCTGAAGTCTTGACCCCCCCCCCCCCCCGCCCTCAAGCCAAACTCTCAGGGTCTGGCAACCCCTCTGAAGTTTTGACCTCAAGCCAAACTCTCAGGGTCTGGCAACCCCCCTGAAGTCTTGACCCCACCCCCAAGCCAAACTCTCAGGGTCTGGCAACCCCCTGAAGTCTTGACCCCATCCCCAAGCCAAACTCTCAGGGTCTGGCAACCCCCCTAAAGTCTTGACCCCCCCCCCCCCCCCCCCCCCCCCCCCCACACTCAAGCCAAACTCTCAGGGTCTGGCAACCCCCCTGAAGTCTTGACCCCCCCCCCCCCCCACTCAAGCCAAACTCTCAGGGTCTGGCAACCCCCCTAAAGTCTTGACCCCCCCCCCACTCAAGCCGAACTCTCAGGGTCTGGCAACCCCCCTAAAGTCCCCCCCCCCCCCCCCACTCAAGCCAAACTCTCAGGGTCTGGCAACCCCCCTGAAGTCTTGACCCCCCCCCACTCAAGCCGAACTCTCAGGGTCTGGCAACCCCCCTAAAGTCTTGACCCCCCCCCTCAAGCCAAACTCTCAGGGTCTGGCAACCCCCCTGAAGTCTTGACCCCCCCCCCCCCCCCCAAGCTGAACTCTCAGGGTCTGGCCCCCCCCCCCCCCCCCCCCCCCCCCCCCCCCCCCCCCCCAAGCCAAACTCTCAGGGTCTGGCAACCCCCCTGAAGTCTTGACCCCATCCCCAAGCCAAACTCTCAGGGTCTGGCAACCCCCCTAAAGTCTTGACCCCCCCCCCCCCCCCCCCCCCAAGCCAAACTCTCAGGGTCTGGCAACCCCCCTGAATTCTTGAGCTCCCCCCCAAGCCAAACTCTCAGGGTCTGGCAACCCCCCTGAAGTCTTGACCCCCCCCCGACTCAAGCCGAACTCTCAGGGTCTGGCAACCCCCCTGAAGTCTTGACCCCACCCCCAAGCCAAACTCTCAGGGTCTGGTAACCCCCCTAAAGTCTTGACCCCCCCCCCCCACTCAAGCCGAACTCTAAGGGTCTGGCAACCCCCCTGAAGTCCCCCCCTCCCCCCGGGCTACGCCCACCATCCAGACGGGGGTCTCGGATTGGACGTAGGTCCTCAGACGTCTCTCTTCAGACCTCAAGTCAAACTCTCCATCCATGTCATCCATGCCCCTCCCCATCCCGTCCTCCACCCATGTCTATTTCTCATCCATGCCATTCATGCATTTAATCCTATCTGCCTTTTAATGTTCCTTCTTTTCTAAATAAAGTGTCAAGCGGTGTTTATTTAAATGTGTCTGTGTCTGTGTCTGTTACTAGTGAATGACAATATAACATGACAATTGTGTGGAGGTTGCAAAGGAATTATATTAAGTCAAAGTCAAACTAAACATCTTTTTTGCCCAATGAAAAAGTAAATGTGGGTAACTGACTTAAACCATCTGCGGGAATATTTTTTACTCTAAGTCAAACTACATGCTGGTTTGCTCAATGAAAAAGTAAATGTGGGTAACAGCAAAAATGTTTCCACTGGTTTTAAACAACCTAACTCTCAGTAGAGTCATCATGAACCCTGATCATCAGGGGGTATATCAGTGGATCTAGCCATTCCATCAGGGGTAGAGCTGGTTTCTGAGGATTTTCTCCTTTTGACCCAAAATTTCTCCCTTTAACCTTAAATATTACCTCCAAATTCTAATAAGTGTGAAAAGCCAAGTGGTGCAAGAGAAAAGCACAGGTCTCACAAGCCGAGGGTTGGCGGTTTGAATCTTGCTCAGGGTAGACCTTCATTTACTTGTTTTTTTGGGAGAAGAGTGGTGAGCTCCAGCTGCCTCCCCAGGGAGGCCAGGGAGGCTCCCAGCCTGCCTCCTCTCAGGGCCTCCTCCCAGCGTCGCCTCCTCCCCGGGTCACCTCCCAGGGCCGCCTCCTCCCCTGGTCGCCTCCCAGGGCTGCCTTCGGTTCAAGAAGGAGGAGCTACCCCTCCTAGGGGAGGATCTTTTTGTAGAAGCCCACCTCATAGGTGGGGTTGAATTTGCATATTACTGTCTGGAGGGAAGGAGCTTCTAAATAAAGGTTATTTTTTATTTTACTTTCTCAGCTTGATTGGCAGTTGTGGCTGGATGGACTGGTGTCACCTTTTAGTCATTCTATTTGGTTGCCCTTTTTAGTTTTTGTATTGAGTTTTGAACCTAGACCCTGTGTGAGGTTTGAACCTAGACCTTTTTGATATTTTAGTTTTTGAGTCCCTGACTTTTAGACTGCGCCACGCTGGCTCATGAAAAGCGTTGCGTGGAGGTTATACTAGACCTTTTGGAAGTGAAAGACAAGTGAGAAAACAGTTCCCTGTTCTTGAACCGCCAACCTCTGACATACAAGGCATGATCACATTGTCTGTGCTACATAGACATGGACAATGCTGCATAGAAGTTAAACATGACCTTTTAGAATTTAGATGAGCAGCCAAAGTTGAAACATTAAAGTTTGAAACAACAACCAAAACAAAGGTGTTAGAGGAACATTACAGCAAACATACATCAGACCAACGTGGCTGAGTGGGTTGATTGGTTGCCTAGCATGCAAGAGATCCCTGGTTTGAATCTGGCTCCAGGCAATGTGTCCATTCCTTACCTGTTCCTCTACAAGAGGTGAATAAAAGTATGATAATAGGTAGTCTCTCTTACTGTCATTTGTTGTTACTGATTTTTGTTCATTTTTGAATTTAGATGAGCCGCAAAAAAGTTTAAACATTTGACAAAGTCTGAACTAACAAGTCATTGGTGGCTGAGTGGGTAGAGAGCCTGCCTGGTAAGCAGAAGGTCCCTGGTTTGAATCAGACTCAAGGCATTGTGTCAATCCCTTGCCTGCTCCTCTGTGGGAGATGAAGCTGAAACTTCATTATCTTGCAGACATGTACTGTAAGACTTGCTGATTTATTCATTTATTTAACACGTACAGGGCCAGAGTCAGCCAAAGCTAATTTAATACATCCCCCTAAGCAGGCTACTAAAATAATAACAATGAGCTCTTCTCTAAGCCCCACCCTTTGAGGTGTGGTTTGTTCACTGTCCAATGCCAATCCATATACTTTAGCAACTGTTGCTATCCAGGTCAAGCTTTCCTGGTCAAACTTTCCTCTTCCAACGTGCCTATTGGACAAGGACGGATTGGGGAGGGGCTTATTGAAGAGCTAATTGCGAAAACACATACAGCACATTACAATACAGATAACTGATAATTACTCCTGATTACAAATTTTGTTTTTAGCCACATCTTCAGGTTAGTTTGAAAAGTGTGATTGGAATGGTTTTATTGGCATGAGAATACACGTCTAGAATGCCAAAGCAAAAGTGTTCACATACGCACAGCCAGACCTTCACGACAAAAGTATAAAATGAACTATGTAGTCGGGTTCTTACGATGTATTCAAGAACCATCTACGCCAACATAGCAGTCTGTCACAAAAACAGTCCACCTGCCTCTGCTACGGCGTCTTACCACGTATTCTAGTCTAGGATATTTCAAAATGCTTGCCTTTTTTACCATAAACATATACAGCTAAATGCATTTCATTAATGTCTTCATTAACCCCATGTTTAATTATTTCATTGAAGAACTTAAAATTTCCAATATAAAACCATAATTGAAATAAATATATGAACTATATGTTACCAGTGAGACTGTTATGACAATGAATACCTTCAGCTGTGGTTCACTAGTCTCACCCCGGAGCAAGCATTAACACGTTTGCAGATGTTTTTTATCAAACACTATGCCATAGAGTGCATTGCGAGGGTATCGTCCTTACCCTAACCCCCATCTAACAAAGACAATACATATAAAGCTAAATAGGGTGATTGTAAGGCAAGGGAAGTTGTTCAAATTGAACTATGCAAAGATGTATAGATTGCTGGGGATTAGGGTTTGGGTTGGGGGGGCTATGTTGTAGAAAGACATGACACAACAAACTGAACAGAACCAAACTCATTACTACAATGATGATACAATCTAATATCTAAATCTAATAAGCATTAAAACTGACTTACAATTCATTTAGGGGCTTCAAATACAGTATTTTCTTTAAATCCTTTTACTATACACTAGATTGTATCATCATTACATGGTAGTCCCCTTATATTTTATTTGAGAATATTTACACCACCCACCCACATTCAAAAACAAAGCAAGTATTAAACAAGTTAACAAAAAAAAGACATGAGTAAAATAAAAACAAAAATAAAAGAAAACTGGTTATTATTGCATCAAAGCCGTTCAAATAAATATAGTACAATACAGTAGAATTGGCTCAAGACAATTTAACAGCTTTACAGAAGTCAAGCTTCTCAGGGATACAGTAGTCAGTTTAAGACAGTAAACCATTTTAGAAAATCAAACATCAAATATAGTGCACTGTCACTTTAGGATGGACTTTTGAGCAAACATTGAATGGTATATTAACAAATGAGTAAATCCAGGCAATAGATGAAGCACTTTGCTTTAAGAAAATCCCTTAAAAAGTAATTTGGAATATACAGGAATTCAGAACATACAAAATTTTAGTGATATGTATGGCATAGCATTAATCCACAGTTACAAAGTCTGTAAAAGCTCATATGTATGCATTGCAGACTGAATCACAACATACCTTTACAACGCAGTGACAGAGACCAGTAGGTCAATCTGCTGGCAGTAATATAAATGATAGATCCTGCAATATCTGTTACAGCATAGAGACAACAAACAGGGCTAAGCCAGAATTAAAATCATTAGCGGACTTTATAACAGGACAAATATGAGGATAATGGACATGACTAACTTGAAATTGTAAACGAGATTGTTTATCCTTCAGATGGAACCAATTATTCATATCAAACAGTGTCCGTCTCATAGATGAGGCATAGCTTGTCCATAGGTCTTTCCAGTTGTCTCGTCTTAGTTTGACATGCCCCTTTCATCAGGTATCATGTGAAACTCTTCTCTTTGCATCAGGCACATTGAATTGTCCATAATCATAAGCTCTCCTGCTGACATGTTCACCTTAATCTGACTCCACTTGTGTGGCAAAATACTGCACTTTTTCTATCGCTCACCATGTATTCAAACGTTTTGTGACAAGCTCAAGTGGCATCGAGTGATGTTGGTACATAGCAAGTGACATATTGGAGATCATCACTTTCAAATGCACATGTTTCTTTTCTTGATTGTATTGAGCTATGACAACATAAATGCATGTATTCTTATGCCAATAAAGCACTTTGAATTGACACTGGATTGAGTGAATTACACATCATGCGTCTTCTACAAATCAGCTTTCACCAACATTGAAAGGTGGTGATGTTAGTAGGTGGTGAAGAAAGTGATATTAGGAGGTGGTTTAAAAGAAGTTGGTGAAAGCATTTATAGAAGACATGATACTGTGAATTAATTCACTAGGGCTGGTACTTACTGACATAAGAGTACTGACATATACGTATAAAAGGAACTCAAATTTCCACCATAATGTCACATGCCACATGTCTCCACTATTATGTCAGATCATAATAAAGTGGTATAATAGTGTTAAAGATAAAATACAGTGCAGTGGTGTACTATGATATAGTAGTAGCAGTCCGTGGTCATCAGGTGGTCCACAGTCACACTCTTCCTAGGCTCTATGAAGAGGCCTGGTCCAGCTGGGGGTCCATAGTACATGAAGTCCATGGCACTGCAGAGTAGGATGATGCCAGACGATAAGAATTAACATAATACTGAAAGATGTCAGACATCAGGAAAATTATGAAAATGCAAAAATATAATCGTTCCGATGAAATCATCATCTTCAGTGTTCTAGGGATAAAATACAGTATAGATGTGTAGCCATGCTGCCTACCATGTTATGCTAGCAGTCCATGGCTGTGCTCTGTGAAGACTCCTGGTCCACTCTTGATGGGCAGCTGGGGGTCCATGGAACTGCAAAGTGGGAGACATAATCTCCGGGGAGTGTCTCCCCGGATGATGAGTTAGTGACAGGCCTTACTGGACTGTGAGTCTGTACATTTTAACAACAATCACACTGATGGAAAATTAAACCACACAGCCGAGGGCAGCCAGCCTAACTGGGTCGGCCTGACCATAACAATTACCATCTTAGGCCAGTCGATGGTTGCATATAATGATTGTTAGAGAGAACACACTTAAAGCGGAAATAAAGCATTTATGTAACTTAACACATGAGTGCCATCTGCCTGATGAAAAGTAGTATGATGTTTGGCTGCGATTACAGTACAATATATATATATATATATATATATATATATATATATATATATATATATATATATATATATACACACATATATATACACACATATATACACACATATATACACACACACACACACACACACACACACACACACACACACACACACACACACACACACACACACACACACACACACACACACACACACACACAGGCTTGTCTGTGGGTTATTGGATTTAACTTGCTTTCTCCCCCATAATACAATTTATTCCACAAGATTTGACTCTGTCTGGCGTTACTTTTCTTCTATGTTTTTGGTCCAGGGCTCATTTGGTGTTTGAATATTTTAATAAATATTTGAATATTTTAAAGTGGTTTTCCATTTTCCTGGCTGAAAGGTAATTGCAGGTTTGTTTCATGAGATAACATTCTGTTTTGAATTACAATTGAACATCCTAAACTGTTCCTAATATACTCTTAAAGCTAAACAGTCCTTTCAGCTGATTGTTCAATTGGACAACTAAAAGGTTTCACTTTGTAGAATGGCTGCAACCTGCCTCTGTTACTTAAGACAATTGTAATCAGATTACCACTCAAGTACTTTCTGGCTGTGAGATAGCCGCTGGTCCTATTTAAATTTGCTCTCCACATCTGAGAGCTATCGAAGATTTACAGTCCTTCCTATTATCACATAAAGAGATATTTCTAAATATTTCCTACAATTTGATCTCTTCTCCCCGTCTAAATCTGTATGCATGATTGATCTGAAGATACGCAGGTGATATCATTACTGTACATACACAGCTGTTTTACATGGCCGGGCGCTGCCCTTAGATATTAATTATTTTGGTAATAAAGATCAAGCATTTTTCCCCTGCACGTGTCGCGCTGCAGATGATGTAGTCTACAATATCACAAAGTAGACCTACACCAAATCAGTTGGCTACTGAGTCTCACAAGCACTCCGGTTCAGGGAAACATTGAGCTGTCTATTATGCATTAGGATTCAATAAGATACTGCACTTTTTCACCCTCAGACGTGTATTTTGTAAAGTAAGTGGAATAACTTAAGTACTGACACATTCCATTGCTGACACACGGCAAAGGCCAGTTCTGGGTTAGTATGGGTGTTCCACTGTGCAAAGAGGAAACTTCTTCTGGTTGAATCAATATGTCTGTTGATGTCAATGGCCCATGGGCTCTGTGTCATTTGATGATGTTTGGCTCATATATCTTCTGTTGATCAGCTTCAACCAAGGTGGAAGGAGGTGGTGTTAGAAGGATGTGTTTGTTAGAAAGGAGGTGGGTGGTATTAGTAGAAGTTGGTGGGAGCTGATCTTCAGTAGACATAATGTGAATTCATTCACTCCTGCTGGTACTTGGCTCCTGCCATGTATACAGGGGACTTCAATTCCCAACAAAATGTTTGGACTTACAACCACCACTGTCGTTTGACCCAAAAGAGACCCCAAGCTTCTCTGTACAATGGAGCCTATACCAGAGGCCAGAGCTGGCATGTGCTGCCTGTCAGCAATGGAAATGCATCAGCACCTCAATCATGCCACTTGAGCTGTTCACAAAAGAAAACTTTTGTAGATGCTGAAAGTTGGGAAAAGTGCAGTGCAGAATTGTTTTGAAATAGATGGGCGATGGGTCAATGATGAGGTCTCATTATGAAGAGCCATTTGAAATTCAACCGCTCATTAAATCAGACTGAATGGCTGTTTATGGACACGATGCCCAATCGATCCTATGTTATTAACAACAGCTAGCAAGGTGATGCAAACGGTGAGTAGCGTTGTTACTCGATCTATCAATATGACTGTAAGGAAAGTGACTGCTGACGATCAAAGGCAATGGCGAAGAGCGCAACTATTGTTTGGTATCGTTTAATTGACGGCCATCATCGGCAACAGGGTTTTATTTGATATTTTATCTGATTTATCTTTTATCTGGAAACCTTGTGCAGGGGAGCTCCGGAGAGCTGTAGTTGGAGTCACCAGGACTGTGTTCCTAGTGGAATTACTCATACTAGGAACACAAGTAAGATAACAATCAAATGTGTAAAGCAGTTAACAATTAACTGTACCATGAGGTTTATGTGTGGGATTTATCTTTAACTTTCAAAGTGTGGCTTCGCTCTTCGGCGGTCTTGAAGGTAATGTGAGTGTGCAATGTGTGAGAGTGGGTGAGTGTTGTTGTATGGGGTTGTGAAAGGGAAAAGGGAGAGGGAGATGGGTAGAAGTGGTGGAACTGCTTCCTATGGAAGAACCTTCCCCCGAGCCGGGTTGCGAACGTGAGGCGCCCCTGCAGAGCCTAAAGGATGCAGTGAACATTAAGTCATCACTCTGCCCTCTAAGAGGGTGCGCCACAAACGCTACCTGTGATCCGAAAACCCTAGCAGAACATGTGGACTTCGAGTGAATTGACACCGTGCTCTTCCCTCCGGCCGGAGAAAGGCAAACAGCCAACGGGAGAGGGCATCGGAACCCCCCCACACCTGCCCCCGAGCAAGCACGTGGGTCCCCCACCCACCTGAGTGGGCAGAAGATCCACGGACGGCACGTCGGACCGAGTAACGAGGAAGTCGCCACACCCCATTGGCAACCCATCTGGGCAAAGGCTTCAGTTCACCACCATCCTAGACAGACTCCCCGGTGCCCCGAACATGGACCACCTGAGTGGCCCGCGCCGTGAGCACCAGTGGAGCGGCCCGTCAGCCCGTTCGACGGGCCCTTAGACCCCTGGGTGCAACCGCGCGTCCCGGCCCGCGTCCCTATTGGGACGGCGATTAGCGCACCGTCCTGGTGGTATGATGTTGTAACTTGTTACGGCTTCCAAAGAAGACTCGTGACATCTGGAGAGTAAGCTGCTACCCATGCCCGTGGTACGGCCGGCCGGTCGGTATCCACCAGGACACATAGTGCCCGGTGCAGAGCCGGTTCCGACTGGTCGGTCGGTATCCACCAGTACACATAGCGCCTGGTGCCCGGTTCCGACATAGGCCAATGGGAAAGGGTGGCCCTCTCGTCTGTATTTAAGGGGACGGAGCAAAGCTACGACACCCCAGCCGCAGAGACTAGGTCTCTGATTGAGAAGTTCACCGCCTTAACGACCGGCCGCCGCTCCGTCGGGACGGGCCGCGCAGCACAAGCCCAGGGGTTCAATTTCCGTAGCGAGCCCCGGGTAGCCGAAGCTTCCACGGGACTACGCCCGCCCGTCAATTCCTGTACGTTTCCACCCACCGAAGTGGGTCCCCAGAGATATCCGAACAAGGAGCACAAGGCAGATCAATCAGAAACGATAAAATGACCTTGCAACGGCAGGTCTCAGGAGGAGTCAAGTAGACGATACCAACTGTTGTTTTCGTCAATCCTGGCCAGTGTTGGGCAGTAACAAATTTTGTATTACATATTACTGTAATATTATTACTTTTGCTCCAAAAAGTAAAGCAACGAGATTACTCTGCAAAATGGGTAATAAGTAATGCATTACTTTGCAAGTAACACCAAGTTACTTGTTTAAAATGAGCTTGTTGTTGCATGCAAAAATAGAACAGATTTACAAGCTATCGAGTCGACAGGTACTGTAACAGATTGTAGTAGATTGCACTAGATTGTAGATGCAGTCCACACGCTGCATCCTGCGCACAGTTATGTACACTACAAATTGCTTGCTGCTTTATTTTGTATTTTATTTATATATAATACAAGACCTCAACTGTCTTTGAAAACAACTGTGGAAAAAGTTTAAAACGTCTAAGAGACAAATTTCGAAATCTGGTTTTGTTAGTTGCAGGTCTGTTTTGTGATTCAAGGTTAAAATGTTCCCATTGCTTCTCTCTGCTCCTTTTATTTTTATCTAATAAAGACATTCACAATGTCGGATTTTGTTGGCTTTGTTTTCAGGTGCGGTTTGTGGGATTGGAGACTATTATTCCAATAAATTGGATTAAGTTCTAAAAAGAGCTCGCCAAACAGATTATGTTGTACATCTCTATTTTTTCCAAAGGTGGGAGTTGAAAACTTGGGGAAAGTAATAACAATATGTAATATATTGCTCTTCGATTCCAGGAATAAGTAAAGTAATGATATTACTTTGTCTAAGGGGTAACGAGTAAAGTAAAGAAGTTACTTTCCTAAGTAATATTGACCAACACTGCTCCTGACTAACTAAAATGACTTTGTCAGCACCTCTTTTTCAGGACCAAGACTGACAAGCTAAAATAGTCTTCAGGATGTTGACTAAAACTAGCCTAAAACCATCATGAAGAGAAATGACTGAAATGTGACTAAAATGAAGCCTTTCGTCCAAAAGATTAAGACTGATGTTGGACCTGGTTGCTTATTTTTCCTCACAAAAGCAACCAGGTATTTTTTTATATTTAGTCAGAGCACTATCCTGTGCCTAGTTATTATACTTTGACTTCATTTTACATACATTTTAATTCCTTGTACTAACATGGGACTAAAGGTTTTGATTTTCCACTGACTAAAACCATTTTGAGTTTCCATCGACTAAAACTAGACTAAAACCATCAAGGATAGAAATAGCATGTGACTAAGACTAATTAAACATTTTGTCCAAATGACTAAAGTGTGACTAAAATGAATCAGCATTTTGTCCAAAAGACTAAGACTGACTAAATCTAAAAAAAAATCCTGCCAAAAACAACACTGACGATACCTGATGCTAAGTGAAGGCTTACTTCAGACTGACTCATTTCCTCCCGTTAGAAATCCGTCCTCCCGACGGTGACTATTGCTCCGTGTCGTCTGATGTACATCTTGCTTAGGTCTTCTCTGGCTGGCTGTCTCGATAGGAGGACTGAAAAAATAAAAGGAAAATAATGACATCACGTTCTACTTCATAATGTTACTAAAATGTTACAGATTTTCAAAAGATGCTAGTCCCTTCTATAAATATCTTTCGTCCCTAAATGCCTCAAGATTTTAGGTCTTAAATAAAACAAAATCCACTAACCAATCACAGGCAACTGGTATTGTGATTGTGGTAATTCTGCAACACGTGACATAAATTAAACATCAAAACACACACTATTGGCATTGAAGGGTAGATCTAACATCATATTTTAAACCAGCAAATCGTCTGACCAATCACATGTTGGTGGGAAGAGGAGCATGGCCAGTAAGAGACCAACCACATTATGTACCTACAATATGTCAAATGTCTGTTAACATGCATTGCTGTACGATGACCTGACCCCCTCTTTTCAACGTGACATTAGGGGCGTGAGAAGGGGGGTGGGGGGTAATTATTTTCACAAAACTCTAGGCTACATTGCATTTAGTGTGGTATTCACCTTTTAGATCAAATACAGTGTAGTGGTGATGCCTACCATATGGTAACAGTCCATGGTCACACTCATGCTAGGCAGCCGGGGGTCCATAACACATGAAGTCCATGGAACTGCAGAGAGGGAGACAAAGGATCTCCAGGGAATATCACCCCGGATGATGAGTTAGTGACAGGCCTTTACTGTACAGTGTTTAGAGCGCTCATTCTGTGGGTTCAGTGATTTATATAAGATTATATACTGTAGATAATCATCTAATAAGAACAAACAAACCGTCTTGAGATCATTGTCATGGAGGTCTCTCTGTATCATCCAGCGAATATTTAACTACATCACCAGCAACAATATTAGTGTTCAGTTGATTCATCATACCCATGACATGAGTGGCCAGGATGATTTGTTTATATGTTTATATACACAGTTCTCATGAAGCGAAAATGAAGGCCCGGTCCCACCCTACCCTACTCGGCTCGGACCGACTATGACAATTACCATAATGTTTCACCACAAGATGATTCAATATACTGAGAGGTTGTGTGAGATAACAGACTGGACACCAAAATAAAGGTTTAATGTAACTCAAGGTTGGCTGTTAACACAATAACTGCGGCTTCCCTCGAAAGTGGTGGCGATTAGAGGTTGAAATTGTCATATCTCACGTCAAATATTTTCAAATTTCAGTGAATGTAACACCAGGTGAATGCTTACATTCTGCACTTTAATACCCCCTCCCAAAAAAAGTCCCATTTTCAGTCACATGTCATTTGCAGATCAACCAACGACCAATATGGAAGAAGGTGGTGTTAGTACAGTAGGTGGTGTTAGAAGGAGGTGCTCTCAAAGTGATATTAGGAGTGCTATTAGAAGGTGTTGGTGGAAGGTGATCTGCAGCAGACATTATGATAATGTGAATTCATTCACTCCTGTTGGTGCTGGTATGTGCTCCTGTCATAGAGGAGACTTCAATTCAATAATATTAATGAATGGCTCAGTATACACCTATACCCTCAGCCCTATTATTGCACACAGCCCAATGCATTTTCATTTAGTCTCTTATAGTTGACTAAAAGTCAAGATTTTTAGTCTCAATCTTAGTCTACAAACCACTAAATGTATTTGTCTAGTTTTAGTCAACATAACTGTATTTGCACTTGCACTACTTTGTGATCAGCATCTAACCTAAAAACATTTCACATTTTCTGTCATCCTTTTGATGAAAAACACAATTGTAAATATTGCATCCCAGGAATGGAATTTTGATTGAATCTGCAAATGTATTTGGAACCATAACAAGTCACAGAAATATTGATGACTTAACAATTTATTGCGAGCATAGAGTAGATCATATAGAACCATTTTCAAAACAAAGTGACTTGTCTTCACTTCCACTAGTCCATTAGTTTAAATATTTAGTCTTATTTTTAGTTATCAAACCTTGTATCTAGTTTATATCTAGTTTTGTTGAAAAAATTGTCAGTATATTCATTAGTTTTAGTTGTTGCAGCTAATTTTATTTCTGTTTAGATTTTGTTTGAAGTTCACAACACTGCGTGCACACGACCTCTCCCTGCTTCTCCCCCTCAGGGTGTCTTACTGGGTTTATGCTTTGGCTATTCAAAAATACCAGATCTACAAGCTCACAATGCATCTCATCACAGCACATTGTGAGCTTGGAGATCTGATATTTTTGATAGACCAAATAGTCCAAAATAATTGTATGCATTTGAAAACAAGTTGTAGGCCTACCCACCGATGTTTCTCCATACAGCTTCTGTGTCGATGTTCTGTCTTGTCTGTGCAGTTGGTCGTTGATGCTCTGTCTGAACAGGAGTAGCAAAGACACTGAGTGAGGTTGTCCATGAACGGTGTTTCCTACACACAAAAAAAGATAAAAGATACAGGTAAAACATTCGACTTGAACCCTTGAGTTTTCAATATCATTAATGTGTGTGGGAGAACGGAGACGGCCTTTTCTAAGCTTTGGGTATGTGTTCCCAACAGTTGGTCACATCTTCAAATATTTTCCAAATATTTTCAATTTCAAAAATGATCAAAAAGCATTTACTCCAGTCACATACGTCTTCTGCAGATCCACTTCCACCAACACAGGAGATGGTGTTAAAAGGACGTGTTATATGAAGGTGGTATTAGGAGTAGGTATTAGAAGAAGTTGGCGTTAGCTGAACTGCAGCAGACAAGATAATGTTTGGTTAGTCCTCAATGCCAATTTATCTCAGCAACATTGTGCATGTATGTTTTGTATATTATTTTGTCTCTTTTGCCTCTGATAGCCTTCTGACTATACTTTACATTGTGATAAACCAGAAACGGGCCACTACAGAAGATAATCAGCATGTCAGTGGTCAAGGACCCCCTCTAAAACGGGTTTCTGCAACTCAAGGGAGTATCCTCTAGTGAAATCTCTAAATAAAAAGATATTGCATGCATGCAGACCTCCTCTCACCCCGCTTCTCTCCCTCGGGATGGCCTACTGGTTTCATACTTTGGCTATTGACAAATAGATATATAGACCGATAATGTGTCTCTCAGCACACGTTTTCAAATCCATACATTTCTCAAATATCACAAATCCATTGTGATTGAGTTGGTAGGTACTCACTTATGTTTCTCCATCCAGCCTGGATTGTTGGTGATCAGTCTTTTCTGCACAGAGGGACTTTGGTGCTCAGTCTGTCCATCTGTGAAGGAGTAGCAATAAGGACATTGAGCGAACTGTCCATAAATTGTGTTTTCTACACACATACAATAAAAAGATAATATACTGGTTCCACAGATTCACCTTAAACTAAATGCCTCTAATTATGCAGATGAATTCATCTTCTTGCAAGGAAATTCAAATCACTATATAACAAATTTAACAACTTTAATTCAATGTATCTCCACATACATATTTGGGCAAGATCCCTTTAAGAGAAGTACAGATTGTTAGCCCTGGTAGTGAAATATAAGCAAACAAACAAACACACAGCATTCAAATCATTAAAAGGTCAAACAATAAAACTAGCCTTTATTTGAAGTGGTGGTACGGCTGCTCAATCAATTTGAGATCAAGGGCATTAATAAACTAAAATTTAAATACACAACAAGACAGGTGTACAATTAAGATCAAATAAAAACAGCCAGCATTAGCCTTCAACAAACATTTCAGCCTACCATGTTTTTTTTTTTTGGCAAAATGGTGGCCAGTGGTTCTTCTACTTCTTTTTGTTTTACTGCAGTTGGAACACAGCTTTTGGTGAATTACCGCCACCTTGTGACCAAAATCAAAATCCGTGTACTTAGAGGGATATTTCACTTTCAAAAAACTATTGGTCATTTTATGGTCTACTCAGTCTCATGTGAATTGTGAACACCTCAGACAGTTTATAAGTTACTCCATTCAGTATTTAGATATTTGATGTTAATTTTTGCTGCCTCGCTCCCCTCCTATACAAACCCAATACAACTTAAAACTCTTTAACCATGATAGATTCATCAAAACACCCAATTTTTTTTTTCTGGTGACTGATATTGTCCTCCTAATACGAGAGAGGGCCGTACTTTCTCATTTGCCGTTTTCATTTATTTTTTAAAAAAATATCATTTTATTCGTTTTGCCACAACCAGTGTGGGCATGCTTAAACATGGAGGCATGACTTATTTAAACAACTCAGATTCCAAGCTCAATGTGGATCTGATCTAATTCAGGCTGGATTTGGCTGGCAGTGTAAATCAGACCGTTCTTCAGATCGGATATAGATTTGAGCTGATCTGACCTCAGTCTGAATGTCACAGCCACATGGAGTGACCCAGGTCACATATCAAACTGTCAAAACGTCACTCACAGTACGATCCAAACACTACAACGTGACTGCAAGACTATTTTCATTTTAAGCTGTGACGTCACGTCCTGCTTTCTTGAATGTCAATGACACTTCCGGCTTGTTCCAGTCTGCATTTTCGGCAGTGGCCTGCTTGCAAGAAAAACAAAAGACCTTTGTTACCCTACTGAATATAACCACTGATTCTACAGAGTTCTTTATAGGACTGTAGACAATAGATTAATTCATTTTAGGTATGTTTGCTGAGGATCCAATGCAATAAATTAAAACATCCATATTGTTTTAACCTTCTAAACCAAATTGACCACCAATTAATTTGTACTATTGTTGTAATTTGTTCAGGTGTGCTGGCCTATGTCAAGCTTTGAGGCTCTCTGTAAACATAAACACTGAAGATATATGATGACATATGAAGATAACAGCACCCCTCACTTCACCCTGTGACAGGGGTTGGAGAATGAGATAGATCGAGGTTTCTCAGATGGTTGTTTCTCAGTTCTTAGATGGTTTCTCAGAAGGAACTTCAGAGGTGTAACCAAAACGTGCACTACGTACCAGGACATATGTCCACACTACCAGAAAAATACATATATGAAAAAAAAAAATAATAATAATAATCTTAATAGTTTAGGAATACATTACTGTCAGTTTAAGACAGTAGGAACCATTTTAGAAAATCAAATATGTCAGATGTTAAATATAGTATACTGTGACTCCCTGAAGGACCCCTGGGGACCAATGCTCAAGAGCAACATATTTGTTAAACATCTGCCTCAAGTATAATCTCCTGGAGGTGTCGGGGTACTTGATCTCTGGTCGCTCGCTCTGCTCACGCAAAAGTAGGCCATGGCACTCTGCTGAGTGCAGATTTCGTTAATCAAATTTACCAGAAGTCATACACAAATAGAACATGTAAAATATAATGGTTATTTCTATTTTAATGATACCACATCAATACAGCATGGAATTGTCAACACAATCTCATCCAACTGAAACATAATTAGGAAAAAAGACAGACAACCACAAACATAATATATGTCGATGAAGTTAAAAATATTAAAAAGGGTCTTCCGGATCAGATGGGATAAAACTTCAGATAAAAATGAAGTGGAGGAGATCAAGCACTCGTGGCATTTAACATTTCAGTTGGACATTAGAACATAGCATGCAGTGACTGAGCTTGTATATCTGAGCTCTGAGCGTATGTGCCTGTCACAGATGTGCCTGTCACAGAACATGCACAAAGCAAGCTCAGGTCAGGAAAATCTGTGCAGGTGCTGCACAGATCGTTCGCCTCAGACAGCATCAAATTCTCTGCTGCCGTCTTCTTAACGGGACTCCACCATTCATCTGACATTTTCAAGATTTGGGGTGTTTTTTAACCATTTTTTACCATCATTATTACCCAAAAAGTTGTTTTGTAAACAATCAGACCAATATTGATGTCAATATTGAGATCTGTGATTTTTGTGTGTGTCTGAATGGGGGCACCTTCAGACACAATCCTTTAAAGGGGTATTTCACTTTCAAAAAAACCTTTGGTCATTTTATGGTCTACTGAGTCTCAAGTGAACACGCCAGACAGTTTATAAGTTACTCCTTTCAGTATTTAGATATTTGATGTTCATTAATCTGCCGGAACGCCCTTCCTATACAAACCCTTTATAACTTAAAACTCCATTTTAACCATGACAGATTATTCAAAAACAACCCATCTTTTTTCTGCTGACTGATATTGTCCTCCGAATACGTGAGAGGGCCGTGGAATTGCATCTACAGTTTTCATTTATTTTTATTTATTTTAAAATAAACATCACTTAATTAAATTCATAATATTTGATCCAAGAACCTTGCGATTGGTGGTCCCATGTCTTAACCTTTTCACCACCAAAACACCATGGCACATGCTGGAACTGTTCTTCTGCGTATTTTCAGTGAAAGGTTAGAAGTATATTTACAAATGTAAAATTGATCTTGAGACCTTGTGATTACAAGGCCAAGAGCTTACCCATGCTCCAGCACGCATTGAGGTGATTGTGTTCTCATTTATGCTCTTCATTGAAACCTCACAGGTCTAGAAGTGCAAACTTGCAACATTAACATTAAAGTAAAAAAGAACTACAGAAAAGAGTAATGGGTGGGACATTGGCTTACCAACAGAAGAAATTACAGGGTAAGGCCACTTTATTTTTTTGTTGTGTATAGTTACCATGCCATGATGTCATTTCATATGTGGACAAGACATTAAAATAAATAAATAAACGTTCCCATGATTAGAAATTGATATTTCATAATATGCCCCCCATCGACTTACATTGTATGCTAAAACCTCCCTCTTTAGTAAGGCGGTTTTATTTATTTTTTTCCATGAAATAGAACGAAAATATTTTGAATATTCTTTTAACATTTTAATTAAAAAGGCGCACAATAATTTCTGATAGTTGTTTGTGGATAATTACATATTAATTTGGGGTTCCTTGACGTGAAGAAATCTGGGGAAACTATGGTTTAAACATTAGGAAGCAGGTTCAAATAAGGAACTACTGTACACTTTAGAAACAAGATTCAAAACATCAAACAGCAACTATCAATAATAGGCGCAATACACGTTGTACCCAGCAGGTGTCAGTATTGTTTTGTGTTCAATACCTGTTGCTAGAGAGGGACGAGCTCCAGTCAATGAATCTTCGATACTCATTGGCTCCAGTGGACCAACAGGTTAAATTGTAAATGGTGCATACACTGATAGTGGAGGAAACCATGCAAGGAACAGCTAAAGCCTCAAAGACAGATCATACGGAGGTAGGCCTACTATACTTACTTACATGATTAGTGGCAGCTTCTGGTGGAGCCAACTGGTTAATGTTCTTCATGATTTCGAGATAGCAAAAAATGTTTTTTTTATTATTAACTAATTCGAGGGGGAAATAATGTATAAATAGAATGAAATTATTTTTGTTCAGAGCACTCACAAGTCTAATTCCACCTCACCCATACTCTATTGACTGGCACCGCCTTTCCTGACCCCGATGAATGTTTTGTTTTCATGATTCGTTGACAACAGCAAAGTTCTGCAGGACGAAGCGTGTGTCTGTCTGCAGGGAAAAATAGGCTACCTATATATCTATTTTGATAAATGTCTTTTTTTTTTCTTTTTTTTTTTGCTAAAAAGTTGCCTCTATTACCTTTAACAGATATAAATAAGTGTAGGCCTATGTATGGGACAAAAACAAACAAGTATAGTGCATAGTGCAAAGCGCAAACATAAACCAAAAGACAGTACGAAGCAAGTGCAGCAGTTCAAGGTCAGCTGCGCAGCACTGTGCAGCTGTTCAGACTGTCACTGAGACAGGTGCATAGAGATTTGATGCTCTAGTGCCGTCCTTGGGAAGGGAGACGTTAGAACAGGGTATTTGCGGGATGGCTGGTGTATTCTTTAATGATTTCCTTAGTACAGCGAGTGTTGTGGATGTTTTGTGCTGATGACAGGCCTACCTGTTGCTGTTTTTACAGTCCTCAGCCGTTTTGTAGTCTTGAGCGATCTGTCATACAGCCAGTTAAAACGCTTTAAATGATACAGCGATAAAAGTTCACTGTGTAAGAATGTGTACGTGTGAATAAATGCAACATAACGACATGTAAACAGGGGTAGCCAGGATTCAAACCAACAACCAGCTCTACTACTGGAGCCAAAGTCCCCAATGTGGTCCTGTGGTAGCCTACCAACATCAATAGGCTACATCATGTCATCAAATGGTGGTATATATATATATATATATATATATATATATATATATATATATATATATATATATATATATATATATATATATATATATATATATATATATATATATATATATATATATATATCGTAAACCATTGCTCTCAAGTGCTAATTTAACAATATCCATCTAATTGGCACACTACAGCATGTATCGAGATAATATAGAATCAGGAGATATTAAAGAGAATCGTCCCACTAGATTGTGTGTGTATGTGTGAGTGCATGTGTGCGGGCGTGCATGCATATGGACGGACAGACAGACAGGGTGGGGGTTATATTAAGACCACAACAGGTGTCTCCCTCCCACCTGTCTCCCCTTCTCCAGAGGGGAGACAGGTGCCTCATGGTGGCACCCTAGAAAAGACAGACAGATAGACAGCTTGTAGATCTCTTTGCAACAACAACAACAACAACAAAACAACAACAACAACAACAACAACAACAACAAAACATTCAGTAGTTGTAATGTCCATTTACGGATTTCTTTCTGACATGTCCAACTATGGAGTCTGTCAGATTGTGGAGTTCTGTGGTCAGGCAGGCACACGGAGTGTCAGAACAGGCCAGCTCCATATGTTGGACGCAAGGCAGGATCCCGGTCCATCAGAGCCCGGACAGATGGGCCTTTTGGGGGGCAGTTATGGATGACTGTGTCAGTGCGGTTCTCAAGTTACATGGATTACACACACTTGGTTATATTACATTCAACCAATGAAGTGTACTGTATAATGACAAAAATGATCAGGGGCGACTGCATGTAGCTGTGGAGGTAGAGCAGATTGTTCAATGAACCGTGGGTCTGATTCTTGGCTTGTCTGCATATTGCATATAGACAAAGTGTCCATGGGCAAGACACCTAACCCAGATGTGCTGGATGATGCCTTGGCATGGTTTCTTCTGCAGTCATGTGTGATTATAATGCACTATGCAAAGTGCCTTGGATAAAGGTGCTATATGAATGCACCATTTATTTATGGATCTGCTGGAGTGCATGGTTTTCAACAGGGCTCCCAGGTGGTCCCCACAGCTAAATTATGGAGTGTCTGTAAAAAGAAAGGAAAATTGACCCTTTCCATTATTTAACTCTCCAGAGTACTTCTGCATCACTTAATTTACTAGAATTCTACTCAAAATTTAGAGAATATAGAAAGTGTGTGATTTTGATTGTTTCTTGTTTCTGTTACCTTTATTATGAAACGTGTGGAAAACCACTTTTGAAACACAAGTTACCGTATTTGATTTTTCCTAAAAAGTGTGAACTTTGGACAGACAAACAGTTCAGACCGATGGGCCAAACGGGTTATGACAGACAGACAGCCAGACCGACAGACAGGCAGACAGTCATGGGACCGTGTGTATCCTAGCAGCTGGCTACTGCCTCTCACCACAGATCAGGCTATTTTCACTCCTTAGAGCGCTGTGTTTACGCACACACAAGCACACGCATGCATGTATGCACACACAGGTGTTGCCAAAGCTGCTTATTATAAGAGGCGTTGTGCTTTTTCTTTATAGTGGCATACATGTAAGTATTGGCAGCCTATGTTGCAAGTTTTTGGTTTATGTTTGTAGAGGCTCTAAAGCAGAGGTGGGAAATTATTTTTCTCAAGGGGCCAAATGAGATACATAAAATATTGTGGAGGGCCAAGACTAAAGGCTGAACTAAAGTCTGTGTAGTATTAATTTAATTTCAAGACCACCATTTGATGGGATTTAGCCCCACAGACCCCAAAACTAACGATTTCTTTTGCTTTTGTTCACAATTCCAGGCTGGATTTGGGAAACCAAACAGGCAAACATAGATCAAAAATGACCATTCTCTTACATTCTCTGGCTAATTCAGATGATGAATATTTTAACTCTTGAGAGTGTAAACATGAAACCAAATCGACCCGCAAGCCAAGGGTCCATTTGGTTTCATTTTTACACTCTCAAAGAGTTACATCTGGTTAACCAACTTTCCATATTTAACTGGAACTCTCTCAAGGACCACTGGTGGTCCCCGGACCACTGGTTGAAAACCACGGTACCCTTTCACAGGCCGGTCAGAGTCAGCCAAAGGGCCGCATTTGGCTCCCGGGCCGCATAATGCCCAGGTATGCTCTAAAGCGTAGTTGCATATTACTGGGGCTTGTCTAATGTTGTTTATAGTTTAAACCAGTGTTTCATATACATTTTCATGTCAGGGACCCCTAAATGTTTTGTTTATGTTCCCAAATGAGAATATGTTGTTCCACAGTAAAACAAGGTTTAAACCTAACCTTCCTAAATGTAGCCTGCCTAACCTATTCCTAAAAGTAGCCGCAGTAAAAGTGCCTTGACCTATTCCTAAACCATGCCTAAACCTAACCGTCTTCACTTAACCTCAGTAGAAGTATCGATCCATCCATCTTCAACCGCTTATCCGCAGTCGGGTCACAGGGGCAACAGCTCGAGAGTTGCCTCTCCAGAGCAACATCAGTGACGTCCTCCTGGGTGGATCACGAGACGTTCCAAGGGCAGTTAGTCAAATTAACCAATCAGGGCGTGCGCGATTCTCAGCAACGCCCCGCCCCTCTAGACTAGGAAATCTAACACATCATCTCAGGCTATCTGGTTCCCTTTACCAGTGTATATACTGTATATATAGCCCACGTATGTCACTTCTTTTGGCCTTGTTTTTGTCTATGCAGCCTGGCTTGCTTCTCGTGCGAAAGCTGGCAACACTCACACACTGGTACACACACACACACACACACACGCACGCACACGCACAGACGCACAGAGCGAGCAGCAGCAGCTGCAGCAGGTCCAGTCAGTCAGTCATGATGAAGTGTTCTTCGTGGTCGGCAGCAGCAGTCGAGCTCAGAGCCCACGGCGGCGGCGGGCTGTTTCTGTCCGACACCGACACGGAGGAGGACGAGGGAGACATGGACGACCTGGACGACATGGAGGACAGCGGCAGCGACAGCTCTGACACGCCGTCTACTGGCGGAGGAGGAGGAGGAGGGACGGAGGGACGCGGTATCCGGAGCAGCGGCAGTGCAGTGGTCAGGGTAAGTGTCTCAGTCTTGGTTGTCAGGGACCATGTGAGAGAGGCAGGGACTGAAAATCCTTAAAAAGGAAAAATAGGAGAAAATACCAGATCTACAAGCGTTGTCAGCATTGTGGATCAGGTATTTCCGTACTAGACCTACTGGAGATGCGGCGGCACACAACGTGGATTTCTACAGAGAGAGACAATCATTATGACGTAATGATCGTGATGCAGCGATCCACTTTCAGGAGAGTTTGGGGAGAAAAAGGCAAATCTCCTGAATGATGCTTTTGGGTATGGCATGGAGGGAGGGGGGTGGGGGGGCTGAAGCCTCCTTTGATGTCTACGCGTGCACGTGCCTGCATGGTCTCCGTCCCAAAACACGCCCATTCCTCTCTCAGTGGACCGCTCCAGAGGGTCGCGCAGGGCGACGGTGTTTTGGGGGGACGAGTGTTTTGGTATTCGATATATGTAGTTTGTCTGTGGGTGATTTGACCTCTGACCTTTAGATCACCCACCATGTTCTTATAATGTGAACAACGGTTAAATCCAATCTACTCCTCCTGGGATGTTTGTACAATTTGCTTCAAGCCTTCTATACACTTGAAGACTTGACTTGCTTGTCAGCAGATACTGTAGGTCAGGAATACATCAATTGTACGAGCATTTCATTCTCCAGAGAACTGGAGTGGTCAACCAGGATGGTATTTGCATACCATCTCCTGATTGGCCACCCCAGTTTCTGGAGTAGGAAATGGGTGTACAATTGAGCTATTCCAGACCGATCTGTGGACAGGCAGATTTCTTTTTGCCAACAGTTGATTCGGTCTGGCTTTAGCCAGGCTACTAACAGTATGTGTCATATCGGTCCATATAATATCAAATACACTGATTGATCTGACACAGGCCTAAGGGGGTTAGACACTATGTAGGTAAATCAAATTTGAATTTTTAGCAAAGAGTCAGGCCCGGATGTAACATTTCCCAATTGCACCCATACCATTTTCCGTTACAGGACTTTTATTAGGCAAGTAAAGCATCAATAATGACTTCAGTTGTTGTGCAACAGACATGCAGCATGAATAAAGCTAGTTAGTTAGTAGCAGTAGTAGTGTTTCAAATCATTTTAAATATAAGCACTTCAATTTGAAATATTGAAATTTTGGTTGTTTTGCATGTTTGGTTGGACAGTCAGGGCATTTAAGGACGCATTGCCCCCACCCATGCCCATGCCTAGATCCGGACCTGCAAAGAGTTGCCCACTATGTAACTGAAACGCGTAATCATACATGTAATTGTGACATGCGTATACTGTAGGTGAGGGGAGCCCCACAACACCAGCAGCAGCAGAGGCAGAGGCGTAGACGGGTGCGGGCGGGAGGCGGCGGGGGGGAGCGCCGGCACCCCCGCCACCACCATCACCACCAGGGGGCGTCGGGAGGCGGCGGAGGGGGCGGAGCCAGCAAGCAGCGGCAGGCGGCCAATGCGCGGGAGCGCGACCGCACGCACAGCGTCAACACAGCGTTCAGCGCGCTGCGCACGCTCATCCCCACGGAGCCGCGCGACCGCAAGCTGTCCAAGATCGAGACGCTGCGCCTGGCCTCCAGCTACATCGCCCACCTGGCCAACGTGCTGCTGCTGGAACAGCAGGAGGGCGGCGGCGGCGGTGGGGGTGGTGCACAGCCCTGCCTGCGCTACCAGAGCCTCCTGCAGGGCGGCGGCATTGGGGCCCACGAGAGCGGCGGCGAGAACAACGGCAGCGCCGGCGGCAATGCTGGCAGCGCAGCCGCCGCCGCTGCCCTGAGGCCCATCTGTACCTTCTGCCTCAGCAGCCAGAGGAGACAGGTCATTTCTTTGTTATTTTGGCTTTGCACAACACTAAATAGGCCGGCTGTTCGCAAAACGTTTTAACCCAGTGGCTTTCAACCTTTTTCATACCAGGGCTCACCATGACATTTAGCCCCACAGCCCCCAAAACGTTTGCCTTTGCTTTGTCCACAATTTAAACTGGATTTAGGACACAAACCAATTCAGATGAGTATTTTAACTCTTTAGACTATTTTACACACTAAGGTTTAGAATGTAAAATGAAACCAAATGGACCCGCAAGGGTCCATTTGGTTTCATTTTTACACTGTCAAGAGATACATCTGGTTAACCAACTTTACATCATTTAGCTGTGGGGGGACCTGGAACCCTCTCTGGGACCAGTGGTTGAAAACCAGCCCATGATCCCAAAAGAGAGGTTTGATGTTTGGCATGGCCCCCCAAAACAGTCAAAATAACCAATCTTTAAGCTTACAACACAGCATGAAGAATGTTGTGAGCTTGAGGATTGGCTATTTTCACTACTTCCAATAATGTCTTTGTTTTTTTTGTTGTTCTCTTCATGGAATTACTGAAAAGAAAATATATAATGAATTCTATTTTTATAAAAATAAAAATATCTCAGTTTATTCTCAGTACCTTTTGAGTATTGAAATAACTTAACAATATGTCACGCTGTGAGCTTGTAAATTTGCTTGCAGAAATATCCGTTGCAAGTGGTAAAAGACAGCCTGATTGTCCTTTGGGGCTTGTTTTCATACTGTAAACCTGGCCGCTTGTTCCGCTTGCAAAAATCTGGCAACACTGCTCACAGCAACCAAGACGACAAAAATCAAGACATGCCATCTCAGGTTTACTTCCTGTATCAACATGAAGCATGCAAGCAGGCAGGCACACCTTTTTGGAGTCTCTGCATTCCAAGAACGTGAGCACAACTACGTTGTACTTCTGAGCCATTCTTTAACCCCATGGTCACTGAACTAAATATTGGACCCTATCTTCACAGGACACACAATATTCTCAAGATTGGCCTTTTTTCCCCCCAAAGAGGCAAATAAAGAGAAAATCTATTTTAGTGTGTGTGTGTGTGTGTGTGTGTGTGTGTGTGTGTGTGTGTGTGTGTGTGTGTGTGTGTGTGTGTGTGTGTGTGTGTGTGTGTGTGTGTGTGTGTGTGTGTGTGCATCCATAAATAGCCAGTAGGTTTTGGCAGCAGTGTAAGCCAAACTAGCTGCAGTACATAAATATTATGTCACAACCTTAAAAGCCTTGAGAAGTTCTACTGCGTCACTGACCAGTACAACATCCATGGGTTAAGTTCTACTGCGTCAGATACTAGAACAACATCCAGGGTTAAGTTCTACTGCGTCAAATACAAGAACAGCATCCAGGGTTAAATTCTACTGCGTCACATCCTAGAACAATATCCAGGGTTAAGTTCTACTGCGTCAAATACTAGAACAACATCCAGGGTTAAAATCTGTGTCAGATAATAGAACAGCATCCAGGGTTAAATTCTACTGCGTCACATACTAGAACAATATCCAGGGTTAAGTTCTACTGCGTCAGATACTAGAACAACATCCAGGCTTAAAATCTACTGTGTCAGATAATAGAACAGCATCCAGGGTTAAATTCTACTGCGTCACATACTAGAACAATATCCAGGGTTAAATTCTACTGCGTCACATACTAGAACAACATCCAGGGTTAAGTTCTACTGCGTCACATACTAGAACAACATCCAGGGTTAAGTTCTACTGCGTCAGATTCAAAATCCAGCATTAAGTTCTACTGTGTCAGAACATCCAGGGTTACGTTCTACTGTGTCAGATACTAGCACAACATACAGTGTATGACAGTGTATGACATACATACGTTGTACAAATTCGACTGCATCACAGACACAGTAGGAATTATCTCTCCTATGTTACGAGCGTCAAAACAGTGTGGAATTGTGGACAAAATTGAACAGTAACAAAAATGCTCTACATTTGGGTCCTGCTAAATCTCAGCAAAGGCAGGCCGTGGCTCAAATACTGAACAAATAAAGGACCTCGGAAATGACAAGTACCCATGGGGGGCAAACTACCCATTTTTTAGGAAACCTGCATTTGCCATAACATAAAAGGTTGTCCACCAGAAATATTATCTATGACCCTGTAGGATCACAACCTATATGGACAACCCGGTCAATTTTTTGCTGGAAACCCAATATGGCCGCCGCAATATTAGCCCCTATTAGTTATAATGGGGGGTGAATAGGGCAAAATTTTAAACTGAGAGATAATTCCACGAAACTTAACAGGTTGATCAATTATGTAAATACAAACATTTTTTGTATTGGAACTTTCCATGAAATCCAATATGGCCGCCACAATATGGCCGACTTAATATTAGCACCTAGAAAATAGGTTTGACTCTAATTTCTGAACAAAATGAGCTAGAAACACAAACTTGGTGTCTATTTTAGAGTCTCTGACCACAAGAGACTAGTCATATAGCCCATATTTAAAATTTAAGTGTACCTATATAATCATTTTAGCCCTAATTTTCCTGTGTGCTGATGTGCTGTTTCCTTATAGAAAGACACATGTCACACATCCCTCCAGCTGCAGGTTGATTAGCCTAGTCCTACTGTTTATATTAATATTCATCCATGATGGGTGAGCTCATCCAGATCTCTTAATTAACCTCTTCCTCTATAATTCCACCCAATCCTATTATACATTTGAGTTCTGGAAAAGGTGTAACGCGTAACACGTGTAATGCCGGGTGTCCATATATAGGCTATATATATGGACTGTGTCTAGAGTGTTCTGAGGTTTTTCTCAGAACTCCAATTCTAGGAAAAACAGAATGGGGTAACTTTTTATTATCTCTACACAATATCTATAAAGTATATTAATGACATGTAAAATGTTGAAAATGGGAGGAATTCTCCTTTAATTGGGCATGCACAGCTGATTGGATTGACATTATCAGTGTCAAACTTGTCCTGTGCTTATTAGTGATCTTTCTAATCAATTAAAACACCAAAGAAGAAGTACCTCAAGTAACATTCCAGGCTGCAAATACAGAAACCTCCCTGTGGTGCAGCCTGGGAAACGTTGGTTTGAATAAGATATACATCCAAGAGGACATAATCTAATACTGCCAGAAGGACAATATCGGTATAACTACAACTCTGTATAACTATAATGTGCAATCAACAGATGAAGATGCCTGCCGCATCTCATCAGTGTCACAGATGCTTGCCCCACTCAGGACCTGCACTGTCAGTCGTCTCAATCAACATTGAAGGTTTCTCCAGAAGCAAGGCAGAGATACTAGCAACGATTGCCATTGTTTCCGTATGCAGGAAACCTACATCGGCCATGCACAAAATCGCTGGACCCACCATCGCTGGAATGAAACTGGTCGCTGAGATCCGACACAGACAGTATGGATCAGCTGTTTTCAGCAGGCCAAACCTCAAGATTGAGGAGGTCTGTACCTACATCACAGAAGGGCACATGGAAACCATCATGGTCACCCATCCAAAATCCAGATGTCTGTCACATCAGTCTACAAACCACCTGCAACCCCTTTTCTACACACAAAACTACCAGAAAGATGCAAGAAGACCACATCAGCATTAGCGACTTCAATGCTCATAGTACATCATGAAGTCGAAACCTGGCTTGTTTCCAAACATCTGACTCTAATCCATAACAAGCGAGGATACAACCCAGACCTTGCCTGTAAGCAACACCTCACCTCACATCCAGAACTGAGTTCTGGACCATATGCCCCACAGCCAGCACCGGCCGATTGCCATCACTGTTAGATCTTCTCTCCAAGCAACCACTGTCCCATTCCGTAGGAGATTCAACCTACGGAAAGCAGTCCATATCTAGCACACCACTACTTCCCAATAACTACTCCAACTTCACAGACTCATCACATACCCAGATGATGTCAGACACAGTATATCCCTGGCTTATCAGAAATATCCAGCAGCCTGCTACTATGAAGAGTACAACAAGGACCCTTTCTTCCCCACCACCACAGAACTTGGAGAGACCCTGATCAGTGAAGTTGGGGAAGAATGAAGGAAAGGAGTTGATAGAGAACACCAACATGACAAACAGCAGCATGAAGGCATGGGCCACAATCCATCGTCTCGGAGCAGATCACACTACACCACCCATAATCACAACGGTCACAGCAAACTGTTGCAACGCAGCTGATGGCCAACGGTCATAACCAACACCGCTGCCAATCCACAAGAGAACACCATTGTACAGTGGTATCAGACCAACCACAACTAGCCAGTCCTCTCACCAAACCCTTCAACCTAGAAGAACTCAAAACTGCAATCAGAAAGCTGAAACCCGGAAAACAGCAGGGATTGATAACATATTGTGAAAATGTTACAGCACCTCGGACCTAACGCAAAGTCCTGGCTCCTGGAGATGCTGAACACATGCATAGCGCAGAAAACCATCCCTTCTGTCTGGAGAAAGGCCAATGTTGTTGCAATCCCCAAACCTGGCAAAGACCCCAAAGAGCTACTGACCCATTTCCCTCCTCTGCATCACCTACAAGCTCTATGAGAGGCTGCTGCTCCAACGTCTCATCCCAATCATAGACACCATGCTGACTAAAGACCAAGCTGGTTTCTGCCCTGGACAGTTACTCAACCTCAAACAACACATTGAGGATGGGTTTGAAGAAAAGCAAATAGGGCAGCATTCATAGATCTCACTGCTGCCTATGACACAGACGATTACCACACAATGGTCAGGAAACCACTGAACATGACTGGTGACCTGAACCTGTGCCAGGTCATCAAAAGCCTTCTCAACAACAGATGCTTCTACGCCCACCTAAATGACCAGAGGAGTAAATGGAAAGCCCAATAGAACGTCCTCCCACAAGGAAGTGTGCTCGCCCCCCTCCTTTACAATATTTAGACCAGCCACTACCCCCAGAATGCTTCATCTATGCCAATAACCTCTGCATTACCACGCAACAAGCAGACTTCCAGAAGATCAAATCCACCCTTGAAAGTGCCCTCCAAGAAATGTCAAGCTACTACAATAACAACCACCTGAAACCCAACCTGTCAAAAACCCAACTATTCACCCGAGGAACCGTGATCCCCCGTGAGTGTCACAGGGGATGGTCACCAACTGTCCAACAGTACCCAACCCACATATCTTGGAGTTACACTGGACAGGACACTCTCCTTTAAGAAACATCTGGAGAACCCCAAAACCATTTGCATGTGCTGCCAAAACAGTCAACAATCATTTTAGAAATGAGTGAAATCACTATTTCCTGTAGCTAACCATCTTGTAAATATGCACAATAAGGGTACACTATGCCCAATGATAAAAATAGCTGTTCCTGTGAGTCTTTCATGGTCAGAAACTCTTCAATAGACACCACATTTGTGTTTTTAGCTCATTTGGTTCAGAGGTTAGAGCCAAAACCTTATTTCTGTGTGTTAATATTGTGGTCGCCATATTGTGGTGGCCATATTGGATTTCATGAAAAGTTCCAATACAAAAAATGTTTGTATTTATATAATTGATCAACCTGTTAAGTTTCGTGGAAATATCTTTCAGTTTAAAATTTTGCCCTATTCACCCCCCATTATATCTAATAGGGGCTAATATTGCGGCGGCCATATTGGGTTTCCAGCAAAAAATTGACCGGGTTGTCCATATAGGTTGTGATCCTACAGGGTCATAGATAATATTTCTGGTGGACAACCTTTTATGTTTTGGCAAATGCAGGTCACCCCCCTTTGCCCCCTGGGTAAAGGGGGGAAACCATTGTCCTGCACATGTCAGTGTGGTGATTTAAAAACTATAAAATAAAAATATACTATACTGTAACATACTGTTTTCCTTTCCCTTTGCAGCTTAGAGAGGGAGAAAAGCACTCTACAGCCGTATGACCCGATGACCTCACACAGAGCCCCGCCCCCGCCAATGTTTACATGTAACCAAGTCTGGTGGTGGGACAACTGTTGAACTCTCCGACTATATACTGTACGCGTACACACACACAGTACAGTATGTACAGCAGGACTTCTTTATCAGAAAGAAGTAAAGACAGAAGATGCACTTGCTGTGCGTCGTATGGTGTCCGCCGTGTTTTGGTTGGAGCTGCAATCTGAGCCCCCATGTGTAAAGTTGCACCTGGCTGCCTGTATACGGTCCGGCCCGGCTATTTTGGTCGGCCCTCTCCGTCCGAGTGAAGGAGTGGGGTGGGGGGGGACCTCGGCCGGCCGCCTGCCTCACGTCACATGGCTGTAACTCGACACAGATGGATGGGAGCAAGCGCTCTCCTCGCCTTGCGCCGGGAGGTCGAGGGTTAAGTCCAAACTTCTACCGTGGAGGTTGAACCTGACGCTGAACTCTTTGCTTGAAAGCTTCAAGGCACAGATCCGCTCATTACTCTCAGGGTGTTGTATTGGCTTTGTTTTGTTTTGTTTTGAGGAGCACTTTTCAACCTCATCTATCTATAAATGCGCCGTGACCGCCTCCCTCCGTGTGTACGTCTGTCGTCCACGTAACTCGAGATCCGTTGGCCCAGCCCACTTCAAATTTGACATGCCCTCACAGGGAGCGCAGTGCCCCCTTGTAAAGTCCGTCGAAACGCTGCCGGTTGTCTAGAACCAGCACAAAAGCCTCTGCCCAGGCTCCGGACAGGGCCTAAATCCATAATGCTCATGACATAATGCTCATGACAGCATTTATGTCTACTCACCCATAGGAGGGGGCTACCCTATTGGTTCACCGACATTGAAGGAAGTGCTTGTGTACTGTGCATGTTTTCGGCAAGCTATGACATCCTGCTTTTTTGAATAGGTGTCGGCAATTTTCGGCAACTGCACGCTTTTCCTGCAAGCTGCCTCATTAAGACCCATTTAAAAAAGCAGGATGTGACGTCACAGCTCTGCCGAAAACACGCGCCATACACAAGCAAGGTGTAGAGGCACCCAGAGAGATTGAATACAGGTGCAGGAAGAGAGATTGAGATTCAATACATGTGCAGAGAGAGAGAGAGAGAGAGAGAGAGAGAGAGTTAATACTGGTGCAGAGAGAGAGAGATTGTACAGTATATACAGTAAGTGCAGGGAGAAGAGAGAGAAAGTTCAGCCCTATATGCCACATTTCCAATGGGTGTTTTATAGAGCGAGCAGAAATGCACTCACCCACCAATTATAATTAGATAAGGTTGGAAAATAATGTTTGAAACATTTTATTTGTGGAAAAAAGACAAAAAAAAAAAAAAAACAATACCAGTGTGTGTTCCATTATCTGTTTGCTTGTAAGATAACATTACAAAAGGGTTCTGACTGAGAACAGAAAAAAAAAAAGTTGCATTCAGGTTATTTTTTTTTGTTTTCTTGGGGGGGAAGGGGGTTTTTAATCTACTTTTGGCCTGCACTTTTATGCAGTCACACATGTGTGTTATTTGAATATGTGACAGTGCTTGTATTTTTTTTTCCACACTGACATATAAACATATTAGTCTACTCGCCAGCCCATAGAGCCCCATTGTGATCCCAGACATGTTGAGGTTTTATGCTAGAAATGTTGAGTATGGGTCCCCAACATGGCAATATGTGACCATCCCCTTAACACACCTATAGAAGACAAAAATGTCAAGATCTTATCAAGCTTTATGTACTGTAGCATGTGATGTCTAACTTGGTGGTTTTCATGATGCTGAATCTATTCCAAGCATTATTTATTTTGCAAAGAAACACACTCCTGGGGCTAAAAAAACGGCCATTGCAATTGTCCAAATGTACACATTTGTGAAGAGAAGACGAGATGACTGTTTTAGCCCAAGAAGTGTGTTGCGATTACTGGTATTGCCATTTTCAGACTATTTTTGTGCAAAACCTATGCATGGGGATCATCATCAAAACCTCCTAGTTAAACATATCACATTCTACATCATTTCTTGCCTTCTAGGTTGTTAAGGCTATGGTACATACAGCAATTATGAAAAATTCTCAACACATACAAGCTAGCAGAAATGTTGAGTAGGATCCCCAGCATGTAGAAACTAACATAAAAACTCAATGTATTCAACATGCCAAGGTTCATTTTCTGGAAGTGGACTAAGTGAGTAGGCTTATATACAGAAATAGCCTGGAATGACCATAACAGCATAACAGATCTGTGAGAGTGTACAAATGGAGCAGAATGGACTAGGAGACTTAAGATTTAGTTATGAGTATTATGAGTATATAGTGTAAAACCTGTAATTTGCCACAGACAGATGTTTGTATTAAGGTACTGCAACCCAAAGTAATGCAGTACACACACTACACACAAGTTACACACAGTACACAATGACTACAGTAAACTGGTCTGGATGAGAGTACATTCTACTCAGTACTGTACTGACTGTTGCACTGGGCTACATACTTTTGCACTTGGCTGAACTGGCTTTTGGGAATGACCGCATTACTTGATTTGCTATCTCCTTTAGAAGGGTATTTCACTTTAAAAGACACTTCTTGAGGGATTTTCAGAAGCTACTCTGGCTTTTGTTTTGACACTTTTCAATGCGAAAAGTGAAAGTAATGGGAAGGGGGAGATGCAATCGAAAAATGACAGGAGTTTGAAGTTCAATGGTCTAATAAAAATGAATATACTGTATCTAAATACTGAATCAAATAGCCTGGGTTGCACACAGAATCCAGAGTGGGCATTAAAATCAGGAGTGTTTTTAAAATGTGAAAGTCCTCAAATGTTTACTTGCATTGGTTGCACAAACTCTTACTTCAAAGACACAGAATGGTCAGTTTTTTGTCCGTATGCACAGCGTGTGTGCACATTAAATGTGAGTTTCTTGGCATGTTTTGACTCATGCACAGAATTGAGAAATGTAAAGGATTTGACGAGAGTGCCTCTTTAGAAATTTGAAATGCGATTCACAAAGGAAATGTGGCACACTACCTCAAACTGAGCGAATTACTCGGGGCTGTACGATTAGCAAGATCAAATTACCTTTTTTTAAGCTTGGATGTAACTAGAGCCCAGCTGATATGTCCCCCAAAATTCGACAACATAATTATCGGCAATTGCAGCCGATTAAACACTTTCAAGTTGGCATACGTATGCGTGGTTTTGGCAGTCACAAGGTGAAACACGTCAGCTTGTAGATTTGGCCATATGAGAAATTGTCTGAATACGGCTTGGCAGGTTATGTATTTCAGGTTATCAAATAGAAAATCTAAACATGCATTTTACTGTGTGTGTGTATATATATATATATATATATATATATATATATACATACACAGTATATATACACACACACACACACATGGATTGAAAATGTTTTTCTACAGGGTTGGCACAAAAATACAGCATAAAACAAAAATGTTTTCCTGCACTTTACAAATTCTAGAACAATCTGGATCATTTCTATTTATTTCATGATACAATATGAGCACAATTTAATTTTGTATGTTTTTTTTTAAACCAAGCTATTCCCAAGCTATTTACTGACACCTCATGTGATCAGTGTTTCTTGCAGAAACATGTTAAATTATGGGACTGTGTTCAGATTCACTACATCCTGACAGGTGGAATAGCTGGTGTAAACTATTGATGTTATTAAAGGGAAAAGCGTACAGCCCCTAGTATTCAGCCATAACAACCACGAAGGCCTACCTCTGAATAATCTATTCTAATGTATGACATTAAAGTAGACCTCATCTATTATAATGTATGACATTAAAGTAGACACCACAATAGTACTTGAATTAAAACTGAATTGTGTTTTTGTGGCACATGCATGCCAACACTGGAAGAAGCTGCTGTGAAGAAATTAAGTTATTTTTGTAAAATAAAATTCTTATTTGAGTGATTGGTTTTATTTTCATATTTATATCGAATTATTTTGACGAGCCAAGATGTTTCATTTCTGAAAAGGTGTGGCTGTGCTTAACCTCTAATGCTCATTACAAAATGGTGCTTTCTTCATGGAATAAAGCAAAGCAACAACGTGACTGAAACATTCGGTTCATTACAATTATATTGAAGGCATTATTGTAAAGCTCGCACCTTTATGCTGTTCAGCATACTGCTATCTGGAAGATGTTTCTGAACAGTCCCTATTCTACTGATAATGTGACTACTGGCCAATTCAAAATGTGTTGTGAAACAGTAGCGAGATGTTTAAGCATTGATTTTATATTTACATGAAAGGACCAATTATAGGAATATAAAGCCCCAAGATATTAAGTGGTTAATATCTTACAAAAAAAGGAAACAAAAGCATAAGATCATTTAATTAATCTTTATTCCTTAAAAAAGTCAATTGGTTTTTTTCTTTTCCTCAGATTTAAAGAAAACTAGAAACCAACAGTGATGGTATTTTCTTTTAGGTGGCCTCCGGGGGGCAGCAGTGTCCAGCCCGGAAGAATAAACAACCCAAAACAGGAGCAAGAGAGAGAGACAATGTTCAACAGCAGGGAAGGAGAGAGAGAAGAGAAGAAAAAATAAACCCTTTGGCAAAAAAGTCAATTAAGGAGATTTAGGCAGCCTTAAAATCAATTTAAGCCTGTTTTGAAACGCACGCTAGAAATAGCGGAATAAAGGGATTTTCTTTTAAACACCCACTATTTCGACCGCACGCGACTCTGTTGGCGACCGTGAATTAATCAGCCGTTAACACTCGAAACGCGTAACAACGCGCGACGTTCACCCAAAAACCACCGGTGTCGTTTTTTTGGCGAGCGACTAAATATATATATCTGGCTTTTTATTTTAAGTCACATGGCGAGAAGGCATATTCCAAATATTAGTCAATCAATATCTTAACCGATGGATTATTGATTACTTGATTAGCCACGGTGGAGGAAGCAGCAGCGTCACACATGGAATGTTCGTATAAAAAAAAACTAAGAAAGAAAAAAAGACAAAAAGGAGCCAATGAGAGGAGAGAGGGGCGGGGACACTTTGTTTCAACTCCCTGTCTTGTATTATTAACACATGATGTGATGTATCGTCACCGATGACTGGCAGGTGGCTTTGACCAATCATGAGGCGGCAACGTTTTTGCTGAAGCCCTTTTCTTAAAACTATGAGGGTGAGAGGGATGGGGGATTCTAGGGCTCCTGCTGCGTTTTATATATACATACACATACTGTGTGTATGTGTACATATATATTTAAAAACAAAATAGGGTGGGGGGGTCCAAAAAAACTTGATCCAGGTTGTCACGGTTGTGGCAGGCTTCAGTCGGCCTCCTCTTCATCAGATTCAGATTCTACGTGAGAAGGAAGCAGAGAAGGATATGTGAATATGAAGTCATGAATATTAGGGATACACCACATGCATGACAGCCACATATCGGTAATGGATGATATTTGCCATCATCGGTTTGATCAATAGCTTTTATCTGTGAATCACACCAATGTCAACCAATGGCAGAAGCCGATATTTGGCCGTTGTTACAGGAGCGTTGGTGCGTATGTTGGATGTTGTTTATCTGCAGCCTACCAAATAGATTGTGAACCAGAGCACAACCAATAAGCAACATATACACATTTTCACCAATATGATATATATATATTGGTGAAAATGTCTCCAATATGAAAAGTGCCTCCGACTGCAGGATAATAGTTCAATACTACTTCCAGTCACGTCTCAAGCATGTGACTGGCTGAATTTTATTGTGACATTCATTGAATATCATTGTAAACTGTTTTGAAGCTCTTGCCTTCCTGTGTTCCAATTTTATTTTGTGTTGCTTTGTCTTGTCCCCAAATAAAGCTTCTTTGGGAACTCAGAAAAGCACTAAGACTGGCCCCATGCTAAGGTGTTGCTCTCACCTTCCTCTGCGTTCTTCAACCATTCCACGAACTTCTTCATCTGCTGGAGGAAGACGCTCTTCCCTTTTGACGTCATGTTCTGCGTACCGTCTGTGTACCACTTCAGGATGGCTTCCTCGCTCAGCACGTCGGCTGTGGGAACAAAGAGTGTCAACAAGCACTGAGAAACAAGTCTAAAATACCTTCATTCATGTTAAATATCAATTTAAAGTAAATCATCAGTTTTCAGATTCATAGATTCATTAGAAGTAGAGGCTTACAGAGGTGATGAAGGCTTAAGATCTGGTCTTTCATGAGAAGTGACGCAGACATGTGTCCAAATTGAGTTATAGCAGCAATAAGTACAACTGCAGTTTATACTGTATAATCTGCATGTTAATAAATTATAAGCATATTTTAGAGAAACAACAGTGTACTTGAGGTATGACCCTAGTTGACCATGTACTGGATGCATTATCAGTGTTCTATCTTATGTACACTCTGGATTAAGGAGACCATCACATCAACTAGCATTTTATATTTTGAGGGGAACTTCAGTCTAAAAATAGCTGATCTACAAGCTCTCAACAGCTCACGCTGTAAGTAGCCATGAGCTTATAGAGAAGTTTGGTGCAAAACCACGTCTTCCCGGCTACTGCAGTCGTCTAAACCGCACAATACTGATGATAGTCAATGAAGAGTAATTGTGTACAATGATGTCCAGGCTCTTGGCCTGAAGTGGAGCAGTTAGTTAATGGGGGAGTGGGTACCTTTGTAGAGAAGGACGACGATCTTCTGGAAGGAGTTCATGAAGTGGATGTTGTCGTAACAATACTCCTGGATCTTCAGCAGCAGGGTGACCTCAGACAGACCCTGGGAGGTAAACTCCTTCAGCAGAGGGCTGTATTGCTGCAAAGACATGTTCCATGTTTTGATACATATCGTGGCTGTAGTTGTGATGATCGTTTGGTAGCACTCTTTTTTTTAAATGAATAAACTTCCTTCTGTCTACAACACAGGAGATCGGACAGGAAAATAATAGGATGGGAAAATAGTAACTTCAGTGAAAACATGAGGTCTGAGGATAAAGGCATGATCATTACTACTTTGGTGTTTGAAACTTCAACTGAATATTTCTTGCAAATTATGCACTCTCCTGAGATGACCATGTCTGTCTGTGTGTGCGTCACATATTTGGGAAGGCCAGTGTGCCAGTAAGACGATGTTTCTTTTATAGGCTACTCCGTTTTGTTGCATATGCCGGGGTAATTTTGTAGAGGAAAAGCATGTGTACATACAGTTGCAATATTGTGGAGTTTATATCGTTGTTATAAGCCGACACAACAGGTCCTTTCTGTTATGAATGGGTTGTATATTAGGGTTTGGTCATTTAAGTGTGTGCAGATTGCAGACAGCGGCCACTCCTATACCTTTAAGTGTTTGATGGCTTGTTCTGTGACGAGCTCTTCCTTCTTGTTCCACTCCACGCAGCTCATCACACTGGTCCAGATGATCCCGATCATCGACTGCTCTGAGATGTTACACTTCTTCATCTCCTCTCTGCTGTATGTGATAATCTAAAAAGGGGGAAAACCGAGGATTAACATTAATCTGCAATAATCTACCAAAAAAAAACAAACAGATTAGCATCTGTAAAAATCCACAATCAATACATGTTAAAACTGGTCGTCTTGCTTTGGCATTGTAGACGCAAGTCCTGGAAAAATACGGGCTGTGATTGGCCAGTAGTCACTTGAGTGGACTATACTGAAATTGTTTCAGTGACTAGCTAAAAAAAAAGAGAAAGAAAACAGGAAAACGGCAGGCAGGGGCTGATTTGTTTATTAATTTACCATGGCGGTCAGTTAAATGGATTGTTCTTAATTTTAGGTTTTCTCAGCTCAACTGCAGCCACAAAGTTTTTCAAATTCAGTAGATTTTCTGCCGTCTGGGTTTCTCTGGCTTAAACAGTTGCTCCGATTGATATTGTGTAAAACATACCTCTTTCTGGGGGTCTCCTCGGGCGATCTGCTCCTGCAGTTCCTTCTGCAGTTCCTTGCGCCCAGCGATGGACTGCTGGTTGCGGGCGAAGTCGGACAGCTCCTTGAGGCCGGCGTCCGTGAAGTATTTGGAGAAGTGTTCACAGCTCCTCTTGTTGGCCGGGAACAGTTCCTGGTTCACAAAAAAAGGCCCGATTAGAACACAGCAACAACTAACCAGCAACCCAACATTCGGACGTTCTAGCTTAATGACTGAAAACATGGTTCTGACATTCAGGAACATCAATAAAAAAGAAAATGGTGACCCCTCACAGTTACTGCTTTTTAAGTTTTATTGCCACCAGCAGTCAGTCATCACTCATAGGGGAAACAAAGACCCCACATATGATGCCCAAGACTCAATGACATCAGAGTAAGTCCTTGGCCAATTCTTGACTTTACGGTTTTATTACTTTTGGGGGGTGGCACCAGAAGCGTTAATAATAAACGCTGACTCACCATCAGTCTGTTGTCCATGCCTACTTTACGCAGCGCGGCGGCCACAGAGTTGATGTCCTTCTCGTTGATCCACGACTTGAACAACTTCACCGCAAAGGCTGCAGAGACGCCTGCAAAACAACATACAATATCACCATTAAGCACTTTGTATGGGTCAATGGGGTCCACCCCTTCCATCGGTGTCTCTCGTTTCCATGGTGACGCTCCTCTACAGCGTACCTCTCATCCATGTTGTTAACAAGACCCCAAAAGCTGAGCTTTGCCGTTGGCCAGGGGCCGACCGCCATCAGGCTTATATCGAGCACCGAGTCAGTGGCATTGCACGTTGGAAGGATTTTAATATCCATCATCGTCCCATAGACATTGAGAACCACAGATGGTAAGCATGTGTGTAATCTCACCCTCCTTGACGAGGTTTTCGTTGAACAGGCTGTTGAGGATGGATGCTGATATGTTCCCATTGGCCAGAAGGATGCCGGTCAGCATGGCCAGCTTGTTGCGCTCAGACTCCGTGAAGCCTTTCAGAAACAGCAGCAGCTACAACGACCAAATGACAACGTTTACTTTTATCTGCTGTGGTAGTAGTTTAACCCTTTTCAGATCAAGGTTCATTATGAATTTGGCTTAACATATCAAATGGTGATTTTAATTATTATTTTGTTGTTTTTATTTGACAGACAGATCTCACCTTCTTTATCTCCTCCTCGAATCCCTTCTCCAGGTACTTGTAACGCCTGATCAGTTTGTTAAAAACCTAAAAACAAGATTAGATTGTATTTATTTATAAACAATCAAATGTACCTGAACTTAAGCTTGCCGTTATGTATAGTGAGACGCGTATAAGGAATTTAACCGTACCTGATCATAAGCTTGAATTTAAGAAAAGTGGGATACATACACAATTAATTTAAAAGTGTACCTGAGCATAAGCTTGCATTGTCTCCAGGTCTTCTTGTGCCGTGAAGAGGCAGAACTCGGTGCGGGTCATGTCATCAGACAGAGTCCCACCTGGAGCTGTTGAAACAAAAACGCCAAAATGTTAGGGCTATGTTAGGGATGGATCCTAGATCCCACATAGGAAGGGAACATTTTAGAGAATTAAATTGGCTCCCAATTGAACTTAGAGTCACCATGGCAAGATTAATCATGGTCCATAAAATTAAATATGGAGAGGTTCCAACGGTACTAAGGGCATGCTTCACGCAGGTTCATGAACTACACAACCATTTTACTAGAGCCAGTATAGCTGATATGGTGCTGCCGTCTTTTAAAAGCAAGGTGGGCAAAGGCTCATTTATTTACATAGGAGCCACACAGTGGAATAGTCTGGAAGCGAATTTAAAACGGACTTCTAATTTAAGGTCCTTTAAACAAAAGACAAAGGTATGGTTAATCGAAAATGTCCCACTATGAGTGATCAGCATAGACATCCCCTTTGGGAGATGGGGGCTTGTATTCTATGTGTCATTTCGTAATGTAAAAATGTATGGTAATGTACCTTTTTTATGTGTCATTTTGTAATGTAAATAATGTATGGTAATGTAATGCACTTTTGTTAACTTATGTTCAGTGTAGAGGACCCAAGTGGAAATAAGTCCTAGGACTTTTCTTGGTTATCCTTGAATCGCTGACTTCAATGATTGATACGTCTGCTTTTCTAAATAAATCAAAAAATCTACAAGCATAGAACCACTATTTACGCCTCACAGGTTTAAATATCTATAAACTTCATTCTAGCCATGTAACAAAATCTTCCTGTGAATCACTAGGAAAATCAACCACACAGTATCAATTTCTCATATTGTACTACACAAGCATTGGCCTACACGACCTAGGATCACCATAATGAGACAACTCTGCCCCCTGCTGTATAAATGTGTCACAGCACATTTGCTGGTGCCGTTCAATGTTACTTCAGGCACACACAGTTCCTGTGACAACATGTCACTGGAACAACATATTTAGGCTGACATCTGACAAAGACAGAACAGATTTGCAAATGTACACGTCAGAGCAATGTGGTATTTGGTTGTAGATTCTTTGTCTCACATATATATTTTGTCCTGAATACAATATGCTGCTTTCAAGGAGCTTGTGATAGCTTGGGGTAGAAGTTTTATGCACAAAATCGATAGCCAAAAAAAAGGCATTTAATTACTTCCAACAGTTTCCCCCAGGCCCTGTTTTCTGGTTACAAAATATTTCCTGATACATCATGACCAGGACGAACAGTTAAATAAACCAGAGACGTCAAAAAAGTCGTGACACGATTTGATCTTGCCGGAAGACGTTATGGGCCAAGCACTGGGAATATTCCATTGAGCACTTCCACTTTCCATTGTTAAAAAGAGGGTCAACGTGCTACAGCCTTTACTCTCATACAAGATAATTCTGAAATGAACGTGGCTTATTTTACGATGACCATGCCAGAACCAATTGTCACAGGCACTGCTCCTGACCCCAGTGATAGGAAATGTTTTCTCTAGTCCCACATTGTCTTAATCAGTATTGGTCATCTTATTAGTCGACATTCCTGTTCTTCTCGGTATTTGTTGGCAATGACACATCTACATGCTCAATGAGCTTGTAGATGTGCCATTTTTGAAAAATCATGAAGTGTGGCACAAATCTGTGAACATATTCTCTTTCAGACGGAACATTTTTAATTAGGGACAAATGTTTAAAGTTTCAGGGACAACATTTGCTCTAGAGAATCTTTTGAGTTCCAAAACCTCCAAGGTCACTGGAGGTTGGAAATTTTTTAGCTCCAGGGACCTCCAAGAAGGTCCCTGAAACTAGATATTTTCAGAAGGGGGTCAAATCCAGATCATTTTGAGAGCTTCTGGAATGAATAGTTTAGTTGCTGTACTAAACGAGTTCACATATTTTTGCAGAAGACGCTAGGTTCTACACGTCCATGTCTACTCACCCAGCATCCCACCGGCCACCAGGATGTCGAACAGTGTCTCAGCATAGCGACGGTAGTCAAGCTTGGCGCCAGAGGCATCGAGGAACTTTGCAACCGCTTCCAAATCAGAGCCAGTTTGATTCAAGCCTTGTACGATACTTTCTTGAAACTGAGAAGGGTCAAATCTCTCTTTTTCATCTGCGGAGAGAGAGAAAAAGAAACTGTGAACTGAATGACCTGGTGACCTATGATGACCTGCGTCCACATTTTTTATTTTTACTGAAGATACCTTGGAGACCAAGAAATTCACCAGAAAGGGAGAAATTACTCAATTGTCTCGATGAATCATTATTATGAAGATATTAGTAGTAGCTAGTTGAAAAACAGTGGGATGTATACGCATGAGATTCATGTGTATACAAAAGCACAGTGGTCCCCAGGTTGATTCTTGGTGCTGGTCCTTGGTTGAAAATCCCTGGTTTAGATATATCATTTTATCTGGTTAAACATAATTTATTAGAACCTGAGCAACACTGATTAGACAGAAGCTGGGAGGTTTGATCTCATCTCAAGACAACAAAACAGACTGGTTCAGACTTGTGTCTCAGTGCACTTAATAGGGTTTAAGATTTTAACATTCCAAATACCCTTTAACTATCCCTAAAGCCCCTGACACACCAAGCCGACGTCGCGCGACGTCGGCCAACTGCTGTGTCGCCTTGCGTCGCCTTGCGGCGCCTGTGTCGGGCCAGGTCGGGCTCCTTGGACACACCGCAAAGACGACACACGACGGTCAACTAGCCATATACGTATACCCCTCCATACCAGTAGGTAGCGGTAGTCTGCATTCACTGAAAAACAACAGAAAACCGGAAGCTCTGGGCCGTTAGCTTAATTAGCTTAAAATGCTAACGGTTATAATCTGATAAGTGCCTCTAGTATGGTAAATATGCGATGCCCGCCGTCATCAACAGAACGCGGACTTCGCGTGATTTTGAGCTCAAATAACAGCCAGGTGGCATTCCACATAACCTAATAGTAGCCACGTTCTGTTAGTAAATCCATGTATAAAATATCAAAACATTGGATTCTTCTTCGTGGCGTTTTTTTTAGAGCCGGAACTACGTCACTATTCTCAGAGGAAATACAGAAAGGGTTGCCATGTTGGCTTGTTTTCGGTCCGTGTTAACCAACATTTTATTGTATATTATGGTCATCTGATTCTGGTGATTCTGGCCGCTGGCGATTGTAATTAATTAATAATGGCAAAAAAATCACCCTAGATACATAGTACTTATAATGATAATGCATCACAATTACTGTTGTTGTTGTTGTTGTTGTTGTTCCATTCATGCATACAACAATGGACTGTGGGGGTGATTATCTAAAATAAAAAAGTGTAGTACCTGCAAATTGGCCAATGTGCTCAATGTCCATAACAATTAAACTCGAGTAGGCTCGAGTAGTACTGTTGGCATTCATGCATAGCACACTATTAATCAGAGACATACAGTGCATATGCCTAGCAGGGTTTATATAGATATGGATTTTTCATTGTCCTTTAGTTTTAATTAGTTTTTTACTCTTAAAATAAAAAAAAAAATATTATCGTTTTTTCGTTAGTTCTAGTTAATTATAAAAACCCTGATGCCTAGTATTATTTATAATCCCAACTATACGATATTATTGGGCTTTTTGGCGTCATTAGCTTACTTCTCTCCAAATACTTGGCAACAACAGAGAAGAGAAGAGAGAAGAGTCACGACATAGAGGGGTCAGCTCTATGTCAGCTGTTCATGCAGCCTGAATAGGGACAAGTTGGGAGTTGGAAATACAACGAACAACTAAAATCTTTGGATGTTTATCTTGTATTATTACTGCAAAACGATCTAAAATAAAGAGATCTAGGTGGACCGTTGCTGAGTTTAATGCATTTCTGCATAGACCTATGGCCATGGCGATGCCAATCACAGAGTGAGCTGTTCCGCCGACGGCCGACGCCGATTCAACATGTTGAATCGGCGTCGGAAAAGCTGAAAAGCTTCCGACGAGGGGGCGACGTGCGGCGACGTGCGGGACACACCGGGGAAACTAGGCCGGCCGACGCCGACCGACGGCCCGACGGCCGACCGTCGGCTTGGTGTGTCAGGGGCTTAATAGGGGGTTCCAAATGGACAGATGTCCAACTCAAGAGGATAAAAATATACACTGTGGCGTGCTACCAGTGTATCTGCTATGTTTGGGGGAAATCATGGAAACAGAGCAAAACTTTAAATATGTTATTTCAGAGCAACTGTTTTGTGGAATCTATAGCATCAGGTCGTAAATGATGACGTTGTGGTCATATAGCAGAAGTGAAGGCCATTTACACAGCTCTTGCAGCGTGACGTACAAACAATGTATAGCAGTTACTGGAATTCAGTCAAGGATCAGTGAGTTAAGTTGCTGTTGTTTTAATATCAAATCATTGCTCAACAGGTACAGCAGCTACACAGGAATGCAGCTGAAGCACATTGACATCTATTGACATGTAGTGACAGGAGGCCGTGAAGTGGGAATTCTCACACGGTACAAACGTACAAAAATACACAGATCACAAACCTCTTTTCCTCGTTTTGAAACGCTGGCCGGTTAGCGTTGGCTTTTGCTGCTTTTGATTATTCATAAAAGACACCCTGGAAAAGTAGAACAAAAACAGAACATCAGTATTCAGCATGTGTGTTTTTTATTCCAACAGTTAACATTGTATTATTACACTGCTTGGGTGAACACTTGATTCTGGTTGGTGTCAGTTGCAATGTGACACAGATTTCATGTCCATTAAATCCCTGCTATGTGCATTATATAAGTACCCTATTGGTCTGAAATATAAGACCATGCTTTTTTCTCCAATGATAACCCAAGAAAATTCACTCGTCTTATATTTGGGGTCTATATTATTTGACATTCAATGTTCTTTTTCCATAAATGAGTCTTAAATACTGGGGGTCGTCTTATATTCGGGACAATACGGTATATACAGAACTCCAACTACCATCATTGCTGTACTGTAACAGTATTTCTCTCCCTTAGGAATTTTCAATCGTTTAGTTTCGGTCATTTGCGTGGGCAATGTGAACGCCGGCCTTCTCACACCAATAAAGCCCAGGCTTTGAATTTAACAACAGGGAACATCAGGGTCTTAGTTGAGAAAAGGGAAATCACAAAAATAATATAAGCAAGCTTTCTCAACAACCGAACGATAATGCAACATCTTCCCAAATGTAATCTCTGTGATCAGTAGTTATTTTTGTGATGCGATTATACCCCCCACCCACCCCTCCCCCCAGTGACATGCAGTCAGGCTGACTCAGACACCAGTTTCTCAGTGTGAAAACTGTAATTTTCTTCCAACAATAAGCAGCCAGCCAACAACAGGTCGGCCTGGCCCCATTTTGTTCTCCACTTTACAAACTTCTTCACTCAAACAACTTAGAATCTTTGTTAGATCATTTACAGATTAAACAAAGCCAATGCTACAGCTTTACTAGGTTTGCACTTAGCACAAGCAATTGTAACTCTGCCGATTTAAAACTGCACGTACATGTGTACATCACGCATCTTGTATTACCCCAAGATTGACATTTCCAATCCACAACAGTTTCTAAGTTCTATCCCTGTGTGGACAGTGTAGACACCAACATGTAAGGTGTATATACCCTCTTGTTCCAAAATTACTGCAGGGATTTATGTGCATTTATGTGTGTTATTTATGTGGGATTAGTCTGTAGTTTAAAAAAAAAAAAAGTTTTAGTCGTATATGTGGCCAAACCGAAGGCCATTTCCCCGCCCATGTATACTTTTTTTATTTTACCCTTTATTTTAAGCATAATTCAGGAATTTGCTAGATTAAAACTCTATTGAAAATTACAACTATGGACAAATGCATTGCAGAAGAACTCAGGTGACCTCTAACAATTCTGTTAGCACGAGAGTAAGCACCTTATTTTGCATGTGTAGAGTACATGTTCCAAGTTGCTGTGTCTGCTACTGTGTTGACAGTGGGGAGGGGACCAAATAAATTAAAACGCACATACAAGAGTCTGAATCTTAGGCTAATCTTGTATGAGAGTCTCCTGGCACAAAATAATTTCAAATGAGGTTCTGACAAAGAATGAGGTTTTGACAAAGAGTTTGAAAACTGCTACCCAGGTAACCAAATAACACAAAAGTTGCAAATTGACACTTCGAATAAAGACATGGATGTCGAATAAAGGTCCTTGGGTGTGATTAAGTGCACTTTAAAGCCTGATTTATACTTTAACTTGTGTGGCCAGCTCTGTATAGCAGATCTACAAACTAGTTTTTTTAACGGTGTGCAGCATTAATTCGACTTATTGTGATGTATCAGTTGTTGGTTGGAAACGACGCTTTCAGCCAAACCACACATTAAATAAGACATAGACCAGAACACATTCCCCGTCTACGTGAAGAGGGTCTTTCTGTTGCCCCTAAAGCACATAGGGTCATTCTGTTGCATTAACTGGTCAGCAGCACAAGTTTTAAAGATTTAAATGTAAAATGATGTAATTGAATATGAAGGGAACAAGCCATAGTACTTTCTATTTAGGATTTGGGTATAAAATAAATCCCCTTTAGTTAGCAAAACCTGTACTGGATTGGACGTTCCTTTCCTTTTTTCTGCAATGTTAAAACTTATTTAAAACCAACAAAATACTGTAGACGTCTATGATTGTCCATCTATCTCTCAACTTTGGGTTCAGGGGGTCCCCAACAAAATTAAGAGGACATATCAACAATAGCTTCACAATCAGTTGGAACACTTTAAACCACATATTAGGCCTACATGCAACACCTGCTATAGAATATATTATACGATCTTCAAGCTATCTTGTAGGCAGCACGTTTACCCTCCAGATCTAAACCTCCCCCTCCTTCGACGAGCTAATCTTATTGAGACAGTGGAGGATCCCCTAGCTAGCCTAGCCCGACGTTCTGGACTGCACGGACCAGAACACACATTGATCCGCCGGGGGGTGGGGGGGTCGTTCTTTTATCTTGGCATTATAAACACTTTGTGAACCACAACGGAAATGAACATGGCTCCTTTTAGTGTCGTTCATTTGACGTGTTTTGTAACAGCCACGCTGCCTATAAACCTCTAGAAATGTGGTCGGTAAAGTACTGTGAAATCTGATTTCCTCCCCTCATGTAAAGGATAAAAAACAAAACTACAACCTATGTGAACCACCAGAGCCATAGAGTAAAAGGGAGTTGCGCAAACTCAGTTCACTTCGTGGGGCCAGACCAATGGCGGCTCATCTACATAGACCTCTATTGAGAATGGGGACAACCGGAAGTCACGGAATGCATTGAAGGCTATGGGCTCATGCAAGTACACGAACCACGTGACCAGACTGCTTTCTGCCCCCTCAATATCGCAACTCTTCTCTAGATGGCCCTTTGAACCACTAACCACGCGCCGGGGCCCCGGCTAGGCTAGCTGTTTAGCTCGGCCTGCTTTTGCTATAAGCTAGGCAGGCAGAAAGCTTCTTTAAAGACAGCTATAATACAGACTATCACACAGCTAAATAAACGACATCGCGTGAACAAACCGAGCAAAAATAAAGCCAATAAGGCATTAATATTAACTATAAAGCAACCTTAGAGAGAACGGCAGTTAAAACACCAACAATAGCGCGAGGAGCCGGCCAGGTGGCTAGGCCAGAGCCGTGGAGTATAGACAGAGTTAGGACATGACCGTTCGATCCTATGGAAAAGTCCAATGGCAGATGCTCTACAGGACTTCTGTTGCCAACGGGGACAAGTCGTGCCTGGACTGATCATAAAAATGTATTGTTTAGTTGCAATAATACAGTGGTTTTCAACCATTTGGTATCAGGGCTGACTATGTATTCAGCACTTGAGCCACGGACCACCATTTGATGACATTTTGGCCCCACAGACCCAAAACTAAAGCTTTCTTGCTTGGCTGGATTTAAAATTTAAAAAACAAAAAAGGGCATTCATTCTCTAGTTGGGTAGACTTGTGCTAATGCCGATATTTTAACTCTGAGGGGTGTAAAATGCTCTCAAAGAGTTACTTCTGGTTAACCAACGTTACCCATCATTTAGAATAGATGGATCACCTGCAACCCTCTCACGGTCCTCTGGTGGTCCCCGGTCGGATCACTGGTTGAAAACCACCACAAATAGTACAAAACAAGCCTTATAGAGACTTTAGTTGTTACAATACAATACTTTAAAACAGATCCTTTTTAGCCGATCTCTTTGCAATCAATGCATTTCCAACTCCAGTCTGTCCCTATTCAGCCTACACGGAAAAGCAGCGCGAGCGCTGAGTTCTTGACCCCTCAATGTTGCCACTCTGACACAAGATGGCTCCGAGGCTAGGGTATTAGCACACCAACCGGAGCTAACGTGATGGTGGTGGTGGTGAAAGCGGGGAACAAAAGACGTCATTTTTAAAAGGCTTGTTCGTTACTTTTTTTTTTCTCCAAACCGACGCGGAGTTCTTCTTTCTTCTACAAACACATTAAAGCGACGTCAATGATCATAAGAATTAAAAAAAAAAAAAAAAACGTTTATTACCTTTTAGCTGCTGATAGTAAATCGTTTTAGTTGGGTTGGTGGAGGTTCCGAACTGGAGGAGGACAGAGTGAACGTTGCTGCTGCTTCTTCCTGCTGTCTGTCTCTCTGTCTGTCTCACACAGTCTCCGTCTGTCCGCTGTTCTCTCTCCACACGATGCTAATGATGCTAACTGGTTAGCATCTTAGAGTAACATAGAGCAGTATTCTGATTTTCCCTTCCACCCACTTGCATTAACTTGCTCACCTAGCGCATGAAGCAAACTTCCGGGTTGGAGCAGCAGCGTTGATGCATTGCGGTGGGCCGCTAGAACGCGCAGCACATGAACTCTCATGAACGCGACCGTGCGTGTGGGCGCGTGCGTGCGAGTGAATCATGGCCGCGCGTCGCTGACTCGCTGTATTTATTAAAGGCTACACTACACGGCTTGGCTAGCCGCCCGAGGAGACCTCTTTTCGGCTTAATTTTCGGAAATTGCCGCTTGAGCCTGTATGGAAGTCCACCATGAATGAATTAATAGCTATGCAACGACTATGGTTTTATAATTTATTACAGTATCATGTTTTAAAGCAGTGGTTTTCAACATTTCGCCCCCTGATATGAAATAGGGTCCACTATTTATTCAGCATTTGAGACACGGACCACCACTTGGTGGTCTGTGAGATTTCTTTTGTTTTTGTTTCTTTTTTTTTCTTCTTTGAGTCAATTCCGGCTGGATTTTAGAAACAAACATACAAATGACCATTCTTCTACATTCTCTAGTTCAGTGGTTTTCAACCTTTTTGATGCCAGGGCCCACCATTTATTCAGAATTTGAGCCACGGACCACCACTTGAAGACATTTTAGCCCCACAGACCCCAAAACTAAAGATTTATTTTGCTTTTGTCCATCTTCTAGTTGTGTAGACTTGGACTAATTCACATGCCGAATATTTTAACTCTTGAGAGTGTAAAAATGAAACCAAATGTACCCGCAAGGGTCCATTTGGTTTCATTCTTACGTTCTCAAGAGTTACATCTGGTTCGCCAACTTAGCTGGGGACCACCTGGCTGGAACCCTCTCAGGGACCACTGGTGGTCCCCGGACCACCTGTTGAAAACCCCTGCAGCTAATTGTGTAGACTTGGGCTAATTCAGATCATGAATATTTTAACTCAAACCAAATATTATGTGGTTTCATGAATATTTTAACATGAAACCAAATGGACCCTTGCACTTGCGGGTCCATCTGGTTTCATGCTTACACTCAAAGAGTTCACATCTGGTTAACTAACTTTTAACACACACACACACACACACACACACACACACACACACACACACACACACACACACACACACACACACACACACACACACACACACACACACACACACACACACACACACACACACACACACACACACGGCTGTCAAGGTTTAAGGAAATGTGCAAATTATGCACTGACCCCACCTAGTGCCCAAGTCTGTTCTAATATGTTCTAAATTCTAATGCTGTACATAAACAAATGCAAAGGTGATTTTTTGTGTTTAAAATAACATGATAAATATCCTGATAACATTTCCATAGACTAGTCACTAGACTGTTTGTTCATTAACAGGGTTGTATACAACTGTTTTTGCATTTGATTTTCATGCTGTTTGCTGTGTTCATTTTTTATTCAATGATGATTAATAGATTATTGTAAAAGGTAGGCTATTCATCTGTGACTGTCACAGATGCCAGTGTTTTAATGAAGAGGTTGGTTGGAAACCATTTTGATTATCTTGGTGAGCACATCAATACTAAATCTTATTCAGAGCAAAGCTTCCTTGGGTCAGTGATAACCACACTATATAGGCTAACCATGTTATAACTCAGGGGTCCCTGTTGGAGTTGGTCCTTGAAACTAAACAGATTGAGAATTGCTGCTAGAGCCATCAAAATCGATATTTGGGGGTCCCTCATTTTTTTTAATGGGATCCGTATGCTCATCCATGTCAATTTGGGGGTCCTTGGCATGAAAGCGTTTGGGAACCTCTGCCTTGCCTTGGGTGAAAACTCCCCTGGTAGTGTAATCACACTATTTTGGTGTTGACAATATTATTTATTTAAATCGACCTTCTTAAATATATTGTCCAAACAGAATAAATGTCATTACACCTAAACATGCTATGCATTAAGAGGAAAAATGATGATTTTCAGTGTTCTGGAACAAGACACATGGCTCTGTGCAGAACCACCACCACCACCACCAGCAGCAGCAGCAGCAGCAGCAGCAGCAGCAGCGAGCTGTCATTAGCCACTCTGCCCAGGGAGGGGACTTGCAAGACGGGTTAGATGGAGAGACATATGTATAGCAGAAAATGACTTTCGACTACTTGTAGGTTAGCAAACCAAGTGTTCACATGATTTTATATCCATTTCGATGCTAAATCTCCACTAATATTTCAGGTACAGCCGCTATTTAAAAAAAACGTTTTTAGAATTCGGAGTTCTACCGAAGCCCATTGTAAGTGAATGAGAAGTCCCAGGCAGTCAAAATGGATTAAGCTATCTTCGTAATATTAATACTTGGGCACCAACCAACTATTTTATAAGAACAATATCGATCTAACTAGCAGATTCGATGAGTTAGATATATTTTATATACACATATTATTGATAACTAAGCCAAAGTCCACCGCTGGCCGGTGTGTGCTGAGCGCACCGCTCCTCCACCTCAGAGCTGACAGTCAGAGCTCAGCTGGAAAGCTGCCTGGAGGGGGCGGGGCCTAATGCGCGTTCTCGCGGCCCATAGTTGCTCTAAACTGCATTCTCAACTTTGGCCACTATGTCTTTTTTGCTTCACTGTTTCCTACAGAAGTGGTCTCTGTATTTTATCTCTATGGTTAACACAGCGTTGGATGTGATGTGATGCTACCGCACTGCCTGGCCAATGCGCATGCGTCCAGGAAAATGTGCATGCGCACTAATAGAGCTGAGCAGTCCCACCTCCCTTGTGACGTCGCCCCTGTTCCAGAAATGCATCCCCCATTATTTTTTCCTTTTCGAAAAATGATTCATATGATTCATATACAACTACACAGCAGACAAAGCCAACTCGGCAACAAATCACGATAACACACACAATGATTTGGGACAATCATGTAATTTCTAAGATGAAAAACGGAAAAGAAATGTGTTGTATCCTGCCATTTTTTTTTTACTTCTTGCTAATTAGATATTGCATGATAATATTGTGGTGGTTGTCATGATTTGTCACGACCCGGGTTGGCTTTGTCTGCGTCGTAATCGTGTTTATAACAATTTTCGAAAAATATATGAGGAAAATGAATGAGGATTCCATTTCTGGTACACGGGCGACGTCATGGAAGGGGCGGGACTGCCCAGCTCTATACTACTGCTGAGAGCAGTGTTGCCAGAGAGCCCTCTAGTGTCAGAGTTGTGACATTGAGGGGTGAGACGATAAGCGCTCGAGCGCCAGTGTTCATGTAGCCCGAATAGGGACGAACTGGAGTTGAAGTTCAACGAGGGCAGCGCATATTAAAGAGCTATTTCTTGGCATGTTTGCAACATGCTAAGTGTTTTAAAGTATTAGAACTTAGTGACAACAGTAACAACAAGTCTAGACTCTCTGTAATGTTTATGTTGTTCATTAAAGCTGGACTGAATCCAATGCATGTCTGCCTACTTACTTACTTAAAGGTAGGGTAAGTGATTTGAAATTCATCCTGTAGTTCCAGCCTGGTGCACTAGGGGCGCCAAACAGTAGCTACACTATGTGAGCCTGCTGCTCGATCCTGATTG
>CM076988.1:11870200-11915200 GCA_039105355.1 Benthosema pterotum | reverse complement strand
AATAATGGTGGCGACATAAAATATTGACACCCTGCAGTAAGGGCTGTGTTTTAGTTATTTTGAGGGGAAAATGAAATCTCCCCTTCCATCCAAGCTGCACAGTGACTACTTTACATTATATCAAAGTTACATGTCGTCAAGTGTTTTCCAATGAAAAGATATCATGGAAATATTTGGAGAAATGGGAGGGGTGTACTCACTTTTGTGAGATACTGTATGTCCCTGTCTATCTACAATGATAGACTTGGCAACACTATTAGGTGCTGACTGATCAGAAATGAAATGAACAAGTGAAATGAAATGAACAAGTTGGCCACTATTGTAAACAAGTGTATGCTTAACTAGTGTGTCCAATCAGCTTTTTCAGATTTGATGCAGTTGTACTTAATTGTACTGTAATTCTCCAAGCTGTTATCAGTTTTGTAGCAGTATGTACTTGACTTGTACTGTAATTATCATCTCTGTTAATAAAAAAATCATTCATTCATTCATTCATTCATTCATTCATTCATTCAGAGAAGATATTCTCTGACTGACTATTAGTCACTGAACCGACTGGCAATCACTCTGAGCTGACGGTCAACCACTCTGAACTGTCAATCACCCTGAACTGTGCTCCCTGGACTTGACCTTTATAAAAAATAACTACAAGTGCCTTCTTTTGGCCAAAGAGGCCATTAGAAGTGCAGGGTTTATAGTTTAGGGTTTATTAGGGTGAGGTTTATTGGAACAGGTTTACTGTTGTAACTTATGAGCGTAGTTTTTTTTAGGGCTAAGGAGGATCTACTGTATTTGGGGATCCACATGCAATATCCTCACCGGTGGGCTGTGTTCCAAACGTTAGGAAACTCTCTGTCCTAGGGTTGATGGCACCAAAAAAGTGATTATTATGGTTCATGTTGAAGATAGTAAAATAATAAACATTACGGAGACAAAATCACCGCCGGCAACTTTAGTACGACTCTTTATTTTGAAAAAAAGAAAAGCTTTTTTTTTCACTTTAAACTTTGCCTTTTGACACAATCATCTCCTGTTTGACATATTTTTTTCTTTTAATTCATTTTTATAAATTAGAATGGTATATTATGCATGCAATACCGCATTAGCCGTTAAGGTTTCATCTCCCACAGAACGAAACAAAGAAAAGAAGAGGGGAAAAAAAAGTAAAGAAAAGAAAATATCAACACAAAATCCCCTTATAATAATAGTTCAGATGAAAGCTTCTTGGAAAAGGTGGAGTGGAGAATAGCCACAGCAGGAAGAGATGTATACACGGTTGCGGTTGCATAGTACAGTACGTGACGTTCCTCATTTTAAAACAGCATGCCGTTTTTTGTATTGCACATTACTGAAACTTTGTATGCTGGACCTTGCTGCTGTTCTAAAGTGTCCCACTCAATTTCAATGCGAGCACAAGTATACAGCAAATAGCATCTCTCAAAGACATTATGTACACGTATGTCATTTTGTTTATAAAAATAATCACCAGCAAATATTAATCTATCACCTTTTTTTTTCTCCTTATTGGGGTAAATGTATGTTTTTTTGTTTCTTTCTTATTTTGTGTTCTTTTTTCCCTCCTTTTTTTTCCTAAAAGAAAAAGAAAACGTCCTTGTGACGTATGATCAACAGAACTGTCGTTGGCCCAATGCTGTTAAATAAAAACAGGCTCACAATGATACTTTAGCTTTAGACATGTTGAATTGGGGGTAGGTTTGGCCTCTTAATTCTAAACAGAAAGACACAGTTTGTAAAAGACATATCTACACTTGTTCGAAGAACTGTTCCCGCTCTTCATCCCAGAAGGGCATTCAAAGGAGCAAAAAGTGGGTGGGTGGGTGGGGGTGACATTAATTTAATTTTATTTAAATTACTTTTAACTTCTGCAAAGTTCCATAGTGATGATCAAGCTCAAAGTTAAATGCCATACCCTCGGGAGAAAGGTTGATTTAAATCAGGGGCGTTTTTGCCATCAGGCAGACTAGGCAGTTGCCTAGGGGGAGAGTGCCATTTTACAGGAGATTTTCCCTGGAGCCCCCCCCTTACCAAATGGACCCTAACGGGTCCATTTGGTAAGGGGGGGGCTCCAGGGAAAATCGTGCCTAGGTCTCCAAATTGCTTAGAAACGCCACTGCCACACATGGCTGGGGAAAAGTGACTTAAATAAATAAATAAACACAACAAATTAAAAGCCTCTCTGATTGTCGTTGTGTATAAGCCAAGCTGAATCCTGGCTGGTTTAAGCCTGTTAGTACTTCTGTCGGCACCGCAGAGGAGCACAAATTATGCATTAGCATATTCAGTGTGATGCTCCCACCCTGACTTGGAATTGTAGGTGTTGATGCATTACATTTTATTTTACAGTTTCACCGAAAAACATTGTGAACATAGCAGATCTACAGGCCTCAGACTGCAAGTTGTTGTGAGCTTGTAGATTGGCTATTCTCACAATTGTGTACTCTTTCTTATAATTTTACATTTTGGCCAAGTTTGACTGGTTCAGTCAAGTTTGTCGATTACTATTGAACAGTCCTTTTTGAAAACCACTGATATAGCTGATCAACTGGCAAAAAGATTTGCTGTAGGCCTACCTACTGTAGACTGACAGAGAACACACCAAGGGTTAGGGTGAGCTTTGTTTTGAGTAAAGTAAAGAGGTCACCCACTTCATGCACACAGAGGGACTCTGGACTGCAGTGGGACGTGCACCTCTGTGTGTTTAAACAACCTGTACTATATTTATGGCCCATAAAACCATATACTGATTTAGATAATTTAGATTAGAGATAACAAGACAGTTGTTAAAATGAAGTCAAACGTTCACATGTTACTGTGACACACAAACATTTGCCCTAGTCGTGAAAAACACAATTTACTACCTAAAAGTACCAAAAGTAGAATTGAGCTTGTAGTTCTGCTATAGATTTAAATCTACAAAATGTATGGACTGAAGTGATTAATGTATGTTTTCCAAAGTAACTAATAACTAAAGCTTAAATGAATCTCTAGATCGATCAGGCCTGAACCAGCCGAGTGGTGCAGGCACATCGGGTGGTAACTGCTAACTGATACAGATTCATTTTGGTAACAATCGTACTGATGTTAAAGTAGCCTAGCCTACTGCATGCAAAATTCTGGTGTACCACCCATCTAGAGACTTCTGCAGGGTTGGCACCAGGGTCCAGCATTCATTCATAGTTTCCCAACATCTTGTATGTTTTAGTAATGCATAACATAGCTCACTGATTAAAAGTGTTGTGCCTTTGGCTTTGTTTTTCAAATAAAGCACCATCACTTAAGCTCACTATATGTAATAGTGTATATGTCATCTACCATATGTTTACAATCCATTTTCTATCATTTAATCAAGCTTTTTGTATTGTAAACACATTTGCCTGGTTCCATGGCTTGTTTAGTTTTATTTTGAAAAGGCAAAGGAAGTATAAGACATTGTGTAACTGTGTCACTGTACCACTATTACGTAACACGCAGAGGAGTGGTTAAATGGACTATAGATTCACAGTACACTCACACAAAAGCTTCTCATGCATGCAAACCGCTTCACTGCATGGCAATAATAATATAGAGAAATAGCAGGTAAAAATGCAATCCATATTTGGAAAGAATGGAAGTGAGACTCCAGAGCCGGTGAAAGCAGACATCAAAGGTAGAACTTTAAAACTTATCACTCTAACTAAAGATTTGGACACATTTTGAAAACACAGACCTGTGAATTGTGTTTTCAACCAGCATAGCACCTATTACGTACTCCTCTACTAATTATTTGAATGCTTTACTTTGTAGATTTAGATTATAAGTATGTTAATTAAGCACTTTCTTCACTTATGTTATACTAGATAATTTCTTTGCTTATGTTATACTATATCCAAAATGTTACAGTTAAGTATAGTATTCTCCTGACCCCACATTCCTCCTGGTGTGCTGGTTGTGCCTTGCATGGTTTCTGCTGCAATCTGTGTGTGAATACAAAGCGCCTTAGACAAAGGTGCTATACATGTACATGCAGTACAGACAGTAAGTGAACTTATGTTGATGTGCATTGGCATTTTGTAAAATTGTCAAAACTGTGTGTGTGTGTGTGTGTGTGTGTGTGTGTGCGTGTGCGTGCGTTTGTGCGTGTGTAGGGGTGGTTCCAGAATGGTTGCAGGGTACTCTGCTACGTAATGGACCAGGTCTGTTCTCGGTGGGAGACACCGCCTACAACCACTGGTTTGATGGCATGTCTCTGATCCACAGCTACACCTTCAAAGAGGGTATGTTGGAATTCTAGAACATAGATTTAATCCTAGATGTCACAGCCTCAGCCCCAGTATGTGCCACACCAACTCATCCACTGCTATTCAATCTTTCATATTTTTTATCTAGTAAAGGGCACTCTTATCGTCATTCACCACATTCCGTGCTCAACCAATCGAATCATCACGGTCTGTGCTACAAACACAAACACGGCTCATACACACATAGACACAAAGCTGTGCATGGGACTAGCAGTGGGACTAGTAGTAGTCTACATACCGGTAGAGCATAATAGGCTGTGGTCTGAAAGCTCAGAGCTCTGTGCTAGAGCCCACAGCTCTAGTACACTAGCCTCAACGACTTTACAGGTATTCACCTGTAAGAGTAAATTAAGTGTTGTTGTACTGTGTGTGTGTGTTTGTGTGTGTGTTTTAGGGGAGGTGTGGTACAGGAGTAAGTTCCTTCGTAGCGACACATACAAGAGGAACAGCAAAGCCAACAAGATCGTTGTGTGTGAGTTTGGAACCATGATCTACCCTGACCCCTGCAAAAACATCTTCTCCAGGTAGGCTACCGTACACATAATCAACCCTGACCCTTACGTCTTCTTCGGGTCCATATGTAACCCCAAGTGTGGTGTCTGCATCAGAGCTGGGTCAAATTACTATCACTTCCAGAGCCCGAACCTAAATTTCAAGCTTAACCAAAAGGCCCTACATTTAAACGAGGAATCTAACTGCTCAAGAAAGCAGTGGATGTCCGACCGCATGTTGGACTTTTGGTCGATTCTGCATGTGTATCCTGCTCTAAACGGTGTGTCCTTCCTTGTGCCAGGGCGTTTACCTACATGTGTAATGCCATCCCAGACTTCACGGACAACAACCTGATCAACATCATCCGCTACGGAGAGGATTACTACGCCTCTTCTGAGGTCAACTACATCAACCAGATAGACCCACACAGCTTGGACACCCTGGGCAGAGTGAGTTCCACACATACACACATACACAAATGCACATGTAGGCGTGAATCCATGTATATGCACACACGCACGCACGTGCACGCACGCGCACGCACGCACACACACACACACACACACACTTTAAATATCTGTATTGATGAAGTAAGACCAAGACAAATTGAGTACCCACCACCCACCAACTGTTTGTGGGAAACATCCCTCACTGCGTCGACGAGGACGAGCTCACCTACTACTTTAAGAAGTTTGGTAAAGTCCTGGATGTCGCCATCAGGAGTGGTAGGAGGCAGAACCCCAATTACAGCTACATAACTTTCGAAAATTCAAGGGCTGTACAGCAGGTCCTTACCTCTAAGACACCCATAATGTTGCGTGGTATTGAACTCAACGTGGAGCCAGTGAGGCCTTCAAGAAAGGGACCGCCGACCCACGTTACACCGCCATCTTGCAGGGAGAAGCCCACCGTGTGGGACAGACTGGGATAGGAAGAAGAAAAACTGAAGACAAAGTCCTATATGCTGTAATCCTCGTTTTTAAAGAAAGAAAATAAAAAAGGAAAAAAAAGAAAAAAAAATGTTTTAAAGAAAAAAAGGAAAAAAAGGGGGGAAAAAAGAAAAAAAGGGGGGGCCTAATGATTATCTGACTTCATAAGGCCAGTCAGTCTATGACAAATCATTTATGATGTTGCTAAGAATGGCGCCAGTAGTAGCCAAAATACAGTTTTAGTCCAGTCCAACCTTCATTCATGAGTTTAGGGCAGACCTACCAAATATGAGCATGCTGACACAAAGCATCATATATACGTATACACAGGGTTGCAGGGACATACAGGAGTCTCCATATATGGTCATTTTATTGCAGAATGCAATGTCAGACTAGGTCTTCTCCATAATGGAGATCTAAGAGTTTGAGGTCAGATGTAGCTGATCACAGTTGAGGTCACAGCTGTGATCTTCACGTTGGTGATATCAGGGAGGTTCCAAGGGGAAATGGCACCCAAAACGTCAATTTCAACTTTTAACTTGCAGCAACTTGCATGCAACATTACCTGATTGCTATTGACATGACACATAGGCCTACTGATTGGCTCTCATGGGTCTCATTTGTTGTCCTTTAGCGGTCATATTGAGGACCAACATAGCTTATATCGCCTATGTTGTTCCTCAACATGGCCACTAAAGAACTACAAACTACACCTCACTTGAACTGTAATACATCCCAAACTGATAAAAGAAGGTTACATTGTGGTCAGGCCAGATAAAGCTGAATGCACCTGTTTTGGAACATACAGAGAGAAAAGATAACATATGGATTACATCCATATGTACAGAACGTGATGATAGGAAGGACATAATTAACACCAATTGTGTGGTTTTATAACATTCTGTGAGCAAAACATACACCAATCTTCTCCAAATAGATATGCCAGTTCATGATGGCACCTTTCATACAAGCCACTTTACAAGAAAAATACTATGGATCTTTATATCTGTTTTGCATGTCATATATTATTCTTATAAATTACAACATTATATATGTTTCACTTTACAAAAAATACTATGGATCTTATATGTCAAGTCCACAATGCTTAAAAATGGCAGATCTGCAAGTTAACAATGTGTCACATCGGAAGTGCCTCTTAGCATGTAGATCGGTCAAAAACGAATCCATTGTGATGGTCTGTGTTCTTGGATCTTTACAATTCTCTATGTATGTACATACAACACATACAGGTTTCGTTATCTCGAGGATGTGCGCACTCTGACCCATCCCGTTGCAGTAAAGATATATTATAATTAGCACAGATTAGATAACATCATGTCATACATGACACCACTACGTAATTCTCTAAATGTTCTGATGAATTGAAAATGGAGGAATCAATCAATCAATCAATCCATCAATCAATCAATCAATCAATCAATCAATCAATCTCTGCTTCAACTTTAGCAGTGCTGATGCCTTCCTTGCTCAGCTCTTTCATTAATGCTCTGTTGTAAACACAGCAAAATTACAGGAACCACATCGCCATCAACCTGGCCACGGCCCACCCTCATTACGACGACGAAGGCAACACCTACAACATGGGCACCGCCATCATGGGCCTGGGGCGGCCCAAATACGTCATCTTCAAAGTCCCTAAAGACGCCTCGGGTATGAATTATAATCGGAATTATAATCCCTAGTTATAATTCTAGTTATAGAGAATAAGCATAATGTATTCATCCGTATTAGGCTTATTAGCCTGGGACCCGTTCAAAGCATGTCTGGTGGTCGTCCTGGTGCCCCCCCCCAATGGTGCCCTAGGCAACTGCCTAGTCTGCCTAATGGCAAAAACCTGGGTCTGTGGGGTCAGCAGCCATGATCTTCCTGGCCCTCCTCGGTCCTAGCCCCTCCTATAAACAGCTATAGTATATCCATTCTGTGTTAGCGCAAACATTAAAAGGAAATGAATGGATAATGTACATCAGGGAGATGTACAGGCCATGCAGGTAGATCACATGACAGTCCCCTAAAATGTAGGCCTATATAGATCTGTAACTTTTGAGAGCGGTAAAATGAAACTTACGGGTCCATTTGTGGACAAAAACGTGAAAATTATTAGCTTTGGGTGCAAGAAACTAAATTCAATATTTCATTATAAGTGCATTATTCTTAAACACCATAACAGTAAGTAACACCATCACCACTATTTCAAAGTCAGACTTTCTTGGGGGCCTTGAAATGGATTTTTTTTTACAATGTGTAGATCTTGTTGAGCCGGTCATTTTGAAAGTAGCTCTCAAGTCAAAAAAGTGTGGGCACTCCTGATGTAATGTTGGCATAATTAACAGTATTGTCTTGAGATTTATCTCCTGGAGGTGTAAAAATCGCTCCCTTGCTCCCTCTGAGAAACGGCAGATCTTTTAGAAAATACAAGCGCACCCCACCCAAGGAAGCCAGTCGATTTGACACATGGCTCGGGTGCATGCGGCAAAAAATATGGGAGGAATTAGGAACCGAAGAAAAGGGTTACGCTAGAAACAGTAATGAAGTGGTACAATAGTATTGTCTGGTTGCCTATGGCAACCACACTAACGGCCTACTTGTGCATGAGCGGAGCGAGCTATTACTTATGACATTGTCATAAAGCTCTCTCACTTACGTCACCATTACATCATTACCTAACATTACGCACCGATCGCCTTACTTGCGCCTGCTCCGCTCACATAATTACTTAATATTAATTTGGGAAAAATAATTGCCCACCCCTGCTCTAAGGCATGTTTCAAGGTTGGTATAAGCCTGAGGTAAATAACTGGTTAGACCAGAACTCGCTTCACGCGGGTGTGATTTTATATTCTGTTCTTCCAGACAAGGAGCGAGGCAAGCTGGCGCTGCGCAAGGTGGAGACGGTGTGCTCCATTCCGTTCCGCTCCATGCTTTACCCCAGCTACTACCACAGCTTCGGGATGACGGAGAACTACATTGTGTTCGTGGAGCAGCCCTTCAAGCTGGACATCCTGCGTCTGGCCACAGCCTACTTCAGGGGAGTCAACTGGGGCAGCTGTCTGAAGTATGACAAGGAGGACAACGTGAGGGCTTTCATTCTTCTGCTTCTTTTTCTTTAAAAGAGAATTCCACACCAAAACATATTGGGCATCAATCTACCTTCATCGCTGTGTCATCATATACTGTATATTGAAATTGATTTTTGTCATAGATGCCCTCTTTTCTACATTTCAGCCTTGAGGTCCCCATCCATAGTTTGCATAGGTGTAGTGGCCCAATTATCTTTTAGTGTGATGTGTGAAAAAAAATAAATTTGGACTGAAAATAGAAATTGACACATTAAAATAAAGACAACCTGCGGCCATGCAAACTGCATTGGAGGGAGGAGGACCTCAGGGTGAAATGTTGAAAAGGGGTCATTTATGACAGAAATCAAGGGCATTACTGTATGTATCATGTCACAGAAATCATGGTAGATAGATGGCGGGCCTGATGTCTGTCTGTCTGTGCTCCTGCAGACATGGTTCCACCTGGTGAACAGGAAGACGGGTAAGGCTGTGTCCACATCCTACCACGCCGACGCCATGGTGATGTTCCACCACGTCAACGCGTACGAGGAGGACGGCCACGTCGTCTTCGACATGATCACCTACAAGGACAGCAACCTGTACGACATGTTTTACATAGAGGTCAGTAACCTAACCACCAAAACAACCGATCTGATGTTTGTACAGTATGTAGGTATGATGTAACTGTACAGTTAGTATGTGGACCCAGGTGGGTCGTTTTGGTTTCGTTTGAATTGTGTTAGAACTAACATTCAATAGTGTATAGATGCAGTTACAGATATTAGAATGACTTTAGACGGAGTGTACTTGTGATACTTGATGACTACCTTGTGTTGTTCTTGTTTACTGTGAGTCACCGTAGATTAAGAGCGTATTGCCAAATGTCTAAATTATACAGAACATGAAACAGAAGACAGATGACTTCGTTGAAAGCAACAAGACCTTCTCTCCTCCCGTTGTCCAAAGATTCGTGCTGCCTGTCCATGTAGACCAGGTGAGACTTGCATATCACTCATGCACGCACACACACACACACACACACACACACACACACACACACACACACACACACACACACACACACACACACACACACACACACACACACACACACACACACACACACACACACACACAGTCTGTACTGCACCACTGGGTGTCCTCACTTAAAGTGGCATCGTACAGCAGCCTAAAAGGGCCATTCACACTGAGCACTAGATCTAGAACTACAGCTTACCAGGCCTTCAGTGTTGCTGAGCACCCAGCCTGCAACGCTCGATTTACGCAGTAGCGATTTGTCTTATTGTGTTATCAGTTATCGCTGCTTGCAGCTATGCGAATGTTGTTGTTGGCGTTGTTTTTTCAGGACAGTCCCGTGGACACCAACCTGGTGAGGTTGACAGACACCACAGCCCAGGCTGTCCTGCAGAAAGATGGCTCTGTGTACTGTACCGCTGACACTGTCTTTACAGGTATGATGATATTAAACTATGATCTACTGTACTCCCGAATCCTGATGACATCTTTACCGGTATTATATAAATATATATTACATGTAATGTAGAACGCAGTGGTCACAAGAAAAGTTATCATCAATGCTATCATGCTGTACATTTTGTAAAATACTAACATTATATCCTATGCTTTGGACCAGGGTTGGAGATGCCGGGCATCAACTATAAGTTCAATGGTAAAAAGTATCGCTACTTCTACGGATCCAGAGTGGAGTGGTCTCCTAACCCTAACAAGGTAATCGAACAAACTAGAATGAATGCAATTTTAGAATTGCAAAGTGGGGTTGCCCCGATGATATTGTAATCTGAGACCGAGATGCTAGCCCCACTGATGTTGTAATGGTGATGTGATGCTGCACTTGCCTCAACACTTGTGGCTCTGAGTCCTAAAGCTCTCCACCACTGTCTGGGTTTTCTAGGTTCATTCATTGAACCCTGTGGAGTAGAGCAACATACACATTCTCTGCCGATACATACAGTACCCCCTACTGACCTACCAATTTTTAAATGCTTTAGTTACGTCATCTAGAACAGTGGTTTCTCATTGGCTGGAAGTTTACAAAATAAATACTGTATTAAAGAAAAGTTTACAGAAATAAGTTTACAGCCATCACAATAAGATCCCCTTGGAAACCCCACTTATAATGCGAGGGGAGAGGGGTCAAAAAACATAAAAACTTGAAAACATTTAAGAAAAAATCTCATACAGAAGGCCAGAGCCAACCAGGGCCCACACAGCCCACCACAATCACTCCCCCCCTGACCCCTGAACTTGCCCCAAACCCATGAGAGTGGCCTTCTCTACCAGAAAAAAACATTGTAACTGTACCTGTATCTGTCCGTCTGTCATTGTCCAGATAGCAAAGGTGGACATATTGACGAGGGAACACAAGGAGTGGACTGCGGAGAAGTGCTTCCCGTCAGAGCCGGTGTTCGTGGCCTCGCCAGGAGCCGTGGAGGAAGACGACGGTAAGGAGGAGTTTGAGGTCTCGATGTTGGGTTTTCAACCAGTGGTCCGGGGACCACCAGTGGTCCTCGAGAGTTGCAGGTGGTCCCCAGCTAAATGATGAACAGTTGATTAACCAAATGTAACTCTTTGAGAGCATGAAAATGAGACCAAATGGACCCGCAAGGGTCCATTTGGTCTCATTTTCACGCTTTTTTGAGAGTTGACAGTGTTTTTTTACACTCTCAAGAGTTAAAATATTCATCATCTGAATGAAGTCTACCGTACACAACTAGAGAATGTTGAAGATCAACGGTCATTTTGATCTGTATGTTTGCCTATTTTGTTTCCCAACCTGGAATTGTGGACAAAAGCAAAATAAATCTTTACTCAAATGGTGGTCGGTGGCTCAAATGCTGAATAAATAGTGATCCCTGGGTATCAAAAAGGTTGAAAACCACTGCTCTATTGGTGTGTGAATGGGATCCACAATCTATGTAAAAGCACCCTGGATAAAGGCGATATATACATTATGAATGCATACCATTTACCCTTTAACAACACTGACTGCATGGCACTGCGCTGCAGGTGTGATCCTGTCTTCTGTGGTCTCCCCGGATCCGGAAATCGCCCCCTACCTGCTGATCCTGAACGCCAAGACCATGGAGGAGATTGCCCGAGCCTCGGTGGACACCACCGTCCACATGGACCTGCACGGCATGTTCATCCCTTCATAAGAAGGGACCACTGGGTCCCTGAGAGGATTCCAGGTGGTCCCCAGCTAAATGGAAAGTTGGTTGACCAGATCTCAACTCTTTGATCTCAACTCTTTGAAAGCGTAAACATGGAACCAAATGGACCCTTGCGGGTCCATTTGGTTTCATGTTTACACTCTCAAGAGTTAAAATATTCACCATGTGAATTAGCCCAATTCTCTAGCCAACTAGAGAATGTAGAAGATCAATGGTCATTTTGATCTGTATGTTTGACTGTTTTGTTTCTGAAATCCAGCCTGGTATTGTGCCTGGTATTGTGGACAAAAGCAAAATAAATCTTTTTGGGGTCTGTGGGGCTAAAATGCCATTAAACGGTGGTCTATGGCTTAAATGCTGAATAAATAGTGGGCCCTGGTATGAAAAAGGTTGAAAACCACTGAGCCTATTATTAACACCATCTCTGAGGAGAACAGAGCCTTCATTAGTATGGTACCTGTGAAGTAAGTATTGGAGCTGGCCCAATGTATTCCCAATATGGCTGAGGTGGCTGGGCATTGACTTATGCAGAGTGCGGCCATGTTGTCTTGTTGTTAAGAGTTTGGGAGCGCTTGTTTTCTGTAAAGCAACGTCCTGCCAGCGCTGCCTCCTGTAAAATACCATGGTAGGAATGAGTACATTGATTAGATTAGCAATGAGTAGATGATTTTGAAAGACAAGTGAGCACTATGATATAGAACGGTGTCACTAATTGCGAATGCAGTGAGAGAGATTACTATGTAAGCCAGGCAAAAATGTGTGTGTGTTATCCACATTACAGTATCAATGAGTCTGAAACATAACTGTGTGAGTGTACAGTATATTGAATAAAGAGATGATACTCACAAACATTTCAGATTATTTTATTAAAACTGGAGACTCCATAACATCAGCATTCACCACCTGCTATAGTCTGTATGAAACACTTTCTTTCTTTCTTTCTTTCTTTCTTTCTTTCTTTCTTTCTTTCTCATGCACCACAGGAACGGCAATTTACCGCGTCTCTCTCTCTCTCTCTCTCTCTCTCTTTCGTATGATTCAGTATAATCCAGTTAAATGTGTTAATTTAATCTTTAATACAGTATTCTCTTTTTAATGCCAGTCTAGTTTCCCACTACCAGTATGAACACCTTGGTAAATAAATACTATAAAACAAACACACCCTCGGCTCCCACAAAATAAGGGTGAAAAAAAAAAAGAAAACCAAAAGGTGATTATTTATGTCCAGTAATATAAAAATGATCGATAAAAACACTCCAATGTGTATTTACATTAAAACTATCCTGTAATGTAAGGAAATAAAACATGGCGTCATGTTCAGAGTCAGTTGGATTTATCTTGTTACTTTTAACACCTTTTCCTCTTTTTTAGGCTATTATAAATCTTTATTAATACTAAAAGGTCATACAGTAACTCATAGGGCTATGCCTGTACAAGTACATTTAATGTTGTAGTAGCAGTACTAGTTGTAGCCATTAGAATGAATATGTTGTACATTTTTACCTCTAAGCGAAACAATAGCCAACCATCGAGCGCACAATGCATCATGGGAGTAATGCACGGTGAGCTACGGGAAACATTTCATAAATGTTATTTTAATTATTTAACTTTTTCTTTATTCTTACTTTTTTTGCAACAACTATGCAACAATACAGTGTGTGTCTGAATATCAGTGTTGGCCAGAAACGTTAATGTAGGAGGAGTTTGGGTTGTGATGTCACTAAAATGTGGTTATTTTCATTGGGTTTTCATCTTTCAGGAAGATCAAAAATAAAGGGGTAAAATGACCACACCTGGGGGTCTATTATTAATGTAATGTAAACTCCATAGACACATGCAAAACAACAAAAATCACTGCACCCGTCTTTAACTTCTTATGATTTCGTCCCACCTATAAATGAATGGCTACTTGATCACACTACAGCGTTTCTCTGGTCTCTACGGCAATACAACACGACTCCCAGTGTCCATCACGCCCTACGGAGCACTGTAATGTTGACAAATAATAATTATAAAACATCTTGTGGACGCTGTGTGAATCAATAATCTCAAAAATGTCTGACGGAGCACACGCGGCGCAGACACAAGAAACTCAAACGTGGAGGAATTATGGATATAGAATGTGGCTCAGGAGGTAGAGAGGAAAAGGTTCCTCCTGGTTCGATACCGGGTGCGAACTCCCCCTGAGTTATTGTTAGTGTTGAAGTGTCCTTCAGCAAGACTCTGGACCCCCAAATCTTCCAAGTCTTGGCATGGTTTTCTGTAAATGTGTGCATGGTTGAATTTAAACTGCTTGGGTTAAGAGGTGCTATATAAATCATACCAATGCACCGTTTACCTTTTGATGGCGCGCCTGCCTTGTTTTAAATGTTTTTTTTTACTGCTGTGTTGACCTTACAAAGTGGGACTGAAACTACACATGCAATGATTCAAGATTATTTCGATTGATCTTTTTTCCTGCCCCGGATTGCCTTTGCGTCCTCAAAAGATTAAGAACACCTCAAAGGCAAAATGCCAGGGGCTGGTCACAAGACACGGTACGGACACCCCGAATGGTCGAAATGGCTCTGCTTTGCGATTGGCTGAGACAGAGAGCGGGGGTGGCAAAGGATCGCTGACTCGTTGTGCTTATTAAAACACTCCTTCCACCACTCCCGCCAAATTGGACAGTAGTCTCGTCAACGCGCACGGCCATTGGCTGCTCGCATTCCGAAGTATCAGAAACAAACTCTCCTGTTCAACCGTCCATCCTATAGGAACAAATAGGCTACAGCCAAGCCAAGAAGGTTGAGTCACGTCAGGCGTCTCTTTGCGACGCAATGATTTTTTCGGTTTGTGGTATACATTCTTGCCCACACCAGGATGGTAGTGTGATGAATGTAGAAAATTACAATTGGAAGGTTTCAATTATCCAGTGTTTTAGGGCCTGTGTCCATCAAACGTTTAGCACCACAGTGGATGTTTTGAATATTTTTTTTTACAATGTGAGCACCGTGTTGTAGGAGTGGGAGAAGTCGCTTATATTACAGCCTTAAAGGGCTGCCCCGATTTTCTAAAATTATTATTATTTTTTTAAATCCAGGTGCTCATATCTGACGTGTGTTCTTTATCGCGATGCGTCTTGTACCATGTAGATCTCGGATACACTTTGATGGACACACTGGCCTTACAGTGGTTGAGAGCCTGGTCTCTGCATGGACCCCTTATAGCTCAGCGGTTCTCAAACATGATCAAGTCAAGGACCCCCCAATTCAAATATTATTATTAGTTTTCTACTGTTTTGGATAATCCTCCCAACTATAGTTTGTGCTGACCATATAAGGAGTTCCTCCCTGTCAGCAGTGAGACACTGGGGTAAAAAAAAAATAGTTTCAGTTTGGGCTTGGAGACGAAAAGCCTTCAACCAATCAGGACGTGAGTTGCCTTCATCCAATCAGGATCAAGTGGGGGTGGGGCATGTGCTGTTGGCCTGTTGCACTTCCCTTCCATGTAGAGCGTGTGTATGTGCACATCCTGTTACCGGGGTGACTTTTTTTCCCTCCCCAAATCACTGAATGCTCCTCTAAGTTATACGTTTTCAGAAGTTTTCAGAATGTTCCAAGACCAGACATCCTAGCTTTGAATGTTCCTGTTTTCCGTCCGTCTTTGAGAACCACTGCCCCCCTCGCTGGGCTGGGGTCAGGCCAAGGCAGTTGCGGGCGACACGAGGAAGACCTCGTCAAAGTCCTCTGGTTCCTCCTCCTCTTGCTCCTCCTCCTCCTCCTCGCTGTCCCGTTCCAAGATGGCCGCCATGGGGAACCCGCCCCCCGCAGGCGGCAGCGCCAAGCGAAGCGCCGGCCGGCCGAGGAGGAGGAGCAGGACGGGGTCAGGGAGCGAGAAGAAGGCGGCGGGAGGGGAGGAGGGACTACTACCGCCACGGGAGAGGAGGAGGAGGCGGCGTGAGAAGAAGAAGGAGGAGGAGGATGGGTGTAGGGAGGTGGAGCGGCGTAGGAGGCGAAGGACAGCGAGGTGGAGAGGAGCGTGACCAGGTGGTGGTGGGTGGTGACGCGCAGGGACGACGGGTCGCGGGCGGCAGCGGCGGGTTTGTCCTCCGTCTCGCGGGTCAGGCTCGGGGCCGAATCGTCGGTCGAATCGCTGTCTGTTTCGGTATCGTAATATCGAAGGAAATCGAGGTCGGGTCCACAGCTGCTGCCCGGGACGGGGGTCGGCGCCCTCTGCAGGCGGGGAGGGGGAGGGGCGGAGCCGCCGCAGCGCAGCAGCTCGACGGCGGAGACGCGGGACGACGGCACGCAGCGGGAGCCTTTCCTCAGCAGCAGAGCCTTGAAGCTCTCGCTGCTGCTGCCGCCGGACTGCTGCAGGAACCTGGGGCCTGCCAGCAGGGGGTGGATGGAGGTCAGGAAGGGAGACGGGGCTCTGCTGGGAGGAGGACCCCCCCCACCGCCACCTGGGGTCGGCGGTGGGGTCGTGGTGGAGGAGGACGAGGAGGAGGACGAGGAGGAAGAGCGTTGTCGGTCGTCCTCGAGATCCCTCCTGCCCAGCATCTTCCTCTTTGACCTGGCAAGAGGAAAAATAGAGATGGACATTAAACGGAGGGGGAGGTTACATTACATGTAGTACACCCAGGGCAGCGATGGGCAACTTTGCTGATGGAGAGGGCCACTATAGTTCCACGCTCACTCTACAGGACTGCTGTAGTTCCACACTCACTCCAGAGGGTCACTATTGTTTCACACTCACTCCAGAGGGTCACTATTGTTTCACACTCACTCCAGAGGGTCACTATTGTTTCACACTCACTCCAGAGGGTCACTATTGTTTCACACTCACTCCAGAGGGTCACTATTGTTTCACACTCACTCCAGAGGGCCACTATAGTTCCACACTCACTCCTCACTTTGATGGACACACTGGCCTTACAGTGGTTGAGAGCCTGGTCTCTGTGTGGACCCCTTATAGTTCAGCGGCTCTCAAACATGATCAAGTCAAGGACTTGATCATGTTCATATTTATGAATTTGGCCACGGACGATTCCTGTCTGAAAATACTTTGTGCGTTGAGGACCTCCTCCCAGGAGGAGACAATTATTAAAGGTATATTTAGTGATTTCAAGCAGAGCTGCCGGAGCAGACAACCCGCAACACTCCATGTTAAAAAATATTCTTCCAGGTGCAAGGCTCAAAGATATACGTGGAAAACAGAGAAAATGCCAGCACTCATTAAATGTCCTTTCTAATGTTCTTTATTTACCTCACACAGCGAGCAGCAACGAACGCGTTTCGACCAGTGCGGTCTTCCTCAGCGTTGTCAATATGTCATATTTAGTGATTTCACTATAGTTCCACACTCACTCCAGAGGGCCAAGTTGCATATATTGTCGTTGCAAGAATCGCCAACAATTTCTTTTTAAACAATATGTTTTCATTAGGGCTGGTACTTGGCTGATTAATTAATAACAGGAATAATAAATAATGTGATTAAAGAAAATAACAGATACTAATAGATTTTGCACCACAGAACCTTTTTCACTGGATGAATTTCAGGCGTGGTGTAAACAGTAAACAGTAAACATTTGGATTCAGGAATCAGGGAAGGAGAACTGAAACGATGTTTGACGATCACTAGAGACAACAAGCATCCTATATAATAGGGCAGGGAACCACAGACACAAAAACTACACTCTTTCTATCCAGGGAACTACCATGTCCAGTCTGCCTAAGGAAAGACTGAGGAGCCAATCACAGCTTTTACCTGCCGGGTTCTGTTCAGGCAGTGCCTTCCCACACCGCACTGCTCCGGGTATGAGGTGGAGGGTGATGAAATGAAACACATTCATGAGATTTACAGTAAATGTTGTGTGTGTGTGTGTGTGTGTGTGTGTGTGTGTGTGTGTGTGTGTGTGTGTGTGTGTGTGTTGGGGGGGGTTGCTACCTGTGTATGACAGCAAACAGGTCCTCTGTAGTTCTGGGTCGACTGGAAGCCAAGACGTCCTCTGCAGATACATTACCAAACAGCTCCCCTAGAGGGAGACAAAGACAGGGACATAGGGAAACCGGCCTTTAGTTTACTAGCAACTTTTTTTATTTTCCTTTTGTTCTAACACATTTTCTCCACTATAAAAAAGCAGATACTGGGAGACCTCGGGGTGAAATGTAGAAAAGGGGACAAAAATCAAGAGCATTATGTCTCATGTCAACCAGCAACCACACCAAAACACATTGGATACCCAATGTGTTTTGGTGCGGATTCCTATTTCACTTTAAATTTTTGGGGGGTGATTTTATTCAGGCTCATGTGACCGCCAACGTTACTCCATTCAGTATTTAGATATTTTATATTCATCTTAGCAGACACCGACCCTTCCTATACAAACCCATTAAAACTTAAAACTTAATTTTAACAATGACAGATTCATCAAAAACACCCATTTTTTTCTGGTGACTGATATTGTGCTCCCAATATGTAAAATATTGTTTTGGAAAATGTAGAAGCACCTGTGCCACATAGGTGGTGGCCAAATGAATAAAACAAAGTTTAAAAAATAAATGAAAACAGTAAAGGACAAAGCATGACAAACAATTTTCAACAGAGGAAAAAGACAGGTGTTTTTGATTAATCTATTATGGTTAAAATAGAGTTTGAAGTTAGAATGGGTTTGTATAGGAAGGAGGGCGGGGCAGCTAAAATGAACATCAAATATAAGTAACATAGTAATATAAGTAATATAATATAAGAAATCTAGTAATGTTAAAACTGTCTGGGGTTGAGTAGTAGTAAACAACAAAAGTTTTTTTTTCTTTTTTTTTCTTTTTTTAAATATTCCTTTAAAATCTGAGCTTTTTATTGCTTATAGCCACTTTAGAGGGGAATTCCACCCATTTTTTACATTTTACTGTCATTAATATACCTTCAAGATGTTGCATGGACAATTGGATGAGAAAAATTCCCCCATTCTGTGTTTCTTAGAAGTGGAGGTCTGAAAAAACTCAATGACATGGCAAAACACAATCTGATAAATTGTTTTTTCACCATGTTAATGATTTTTCTTTCAGGACCTTTTTTTTTCTGAGAGTGTACAAATGGAATTTTCAAAAATGTCCTGAGAGAGTACAAATGGAACCAATTCCACCAAATGGACCCTAGAGCATCCATTTGGTGGAATTGGTGGAATTCCTCTAAGTAAAACATACGTGTGCGTCTCGGACCACTGGATGGTTTACCTTCACCAGGCCCGTGGTCTTTCCTCTCCGCTTCCTCCTTTTCCTCTCGGGGCTCCTCCTCGTCGTCGTCCTCTCGTATCAGCAGGTCCGGTAGAGACAGCGCCCCCTTCAGGCTCTCGCTGGACAGCAGGCTGCTCAGAGACTGCCTGCTCTGACCAATCAGATCGCAGGAGGAGGAGGAGGAGGCGTCGTCGTCGACGTCGTATGCTTCGCTGCTACTCTCCTCTTCCTCCTCCTCCTGTCGCTCCAGCCTCCCCCTCCTCCTCCTCAGCACTGCCTCCTCCTCCTCCTCCTCCGGCGCTTTTGTCTCCTCCGTCCTCATCTCGTCTATCTTTCTCTGCGAAGTCTCCTTCCTTTCTTCCGTCAGTCTCTCATCAGTCTCCCTTTCCTCCATCTTCTTCTCCTCCAACTTCTTCTGCTCCATCCTTATCCCTTCCATCTTTCTCTCTGCTATGTTTCTTTCTTCTGTCTTTCTTTGCTCTTCCATTCTGTCCTCCGCCCTCCTCTGCTCTACCTTCATTGTCCCGTCCACCTTGGTCTCCGCCTCGTCCCTTTCTTCCGTCTGTTCCTCTTCGACCTTCTTCCCGACCGCCTGTCGTTCTTCCATCTTCCTTTGCTCCTCCTCCGTCTCTCTCTCGCCGCTTCTCTTCTTCACCTCCTCCTTCTCCTCCTCCGTCGACGAGCACGCTGACGAGGAGGAGGTGGAGGATAGGGAGGACGAGGAGGAAGAGGACGAGCAGAGTGCTGTGGGTGGAGGCATCATGGCCAACTTCCTGTCCGCCACCCTCTTCTTTTTCTTCTTCTTCTTTTTCTTGTTGCTACTCCTCCCTTGGTTCTTCGGTTCCTCCAGCGCCCCCGTCGTGCCTCTCTCCTCAACCCTCTGCTGCCTCTCCTTCTTCTTCTCTTCCTCTTTCTCTTCTACAGCCCGTGTTCCCTCCTTTTCCTCCTCCTCTTCCTCCTCAGCCAGGGACGACCTCATGAAGCTCCTCTGAACCCTCCTCTCGGAGGTCACGTTGGTGTCCTCCGCCGCACCAGTCTGGGTGTTGTTGTTGTTAGACGTGGGGATGGACGGACAAGACGCTTCCGTCCGCCTGTGGGTCTCCGAGTCTTTGTTGGGGACAACGGCAACGACAACGTCCGTCTCGGCTTTGGCCATCGTTCGTTTGGGCGACGGAATCAGCAGCAGTTCGGGTTTCTTGTGTGGGATGGGAGGCTTCTGCCTCTGAGGAGAGGAAGAGGTGGTGACCGCCGGAGCGTGTGATTGAGATGGAGGAATGTGGGAGGCCCCTGGCGAAGGCTTGTCGCCCAACAAGGTGTTTGCCGAGTGCGCCGGCGAGGCCGAGGCGTGCTGTCTTGTTGTTGTCTGTTTTTTTCCAGAAGGTGAGGAGATCTCTGTTGCTGAAGGCGAGGTTTGCGTTGTTGTGTGTGCTGGAGAAACTGAGGTGTAAGTTTGAGAAGCCGAGACGAGATGTGCTGAGGAAGGTACGGTGTGTGTCGAGGGTTTCGTAGAAGGCATGGCGTTTGTCGTAGACACTGGAGAAGCTAACCTGTGCGCCGGAGTAGACGCTGTTTCTGTCAGAGAAGGTGCATCGGATGTAACAGCCTGGGTGTTAGGCCCGCTATTGGACGGCACACTGCCCTCAGAAATTCCTCTGGGAGTTCCTCTCGGCTTCTTCCACGGGTACTGTCTGGCCCCGGGAGACCTCAGTAGACCCAGCGCCTCCAGATCGGGTTTCTTGGGAAGGGCGGGTCTCTCCAGGGACCGCGCCTTTGCGGGAGAAGGCCGCGGCTTAGAGGCGGTGTTGCTGCTTGGTGGCGGGACGGCTCCTCCGTCCAGGGACCTCGCCTTCACCAGAGGACAACGGGCGAGCGGACGGTTGCCAGCAGGCCTAGGAGGAGGAGCATTGCTTTTGGTTGCATCGTGCACGTCTTTAGAAGCGTCTCGACGTGCCTCTTCTTTGCATTCTCTGTCTGAGAGCGTAAAGTACTGATCCTGGATTTGCCAGATGTCCTCCGCGATTTTCTGTTTCTCGGCTAGCGTGATCATCGTAGAGCCAGGCAGCGGCTGCCGCTGCGGGCACTCCTCTGGCAGCGGTGTCGGTGTTTCTTGTACGTTTGTGTTGATGTAGTTGGCATCGGCCTCAGGCTGTGTCACAGTGGAGAGTTTTACTTGTGGTTTATCAGGGGTAGCAGCCAGGCTGTCGGTTAGCACAGCGCTATCAGGGCTAGCAGGTAGACTATCGACTTTGTCTGGTAGACTGCTGTTGGCTAGCATAGCATACACCTCCTCCTCCTCATTGTCCCGAGGAGTGTCATCACAGGTCAGACTCGGTTCGGAGCTTTGCTGCATAGTTTGGCTGGCATCGGCGCTAACATTAGCACTCGCGGGGCTCTGGGCAACAGCATCCTCAGACGTATTTTCAGAGCCGTTGCTCGTTGCCGCTCGACTAGCCTCCGGAGCTGGCTTCTGGCTCGCGGCTAGCGCTGGGCGCTGGACATTAGCGCCAGCCGTCGTAGCGTCGGTTAGCACGGCCCCGGCGAGCAGGCCCGGCTGTTTCTTGACGGCGCGGAGCCGGATCCCGTGAAGCGCCTCGGCGGTGACCAGGGGACGAGCGGGAGGGCTTCCCGGGCTGTGACCGAGACGAGGGGGGAGCGGGGGAGGGGACTGGACGAGGGAGTGGGAGTGGGAGGAGCCGCCAGTGGGGAGGAGGAGGGGAGGCGGAGGAGGAGCCTCGCAGTTGTCCGAAGAAGCGGTGGGAGGGAGGGTGCGCGACGAGCGCCTGAGGGCGTGGGAGTAAGGGGGCGGAGCGGCCGGGCGAGGGGACGTCGGAGGTGGAGGAGGGGGGGAGGTCTGTGAAGATGGTGGAGGAGAGCCGATGGACAGTTTGGGGGCAGTAGGAGGAGGAGGAGGAGGCGTCATGGTGGGGAGGGAGGAATGTCGGACGTGGTGGCTCTTCCCCGGCAGAGGGGGAGGCGGCGGGGGCGGCGGGTGGTGGTGGTGGTGCTTGGCGATGACGGAGGACGACTCCGAGTAGGAGGACGAGGCGCAGGAGGAGAGGGAGGAGGTGGAGGAGAAGGACGAGGAGGTCAGGGAGGACTTCCTCTCCGGCACGGCGGGCTTCGGGGGCTTGGTGTTAGCGGCGGGCCTCAGAGGCTTAACGTTGACGACAACCCCTGAGGTCCCCCCGTCCCCCCGGGTGGGCGTGGAGGCGGCGGAGGAGGACGTGCCGCCGCCACAGAGGGGAGAGGAGGGAGAGGAAGGGGTGAGGGCGGGGGAGGACAGCGGCGGCGTGTTGGACTGACTGGAGTAGCCGCTGGAGGGCGAGGTGAGGCGCTGCAGGCCGCAGCCCGGCGACGAGGCACCGTCCCTGGGCTCCAGGGCCAGGCTGAGACCCTCCTGGACCTTCTGGGTGCGGGACGCGGAGGAGGAGGAGGAGGAGGCGGGCAGAGAAGTAGGAGGAGGAGGTTTAGGGGCCGTCTGCGGCGGCAGGGGCCGGGGGGAGTCCGGCGGCTCCTTGACGGGGGAGCAGCTCGGCGCGGCGAAGGTGCTGACCGTGCCGCAGTTGACGCCGCTGGGCGGGCGGCCCCGCGGCACCCAGGGGTCGCCAAAGGGGGCGACGACGGCGGTGGGAGGCGGCGGCTTCTTCTGCTGAAGAGGTCTCGGCGGTGGTGGTCCCGACGACGGACCTCCTCCTCCTCCTTCGCCCCTCCTCAGGGAGTCGCAGCGGCGGGGAGGTGGAGGGGCGCGCTTGGCCTTGCGGAAGAGGATGCTGCGGGGCGTGCCGCTGCGCGCCCCGCTGCCGCCACCGCAGGAGGAGGAGGAGGAGTTAGTGCGGGCGTACGAGGTCCTGGGCGGCCGGTTCGAATCCTCCTCCGAGCACAGCGAGCTGCAGTCGGTGCGAGACGAGGGAGACGAGAGGAGGAGCGGGTCGCAGCTCCAGCCCTCCCCAGGACCTGTATAGGAATGGGAATAATCATCGATTAATGATAGTTGCTATGATAGCTTGAATGATAGCTGGTTATCGATCAATTATTCAATAAGTAATGTTTAAAAATAATTTAAAGGTCATTGCGCACCAGTATGTTTTTCAGAACGAACACTGGATTCGAAATCCAAATAAATTTGACCCTAATCTGAAAGCTATTTACGGATGTGAAATTTGGCGGCGTCGTGGATCCGGTTTTCGGCCTGAAAAATGAACCGGTTTGCAATGACCTTAAGAATCATGAAAATATAGACAGGCTGATATAGTGAAAGACTACAAAAGGCATATTATATTACTGAATCAAATATTCATGTGACGATTTATAATACAGTGCTAGGCAAAGGCATATTTCTATTAGATAGAGAATCAAATGAAATGTAGGCAGGCTGTCTTGGCTTGTTTATCACATCACATAGAAATGCAGACGCCTTTTGATTAATTATTAACAGTTACATTTTTTGAAAGTTATTTTGTGAAAAACGTATTGGCTGTTAACCCCTACCCCACAATAAGCTTAGAATGGGGCATGGGATGTTGTTCAAAATCGCTTATTTCCATCGCTTTGAAATGCAATTTCTGGTATCCTCTCTTCATAATGTCAACTACTGGTATATGTACTGTTCCGTAGTTATATATTCCGACGTTTGTCATGCTACACATACTGTTGACATTATGAAGAGAGGATGCCAAACAGTTGCATTTTGGAGCAATGGAAACAGCACGGCACTGAGTGGTGCGCTATGAGATTGTAAATATGTTTCATATTTTTGAACAATTGTGGCGGCACAACGTGGCTTACCGGGGGCGTAGCCGGTAGCCTCCTGCGCCAGGAGGCTGCTCCAGTCGGCTCCCTCTCCCCCCGTGGTGGTGGAGCTGCTGGGGGACAGAGGGGTGTAGTCCCAGCAGCTCTCCCCAGGAACACTGCTGCTCCCCTGGGGGGAGGAGGAGGTCTGGTCGTGGTGGTGGTGGTGGGGTTCCAGCTCCAGCACCTCCAGGTAGCTGATCTCGGAGCTGTCGCTGGGGTAGGACCACTCCTCCGCCTCGTGGGGAGGCCTGGGGGGCACCAGGAGGTGGTGGTGGTGGTCCGACCGGGGGGAGGAGGGGGAGGAGGAGAGGGGAGACGGCTGGGGGGGCGCCGAGGGGTCAAAGGGCAGCAGGGGCAGCAGGTCGCTGGGGTAGGCCTGGAGGTCCTGCAGGCGGTGGGGAGAGTCGCCCGCCTGGAAGGGGAGAGAGAGAGACTACATTAGGATTGTGGCTTTTCAGAATGCAACACGCAAAAATTTCACACTGACGACTACTGTATAGACGAGGTCTATAGAGCTGGGCAGTTCCGCCCCCTTGTGACGTCGCTCTTGTTCCAGAAATGGATTCATTTTCATCATAGATTTTTCGAAAATGATCTCTATAAAGACGACTACGCCTTGGACAAAGCCAACTCGGGTTTGTTGTCAACATGACAACACACACAATGTTTTGAAGCAAAATAATTTCTAAGAAGAAAATCGAAACAAAGTCTTGTATCCTGCCGTTTTTTCTCTCGCTAATTAGATATTGCACGATAATATTGTGTGTGTCGCAGCTGTCGCCCCTCTCGTGACAGGGGCGGGACTACTCAGCTCTATAGTGTAGTCTGGTCGCGACCACTTACATGTACATGTAGATTAGTAATCCTGACCTATAAAATCGTTGCAACCTGATCTCGACCACAAGCCCCTATAGCTGGGAATAGGTCGAGACCTGGTCGTTGGTGGACCTATCTCCAGAAATCGCTAAAATAGCCGATCTACATGCTTACGGTGTGTAAAAATATGTATTATACGGCTATTCAGAAATAATCTACATGCCATAATTAATCGATTGGAATGGACTAACAGATGTCTATACTTCTTATAACCGTAACTAAATAGCACACTGGGCCAAGACCTATGCTACAACGTACTGTAGATGTATGGGTAGAATAGGATACTGTGATTTTGCCTTTACATTCTCTTTACAATGTCTGTGAATGAAACAAAAACGCATATAGGTGAAATACATATGCTGGATTTTCTGAACACACTTCCTGCCTTACATGGTGACCAGGCTTTTCTCTTGGCAGATGCGTTAGGCTGGGACCGAGGCGGGCTGGGACTAACTAACCAGAGAGTAGGACGACGTCTCGCTGAGCGTCCTGTAGGCGGCGACGGCGTTATCGTCGTCCCGGTCCCGGTCGGGAGAGGGGCTGCGGAGGATGCAGGGGTTGGGGGTGAGGGTGGGGCTGAGGGACGCCATGAGGCTGGAGATGCCTCCCTCCCCCCGCTGGGCTCTGATGCGTCTCCTCGGCTTCTGCCCCTCCTGGCGGGAGGGTGCCACTGCGGCGGTGGCAACGCTGGCGGCGGCATACTGGACCTCTTCTACTGCAGCCTCTGACCTGCACTGCTGAGAGGCTGATGGCGTTTCACTGTGCCGCCTGTAGGGGGAGCCGTCACTGTCGTCGAAGTCCTGGATCGCGGTGTCATACTTAGAGGCTTGTAAAAAAAAAAAGGTATATTTGCTCATTTCAATAAATTCAAATATTGTTATTTTTGTCTTCTTTTTTTGGATAATCCTCCCTTCTATAGTGTTTGCTGCCGACCGTACAAGAAGTTTCACCTGTCCCCAGTGAGCCCCTGGGGTCATAAAATCCTAGTTACAGTCAGCATGAGAGTTGCCCTCCTCCAATCAGGATCGAGGATTATGTGGGTGGGCCTAGAGTACTATAAGAGAGAGTAGTGACACTCCTGTTGACTCCCAATGCCATGGCTGAACAGAGACGTCTATTGAGACCACTCTGGCCATTGACAGCAGATCGCACGTTCGCAGTTAAATTGGCGAAATTACGGCATTTTAGGACATTTTAACATGTGCTGTTGGCCTGTTGCACCCCCCCCCCCCCCCCCCCACACTGTAGAGTGTATGCATGTGCACATCTTGCTTCACAGGGAACCGAAAGGGGCTTCCAATTGAGTAATATGGGCTCCTTTAACAGTTTAACTCCCATTTGCGAGTTACACAAGTTAATTGTACAACAATTACTACTACACAGAAATGGAGGCGCGTGTTGATGATGTCACTGTTTAATAGGTCAGTCGCGTCATTACAACAAGCGATTACACCATTTTAAAGTGGATCTTCATGACAAATACCTCAGTGGTCAGTGCAGACGCAGAGGCTGATCAAATGGAACTTTAAAGTTTCGCAGTCTAGACTCTAGACCAAACGATGGTCGTAAAAAACAGTCAACCTGTTAATTATGGGCAGTGGTGGGAAAAACGTACTCAAACATTTTACCTAAAGGGACACTTTAGCCATCTGATCTTATTGGAATGATGTTTGGAAGACAAGAAACACATTCTTAGGAATTTGTTTATCTGGGCATATGTGAAGTGTACTTCACTTCACCACTTCACCTTGGGATTCGAACCTTGTTTTCTACAGTATCAGGTGGAAAGATCTCAACCGCTAGCCTAAATGGAATCCTTAATACGATGACCTCATACCCAGCTCTCTGGTGATGTCATCGGGTATCTCATTATAATAATGGTGATGTCATACCCATCTCTCTGGTGATGTCACCGGGTATCTCATTACAATAATAGTGATGTCATACCCAGCTCTCTGGTGATGTCACCGGGTATCTCATTACAATAATAGTGATGTCATACCCAGCTCTCTGGTGATGTCATCGGGTATCTCATTATAATAATAGTGATGTGCACCCATCTCTTTGGTGATGTCACCGGTATCTCATTACAATAATGGTGATGTCATACCCAGCTCTCTGGTGATGTAACCGGGTATATCATTACAATAATGGTGATGTCATACCCAGCTCTCTGGTGATGTCACCGGGTATATCATTACAATAATGGTGATGTCATACCCAGCTCTCTGGTGATGTCATCGGGTATCTCATTACAATAATGGTGATGTCATACCCAGCTCTCTGGTGATGTCATTGGGTATCTCATTATAATAATGGTGATGTCATACCCAGCTCTCTGGTGATGTCATCGGGTATTCCAGTGATAGTCTGGCGTCGGCAGCTGGGCCTGCGTGGTCGTCGTGGCAACGTCTCTGTGTACGACAACACTCGGCGGAAACTGGCCTGCCGCTCAAAACTCTCACCTGCACATATGCACGCACGCACACGCACACGCACACGCACACGCACACACACACACACACACACACACACACACACACACACACACACACACACACACACAAAACACCCGCCCCGCCATACAGTGAAGCCACAGTTCACATCTTAGATTGTGGCATTCTTATCTCAACTGTTTTACAAAATAGAGAAGTCCAAACTCATCTAAACACCCTATATCACATGTGTCAAAGTCAAGGAGATGATTTAATCCGGCCCCAGGCTTGTAGAGCAAAACTGTCTGAGTCTATTAAAAAAAGTCTCTAGCACGTTCCTATCAAAAGTTATGGTCGTTTAAAGAAATGCTTTTGAGCTCTCTTCTGGACAGCATGGAATGCATGTTGTCCAGCAGGGGGAGTTGTTTACCCAGGCTAGGCTGCTGGCGCTGCAAAGTGAGAACTATACTTCAGCAGTACAAGGGTGTGTAACCGAGAGAACTATACTTCAGCAGTACAAGGGTGTGTAACCGAGAGAACTATACTTCAGCAGTACAAGGGTGTGTAACCGAGAACTATACTTCAGCAGTACAAGAGTGTATAACCGAGAACTATACTTCAGCAGTACAAGGGTGTATAACCGAGAACTATACTTCAGCCGTACTAGGGTGTGTAACCGAGAACTATACTTAGTTAACTACACATACTTACTTAAATTTAGTACTTGAAATTTAAATGCTATTTTCGTATGGTTTATTGATGCTCTGTAAATAAAAATAGCATCTTTCATAGCAAATGTCTTAATCTAGGCTACAAGTATAAAACCAATAATGAAAGTCATTAATATATATTAATAGCTATTCTTAATAATAAATATGACTTGTGTGATATACTGTATAGAAGTAATGGCTGTGTACGTAAACATGCGTGTGCCGTGCATGCTTGCGGTCTGCGACTGGTTGCACCGCGGCGCTCCGGCCCCCATGAAGTCACATTAAGTCCAATGCGGCCCCCACCCCAAATGACTTTGACACCACTGCCCTATATAAACATGCACAAGGATACATACATCATCATCATACAGTACCATGGATACATAATGTATGCTTCTAGTAGAGATGAGATTTCCAGAACAAGTGCTTTTGAGTAGTAGAAATTTAACACTTCCTCCGCTTGAGATATTTTTCTGCACTTCCACTCCAATACATCACAGAGGCAAGTATTGTAAATGGTGCATTTATATAGATCCTTTACATAGATTGTACATCCCACCAATGGCGGCAGAAACCATGCAAGGTACTGACCACACATAAGGAGCAAATCGGAGTTAAGTGTCTTGCTCAGGGACACATTGACACTAACTCTGGGGAAACCTGGGTTCAAACCGGCAACCTTGCGGTAGCCACCCAGTGACCCCTGAGCCACCGCCGCCCCGTATGTACAGTATGTTTATCCACTACAGACATCTCAGCCATTCGGCCACAGCTGGAGCTACAATCTCACAACGTGTTGCAACTTGTAGATTGCAATTTTCTATATTTTCCCAAAATTCGTAAATCATTTGATCATATACATTTGAAAACTTGAAATGTGACATTCTGCACTATGGATACTTTTTACTTTGTGTACATTTTAAGGTACAGGGTGTAGTATTGTACTTTATTCGCCGCTGGGTGCGTGCTTGTGCACGTGTGCGTTTGTGCATGTATGTATGTGTGTATGTGTATGCATGCGGGCGTGTATGTGTGTGCGCGGCCGTGCATGTCTATACCTGTCACATTGATGGCCACTATGTCGGCAGGGACAGACTGAGCCTGTTGCCTCATCTTCTCCTCCGGGGTGGGCAGCCGCGGGCGTGGCACAAACGCCATCGTCTCCCCCCCGCCGACTGACAGCGAGAAGGCCCCGCCCCCCGCCGCTGCTTCCGCCTCTGACGCTGCCATGGCATCATCACATCCATACGTAGCGATGTCTTCGCTGCTGTACGTGATGTCACAGGGGTTTATGAGTGGCGTCAGCGGTCGAGGTGGCGCCGCCGCAGCGGCCGCGAAGAAAAACCTCTCGTCATCCTCCGAGGAAACCGAGGACTGTATGGGAGAGCGAAGATGGCATTAAACTAGTTACTAATTTAATCAAAGACTACATTAGTAACTAGTTGTGTAGACCGGTAACATTGGAAGCTGGGAAATCAATGCCCCTTTGCAATACTTGTTGTACCCATGTCAGAGTTAAGCAATATTCGACAACAGGTCGTTTTGAAGACCTAATCTGATTGGTTTCACATGCATTCTGGCTGGGAATCTGTTTTCATTCAGATCAGGATTCCATTTTTGAAGAGTATTGAAAAGAAATGTGTTTTTTATGCTGCAAAAAGAAAAACAGAAAACATAGTTCAGAAAACATACTGTAGTTCAAGCTTTAGAAGACCAAGACCGAATCAAAGCAGCTGTGTTTTCTCTAGGCTAGCTAGTCTCTTGAGACACGTGTGGTTGTAGTGACATCTGTCATGGAAAAAAGATATTTTTTAAGAGTTTCAACTATTTCATGGCTAACGATAGTTCAGCTCAGGCCAACATTCACTACCATTCTATTAGGTGGTAGAAGAAGGCCGCCAACTATGATGCCTCAAAGCAGTAGCTGCTGCTGCTGATATCATGAATAAGATCATCATCATAATCATCGAGTGTGACCGTACATTTCACACATACGGTCACAGTGCTGTTGAGCCACTAAACACAGTCGCTTTGTTCATCTACTGCCATCTGAACTGCATTAACCCCAAAACGGACTAGAAATGCCTCAACAACAGCTTTCCTTTTCTTCACAATGCATTGTGGCTGAATGGAAAGCCAAAGCAAACATGGCGCCGTGGATCGACGTCAACATTAAAGGCACGGTGACTCAATGCTGTATGTCTATCATTAAAGGTGCTCTAAAAAGATGTTAAAGGCGTACTTGGCAAGTCAAAAGTGCCGTTAGCAAGGACTGAGTTAAGGGTAACAAACCAGAAGAATAACAACAAAAGACTCTTGTAGCTTTTATTGAGAAAAAATGGTTTGAGGGAATAGGAAGACTACCAAACAATACTACTACAAGATGTAGCGATATCATCGGATCCCGACTGGTTCATAAATCTGAAAAATAATGCAAGGTAGTAAGGCATTGGACCCATTTATTTCCAGTACAGCTCTCGTATTCCGATCCTATTCCAGCTGGCAGATGTACAGCATGCGCTGAGGCAAACTAACTGCCGTTTGATGTAATGCATTTGAAGTCAAGGACAGACAGACGTTGTTAAATAATTAAGTTAAAGTCAGAGTTAAGTGTTTGCCTGGAAAGCCTGACCAGGCTGTGAATGGACTATACAGTCTGGTTTACTGACCCTGCTTGTTTAAAACAGCCTTTTGCAAACCTTTTCATGTCAAGGACCGCCATTATCAACTCAACTATATTTTGCATTTTTATCACCCGGTTCCAATTCCTAATGTGATCCTGGGCTCTACACACCAAACCTGGGGAAGCAGTGGACTGGAACCATGCTTCCTTTAATGCATGAGGAGTCCAAGCCGCTTTCTTTTCACCTGACAGTGGGGAGTTTCCCTAGTTGGACGTAGCGTGTGGAAAGTTCCTGTCCCCTCCATCAGGCGCCCCGGCTGGCCAGGGGGAGGTACTTTAGAGCCAAGGATTACTGCATGTTTTGTGAGTGTCTACCCAGGTGGACATGGGGAAAACCAGAAAATGCCACCATAACACCAAAGAAGAAGAACCAGGACACGTTTAACAACAGAACACTCTCCATTCAGTTCCCACACATTGAAAACCAATATCAATACACAAGATGTCTGCTGCCAGCCTGCAAATGACGTTATTACTCAAGGGCCTACTGAGGTACTTATGAGGTGATTATGTTTGGATTACACACCATATGGTTGTTAAAATTATATTGTTCATTTTTGTGTGGGAGAATAATTCCATCCACCTTCGGAAGGACAGCTCACTGTTCCCATTCAGGAGGGAACATTTGCCTGATATATGGCTATTTTTGACAAAGAGACTTGGTAGAGTAGCTGACGGTTGTAAGTGAAGTCCCATTTCACTGATACTAGACTGGCTCTAAGTGGTTAATCATGTTAAACTTGATGTCTTGAAGTAGACGTTTCAGATGCCTTCCTGTCCAAGGTTGTGCTGAGGTCACTGGAGTGTTTGATGTCTGGCACAGGGTCTGAGTACATATGGCTTCCATGAACTTAAAAAACAGTTTTTGTGCTCTGTGTGACGTGATGCTTTTTTTTGACTGTTATTCAATAGCTCGGCTTGTATTTTTCGGCGACGGCAAGCTTTTCCGGGAAGCAGACCATCGTGGCATTATCAAGCATGGGCAGAGCTTCAATATCTATTCAGCATTTGAGCAACGTACCACCCTTTAGATGAGACTTCGGGGCCTCTCAGACCCAAGGCTTAAGGATATTTTTCAAAGATTTTTCTAGATTTTGTCCACAATTACATGCTGTATTGATATTGGCACCATAGAAGACTCAATTATACTCAATTATAAATTGAGTAATGCATACGTTTAACACCAAGTTAACTCTTCAGCCATGCCAATTTAATTTTACACTCGCACACTTTAAAGATCTATAAGGGTCCATTTAGTTACCAAGCCTCCATTATTTAGCTGGGGACCACCTGGAACACCCCTCAAGGAGCACTGGTGGTCCCCAGGCCACAAGGTTGAAACCCACTCTCTCTCTAGTTACTAGTCTAATCCACTTTACTACAGTCTAGTGTGGGACACTCTACATCTAATCCTACTGCAATACCTTTCTCCTCCAGGGCAGATAGTGGCAGCACACAGAAAAGCAAGAATGAGAGAAGCTGTCCAACAACAGCCTCTGAAAGGAGGTGAAGAATAAGATGAAGATGATGATGGAAGGATGAACAGAGAGGACGGGTGAGAGAAGGAGAAAAGAGGACAAAATGAAATCAAACATGGCATTAATAAGACAGAGAGAGTGAGAGATGTGATGCTTTGAGTGTAACATGGCCGGTTTGTCGTGAGAGATTAGTGATCATAGAAACTGATGATGATGAAAACCGTGTTAATGACAGAACTGTGTGGACACGATTTTAGATAATGAACATTATTTTCTTTGCATAATGAGGATATAAAACCAACCAGTGTTGGGCAGTAACGGATTACATATTACTGTAATATTATTGTCTTTTGCAGCATATTACCCATTCTGCCAAAATGGGTGATATGTGCTCTGCCAAAACACGCCTCATTACTTATTACAAATGAGCTTGTTGCCGCAAGATGTAAAAACAGAACGGATTTAGAAGCTATCCACAGATAACACCAGAGACATGCAGTAGTTTATGAGCCTGATTGATAAGGTTGCTCGTTATCAATAAATGAATGAGCTCCATGACTACTGGTAGAAAACGGTATAGATAAAACCACCAGTACTGGAGGTCCTGGTAGGAGATAAAAAACAAGTCCTGGTAGAGGTTAATGCATGTGTGTTCATGTGACCTTGTTAAGTCTCTGTCTAGTGAGTGTGAATCTCAACATATGCTTATTAATATTCATGAGCTCTAATTGGGTGAGTCAACTTCTGCATTTGCCCAAGGGGAAAATATGAGCTAGAAATACCACAATAGTGTACCTTGGCAATTAACCATGTAAAGGGTAAGGGTCCATTTAGTTACCAGCTCTCCATAATTTAGCTGGGGACCACCTGGAACACCCCTCGAGTTCTAATTTGAAATCTGTGTTCTGAGTTCTGAGTTGAAACTGTAGTCGCAGTGTAACACGATTTGAGCTTGTATCTGCTATTTTTGCTACTTTTGTGTGGCATAGAATGACAAAGTAGGGCATTCATTATACAAAAACAGGTTACATTATGGAGGTACAAGTGCTAAAAGTATTATGGAGTGTGTGTGGAACTATAGTGGTCCTCTGGAGTGAGTGTGGAACTATAGTGGTCCTCTGGAGTGAGTGTGGAACTATAGTGGTCCTCAGGAGTGAGTGTGGAACTATAGTGGTCCTCTGGAGTGAGTGTGGAACTATAGTGGTCCTCTGGAGTGAGTGTGGAACTATAGTGGTCCCTCTGGAGTGAATGTGGGACTATAGTGGCCTGCTTCTCCATCATCAAAGTGGCCCATCTTTGGTTTGATAGATGGAGATGACAATATATTGACTTATATTGTGAAATGAACATCAGTGCTTTGGGGGCTTAGAGCAGTTCTGTCGCACCCCATTGTTATACTGTACAACCGTGTGCTGCAGGAGTTACAGTATATACAGTGCTGCCTTAAATGTGTGTGTGTGTGTGTGTGTGTGGGGGGGGGGGTATCTGGGAGTGTCAGCACGTAGAGAGAGAGAGAGAGAGAGAGAGAGAGAGAGAGAGAGAGAGAGAGAGAGAGAGAGTCTTGTACCTTCTTCTTCTTTCCTCGGTGTGTCCTGCGCTGCGATTGGCCGGTGCAGAGCAGAGGGGCGTGGCCGTGGGAGAAGTGCAGAGCGCTGCCGTATCCATTCAGCCTGTCGCAGTCTGGAGACGCACACAGACACACACACACACACACACACACACACACACACACACACACACACACACACACACACACACACACACACACATACACACACTGAATAAGTCAAGACTCAACATTTAAAGTGTGTGCGCGTCTGCATGCGTGCGTGCGTGTCAGCTCTTCTGCATGCGGTCTCTCTGCGGCTCTCAGTGACTCCTCCCTCCCATTCATTCTTTTCTTCTCCTTCTCTCCTCCTCCTCCTCCTACTCTTCCCCATCTCTTTCCTCTCTCCCTCTCTCCTTCCCCTCCACCCCTCCTCTTTCTCTCTCTCTCTCTACCCCAGAGAGACACATTAGGCCACATAATTTGATTCATTGTTTCATCTAAACGTGTTCTCGTGAGCGGTGATGTCACGGTGTGGACACGTCAATTTGGGTGGGGCTGTCAGACCTTTCAGGTCGTCCCACAAAATTGGACAGGACCCCGTCCTGTCCCAGACTTCCACACTGTCACCAGAAGACAGACGACCGGTGTTTAAGATGCCCTATAATAGTCGGCTTTCTGTTGTAACGCTCTCTCATTGTCTCTTCTCCTGCAATACGTGTTTAAAACTGTTAAAATAACAAGAGAAATATCCTGTATTGGCTAATGGCTAAAGCACCATCCATTCCCAAAATGAGTATTTTAAAACAAAAATGTGAGTTTTATAACAATATGATATGCGTAATAACAACTTAATTGTAACAAGTTACCCCGTCCGGCCCCACACAAGTAAGTGATGCTGTCCCTCAAATGAACTGTTCGGAACTGGTCAACCTTACAGTGTCCACATGCTGCGGCCAGACGTGCCCTTTTGTGTCCTTCATGACAATTAAATTGACCAACATCGAGGAAGGCTGCCACAGCGGGCCTCGAGTTGTAGCGTATACCCGTGGTAGCCGTGCCCAAGCGAGTAGAGGAGTGGTTTTCAACCAGTGGTCCGGGGACCACCAGTGGTACTTGAGAGAATTCCGGGTGGTCCTTAGCTAAATGATGGAAAGTCAGTTAACGAGATGTAACTCTTTGAGAGCGTAAAAATGAAAGAGTTAAAATATTCATCATGTGAATTCTCACGACTAGTGAATGTATAATATTAATGGTCATTTTGATCTGTATGTTTGACTGTTTTGTCAAACATACAAAACAGTCAAACATACACTGTTTTGCCGAATTAGATCTGTATTTTTGCCTCTTTTGTTTCCCAAATCAAGCCTGGAATTGTGGTCCAAATTCTGAATAAATAGTGGGCCCTGGTGTCAAAAAGGTTGAAAACCACTGCAGTAGAGAGTTTACGCTCTATATGAAAAGAAAATGACTCGGTGCTGGATATACAGTATAAGCATCACGGCCCGTCCTCCAACGGCAAAAGACAGCTTTTGGTGTCTTGTTAACAACGCTGACAAGAGGTGGGATGAACCATAGACGCTGGTTGAAGGGGTGCCCGGCGTCTACTTTTTGTGCTACTGTGGCGACTGTGATGGAGCAGTCCTACTTCCTCGGAACGTCAAAGTTGCATGGAAGGCGATCCTGAACTCGCTATTGTCCGAATTGTCACTGTCAATCATCATCATCTGTGGTAATATCATAATCAGAATAATTGAGTGGCATTCCCACTCATGTTGACTTTCCATTTCGGTCCCGTCACAATCCTGGGATTAATTAATTGCAAACCTGTAGTCTGGCTCTATAGCGCTATATTATATGCAACAGATCTGGTCTGACTGTAGGCTATAGACACTAGATTGTTTGCAGCAGAAGAGATTGTAGAACAGTGGTTGGGCTGTATGGACACTTGTGGTTGTGTGTAACCACGTGTGAACATATCTACACAGAGAGGTTGTGTTCAAGGTTAAACATAATTGTCTCAAAGAGTCTGAGTCCCAGACTGAGTTATATGACATCAGCGAGAGAGAGAGGAAGAGACACACACAGAGAGAGAGAGAGAGAGAGAGAGAGAGAGAGAGAGAGAGAGAGAGAGAGAGAGAGAGAGAGAGAGAGAGAGAGAGAACATTAGAACAATGACCTACATTCTCTCTCTTATCACAAAAAGAGAGAATGTGAAGGACACAGGAAGAGAGAGAGGAGAGGAGGGAGGAAAGGAGAGGAAACGAGAGGGAGGGAGAGAGAGAGAGATAAAGGGGTGAGGGGGGGTGGGGGAGGGAGGGCAGAGTGAAGGACAAATGTTTTCCAGCCCCCTCCCCACATTCACACACAGGTATAATGATTAGTCAGTACTTTTTAAAGGATGGTACAGTAAATGGTATAATGTATGCTGTATTTACACTGCACTGCATGTCCTGTATGTATAATTGATCATTATTGGTATATAAACAGCTGGACATTGCCTGAGGCCATGCATGTGCGTGAGAAAAGAAAACTGCTCAGTCTCCTGCAGCTGTGTCTGAAAATGGAGGACCAGTGGCGTCCACAGACATTTTGAGGAGGCAGCGGAGCTCCAGTGAGGGAAATAGGTACCTGCTGCGGCACGTAGAACTGCTGGCTGCCTTAACCCACTACATTCTAGTTTCTGACACTACATTCTAGCTTCTGACACTACATTCTACTTTCTGACACTACATTCTAGCTTCTGACACTAGATTTTACCTCTGACACTAGATTCTAGCGTCTGACACTAGATTCTAGCTTCTGACACTAGATAGGCACTAGATTATAGTTTCTGACACTACATTCTAGCTTTTGGCACTAGATTCTAGCTTCTGGTGCTATGTTTTAGCTTCTGATGCTAGATTCTAGCTTCTGACACTAGATTCTTACTTCTGACACTAGATTTTAGCTTCTGACACTAGATCCTATATAGTTTCTAACACTACATTCTAGTTTCTGACACTACATTCTAGTTTCTGACACTAGTTTCTGGCTTCTGACACTAGCTTCTAGCTTCTGACAATAGATTCTAGATTCTGACAATAGATTCTAGATTCTGACACTAGATTATAGTTTCTGACACTAGGTTATAGCTTCTGGCACTAGATTTTAGTGTCTGACACTAGGCTCTAGTTTCTGACACTAGGCTCTAGCTTCTGACACTAGATTCTACTTTTTCTGAAAGAGATCTATGTTTCTGTGTCAGTGATGCTCAACATATTTCATGCCAAAGGACCCCCAGATTTATCTATTTTCTATTTTGTCTTTCTAGGGATCCCCTAAAGGCAAAGATGTGAGTTAAGCTGTTTGCTCTGAAAGAATATAGTATATGAGATAAGCTTTGCGCATCATTTTCATGCCTTTTCAAAAATAGCAGACCTCCAAGCTCAAGCTTGGTGTACAAGCTCGCTATGAGCTTGTAGACATTATTCAACAGCTAAAGAATAACATAATTCTTAAAATACCAAAAGGCATCCTCGTACAGAAAGAGTTAATAGTGGGTGAGATGTATCGATTTGAGGGGCATAAATAATGCATTCCAGCATAAGCTTTTAATCCAGAATTGATCGGTGTCACCCTGGGCCATGCACATACTGTACAAAATGAACACGAAAAAATCTGCACAAAACGCTGTACTGTACAAAAAACACAAACTTTCATGACAATATGGCTGTCGATGCAGGTACATGAGTTCAAATATCAAAAATCCAATAAAATCGCTGTAGTCAACTTGTGTGGGACCTTAGAACATATTTGATGATTACAATATTGGAGCAAGAAGTGCATCCCTAAGACCACCCCAAAGTTAGTATTAGTACAGCTGTGTCCCAGAAATGTCCTGCCTGGGGCAGCATTTTCAACAGGGCCGGCACTGGGCAAATGGCCAGGTGCTCTAGTCTATCACCACTTGGTGTCTAGCTGTGCAGTAGTCTCATTGCTTCTCATTTCAGTCAAACACTCAATACTGTAACAAGACCAGCGGTAAATGCATAGAAATAATAATAAGAAGGGCTTTTATTAACCATGCCAAATGCACAAGTACTGCAGACGATGGACCCTTGTGTTCTCACGTGCCTGCATGGTCAATTCTCAGGTTACCAGGTCAGTAAGTCTGTCCATCTGGTATCTGACGTACCACTGACCTAAACACACCACGCACACGTGCACACGTGCACACGTACACCGCACACACACACACACACACACACACACACACACACACACACACACACACACACACTGAGGTAATCTCAGTGTGACATACGGTCTGCTAATAGGCTCAGTCAGTGTCACCAAACACTCTGACCGCCCTAGAGCCCCGCCCACCGTAACACCCGGCCAATCACAAGGCAGGGTTTCAGATAGTCACGAGAGGAGACTAGGAGGAGAGGAGAGGTTTATACTACAGTCAATCATACAGGTGTGAACATGCCTGCATACCTAAGTGCTTCTCTCTGTGCGTGTGTGTGTGTGTGTGTGTGTGTGTGTGTGTGTGTGTGTGTGTGTGTGTGTGTGTGTGTGTGTGTGTGTGTGTATGTGTGTGTGCGTGTGTGTGTGTAAGCATCACTTCTTTCTCCCCTTCTTTTGTACCACTTGGATGATGTTTACAGTGTGTTATTCAGTCAGCTGAATAACACAGCACAACAACACAACAATGTGTATTAGGAACGGGACGTTTCACGTTATACCAGGTATAACCTATAGAGTGCCGATAGAGTGCCGACTGGATTTATATTGTGATTCTTAAAAATATTGGGATTCGATTTTTCAAGTTCCCAAGTTAGTTGAATGACTAAATTGATTATAAATTGCAATATATCCATGAATTCTCAACCATAGGGGGCCACTAGGAGGCTCGTCTAAAAAATAATAATACAGGTGTGTATTGTACCTGTATCAGTGAGTGACAAATAAACCCTGTTCTATTTTGGATCCTTTTGCCACCACCATTCTTGTGAGAGCAGCAAAGGGTTGTGTAGGTCTGTTGGTTTGCATCATTTTTTGGATTATTTTGTTTTGGGACGTTTGGGTCGGCCAAATTCGTGCAACAATGGGCCAGTCTAGGCCAAATTCACACATAAAATGACTGGGTCGATTTTTTTGTCCCAGTCCAGCCCTGAGCTGAAGGCTCCTTTAAAGTAACAGAACCCACATATCTATAGACCAAGCACAGTAATCTGTGGTGGAGAGAGAAGTGTGTGACCTCTGACCTTTGAGGACAGAGTGCAGGTCGTCCGCGTCGGACAGAGGCCGCGCCCCTGTGAGGTAGACATGCTCCCGCTGGGACTTCTGGGTAGTGTAGTGAACTGACCACTTGCTGTCCTCCTCCAAACCCACGGCTAGAGAGAGAGAGAGAGAGAGAGAGAGAGAGAGAGAGAGAGAGAGAGAGAGAGAGAGAGAGAGAGAGAGAGAGAGAGAGAGAGAGAGGATTTTATTCTTCGTTACAATATATGGCCTGTTTTTAATGTGAACCTGATATACATCTGGTAGTGTGTGTGTGTGTGTGTGTGTGTGTGTGTGTGTGTGTGTGTGTGTGTGTGTGTGTGTGCGCGCGAGAGAGTTTCTGTAATGTAATAATGTTTTGGTATAGTTGTGCGTGTGGACGTGCGTGCATGTGGGTGTGTGTGCCTTTTTGCGGTCACCTTGAGGATTGCTGAGCCAGATGGGAAAATTGACAGTGCTGTTAGTGTGTGTGTGCGCGCACACACGCGTGAGCTTGCGTGTGCGTGCGCGCGTGTTGTCGTATTTTGTGCTTGACCCAATTCTTTTGATGTGTATCTTTTTCCATTAGGCAGATTGTCTTGACACACACACACACACACACTTTTACCAACAGAAAGCAACAGCATGCATGTGCACACAGACAGACACAACAGAGTTCATTCAACAAGATAATGGACTACACACCACTGCGCTACTCACATGCACGCACGCACGCACGCGCACGCGCACACACACACACACACACACACACACACACACACACACACACACACACACACACACACACACACACACACAAGTGATATTTGCCATCTCTGGCAACACTCTCTATCTCTCTCTCTCTCTATCACACACGCACACACACACACACACGTGCACATCAGACAAGCACTCCATTGACGTACGTGTGTGGGCTTTCTGTAGGAAGCGGACATCAAAGTATGTTGTGTTACTGTAACGTCATCAAGCAGTACACACACACACACACGCAGTACATAGACACACACACACACACACACACGTGCACACCATGTGCACGCTGAAAAAGCTGACATCAGTAATATATCAGTATTCCGATGTTAACCCAAGGGACACGGGGAAGGTGGGCCGCCAGTTGCCCATGTAAGCTCTATGTGGGTTTTTATAACGTTATACATGACATGCTTTCTGATCATCTCTTTGGTATGTTCATATTTTAACACAAAGCCTGCCGCCGTTACTTATAATAGACCCCACTTTTGATGGGCTGCACCGCCATATAAGTTTTATTACTGATATCAAATCGGATTGCTGTTCTTCTCCTTTTTGTGGGGCTCGGCTCCCCATCTATAGTCCGAATAGCCAAACAGCTCTAGATCTAGAAAGCTCTCTGTGGTATGTATGGATAAAAGCTACGATGTTCGGGGGTCCCTGCTGATTATTCGGTGGTGCACATGGGAACATTGGCGTTTTCTGGAGCAAGGACTCTGGAGTCCGTTTTTAGCTCGCTAGCATTGACCTTAGCAACACAGTTTCCCAAACAGGATGTTCATATGAAGCACGGTTCCGGTGGTTTAGACTCTAAAGAGGTGGGCAGGATCCGGTTGGCTTGCAGTCCTAAGCGCGGCAGTCTTTCTGTTAAAAGATAAAACTTTTCATAAAAATAAATAAACATATAAGCTCTTTATTGTAGAACCCACTGATAGGACAAGATACATTCTAAACGTATTAGATACTACACAAGTTATAAAACTATAAATACTTACACCATCCTAAATTATTCAATAATAATAGCATTCACCCATTTGAGACAGGCTTATTGGATGATATTTATATCAATCTAAATTTCTATTGGCTTTTATTAACCTCTGTCTGTCTTTTTTATTTTTATCCCACTCCACTTTTGTAACCCATTTCTCAGCCAGTGTCAATTATCTAATGTGATCCTGGGCTCCTACGCTCCCTCTGCCACCCTGGGGACTGCAAACGGACTGACTTCATGCTTCTTTCTATTCACGAGGATTCAGGTCCAAATTAAGGTTCCTTTGCCCTCCATCAGGCGCCCCGGCTGGCCAGTGGGAGGCAGTATTGAGACCGGATTGCTGCATGTTTAGTAGAAGAGTTGCGACATTGAGGGTACAGAAAACAGGGTAGGGGTGTAACAATATAGTAACTGTATCGAAATTGTACACAGTAACAACTAAAGCCTCTGTAAGGTTTATGTTGCACTGTTACGACAAAGCAATCTCTCTATATAATTCAAGCAAGCGTGTCTGTCTGTACACTTCCTGTGCAACTGTACTGTGTCGTTTGTCTCCATTTGCGTAACGCCACGGCGCACGGACAGCCTCACTGAACCTCGAGTCACACAGCCCTATCATCCAGCACCAATATGCGCGGCTCATGAGCACCAAACATTATGCCCATCATTTTAATTTTAATACATTTGTGTCAAAAAAGAATCTTCGCGCACATGACGTCTCACCGGATACAGATAAAAAAACATCACGTGTAACATCACGTGTCACGGAGACACATTTATTGTGGTCACAGTTTGCCGTATCACCTCCCCTTACGGGTACAGCCATTGGCGCCTGGGTACAGTGTTCTGATCCACACAGGCAACGTTCTCTCGGCACGGCGCGGCGTTGCCGCTGTTCCGCCTGCTAGGCGACTGACCAACACAGCCTAGGCAATATACATGTATACTCTCGGCTCGGCGCGGAAACACACGCGCTACTACGGTCCGGGTCGCATACAACTTCTTTCGACTACCACTACACTGCATACGCTGTTCCGCCTGCTAGGCGACTGACCAACACAGGCAATAGGTTATACTCTCGGCACGGCGCGGTGACACACGCGCTAATACGGTCCGGGTCGCCTACAACTTCTTTCTACTACCACTACACTGCAACGTCTGGATATTAACGCGCGCCAGCCCACGGCATCCAGTCCTCTCCAAAGTTATTATTCAAACGCCACATTTACGCGTGCGCGTCTGTGTACGTGCGACGGTCCGGGCCGCCTACAACTTATATCTACTACCACTGCAACGTCTGGATATTAATGCGCAGCAGCCCAAGTCCTCTCCAAAATCAATATTCACACGCCACATTTACGCGTGTGCGTCTGTGTGAAGTGCGACCCTCTGGGTTTCTTACAATTACATTCACAACGACTAAAGTCTAACATTAACAGTAACCATATCACTAGCCCTGATACATGACGGTCGGTATACATATACTGTAGATGTATACCGACCGTCATGTATCAGGGCTACCATATCACATTCATTTTGTGACCCACGCAACTTTCCAACATCACCAACAATTCCCACCCGGTCAATGTGATCTGCACATACTTTCCACATCATATAATACACAACGGGTATAGGCAACCTTACAACATCACCAACAATTCCCACCCGGTCAATGTGATCTGCACATACTTTCCACATCATATAATACACAACGGGTATAGGACTAGTCTAAAATAAAGGGACTGAAGATCCTTAAAGCTGGGGTTGTAGACTGGGCTCTGTAACTCGTAACTCTGTCTACACTCTAAGGCTCTGGGTATACATAGGACAATGGTTTTCAACCTTTTTGATACCAGGGCCCACTATTTATTCATCATTTGAGCCACGGACCATGACATTTTAGCCCACAGACCTAAAACTAAAGATTTCTTTGCATTTGTCAACAATACCCGGCTGGATTTCAGAAACTAAACCGGCAAACATACAGATCAAAATGATCTTCTACATTCTCTAGTTGTGTATAGACTTGGGCTAATTCAGATGATCAGATTAACTTTTGGCTTTTGGGAGTGTAAACATGAAACCAACCCGCAAGGGATCATTTGGTTTCATGTTAAGAGTTACATCCGATTATCCAACTGTCCATCATTTAGCTGGGGATCACCTGGAACTTTCTCAAGCACCTGGAACTTTCTCAAGGACCTCATGGTTCCTGGACCAACTGTTGAAAACAGGAGACACGGGGAGAACATGCAAACTCCGCACAGAAAGGCTGTGTCATTGTGGCTACAGTTGTAGTTTTACCGGTATATGTTTGAAGTTGAACCTTGCTCAACTACAAATTGTAGCTTTGTAACCTTTGTGGCATGCACAAACTATCCGTTTTTACTGGAAGTCAAACTTCCAGTAAAAATGAATGTTTCTTAGTTTGCACCTGCCATAACAGTATCAAAGCATGGTGAGAGTTATCTTTCCACGCAGACAGACACTAAAGACTCTTGTCAACACTGAACATCTCAAAGTGCTGTGATCCTAAACCCGGGACGGTGCGTTCCTGTTGCGGGTGTGTCAGAAATAATATTCTTATTGAACCCTAACATGCCTATATCGCTGCCAATAATAGCAGATGTACAATGTTTACTTTCTACCTTGGCTGCTGCACTGGGCATTATTCCATGTGCCCAAAACAATGCTTAAAGGGATATTTCACATTTAAAAAAAAAATCGGGGGATTTTAGTGCCCCAGTAAAATGAAGGAAACTATTCTAGCTCATGTGACCACTGTAGACATTTGTTAAGGTACTTGATTCAGTATTTAGATTTTAGATTGTTTATTTAATTTTAGCTGCCCCACCCCCTTGTGTTATACAAACCCACTATACTGTAACTAAAAAACATTTTAACCATGATAGATTCGTCAAAAACGAATGTTAATGTTTTCATTTACCGGTATTTTAAAATTTGCTTTATTTTTTAGTCTCCACTGGTGTGCAGCCGCATTTGCTACATAAGAATATTTTTTACAATAAATGAAAACAGTAAATGAAAAAGGATGAAATCAGTCACCAGGAAAAAAAATCTGATAGTTTGATGAGCATATGAGTAAAATTACATTTTAAGTTATAATGGGTTTTAAGGGGGCGGCACAGATAAAATGAACAATGAACTTTATAGTGCAACATACATTTGAAAAACTGTTTTAATAATTAATATCATATCGCATATATCCCTCAAGCTTATTTCTGATTATTTGAACCTCAATCACCATTCTGATGCAACCAGTCTTGTCATTTCTTTCTGGACAATTTAGCTGCAGTACCACTGCAATGTCCTGAGGTGGTGGGGGCATCGCCGTTATAATGACTGAAATATTAAATAATCTGCATATCAGATGATTTAATATTTGAGTCATTATAATGGTGATGCTAGGTAAAATCAGACTTGTTTTGACCCCTTGACGTAGTGGAAGATCAACAATGGTGGACATTGTAAACAAAGTGGAAATGCAAATTTGAAACGGAAGACTGAAGAAGAGCAGGAATTATACAAAGTTGTGCATTGATGACATCATGATAAGGACAAAATGACAAATAAGCTGTTCCTGGGAGCAATTTCCATTAAAGGTAATAGAGGCAATTTTTTAGCCAAAAAAAATAAAATAAAAAAAATAAAAAATTAATAATAATCTTTTGGGGGATTTTCCTCCTCGACATTGCTTCTACTTTGAAGCTATTTGTGGGGATAGAAAACACACAGGGAGCACAAATGTCATGTTATTCCCCCTTTAAATCATAAGTTCATAGGAATCGGCTTGCGCCACATGAGTTTGTAGATGGGCAGTTCTAGGTGTAGACTGTTTAAAAACAGTATTGCATGGGGGGTTGGGGGTCAAAAATAGGGAAAATAGGCAAGCTTGTATACAACTAGAAATTCAATATAGTGCTTTTGTCGGTAAACACAAACGTGTAGCTGAAAATAGTAGATGTAGGCCTACAGTATTAGATTAGCCTGTGCAGCAGCACAGGAAGTCTGACTTTGGATTGTTGTGATTTTAGCTCCAGACAAACTGGCATACACACGCACGCACGCACACGCACACACACACGCACACGCACACACACACACACACACACACACACACACCCGCCCGCATGCAGCGATAGTTCATTACGTCATGGAAGGCAGGAAGGCTACTTCTAATTATCTCTCCCGCATCCCTCCCCCATTAATTCGTTTATAGTTAATTC
>CM076988.1:11772700-11862700 GCA_039105355.1 Benthosema pterotum | reverse complement strand
TCCTCCGGCTTGGGGTGTGTCCAGCGGCGAGGGGGGCGCGGGGCCGGAACCGCAGCTGCTGCGTCTCCGCTGGTCGAGAAGGAGGAGCCCCGAGCAGGAGGAGGCGGAGTCACGGCGCCGGCAGCCCGACGACAGCGGGGGGCGGGCCAGAGGCGAGAGCGGGGCAGGGCGGTGATGCCGCAGCAGCAGCCGCGATTGGCTGGGCCTGCGGCCGAGTTGGACCGGCCGGGATCTCCTGACACCGGTTTTGGGTTCCGTCGCGTTGGGTGCGTTGGTATTTGGTTGGACGCCGGATTGTAGGTGGTAACAGTTGTGTGGTGGCTGGTGTTTAATCCAGGGGCCGCCGCTGTTATTATTGGACGTCAAGCCTGATTGTCTTTGGGATTCTTTGCTAACGGGGGAGCGCTTGTTGACGAGGTGGTCCTGGGGCTCCGTGGACACGTTCTTGGGCCTCCACAGCGCGTCCTGCTGCTGGTAGATCTTGGCGCTGAGCAGACGGCGCCGCAGGCTGCCGTCCGTCTTTGGGTACAGGGCGGCCATCTTGCGGGGCGACAGCAGCTCGTCCAAGTCGTCCTCCTCGCCCCTCCAGCAGTGGGTCGCCAGCCCATTGCCCACAGGCTCCGGGTTCAGGCAGTCCACGTAGGTGATCATCGCTTGCTCTGCCAGTCCCAACTAATCAATCATTCGTCAGTTGTAATCATCATTGATCCCGTCTAACTGGAGTTTTCAGATTCTTACATTTTGACCTGTGCAGAAGAGCCTATGATAGGATGGTACATTATGAGAAGGATGCCCTAAGAGGAGAGGAGAAGAGGGAACGTTTTTTTTTTTCAGGACGCAGTGAGAGATGACCTGCATGAAGGTGACTGGAGTCAGCCAGGAACATCTCAGATAAATGCGGAAAACAGAAGCATATTGAAACAGATTGCGATTGAGATATCATTTGCATATCATGAGAATATTGATCCGCCTTCCTTGAATCCTTCCACAGCACTTGGGTCCATCATCAGAAGAAAAAAAAAGCTTAAAAACATTGTCTGTCATTCATACATCGTCTTGCAGTTCTTCAAAATAATGGAGCATAAGCTCCAATCTCAACAAACGCATGAAAATAAATACAAATAAAACAACGATAAAGAACTCAACGGAGCCCAACAACTTGAACATGCATGAAACTTCTTCAAACCTCGATCGCACTGGCGGAAAACTGCCAAATCGATTGCTGAAATAAAAGCTTAAAAATGTCGTCGGCCCTTTACACGTTGCAGGTATAGAGTTCTTCGACCATAAGAAGCCGAAGGGTCCGTCCCAGCACTCGCATAAAAATGAAAAAAACTAAAACAACAAAAAAGAACTCAATGGAACCCGTTGCAGGGAACATGCATGAAACTTCTTCAGGACCTCAAACGCCCCCGCGAAAATTGCTGAAAGTAAAGTTGGTGTGTGCTGGTATTAAGCAAACTCCTGCTGGCTGTTGTCAGGCTGATTCATCAGTCAATCAGCAACACACTTTCTGTCTGTCTCCCTGATCCACACATAGAGTCCACAAGAGACGACATGACTCCTCAGATGAAAAGAGAAAAGCAAAAAGCATGAAAACACACAATGTGTTTGTTTAGCAGACCTGTCCGAACGATCCACGTAAATCTCTCTCTCTCTCTCTCTCTCTCATCTCTCTCTCTCTCTCTCTCTCTCTCTCTCTCTCTCTCTCTCTCCCTCTAATCTCTTAACAGGGATAATCCAGGTCTGCAGATGGCCTTCTGTAAATCAGGTATTTACTCCTACACATGTGCACGTGCGCACGTGCACACACACATACACACACACTCACGCACAAGCATGTGTGTGCGTGCTAAAGCCGTCGTTTTGTATGCATGTGATTTGTTTGATCGTCCCGTCGGGTTTAGGATCACAAGTTCGACCCCCCCATGAGCCCCCCAAATATTTCTCAGTTTGGGTGTCTTAATCCTACTGTGACCCTGACCCTTGACCTCTGTGTGTGTGTGTGGGGGGGGGGTCTCACATGCGCACACACACACACACACACACACACACACACACACACACACACACACACACACACACACACACACACACACACCCTTCCATTCCCTTTAACTTTGCTACTACCCTTGAGCCCAATGAAAGCGACTGAAACCAGGCAGATGATCCAAATTCCAACAAGACATTTCTGGTACTGCAACCAAATAGCAAACTGAGAAAATGTGAAAAATAATTATCTGAGTGTATAAAAAGGTATTACAAGGCAACATTTGTATGATACATTTAATTTAAAATTTGTGATGGAACCTCTCTATTAAGGTACGTCATCAATCATGTTGTAGTCAGATTTGTAGACATCAAGCAAGAAACCACAAGACGGAATAGTAAGTACCCATTCATAATACTGATTCATTCATAATACTGATTCATTCACAACACTGCACTGCAAAAATGGAAAATCTAAGTGTATCAGGCTTAGTTCTAGTAAAAAATAGCTCATCTTAAAATAAGATCCACCATCTATTCCTACAAGATACAGGGCCTTGATTTTGTACAGTTGAACTTGAATATCTTGCTAAGTGATAAAATCTTGAAACCACCTGGTATTGAGTTTTATTTAAAACAAGTAACTTTTGTCAAGAAATCTTGACAAGTCAAAACATACTAGTTCCATTGGCAGATTTCTTGAGATTTCTTTGCTTACCGTATTTTCGCCAAAAATCTAATATATTGCATATTAGGCTGCTGCTGGACTAATTTTCAGTAAAACTTTCCCTTGGTGGTTGCTAGGTTGCTGATGACTGTGTCTAAGAAATGTCTTATCTTGTGAGATCAGATGAATGATTCATCATTATCATTCAATTATTGCGACAAGTCTGTGTGAATGCAGGTCTGTGTAAACAGCGTGTGACATCCCGTAAGAGGGCACTTCTGTGTTTTGGACATGTAAAAGGCTGTCTGTAGGCCCATGTCAAAAAAACATGCTCACAGATAAAACTGACTCACGGCCAAAGTGAGTCAGTGGGAGATTGACTGCTCAAAACATGAATAAAAGTTTTAGTCTGATTTAGTCTGATTTATCGTACAACATAGTATGACGGGGCAGTCAGAGGCAAACGTTCAAAATCTGAAACCTTTGAATGTAGCAGATCTACAAGAACAACATTAATATTCATGTTACAGGGTGGGAATGTTTAATAGGGTGACCTTTTATCTACCCACAATGCACTGCTGTTATCTCCTGCGTTCCTCCCTCCCTCTCTCTCTCTCTCTCTCTCTTTCTCTATCTGTATATCTGTCTGTCTGTCTGTCTGTCTGGTGCAGAATGTGGTCACGTTGGTGTAATGATTGGCTGAGCATGCTCTCCAATCACAAGCTGTGGTCACCTGACACAGAGCGAGCGAGCGAGCGAGAGAGAGACCTGACTGACTTGACACATCTTTTACATTGTAGTGGGAAAATAAATAATGTTGTAAAATCAAAATACAGTACGTCTTGTAGACAACAATAAAAAACTTTTGGGCACTGTGAAATCACAGCGTTTCACTTTCATCAAACATAAATTATGACTACTGTATAGGCCTACTAACTGACTGACTGGCTGACATACAACGTTGTACATACCGGTACAATTAGCTTTCAGCTATAGACATCAACAGCTTTGTTTTGAATTGTACCTTTCCCCAGACACTCCCACAGACACACACACAGACACACAGACACACAGACACACAGACACACAGACACACACACACACACACACACACACACACACACACACACACACACACACACACACACACACACACACACACACTTTGAATGCAGTCTTAATTTCATGTCTTTAGAGCTTATTATGTCAGTCATATTAATTATGGCTTGTGTGTGTGTGTGTGTGTGTGTGCGCGCGCGCACGTGTGCGTGCTTGCACAGTAAAAGCAGCTGGAAGCGTCATGTTTTCTGAGTTATGCTTCCAAATGCTTTTGCCTGTCTCAACACGTCCGCACATCTTAAAAACTACCCCCTGCGCGTGTGTGTGCGCGCGCACACACACACACGCACACGCACACGCACACACACACACACACACACACACACACACACACACACACACACACACACACGTACAGCCTGAACAGTGTAAACAAGTGCTAAACGAGTGTAACATGTAATTCGTGGAGAGTTGTTTATATTCACTGACTTCCGACAACCTAACACAGGGGTTTTCAACAGGTGGTCCGGGCACCACCAGTGGTCCCTGAGAGGATTCCAGGTGGTCCCCAGCTAAATGATGGACAGTTGGTAACCAAATGGACCCTTATAGATCTGTAACTCTTGAGAGTGTTAAAATGAAACCAAATTGACTCGTGAGGGACCTTTTGGTTTCATTTTAACGCTCTCAATAGTTAAATTATATAACATCAGAATTACTTAATTTTCAAGAATCTACACCTTGAGAAAATGTAGAAGAATTGTTATTTTGACTGTTTTGCCAGTTTATCTCTCCTAAATTGTGAACAAAAACTTGAACATTTTTTACTTGGGTCAGAGAGATTAAACTCAGCATCCAATGGTGGTCTGTGGCTAAAATGCTGAATAAATGGTGGGTCGTGGTATGAAAAAGGCTGAAAACCCCTGATCTACCACAACAGAATATGGACCAGACGAGTCACATACGCCAGTAAAAATCGATGTTAATTTAACTCTGAGTGTTAAATTAGCAGTGCACACACAGAACAGTTACATTTGGTCCAAACTATAATTTGGGACCCCCTGGAACTCCATCAAGGACCCCTGGACCCCAACTTTGTAATCCACTGATCTACAAGGAGACGTGCAGGAGACAATCTTGAACTGAATGCTGGGGTGAGCAGATTTTCCTAGCCTGGCTAATAAGCCGGACCAAATCAGCTGTTGCACCCCCCCCCCCACACACACACACACACACACACACCACACACACACACACACACACACACACTCACCCACACCCCCCTCGTCCCAGGAAACAACAAGAACACACAGCTATTCCAGACTCGTATACGACACAACCGTGTCATTAGGGGTCTGTCCTTTTAGCCAGGCTACAGATGTCCCCCTTCGCGTCACGGACAGTACCTCATTCACACGACATTTCAGACGAACCCCGTCTGTCCCACATTGTGACCGGCAGGCTCCAAATAAAGTGAGAAATATCCTCTACAAGCCGCATTTACAGTGCCAAGTAGGCCATGCCAATTAGGGGTGGGACACTTACCTCACGATATGATACAATATTGATATTTAGGCTTATGAATCGATTTACAGTATATTGCGATTCTTAATTATGCTGTGATTCGATTTGATATATTGATATATCTTTTTCCCACAAATCACTCTGCTTTTATTAAGCTAGAACATTTTAAAAGGGGAATTCCACTCATTTTCAAGATTTTTGCTGAGGGTGTACAAATCTGTACGCCCTCAGAAAAAAAGGTCCTAAAAGAAAAATCATTAACAAACACAACACAACTTGATGATGTCATCAAGTTGTGTTTCACAACAAGTTCAATCAACTAGAACATTTTAAAGCAATTTTAAACAGATAGATAGATAGATAGATAGCAAAAAGTTCAATCATACACATTAATGCCTGATAACATCAGTCAGTCTTTCTGACATGAACAATTGAATAGGCCTACTAAAGTATAAAAAAAAACTATTTTGGACCTAGCGATTCAATATTGATATCATGCCATTAAGCAATGCAATATATTGGCATATTGATTTTTTTGCCCACCCCTAATGCCAATGCTACCGATGTTGCATTTTTTAATTAACTGTGAGACACCAGAGGGGTTTAATATCAAGTATTTGTTGAATATGACATCAAGGCATTTCATAGCAACTTAGGTAATAACTTGCTAACCCTCGTTCCATTCCACTTGTCCCACACAAGCTATATCCTTTTGTCCCTCAAATGAACACTATTGTCATGCTATGAGTGACTAGCCATGTATCTTCTGCTATAGTAGAACATGCATCTTGGGAAAAGTAGCCCTAGTCTACTTCGATAAACTGTACCGCTCTCTTCAGGCTTTGATTTCTTCTTTCTGTCTGTATAACTCTTGACAGTGCTACAAATAGAACCATATGGACCCTTAGAGATCTGTAACAGGGAGATATAGTGACCTCACACATCAGCCCCTCCCCTAACTCCTCCCCCTTTATCATACAACTACAGTTGTGCGTGTGGCTTCAGTACAGAGAGATAAAAGCCAAGACCATTGTCCATCTGGGTGTCTAGTTAATGACATCACTTCCTCCTGATACATGCGACGTCACTAGATAGTACCTTATTCACCTGGCTGCCAGGAATTCCACCAGGAGGACGCTGTCAGGCAATTACGTTTCTGTACGGAGCTGAGAGACATGGAAACTCAAAGAATCACGATCACCCCTTGGCCCTTGGGACATTATCACATTTAACATTAACACAACTAGGCGAGATGCTGGCCTACTGCCGAGTTATAATGTGGGTTAATGATGGCTGTACTTTTTGTGGCTGATAAAATCTAAAGCAGTGATAGTTCATGCAGACACAAAGTCTACCCCCCACACCACACACACCATTTCATTTGCTAATAAGACCGCCACTAATCAATCTGTTTCTCATCACTACAAACTCAAACTCTCACAGACCCACAATACATCAGCCCATGACATCATCATATCAAAAAGTTATGTGAAGCTAACGCCTACTGAGTGGCTTCGCACAGTGTTGCCATGTCTGCTTATTATAAGCATCCATTGTATTTTTGTATAGTTTTTTTTATGGAGGAAGTCCCTTACAAAGAAATTATTGGTAGTTGCTGGTTGATATTTTGTGTCTTGTTTATAAATTGTACGATTATTGCTTATTTGAGCTTACTCTGTAATGTTTAAATGTGTCAGTTTTTCAGCATGACTTTTTAATTCACATGTTCAAATTCAAAACATATTCCAAAATATTTTAGTCTCAATGTGTTTTTTGAATTACAGATGTACAATGTACGACCTCACAACATGTTGCTGTGAGCTTTGTAGATCATCTATTTTCATTTGCGCTGGTCTTCATAGACCTGGCCACTTGTTTCTCTGGAAAAAATGGCAACAAGGAGGAACTGATGCACACACAAACACAAAGACTTGCATTAAATGGCATTAAACAACATTAAACTCACTTTGCCAAGTCACTAGGCCACTCGATTTCACATTCACTTCATGCAGTGTTGCCAACTTGGCGCATTTGTCTCTATATTTATCTTTTTTTGTCAGACCCCCCTAGTGCCAAAATCAGTGCAAAGATCATGGTGGAAGATTTAGTGCTTTTTGGCTGGTGAGTTGGGGTGAAATTGATTGACAGGCGCCAGAGATAAAACCCTAATTTTTCACCATTTTTCCTCCTATGACAGTGGTCCCCAACTAAATGGAGAGTTGGTTAACCAGATGTAACTCATGACTAACAGATAGCAGTCCAACTCTCCAACACCAATGCCATCAATTTGCCCCAAACATATAAAACACTGTAGCAGCTTCTTGTGTGCTAAACTTCTAAACTTCACCGATACGATATAGGACCGATACAATAGAAGGGGGGCTCTAAGAGCTTTAGTGGCAGACTAAATGCAATGTCTCTACAATAATAAATGCAAAATGGCTCAGTACTATCGTTGTTTTTTTTTTTCCATGACAGATTGGTGCGCCGCCTCAAGCAAGCTTGAGCCACGAGAGGCGCCGCCTTCGTCTACTGCAGTGGTCTCAAAGTATGTGGCCGGGGACCCCCAGGGGTCCTTGCAGGAGATCCAAATGATGCCGTAATATATCACTTAAATCAGTGCAATGCCGTGTGCGCATGCGCACACACACACACACACACACACACATACACACACACACAGGCAGATAACATTGAACGTGAGTTGTGACAGCTGGGGGTCAACATGTTCTGCATCTGCCTATAGGCGTCTCTGTGTGTATAGATACACACACAGACGCACGCACGCACGCACGCACGCACGCACACACACACACACACAAAACACACGCACAGGTAGAATCTCTCTTCACACTGACACAAGGTGCAGATGAGATTAAAATAAACCACAGTGCACATACTATGCGCAAAGACACACTCACACATGCATGCACGCACACACCTGTGCGCGCACGCACACGCACACGCACACGCACGCACGCACACACACACACACACACACACACACACACACACACACACACACACACACACACACACACACACACACACACACACACACAGCTGTTCAAAACTTTTCGAATGCATTCTCTCCCCTTCTCTCCTCCATTCTTACCTTTCAGGCAGAGCATGTCTCATATCCCCTCTCTCCTCTCGCTCAGCAGCTGTGCGTGTGCGTGCATGCTTGCGCGCGTGCGTGCACGAGAGGAGAGACAGAGAAAGACAGAGAGAGAGAGAGAAAGGCTCTAAACTTGTGTCTTTCTTTCTCTTTTCTCCCTCTGTCTCTCTCGGCTTCTTGTCTGCATTATGTCCGTCTCTCTCTCTCTCCCTCTCTCCCTGTCTCTCTTTCAAACAAAAACATAAAGTTCAAACCCCTCCTCTCTCTCTGCACCTCCCTCTCTCCCTCTCTCTCCACATCCCCCTTCTCTGTACGGCTACTCCTCCCATCCTCACCCCCCCCTCTCTTTCTTTCTCCCATTTCTCTTTCCTAGGGTGACCAGATACCAAACTGTTCATTTGAGGAACAGAAGTATTGCATGTGTGGCCATGGCCAAGTGAGGGGTAACGTTATACAGCAGTGGTTTTGAAACTTTTTGATACCAGGGACTACTATTTATTCAGCATTTTAGCCACGAGACCACCATTTGAGGAGATTTTAGACCCAAAGACCCAAAAGTAAAGATCTCTTTTGCTTTTCTCCACAATATGCCAGGCTGGATTTGGGAAACAACACAGGCAGACATACAGATAAAAAGATTGGATTGGGTTAAAACTCTTGAGAGCGTAAAAATGAAACCAAATGGACCTGCAAGGGTGCATTTGGTTTCATTTTCATTCTGTTTAACCAACTTTCCATCTGGTTAACCAACTTAGGGACCACCTGGAACCCTCTCAAGGACCACTGGTGGTCCCTGGATCACTGATTGAAAACCTTTGTTATACGGGACGACACGGGGATATATATCAAATTATTAACTTCTTGATATCATATTTTTAAAAAAGAGAAAGAATTAATATAGCCGAAATAGTGGATCTACAACCTCAAAACGCGTCACACTTGATCAACTATTTTCGATACATGTGACAGTACATGTAGTACTGTGGCCCCTCTGGAGTGAAATACTTATTTTAACAGACTTAAAAGCACATCTATAGCAGGAAAATAGACTACAGAAAACCAACTATTAGGGCATATTAACATCTGGTCACCCTACTCTCCCTCTTCCTCCCATCTGTCTTCTCTCTCACCTCTCTCTCTCTCTCTCTCACCCTCTCTCTGTCTGTCTCTCTCTCTTGGCATGTGGCCAGGGACTGTGTATGAGCCCCTTGTGCTCCTGTTCCCCTTATCAGACAAGCCCTGCCCGTGCACGCACTCTCTCTCTCTCTCTCTCACACACACACACACACACACACACACACACACACACACACACACACACACACACACACACACACACACACACACACACACACACACACACACACACACACACACACACACACACACACCAGATACTGTCCTAATAAATGCACTGTACTGTGTTCCAGTATTGTCTCTGTGAGGTCATTCACAGAAACAACAATATTTGGACAGAAGAACTGCCAAAGACTCACGTACGACGTGCACGCAGCAAAAACAGGCGCGTGCACTGCGCGCGTACACACACACACACACACACACACACACACACACACACACACACACACACACACACACACACACACACACACACACACACACACACTAAAGTACTGTACTGCATTGTGTTGTAAGAGAAAGGCAGAAAAGTTGTGATGAAATCCAGTTTCTCATGTTACTGTGTATCTATTGCAGCGACACTACAGTGGCAATGCCAGTACATTGAAGGGATTGTGACTTGTGATTTAAAAAGTAGTTTATCACATTTTTATTTTAGGTTTTCTGAGCTCAATTGCTGCACCAAAAAAAAAACCTGAGCTTTTCACATTCGGTAGGTTTGTCTGTGTTTCAGTGCATGGTAAGGATAGCAATGTGAACTTGTGAATTTTCAAAAATAGTACATTTTGAACTTGCAAAACAGGACGTGTTCATGAGAATGTTTTTTTGGGAGTGATCATAGACCAGTGGTTTTCAACCAGTGGTCTGGGGACCACCAGTGGTTCCTGAGAATGTTTCAGGTGGTCCCCAGGCTAAGTGATGGGAAGTTGGTTAACCAGATGTAACTCTTTGAGAGAGTAAAAATGAAATGGACTCTTGCGGGTCCATTTGGTTTTATGCTTACACTCTCAATATTCTTCATCATCTGAATTAGTCAAGTATATACAACTAGGGAATGTAGAAGATTAAGGCTCACTTGGATCTGTATGTTTGCCTGTTTTGTCTCCCAAATCCAGCCTTGTATTGAGGTGAAAATGTCATCAAATGGTGGTCCGTGACTCAAATGCTGAATAAATAGTGGGCCCTGGTATCAAAAAGGTTGAAAACCACTGTCATAGATGAAAGAATTAGTTGGAAACCCCATATATTAAATACAAAATCTAAATCTACAGTATCTGTTCAAAATTGGCTAGAAATGTTGGTGTACAAGGAAAAACTAGGCATATATTAAATTATAGGTCACTAATAATATTATGCAATACACTAATATTAGCATATCTGATTTCAATGCAAAAAAGAGCCAATTTGGTAGCCAATAAGAAATTCAGGAAATGGAGTACTATCGGTTTATTTTATTGGCTGAACACTAGAGGGAGCCGTAGTGCAGGGAAAATGATGAGTTTTGAGTCAAGATTTGAAAATTACTATGAATTTGTAAGAGGACCACTGCAGCCCCTATATATATATATATATATATATATATATATATATATATATATATATATATATATATATATATATATACTTTAAGACGGCTCAATTTCTGTATGAAGTAAGGGATAAACTAGTAACTACTCCATTTGAATATTCTGAGATAGGGAGGGGCAACCTGAACAGATAAGAGGGGACATTCTGAATAATGAGTAGGATACTTTCTACTTCTACATTATTTCTATATTTCTACGTTTATATGAGCAGTATGAATATCTTTGATCAAGTGCAATGAGTACTTTTTCCAACACTGTAAAAAATAACGTGTGATTAGTGGAAACGTGTGTGACCTTTTCCCAAAGGCCAGCTGACTCTCAAAAACAGTCTGTTATGTCACTATGGTAACGGAACCCAGACTCCTCCTGACCAATGGGATGGCTCCCTGTAGCGTATGTATAAGGTCAGACACACACACACACACACACACACACACACACACACACACACACACACACACAACACACACCACACACACACACACACACACACCTTTCAACGGATTGAAACATTCCAGAAAGAATTAAACTTTTTCAAGGAAGCAACTTTAGTTTGCCCTAGTTCTCTCTCTCCCTCTATCTCTGCAGGTGTTTTGTATCTTGGACAGAAATAGCATCATTAATCACCTTGTGCTGCTCTGGATCACACACACACACACACATGGACACACACACACACACACACGGACACACACACACACGGACACACACACACGGACACACAGACACACGCGCACACACGCACACACACGCGCGCGCGCGCACACACACGCACGCACACACGTGCACACATGCCCGCACTGACTGTACTGTGACATTACAGTCAGGGCTATAAAGGTTAATTTAAAAAAGTAACCCCCTACAGTAATCCGCTACAGTTACTGGCGAAAAATTGTAGTCACTAACAATCTGGTTACCCTTTTACCCTTACGTACACAAGATGTAACACTAAAATACAACCTCAAACCTTGTTGTAGGCCTATATAGTATTGTTTTGACTTGTAATGTATTCTTTGACCCAAGCAAAACAGTTTTCCCTTGTGGGTAATGTAGGAGCCATTTACTTCAGAATATTGAGAAATATTATTTCTTAATGTATTGGCTCTCTAGTAGTGGAGGACGGTGGTGGTGCCAAATCAAGTTTAACTAAATGGCTGTAGTCTGCTCTCTTACAGTCTTTTGACCTTGCTGTTGAAAGAGTTTTTTGTTTATTTTCCTACAAGTTTAGTTTACAGTTTTGCGCATCTCTGTGAATGAAGACAATCAACAACTTAATTTTGAAACCTGAACCAACCCTGTGGACATCTACTATTATTCAAACAATACAAGCGTCTTCAGTGTTTCAGTCTGCCCAAGAAAGTGACTCACACCATGGGAGAAAACTAAAGTGTTTTAACATTTTTTAAAAACAAAAGGATTAGTGGTCACTACAGATAATAAAAACGCAATTTCCTATCACACAATAAGAATTGCCAGGCCCCTCCCTGTGAGGACCAGTCCCATACAGAGGTCCTGGACCCCTTGTTGAAGACCCACACATGCGTTTGAGAGCGTGTCAAGGAGGACCGCCAGAGGACGAGGAACACACATGGTGCCTGTGCCCCTGGAGATAAGGCCTTGTGGATGTCCACATATCCTGCATGATGCAACATGTGATCGCTATCACATACAACGCGGTTATTGTCAAATAAACAACAACACGCACAGGGGAAGGCAATCTTTTCAAGATGAAGTGCTGTGTCTTTATTTTCTTGATAGTCGGCGGGCCATAGCCAATTAGCCATATGCCTGGATTTTCGTCACCGCTAAACCCCTTATCCCTTAACTTCTTTACCTTTTAAAACGATTAAAAAACATTTTTGAATAGTTAAAATTGCCAGCCTACAAGCTCAGAAGGTGTCAATAGATTGGCACGTTGAACTATTCCAAAACATTTTTCAAAGTAGTAAAAAAGAGAAAAGATGTTTAGGGATAAGTGACGAAAATGGAGCCCATTATGTTATTGATTGTCCATGCCCACAGCAAGCTTTAGATTTTCACTTATTCTTTTAGAAATATTTTCTTCCAGGATGTACGATTATTAGACCTATACCACTGAGTTCAATGAATGTGATTTTTAATGAATTATGTGCAGGATGTAATTTACATACAGATGTGAGTGGAGTTCATTTAACTGAACACCTTTAAAGGGGAACTCCAGTACTCCACCCATTTTCAACATTCTAATATGTCATTAGTATACCCTTTGGGTGCTGGGTGGACATGATAAAAAAGTTCCCCCATTCTGTGTTCCCAAGAAATGGAGGTCTGAAGAAAACCACTAACATGGTGAAACAGAGAGTTGATGACATCATCAAGATGTATTTTCACCATGTTAATGGATTTCTTTAGACGCTTCTTTTTTATGAGAGCGTACAAATGGAACCCGTTAGGGTTTATTTGGTTGCATTTGTACACTCTCAGAAAAAAAAATGAAATGGGTTGAATTCCCCTTTAATGTACATCATCTCTCTCACAATTGTACCAGTGGTCATCCTCTGAAGTGCCAATGTTGGCACCCGTGCCTATTTTGCCTGTTGTAGTGCATTGTATTATAAGACAAGGCAGAAAGTTGCGATGAAATCCAGCTTGTCATGGCAAAACCACAGTGATACTGCCCATTTCGACCTGACAACGAGAACAGATCAATGTGTTGCAACACACGATGTGTTGCAACACTCTGTGAGCTTGTGGATCAGCTATTGTCAACATGTTTGATACATTTTGAACTTTAGAAACATTACATTCTGCATGATGTGCTACATTAAAGGACCACTTCACCAATTTTCAATGCATTATCGCATTATAAGAGAAAGGCAGAAAGTTGTGATAAAAGTTGTGATTAAATTCATGCACTACAGCGGAGAAAAGCATGCAAGTCACAACCAGCACATCAGGAGCAATTAGGGGTTCAGTGTCTTGCTCAAGGATACACTTTGACACTGACCAAGGGCGAGCCCGGTGGCGAACCTTGTAGTTACCATCCGGTGACTCTACCCGAGCCACCGCCCGACCCATAGCTAAATAGCTAAAGCTAATGCTTTAAACATCAAAAGGGGGCTGGGCTAGTGGTCCAGGCACATGACACTTAACGGTAATGTTGGCTCTCTATTGGTCGTGTGTCAGATGTTCGAGTTCCGTTCATGACGACTTTTGCTCTCTTTCCTGTCTGTCTTCACTGTAAGTATCAAAAAAGCCACCAAAGGCCGAAACCAAAAGGGGTTCTGGCACAGAATGAGTTGACTTGAGTGACTGATCACACCACTCATGGGATCAGGAACATGTCTGTGGAGATAAGAGGGCCTTATGGGTGTCTACACGTCCTGCATGATACAGCATAATGATCGCTATCACATAATGACACGGTTGTTGTGAAATACTATACACAACAAGTAAAAAAGAAAAAAACCCATGCAGAAGGTCTATAACCCTGTTGCGGTCCAGGAGAACACTCACAGCCATCTGTCATCCTTCAGACATGCTGGTCACCTTCTTTTAGATCACACGTCAGAAACCCCTTGGTGGACCCACAGCTGGCCTTCCAAGTCATCGCGTTCTCATAGACGCCGTCCGTAGGAAAGGTAAGAATTACATACTGTACATGTTTGACATGTTGCGTTATGAAGATTCTTACTTTTACTACATAAAGGACCACTTCACCACGTTTCAACTTATTTTCATATAATTGGTCCTTGCTCATCTTTTTAACCCAATGCAGATTTACAAAGGTCTTCTAAAAATCACAACAGTTTTCTGAAAGCCATGTCTGTATGTCAGTCAAACATCTTCATGTCAAGGACCCCCAAAAGTGTATGTACAGGTGCTGGTCAACGAATTAGAATAATTTGAACAGTGCAATCGTTAAATTCTTTGAATGCATTTCTTGTGCAGAAAACAAATCGGGTGTTCACCACGCCTGTCCTACTGGTTAGAGTAATCACAGAACTCGTAACCTGTAAAAAATTTGCTCAGCTGAGCTTTCCAAAAGGCCCATTTAGGCCATTTAACTGTGACACTGTTGTTTCATTGAATTAGAATAATGGAGAAACCGTTTCATTGAATTAGAATATTTTTTATTATAATTAGAATCATCACTTTCTCAGTATTTTGTGGCTGCCCCCTTGGCTTGTATGACTGCCTGAAGTCTCCGTGCAGGGTTGACACTAAGGTCTCCGAGGTACTTGCCCATCGGGCAAGTGCAATCAGGTTCTACTTGCCCTCAGGTCATGGTCACTTGCCCCCCCAAAAATATATTGTAAATTCTGCTTTTAAGTTTACTTCCTACTTGGGTGCTTTCAACAGGTGGTCCAGGGACCACCAGTGGTCCCGGAGAGGGTTCCAGGTGGTCCCTAGCTAAGTTAGTTAACCAGACTAGGACCTTACCCGTTGTGAATATATGAACACCAGATGATCTACAGTGTGGTTAATGTGATTTAGCCTAATATCAATACCAATAATGTAAGTATTTTGATGAAGTACTGCTGTAGTTGTGGATACTTGATCATGGGAAAAGGGAAGCAGTCATAGCAAAGCAAGGTACACTTTAATGCAACATATTTTTGTAGCATTAAAGTAGGTGTTTGTGTGAACATCATGAAACCACTGGTTTAGAAAGTGGAGGGTGGTCACACACACACACACACACACACACACACACACACACACACACACACACACACACACACACACACACACACACACACACACACACACACACACACACACACACACACACACACACACACACACACACACACACACGCTGTGTGCTTGCGTTTCCAGGACCACCAAACGGAACAGTCCATAAGGGTTCTGGTGCTTCCTGTGTACAGTAGCCTTGAATCAGCATCTTAAGAATACTATCTTATTTTTTCTTTGTGATTCAAGTGAAACGGAATGCCATCCTAGGCTACAGTAGCCTACTTTTATATCAATTATTTCCCACCGCGGTCCGCGCGTAGCGAGGGCAGAAAACTCTGTGAGCCGCATAGGCGTGCATACATAGACGTCAAGGGGGTTTGAGCACCCCATAGTGGCCCTCTCTGGACCAACATGCCCTTTTTTAAAAGAGCAAAAAAGACGCTGAAATGCGGTTTTCCATGCGTTTTTAACCCCCCAAAACTCAATTTTCCGCCGCCCGAATGCCGGGCGGCTAGAGTGCCCTCCTGGTTACATTTGAGCACCTGCCCTTGAAACTCTCTGTGCACGCCACTGGTGAGCCGTACTATAGTGAGTAGCAGGCTGTAGCTTATCGGAGCGGCGGTGGGACATTGTTTTTGTTTCCTTGTCACACGTGCGGGTAAAAAGTGACAGCGAAAGCAAACTACTATCTTCCAGTTCAAACACATGTTCAGTTCAACAGTTCCCAAGAAGACTATAGCCTGGATCACTATATAAAGTGGGTGTCTGTCGCTCCTTTCACATAGCGTAAAATCCAGTGGTCGGAACTGTGGCTCCGTCCAGCTGCTCCAACCAACATCGCGTCGAGTAAAGTGGATCAGAAGTATATTCAGTGTCGATAAAACGGGTGAATTAACGTTCCAGCAGCCTGAGCCAACATAATATGGACAGTAGGCTGTGTTAGATCGAAACTATAAATACATACAGAGATGCAACGATACGCCCCAAAGTTTAGCAACTGTTGCAGCTTGGGATAACATTGAGGAAATGAGGCTGGCCCGTGTGCACTGCGCATGCCACAGTATAGCCACCGCAAAATTGTATGGGTCACCATTTGTTCCGGTGCTGGTGTAGCAGTGGAAATATGGCAGTGGGGTAACACAATAACGGTGGCCGTGAATTGTGTAACGTTAGGGGGCCCCGTTGGACTTTCCCATATAAACTTAATGGGGAAATTTTCGTACACAAATAAATTCATTATAAATCAACAATGTGTTAATCTGGCCAAAGGGCTTCGTTAATCTCTTCCTAATGTTATGGTCAATGACTGTGTGAAAAATCATAGTGATCGTGCAGCCAGTGATGAGTTATGCTCGCTTCAGACATTCAGACAGACAGACATTCAGACAGACAGACAACTCCTTAATTTTAGTATAGATGTAACTCTTGAGAGCGTAAAAATGAAACCAAATGGACCCGCAAGGGTCCATTTGGTTTCATTTTTACGCTCTCAAGAGTTAAAAATTCATCATCTTAATTAGCCCATAGTGGTCACAGACCGAGTGGTCCCTGACCCCAGCAAAATGATAGTTTGGAACCAAATGAACCTGGGAGAGAGATAGGTAGAGATAGCTAGAAAGCAGGGAAAGACACAGAGGCAGAGTGCAATGACCGCCTTCAAGACAAATTTATCTTGTGTATTGTTATAGTGCACGAAGTTGCACACTTGCCTGATCGGGCAACCAGGTAGCAGTCTTCACTTGCCCCACCATTTTTTTACTTGCCCCGGGCAAGCGGGCAAGTGTTACTGTCAAGCCCTGTCCGTGGCATCGATTTGAAGAACTAGCTATCTCTACCTATCTCTCTCCCAGGTCCACTTGGTTCCAAACTATCATTTTGCTGCGGTCAGGGACCACTGGGTCTGTGACCACTATGGGCTGATTAAGATGATGAATTTTAACTCTTGAGAGTGTAAAAATGAAACCAAATTGATCCGCAAGGGTCCATTTGGCTGAGGGTAAGTAGAACCTGATTTGCACTTGCCCGATGGGCAAGTACCTCGGAGACCTTAGTGTCAACCCCTGCACGGAGACTTCAGGCAGTCATACAAGCCAAGGGGGCAGCCACAAAATACTGAGAAAGTGATGATTCTAATTATAATAAAAAAATATTCTAATTCAATTAAACGGTTTCTCCATTATTCTAATTCAATGAAACAACAGTGTCACAGTTAAATGGCCTAAATGGGCCTTTTGGAAAGCTCAGCTGAGCAATTTTTTTTTACAGGTAACGAGTTCTGTGATTACTCTAACCAGTAGGACAGGTGCGGTGAACACCTGATTTGTTTCCTGCACAAGAAATGCATTGAAAGAATTTAACGATTGCACTGTTCAAATTATTCTAATTCGTTGACCAGCACCTGTAAATGGCCACTGACCCGCAGTAGAAAAATGTTCTTTTATAGCTCTTGCTATCAAGCCTCCATCAATTGTACGTTCACAACGAATGTTCAAAATATAATACATTGTCCTCTTGTGTTGATTATATCATTTTGAGTTGAGACATAGTGTTAAGTCAATGCCACGTTTATTTATTCCAAATGGCTTATTTATTCAAAGTTTTATCGTAGGTTTCAACTGCCTAAAAGGATATTTCACTTAAAGGACAACTTGTTTTTCCAACCAAGGTTCATGTTTTAGGTTGTTATTGGAGAAAGTAAAGAAATGGATGTTAATTGTTTTACTTTCCTTGCTTTCTTTGTTTTTAGGGATTTTAGCTATGTGAGGGGGCATTCAAACATGGCCATACATACATATTTGTTTACAGAATTTTAAAGCAATTTATTTTTTATTATCTACTGCAGTCCTAATAAACCCCAGGAAATTATAACTGGCCACGGAAGTTCACAGGAACAATTTATAGTCTACTCAGGCTCATGTGAAGAAGCTCCAGCTTGTTCACATGAGCCTTGTTCACAAGTGGTCCTTTAATGAATAAAATGTATTGCAATGGATACTATTGACTCATTGTGTGTGTGTGTGTGTGTGTGTGTGTGTGTGTGTGTGTGTGTGTGTGTGTGTGTGTGTGTGTGTGTGTGTGTGTGTGTGTGTGTGCAGATGTGGTGTGTCAGTTTGGTGTGTGTGGCGGTGGTGCTGTGCGTGTCTCCTGGCAGCAGGGGGCAGTCTTTCCCACCTGATGAACCTGATGAACTACTGACACACATCATGGCAAAGATCTGGGAGAAGTACAAGTACAAGTAAGTATTATACCCATATGGTCTCTAACTCTGAGATGTTAAAAGGGATAGTTCACCATTTCTGAACTCAAAGGGACAGTTCAGCGTTTTTTGCAAGAATGTATATGTTGATGTTCTGGTGGTCTTTATGTGTGGTACATGTGGTTTTAGATACATTTTAGCAATGAGCCCATTGTCTCTGATGTCATCAACTGTAAATATTACTGTAAATTACTCTGGATTAACAGCATCTGATAAATGAGTACACATTGTAGATCATACTTGATCTCTCTCTCTACCTATCTCCAGGACTGGTGCTCAGTATTCTTTGGCCATCAGTGTCCCTGTCCAGATCGATAAAAACACCGGGGCAGTTACTCCTGAACTGCAAAAAGTCTTTGATGCAGACGAAAAAGATGCTGTTTTAAAAACACTCAACCGAAATGGGGTCTACATGGGCAACTACATGGTTGCAGCCGGAGTCCGTTATAAACCAAACAGACCAAGTCAGCACTCTGAGCACCGCATATTGTATGCCAAAAAGGGCAATGCATATGCTGTCGAGTCGCTGGAGAGGAATGCCAATTCTCGGATGGTGTTCTACACGTTAAACTCCCCCTGCAACAAGTGCGCTGAAGAAAAACATAACGATAAATTGAATAAAAATAGCATCCAGGATCGCCTCAGACAAACCAAAAGTCTTTGGAGTTTTTATTATTTAGTCTTTAGCCAGGCATTCCTGCCCAAAGGCTATACGGATGGTGACGAAATGAAACAAAAACGAGAGAACGCCCTGGGCAGCCTGGCCGAAGTGCTAGATTATGAGAACATATATCGATGCCAACCGGGCGTGAATTGTTTCAGCTGTAAGGATAGGGTAGCTGAGTGTGCACAACGCTCAAACAACAGTCCTATAATCGACAACCAGCAGCAAGAACCAACTAACAACCCACCCTCCAAGCCCCAAAGCAACCGTCAACAGAACTCCATTTCCCTCCCAAACAACCAACGAAATTCCCGATACGACATGAAACTCCGCAGAGACGGCGGCTATCGGCCGCCCTCGCCCCCACCCTCCCCCCGAGACAATCGCCGACATAATTCCATCCCCCCCCAAATCAACCGCCGAAACTCCCGCAACAACATCAAACACCAGGAGCAAGAACCGACCAACAACATCGAGCAGGGTCAAAACGCCCCCAACACAGCACCAGGCGACATCGGGCAACGCCAAGACAACAACTACGGGTCGCCGCAGCCACCCTCCAGACCCCAGGGCAACCGCCGACGTAATTCCATTTCCTTCCCAGTCAACCAGCGAAACTCCCGCTATGACACCAAACGCCGCCAAGACAGCGGCTATCGGCCACCCTCGCCCTCCCCCCGAGGCAACCGCCGACGTCATAGCTCCCTACCCAACCAGCTAAGCCCCCGCGGCGAGGGTGAGGGCCTGCAACCCCCACCCTCCCTCCCAAACAACCAGCGAAACTCCCGCTACGACATCAAACGCCGCAGAGACGGAGGCTATCGGTCGCCCTCGCGCCCACCCTCCTCCCGAGGCAACCGCCGACGTAATTCCATTTCCTCCCCAACCAACCGGCGAAACTCACGCTCCCGCACAGGCAACGCCCGACGCTGGGGCGTAGGAACAAGTTTTTGAGGATAATTTGGTTGACCAGTGAGGAGATCCTGTATAGAGCTGAGCAGCCCCACCCCCATTGTGATGTCGTCCTTATTCCAGAAATGGATTCTCCATCCATTTTTAGACCTTTGGAAAATGATTTATATATACACGATTACGCAGCGGACAAAGACAACTCGGGTCGTGGCAAATCATGACAACACACACAATGTTTTGGGACAATCAAAGTAACTTCAAAGAAGAAAACGAAACAAAAAGTGTTTCATCCTGACATTTTTCTTCTTCTTGCTAATTAGATATTGCATAATAACAATGTGTTTGCTCTCATTTTTTGCACGCCCCAAACTTGTCTTTGTCCAGGGCGTAATCGTCTTTATATAAATCATTTTCTAAAGGTCTGTGAAAGTCTATGAATGACCAATCCTTTTCTGGAACATTAATATACATACAGTATATACACATATTTATTTTACATATTTAGCCTGTGTATTTAAACATGTCCCTGACCCTGTTAATCCCAGCTAAAATCCCTAAAACTAAAGAAAGCAGCCAATGAAAAGAAATTAGTAGATTCGGCACAAACAAGAGTCACACCCTACCAACAGTCATTAATGCATGTGAATCCCATGACTCCTTCAATTCCACTCTCAAGGACACCTACTGAAATCTGCAATTCAACTCCCCTTTGTATATTTTTCTTTTCCTTTTTACCTCCACTATGATTTGCTGCTTCTGGTATTATTATTATTAAGAGACATATTATTTATAATGTCTCTTAATGCAATGATGAAATTAATTAACTGGTGCTGTCCACTCACAGTTATCACTTTTGTTGTAATTATACTATCCTTGAATTGTAGTGTAAATCTCCAAGTTCTTAATAAAATGCATCCATCCTTCCTTCCATCCATCCATCCATCCATCCATCCATCCATCCATCCATCCATCCATCCATCCATCCATCCATCCATCCATCCATCTTGCTGCTTATCTTGTTGCTTACTCCAAATCATGTGTTATGCCACATAAATATATATATTTTGTAAATAAAAAATGATAATAATAATAAATAATAATAAAAATTTTAAGTGTGCAAGTGGACACCCTACCTTTCATCCTATTGTAACTACAGTATTGTAGACAGTAGAAACATAAGTTATACATTCTATAATGCAATGTATGAGTTTTCATCTTATTGCAACTTGTTAATAAAATAATTTTGAAAGGTTTAAATTTGAAAGTTATTAATGTGGAACGCCTTACAGTATTTGAGTATACTATTGTACTTCAGAACAGCATTTGAGTATACCATTGTACTTCATAACAGCATCACAAAGCGTTTCATTTAGTATTATTTTGAGTATGTCCATGATAAAGACGAGATTAACATTATTTTTTCTGTTCCGTGCTATAGAGAAAGAAAAAAGGTTGCCCTGACTCCTATCTTGTTCTATGGCAGTGAAATAGCAGTAACTGTATAAAATACATAATAAAAATAAAAATAACACAATAATTATATGGGGGAATAAAGTTTATATTGGAATATAATACCTCTCACTGTCTATAGCTATAGGTGGGGGTCGCATGTGGCTGCCAGTAGCCCATGTACTATGGATTGGAATAGGGCAGTGGTTTTCAACCAGTGGTCCGGGGACCACCAGTGGTCCTTAAGAGGGTTCCAAGTGGCCCCCAGGCTATGATGAAAAGTTGGTTAACCAGGTGTAACCACACAACTAGAGAATGTGAAAGATTTATGGTCATTGTGATCTGTATGATTGACTGTTTTGTTTAACAAATCAGGCCTATTATTGTGGACAAAAGCAAAGGACATCTTTAGTTTTGGTGTCTGTGGGGCTAAAATGTCATCAAATGGTGCTTCATGGCTCAAATCCTGAATAAATACTAGTGTGCCGTATGAAAAGGGTTGAAAACCACTGGGATAAGGGATACCAGTACATTAAAAATCCCTCTGATGTGGCCCCTTAGTGGTTGTGGTCCTAAGCGACCGTTTATAATCCTTATGCCTAAAACCGGCCCTGCACACAGTTAAAGCATGCAAAAAGGAAAGGAGAGAGAGGGGAGGGGGAGAGAGAGAGAGAAGCAACAACAACCACAGAATATTCCAGGACACACATTCATTATGGCCTACCAGACTCTGCTAAACTGAGTAGAGTTGGAGCACTACTGGCAGGTCGGTCCCCAGGGGACACACACCCTCAGCAGCAGCACTTGGGGGCGAGGCCTGAGGAAGCGGCTGTGTGCAGGGCCATCTAGTAGAAGAGTTGCGACATTGAGGTACTGTATGCATGTTTTCAACATTTCAACGCACCAACGGTATTGTAGAAGTAACAATGTTACTGTGCAATAATGTTTATGTTGTACTGTTACTAAAAAAATAAATACAACCTACCTGAGTCCAATGTATTTATGCCCACTACAGGTCCAGGACTTGTCCCTTCAAGAGCCGCTATGGCAGCGGGTGTGTCAGGCTCACCAGGGCCGAGGTCGAGGGCTTCTTCACGGCTGGAGGAGGCGGCGGCGGCGGCAGTTCTTCGGTCTCACTCTGAGCCCTCCCCGGTATGTTAATGTTATTTTTATTTCCATGGCAAGTAGAGTGCTTGGCTATTATTTTTTAACTACCGCCGAGTGCTATTTTTTAACTTTTTGCAGCCTCTACGCCTACGCTCCACGGGGGCATTTGTTTTTCGAGCTTTTCCAATTTCCTCCGTTCCCTGTAGGTGTAAGCAAGGCACTCAACAGCTGTGTGGTGCTGCAACGCAAGGGGCAGGTGATTGGGCTCGCTCAGGGCCATCAACTGTTACCGAGTTGCGTCATTGTGGGGTCAAAAACTTAGCTCTCGAGCTGCTTTACTTCGTGCAGCGTGATTAGGGACAAACTGGAGTTGGAAATGCATTGTTTTCAACGAAGGAATAAGAGCTATTTTAGAGCTGTTTTAAAGTACAGTAACTACTAACTACTAAAGACGTTTTAAGGTTTACCTTGAAGCCTATTCTTTTTAATACAAAACAGAAATTCAGTCAAGCTGGGCTGTCTGAGTCCAATGCATTTCTGCCTACTTCAGGCCCAGGACTTGTCCCTATGTGTTGTCGCCATTCTTAGATATCTATGTAGAAAAACGGGTCCAGTGCAAAACGCCAGACGGTTGGTGAGGAACTTTTTTGTTGAATATTTTTGTTACTTTTGATATTTTTCATAACTTCACATAGAACATAAAGTGAGGGTAGCTCTGGCCCATAGCTCCACTGATTCTATGATTCTGAATCAAAGAATCAGTGCCGCCATGGACCAGAGCTAAAGTGAGGTGCACTGTCTCTGACTGCACACTTAGCACGTGCTACCCTGGTGCTACAGTAGGGACTTTAAGTTCCCCAGTTTTCACTACGGCAACCCGTACAGGAACTACGTCGGCTATGACGCAATCGCCGTAGCAGCCAAAATCATTAAGCACAGTACCCGTCGGCGACGGGTCCCCACCTCGTTTTGGTTCCCATGGTGACACCATGAGGCGTCTATTCAGCACGTGTCAAACATAAACAGTAAACACAGACAACCATTGCTCGTTAGCTAACATGCTGTCACTTGGGCTTGGAGATGGGCAGTATTGAAAAGAGCTGCTGAAGCTATTTGTGTTATCCTAAAACAGTATATGTTTAATAACATCATGTCAAATGGTATCAATGTTGTTATTGCTTGCCAAACAACACACACTGCATATACATATACACACTAAAGCTGTGTAAAGCTCGGGATTCGAACCACTCGCTCGCTAAGGTCGCCACGCGAACGAATATTACAGTAATGATCCCGAACCCTTTATTTATTTATTTATTTAACTTTCCCCCCCATCTAGTAGTTCTGCGACATTGAGGGGTCAGAAACTCGCTGTGAAATGCGCTGTTACTGCAGTTGGAAATGCATTGTTTTCACTGAAGGTATCCCATTCTCAGTAGAGGTCTATGTAGGCGATTCGCCATTAGACTAGCTCTAGGAAGTGAACGGAGTTTACGCAACTCCGTCTGTGCGCACTGGCTGGTTAGTTTTATGGTTACCCGTCTACCTGACCAGCAGCAGCAGGCACTCAAGACTACATATACAATAGAGACACGTAGTCTAATCTTGGCAAACAAATAATTAAACGAGCCGATGGACGGCATGTTTTGGCAATCAAAACAGCGTGTTACCCGTGGCTGTCGGATCGGTCTCATCAGAAAGGAAAGAAAGGAGAGCGGTGTCATGACTGGTGTATTCACTGATGTCAATCACCTCTCAGGGCAGTAGAAAAGGGGGGGGGGACTCAATGCAAAACTGATAACTATGTGTAGACAGAAAAAAAACCTACACTTGCTAGTATTGCATTAGACAGATCATTGGTCTGAGAACATTGTGAGATCTTACTTTTGGGCAGTTTGTGGACCATTTTAGTGAATTTGTTTAGGCTAGTGTGATTGGCAGAGCAGAGTTCATACATTCACACAACGCATCCAGACAGAGCACCTACTGGTGCGGTGCTGGCGTTGTAGACACAACGTGAGAGCGCACCTTCTGCCGTAGTAGGAACGGCTGCGACGGCAGGCAGGTTTATACATCGAGCACTGATCCATTTCCGGTTACCGTAGCACAATGACGTAGCGGTCCGTGCTTAAACTCCCTAGTAAGTGCATGCAGCTTCCAGGGTGAGGGCTTGTGCTTGTGGCCACTGTGGGGCGCCGTAGCTCCATCATCTCAGCCGGGAAGTGGGACCGCTACTAGGGTGTTCATTTGAGGGACAGAAGTATTGCATGTGTGGGACAAGTGGGATCTGATCTTGATGTCATCATATTACAAAAAAAGAAAATAGCAAATTATTAGGATCTGATCTTGATGTCATCATACTACAAAAAAAAACAGGATTTCAGTTCAAATAGCTGCAATGTATTTTGAGCTTGAAGATCAGCTATTTTGGATACAACAGTAGGCAGGCCTACATGCAATGTGGCCCCTCTGCAGTGAGTGTGGAAATATTGTGGCACCATGGGAATACTCAGGTTATTTTAACAGACTTGAAAGCACCTTTATAGTAGGAACAGAGACAACAGAAAGCCAAATACTTACGGCATTTGAACACTGATGTCTGTCAGTCACAATGTGGGACACCTGGAAAGACTTGGAAATGAGGGACTCCCAAGCAAAGAGGGACATCTGGTCACCCTAGCGACCACAGACGATCCAGAGATTGATTGTTTGATTGATTGAAATTTGCATTTACAGGGCTTGACACTAACACTTGCCCGCTTGTCCGGGGCAAGTAAAAAAAATGGTGGGGCAAGTGAAGACTGCTACCTGGTTGCCCGATCGGGCAAGTGTGCAACTTAGTGCACTATAACACAACACAAGATAAATTTGTCTTGAAGGCAGTCTGCCTCTGTGTCTTTCACTGCTTTCTAGCTATCCACAATTCCAGGCTGGATTTGGGAAACAAAACAGGCAAAACAACAGACCAAAATGACCATTAATCTTCTACAGTTAGTTAGGGAAAATTAGCAATATTTTTGGACCATCTGTGAAAAAAATTACTACCAATAGCTTTCTTCACCAATGTGTTCTGATAGGTGTCTAGAATCACCTCTCAATTAGTGCAAGTCCAAATCCCATGGGAAAATCCTGGAGAGCCAATCAAAGTTATGGAGCACAGACTGCTTTGGTGAAAAATATGAACAAAAATTAAAAGTCTAAAATGAAATTGTGGGGTGTCTAACTAGGGGTTTTCAGGGGTGCTGAATCCATTCCAAACATTAGTTTTGGGTAAAAATGTCTCCCTGGCCATATAACCTATATATGTTGGTTATTAAGCTGTAATTAAGCCGCTATTAAGCCATAATGTATTCTATGCAGCATAAGCATAGTGTAGAATAGATCATGATGGTATTGCTGAATTGCTTCTATTCTTAAAAATACCATAAGACAAGAGTGTACACCTACTGTGCCCAAGCTCAGTGGGATAGACTGTCTGCCTTTGGGAACGTAAGGAGCACCAAGGGCATGGTTGAAAAATAGTAAGGGGAAATGAAAAATAAAAATGAATTTGTAAGGTGTTTAACTATGGGTTTTCATGGGTGCTGAATCCATTCCAAACATTAGTTTTGAGTAGAAAACAAGTAATTTTCCATAAGAACATATTTTATTCCATATTTTTAAAGTAGGAAATGTGCAGTATTGATGGAACCTGGTCAGTTTAAGCAATAACCAAGTCTACAATAAAACTATTAACTGTAATACAAGTATAACCGCTGAGCCAGTCAACAGATCAGAGGCGTAGCGTCATTTGGGCCATTAGGGCCATGGCCCAGAATTATTTTGCTGGCCCAGGCTGAGGTACAGTACACTTGGGCCAACAATACAGGGGAACAGACAGCCTATAGGGGGATCGGAGGTGTTAGACGGCTTGACGCCCCGCTATTCATCCAGGCTATTGTTATCAAATGGGTCAAAACCTGTTTAACTGGTCCTGGTGAGTGGAGGTGTCAAAAGTTGGTTCCCCAAAACAATAGGTGTTAATGGCCCATGCGCCCATCTTTTCCAGTAAAACCTTTTGTACTTGCCTGGAGAGGCTGGGGATAAAAGGTATTTCTAAAAACGAATTTTGAGACTAAACGAAAATACATATACTTATATATATACTGTATATACAAATATACTTGCATTGTATTTATTGACGTTTCATTAGCGCTTCTCTTTCTTGCATTACTTACCGATCCACCCTACGCGCCTGATGTAATTCTCTTCTTATCATATTGACATGTTTGACCAAAGAATTGACCAAAGTACTGTACAGTCAATAATTCAATAATGCAAATAGAGCACAACACAAAAAAGTGTGCATAAATGGTGCATTTGTATAGAGTGCCTTTCTGCAAGGCTATCTACGTAGATTGTGCATTACATTCACCCATTCATGCACCAATGGGGGGAAACCTGCAAGGCACCAACCTGCACATCAGGACAAATTAAGGGTTCAGTGTCTTTCAAGAACGCTTCGACTCTGACTCTGGGGGGAGCCTGGGTTCAAACTGGCAACCTTGCGGTTGCCATTGAGTCATTCTACCCCTGAGCCACTGCCACACTCCTCTCCACGTTGATAAAAAAAACAACTAAAGAGTAAATGGGCATGTTATGTAGACTTAAACTTTATACTATAAAGTAACTACTGTAGGACACCACCAGGTATGCATCAAATGTAGCTTAATGTGGAAACAACGTGCTGTCTAAGTAACATTCTTCATACGTTAAGTGGTAAAGTGTCCATTTACTAGTGTCCATTGTTTGGGTGGAGGGGAGGGTGGCAGTAGATCAGTGGTAGAATGAGGCCAAGGGTCCTTGAGCAAGACACTGAACCCTTAATTTCTCCTGATGTACAGGTTGGTGCCTTGCATGGTTTTCTCCAGCAATTGGTCCATGACTGGGTGAATCTAAATAGCCTTGCATAAAGGCACTGTATACAAATGCACCATTTGTGGACACTTTTTATATTGTGCTCTATTTGTATGATGCTTTGAATTATTAACTGTGTAGCAAAAAACACGATTTTGTAACCCATTTTTCACCCAGTGCAAATTCCTAATGTGATCCTGGGCTCTACACACCCTCCACCATCCTGGGGAGGCAGCGGACTGGCCTCATGCTTCCTTCAATGCATGAGGAGTCCAAGCTGCCTTCTTTTCACCTGACAGGGGGGAGTTTCCCTGGTTGGAGCACCAGGGAAGGAACGTGGAAGGAACACGTTACCAATTCCCGGCCTTCTTCAGGTGTGAACCTGAAGAAACTGTCGTGTGCATCTATTGCAAAGTACAAAGAAATGTAAGCAGAAATTAATAAACTACAACACTCCTGCAACCTGTCGTGCGACCCACCTCCTTTTTGATGAGAACATGGAAACTCCACATAGAAACTGCAGCACTGCACAGACTGTGCAGTACTTTGGTCAATTCTGTTGATTTTAATCAATGGTAACATATTATATATGTTTGAAGCTTACATCCACTGATAAATTGCACCCTTGCAATTGTTGAGATCTGTTGAATAGGAAAATTCTGCTTCTGTTAATATTGAGTAATGGTTTCTAACTAGGTAAAATAGGCTAAAGCTGAAACTGAACTGGAAAAAAAAAATCAATTTAAGTATTCTGATGTTTTGCAAGGAGCTGTTATTGAACAGGTTAAAGAGGCCCAGCTGTTGGATGTGATTATTGACTATTAAACACTGTCCTTGTCGATGCAAAGTAATAAAATGGTTTCTAAAATGAGTAGCAGCAACATGTTAATGTGATAAGAAGAGGATTACATCAGTTGACTGCCTCAGCAGTTATACTAGTATTACAGTTAGCAGTTACAATATATTATAGACTTGGTTATTGGCTATTGCCCAAACTGACCAGATTTCATCAATAGGCTACTGCACATTTCTTACTTTAAAAGTATGTAATAACATATGTTCTGGAAAATGACTTGTTCTTTACTCAAAACTAATGTTTGGAATGGATTCAGCACCCAAGAAAACCCCCTAGTTAAACACCTTATAAATTCATTTTTAACTTTTCATTTCCCCTTACTATTTTTCAACCATGCCCTTGGTGCTCCTTACGTTCCCAAAGGCAGACAGTCTATCCCACTGAGCTTGGGCACAGTAGGTGTACACTCTTGTCTTATGGTATTTTTAAGAATAGAAGCAATTCAGCAATACCATCATGATCTATTCTACACTATTCTTATGCTGCATAGAATACATTATGGCTTAATAGCGGCTTAATTACAGCTTAATAACCAACATATATAGGTTATATGGCCAGGGAGACATTTTTACCCAAAACTAATGTTTGGAATGGATTCAGCACCCCTGAAAACCCCTAGTTAGACACCCCACAATTTCATTTTGAACTTTTAATTTTTGTTCATATTTTTCACCAAAGCAGTCTGTGCTCCATAACTTTGATTGGCTCTCCAGGATTTTCCCATGGGATTTGGACTTGCACTAATTGAGAGGTGATTCTAGACACCTATCAGAACACATTGGTGAAGAAAGCTATTGGTAGTAAATTTTTTCACAGATTGTCCAAATATATTGCTAATTTTCCCTAACTAAGTGTAGACCTGGGCTAATTAAGATGATGAATTTTAACTCTTGAGAGTGAAAAATGAAACCAAATGGACCCGCAAGGGTCCATTTGGTTTCATTTTTACGTTCTCAAGAGTTACATCTGGTTAACCAACTTAACTGGGACCACCTGGAACCTGGGGGGCAAGTGACCATGACCTGAGGGCAAGTAGAACCTGACTTGCACTTGCCCGATGGGCAAGTGCCTCGGAGACCTTAGTGTCAACCCCTGATTTACTTCTGTAAGCGGAGCGGGCGCAAATGAAACTGGTCGGTGGTCGTCAGTAGTCGTCCCTCGATCAGGGCACTTCGTTTGGCCGGTTTGGGCAATGGCGTATAATTAGGACCTTGGGTGGGGATTTTACCGGGGAAGGGTGATGTAATTGTCTCCACCAGTATGGTGGACTGTATGTTTTACCCCCTGTCCGTCCGTCCGTCTGTCCATGCACGGTCCGGTTGGCCGGTTTAGGTGATGCCATCATATCAGCTCGCTCCGCTCACGTACGAGTAGGCCACCAGGACGCCACAACCTGATCTGGTGTTCGTCCGTCCGTGCACAGTCCAGGTCAGTCAGGGTCGTTCCCTTCCCCATCTTAAGACGCTTGTGCTAGCATCCTTCTTCCTTCTTCAGTTCCCATTAATCAGGCATTAAGATGAATAGCACCCTTTTCACATTGACCTATTATAGTGCCGCCAGGAGGCCACAACCTGATCTGGCCTGGTGATAACCTGAGCTACGAAGGGCACTGATCTAGTTGGGATCTCGGACAGAGACTTCGCCGCAGAAGGTTATCCGTCCAGAGGATTTGGGAGATGGAGAAATGCTGACGTAATTACGAGGCCTTTCTGACTGTTGTTGTGGGTATTTCCTCTCAGGTTGGTGCCTGGACGACGAGGGTCAGGGTTGGGGGGTCAGTCGTCAGTTTTTTTTTTTACCTTACCTTAGAGACTCTACCACAACAAAAATGTCTTTCAATTGAGAAATTGAGAGATGATGTAATGATGACTAAGAAACCTTAATAATGTGATGATTTACGATGACCATATAGAGCACCCCTCACTTCACACAAGTGTGACTTCATATACACCAGCCTAGCCATTAGGGTTAGGGTTAGGGCAGGTATAATACTCGCACAAGCCCATATGACTCCATGCATTATGACAACTTACAGTTGTCCCCATTCAATGTTCATGAAGTGAACAGAGTTGGTATAACCCTGTCTTAAGTTATATTCACACCAGAAGGTTTTACTGTGATAAAACGAATTGTTTGCAATTCCAACGCATTGATGGAATTTGTCGCTTTGTTAGGCACTTATGAAGTCTCATTGGAATCCTATTGCACATCAATTCGCTTCGCTTCAAAATGAAGTAGAGTGCAGATCAGGTGTGATTACAATCGTCGTAGGGGGTGAATATCAGTGTTGGGCAGTAACTAATTAAATATTACATATTACTGTAATAGTATTACTTTTTTCCAGCAAAAGTAATGTAAAGATATTACTCAAAAATGTGTAGTACGGTAAGTATTAGTTACTTTACCAAAACATGCCTAGTTACTTTTGAGCTTCTTGTTGCATGTGAAAATAGACAGATTTACAAGCTACCACCAGCTACCAACAGATAAAATAACAGAGATGCACTGTAGTTTGTAGATCCAAATCCACCACAGCGTTATGCACACATGACATACACTGCAAATTATTGCAGTTTTTGCTAAACAGATGGTGTTGTACATCTCTATTCCTTTGTGGGCGGAGGGGGGACTTGGGAAAGTAATATTGTAATATGTAATATATTATTCTTAGATTCTAGTAATAAGTAAAGTAATATTATTACTTTTTCTAAGGGGTTATAAGTAAAGTAAATATATTATTCTCCAAAGTAATGAATACAAAATCTCATGGGAAGATGTTTTTTGGCACGTAAGAAGGAAGAAGACGACCCTTGTGGGACCATTTGGTTTCAAAATATTTATCATCTGAATTAGCCCAAGTCTACACAACTAGAGAATGTAGCAGATTAATGGTCATTTTTTTAATCTATTATTTGCCTGTTTTTGTTTTTGTTTTTTAAATCCAGCCTGGTATTGTGGACAAAACCAGAAGAAATGGGGCTGTGGGGCTAAAATGTCACCAAGTGGTGGTCCGTGGCTCAAATGCTGAATAAATAGTGGGCCCTGGTATCAGAAAGGTTGAAAAGCAATGGTTTATGAATTGAGCATTGATAAAGGTCAATGGTGCGATTTCCAATTGATGCGGATGGCAGTCAGTGCAGTCATCGTGAAAGCAAACCGCAGCAGATTAAATATGCAAGAATCACAACTTCTCCGCCCACTCGCATCACAAGACTAAGTATTAGGTGAGAACGCGACTGTAGTCTGTGGCTCTGGTTTCTGAGACCTCAAACTTGATTCATAGTGCAACGTGAAAGCAGAAATGAAGTCTATCATCTGAAGTACATCACTGTCAAACCTGTAACACTATATGTCAACTGTTCTATGATTTATCATGAGGTGACTTCCCTCGATCATTTCTCTCATGTCTCATTGTTTGAGAGAAAGAGAGAGGTAATTGTATAAGCGTGTGTAAACAACCATTTCTCTGGTTAATTGCCCAGAGCAGGAAAGAAAGCTAGAAAGAAAGAACAAAGAGGGAGAGAGAGAGGGAGTCATGGAAAATAAACTTACAACAATAATGTAAACAACATACTATTTTGGTCAAGTTTGTCCTGATAAATCACTCTCACTCTAATGTATTGGAAGAGTTCCAGTGCCAGTTCTTCACATTCCACTACATATTTTCCGTTCTGCTCTGAACTGTGAGCACGCAGCGGTGGATCAAGTATACACGCATGATCACATATACTCGCATGATCAAGTATACTTGCATGTTTTGCATGTTGACACAAAAAAGAATAAGCCTTGGAGGGGGACCCTGAGCTTGAGCTTATTTTCCTAATTTTTAAATTCTAAGGCAGTGGTTTTGATACCAGGGCCCACTATTCATTCAGAATTTGAGGCACGGACCACCATTTGATGACATTTTAGCCTCACAGACCAAAAACTAAAAAGATTTATTTTGCTTTTGCCCACAATTAGCTCTTCACTAAGCCCCTCCCCAATCCGGCCTTATCCAATAGGCACGTTGGAAGAGGAAAGCTTGACCAGGATAGCAACAGTTGCTAAAGTATTTTTGGTTTGGTATTGGACAGTGAAGAGCTCTTAGAGAAGAGCTCATTCCAAGCTGGATTTTGGAAACAAAACAGGCAAACAAATGGATCAATATGACCATTAATCTTCTACATTCTCTGCTTATGTAGACTTGGGCTAATTCACATGATGAATATTTTAACTCTTGAGAGTGTAAACATTTTTATGCTCTCAAAGAGATACATCTGGTTAACCAACTTTCCATCATTTAGCCTGGGGACCACCTGGAACTGTCTCAAGGACCACTGGTTGAAAACCACTGCTCAAAGGCAATGTGTACATAAAAGCTGGACTGCTGAAAATGCTCTGCTAATCCAAAGATACAGAATTTAGAATATTTTGACTCAAAATTATTGAAACGGCATGATGTGAAAACGCAGCGCAACAAAAAAAACTATCAGGGCCTTGCTGTGTGCCTTTCCCAAAATGCAACGCAATAAAAACAACTTTTCCCCCATAAAACAACCATTGTTCTTGGGGGGAATTTGTCCTTACTATGATCTATTTCTAACCCCCAAATTCTATTTGTGTGGAGCGCGCGCACACACACACACACACACACACACACACACACACACACGCCCTGTCCTCCAGTGTTTTGCATTGTATGAGTCATGTTCTCTCCATCAGACCAGAGTCCTGCTCACAGTCATATTTCACCAGTCGGGTGTCTCCCAGATGAGTTGTGCTCAGCTTTATCTTTATGTCTCTGTGTCCTGCATGGTGGCAGAGCTTTAATAACAAGTACTCCCATTTAGTAACTTAAAATGCTTCCTCCGCATCAAATGCCTTCCTCCATTTGCGGCGTTGGCGCAAATGGAGGAAGGCTCTCTTATCTGTTAGTGTTATAGTATCCAACGTCCTTGACTCGCCTGGAGTTCGGCCTCAGGGACTCGGGGATCCTCCCCTACACCGGACACCACTCGGGTCACGAGTCACGAGTCACTACAAGCCCATTCACATGCATTAACATTGTAAGCAGGGTGAGACTGGCTATAGGAAGTACCTTGAACTCTCCTGGTGGGGCCAACCATACAATTTGAACTACCTTGAACTCTCCTGGTGGGGCCAACCATAGGCGTCTGCCAGGGGGCGCTAAAAACAAACAAACAAAAAGATACTTGTACCAGGGAGTGACCAATCAACCCTCTTCTATCTTGGATCCTTTTTGCCAGCATCATTTTTGTGAGAGCAACAAAGGGTTGTGTGGTTAGGTGTAGGTGTTGGTTTGTATCATTTATGTTGTTGGCGGTATTAGGGCTTGATTGTTTGCGTGTGCACTGACAAAGCAGGGGGGGTTCTGCACACTGGTTGTGGTGGGCTTGTCTGGGCCAAATTTGTGCAGAAATTGGCCGGTTCTGGGACAAATTCATGCAAAAAAACAAAACAAAAAAACGGGCCAAATGTTTTGTCCCAGTCCAGCCCTGAGCTGTCTGGCGCAGTGGCACTTACACACAGCTATTTCAGCTGCACTCATTAAGTAATGAGACGCAGCTCGTCGTGAGTGCATTATCATCGGGAACAATTAGGGGTTGTCTTGCTCAAGGACACTTTGACGCCAAGGGGGCTGTTCGCACATAACACACATAGGACATGCTCAGAGGTTTGGGAGCCTTGGATCGGAATCGACGGCAGCCCTAAGGCCAGCCAGAGCCACTGCCTGCTCCAATATCAGTTGTATGTTCATAAATAATCCTGGCTTTTGAAGGTCTGTTGGGAACGATAAATGCCGACTCTGGATCAGTCTGACATCATGATAGGCCGTGCCTTGTGTGGGAAAGTTACGCACAATGCGTGCGCCGCACACACACACAAACACACGCACAGTGTCAGACAGTGTCAATAGCATTGGGACTCTAAATAACGTGTAAGAACGTTCTGTCTCTATATGCCTTTTTCTCTGTTTGTCTTTCCCTCTGCCTCTTTTTTTTGCTCTCTGTCTTTCCCTCACTGTCTTTTACGTTCTCTCTCTCTCCATCATTTTATGCACACACACACACACACACACACACACACACACACACACACACAGACAGCGCGATCTGGTCGCGACCATTTCTAAAACGGATGTTATCCCAGTCACGACCTTTTCATAGGTCCGGGCTTTTTCCAAAAAAACGTCGCAACCGTTTTACAAACCGACACGTTTGTAAAGCGTTTGCAACCTTTTTTATCGCCCATGTAACCAACCATGCCCCCCCCCCCCCCCGAAACCGTTTTAAAAGGGTCACAACCAAGCGTTTTAGGATGTGTTGAGACCGGGGGCGGGCGGAAAAAAGACGCGAACCGGCTTAGCATCCATTGCAGGCTTCTTAAAAGCGGTCGCAATCTTTTTAAAAAAGTGTCGCGACCTGTGTCGAGGTCTGAGTCTGAATGATTTCGCCCCTCCTGCACACAAAAGCGAGCACAAAGCCAGCTGCCCAAACTTACTGAGGCATTGAGGAAAACCTTTAGCCTTTTAAAAGCTAATGGCTGTTTGTCTTCACACACACAGATAACATGCACACAGCAATTATACTGTGTGTGTGTGTGTGTGTGTGTGTGTGTGTGTGTGTGTGTGTGTGTGTGTGTGTGTGTGTGTGTGTGTGTGTGTGTGTGTGTGTGTGTGTGTGTGTGTGTGTGTGTGTGTGTGTGCGTACGTGTGTGGTATGTGTGTGTGTGTGTGTGTGCGTGTGTGTTCAGGTCAGTGAGTGTTAGTGAATGCACACGCAGGCTACAACAACATAACCCAGGCAGCGCACAGGGAGCTATACGCATGGTTTATTTATCCTGCTGTGTGTGTGTGTGTGTGTGTGTGGGTGTGCGTGTGTGTAAATGATAAATGATGCATTTACCATAGCGCCTATATCCAAGACGCTTTGCTGAGAGCGCATTACATTCACCCATACACACGCATGTTCACACACACCAATGGCAGCGGAAACCATGCAAGGCACCAACCTGCACATCAGGAGCAATAGACTTTGCCACAAGCCCCTCCCCCACACTGCTATGGTCCAATCACAGCTAAGCATAAACATGTGATGGACAAACATGTGATGGCCTCAAAATGATGTCATCAATGCACCCTGCTTTGTATAATTCCTCCTCTCCTTCAGTCTTCAGTTTCAATTTTTTTATTTCTTTGTTTACAATGTCCACCATTGTAGATTTTCCAAGCTGGTATGAAATGGAAACAACCTTGGTTTCATCAGTATTATAATGACAAAATGACACAAATGACATTAATAATATGACATTAATAAAATATTAAATAATCTGCATATCAGTGCCCCACCACCTCAGGACATTGTGGTACTGCAGCTACAGTAAACTGTCCAGAAAGATATGACGAGGACTTCTTTTTTAATTATTAGATACAAGTTTAGGAATGTATGTTATTTGCACTTTAAAGTGCAAATAACACTATTTTTTGTCTTCTTCTGTATTGCAATGTAAAGCACTTTGAGCTGCATTTTATGTCATGAAAGGTGCTATACAAATAAAGATTATTATTATTATTAATGTCCATTATATTTACATTGGAATGAATGAGCCCGACTGGAAAGTGTCCAACCCTTGGTTGGCCACCCTAAGCCTCTTGGACCACACACGCGCGTGTGTGTGTGTGTGTGTGTGTGTGTGTGTGTGTGTGTGTGTGTGTGTGTGTGTGTGTGTGTGTGTGTGTGTGTGTGTGTGTGTGTGTGTGTGTGTGTGTGTGTGTGTGTGTGTGTGTGTGTGTGTGTGTGTGTGTGTGCGCGCCTGACCTGGACAGAAAACGCTGTAACAGCGGTAAATAAAACGGTAAAACACCCACAGCATTCAAACCCGGGTCTGCCCACATGAGAATGAAGAGCCATTAGACTATAGAGCCAAACATGTTAACCACTAGCTGCAGATTATTGAGATCATCACGAAAAAGAGCTCCAGGAAAATGCTCCTCCTCACGACATCAATTTCTCTAAGTTGTCCTCAAATTATATAGTCGCACACGCGCACGCACACGTGCACGCACACACACAGCGGTGCAGTGGACCATCATTGAATGACATGGCAAACAAACTGCATCAAAGCCAGAGCTCAGTGAGCTAGAACCACACGGCACACGCAGAGCTTGTCAGACCGACAGCCCTATTAAAGCTGCACCCACCCTGGAACTTTACTCTTCTGTTCTGCTCACGGATTTGAATCAGGGACGGAACTTTTTAACCACTGAGCTAATAGATCAGTGCTTTGGTTTGTTAACCTTTTGAGCTCGAGACCCAACAGCAAATTTAGATGATTTAGATGGCAACAAGGGCCGTGATCCACACAGGCAGTATCACGAAAACCCACATTCCTAAAATTGTTTTTGATAATATCCTATTTATACGATATGTCCCTCAAGCTTATTTAGAATGGTTTGAGCCTCAATCACCACTCTGACCAGTCTTTGTTATTTCTTTTTTGTACTTTGAAAGCAGTTTTAGCTGCACTACCACAATGTCTTGTGGTGGGGTCGCTGATATGCAGATTATGAAATAGATAGACACTTTAGAGGCATCCCAACCAGATGCCCAAACCACAGAAACTGGCTCCTTTCCAGGCAAAGAAGCAACAACTTTGCTTTATGTTAACTTGCGTCCCGGGTTAAGACTAATGGTGGAAAGTAACTACAGTGCCAGTAACTACTGTACTTGAAGTGAATGTTTTTGCCATTAATGTAGTGTTTACAACTGTATCATTTGATTGCCAGAGTCCTGTGGTGGTAGTTCTGCTCTGATTTTGGTGAAATATGATGTGGGGGTCATGGATTAGATGTAAATTAATCCACAAAACATAATTTGCAGGGTAGGCCTGATTCTAAAATATTGAGTCAGATTTGAATACGGGTGACTTGTGACAGAGTGCATCTACATTAAAGGTAGATGCACTCATGTAAATTTGACATGGTGGCCACTACAATCAACAAGTGTAATGCTTAACTAGTGCTGTCCCCTCACAGTTATCACTTGTTGTTGAATTGTACTGTGAATCTTTAATTCCGTTTGTTCGTTCGTTCACTCGTCTGTCCGTTCGCTCGTTCATTCATTCACATTGAAGTATTTTCATAGTAAATTAAATACAACTTAAAGCAAAGTAAAAGTATGAATACCTCAAAATGCTGCGTGACGGTGCGTCCTGGCTGCTGACCCCTGTTTCCTGACCCGGCATCACATCGCAGACGTACAGTTATTTGTTTTAGAGCTTATTTACATCCACAGCCTGCACTCAATTAGGTTTCCTTCCAAACACAGACATCTCCATGCAGGACACTAAGTGAACCAGTGGAGTTTCTCCATTCTGCGTGTGTGCTTAATCACACTAGCATGCGTTGAACTGAGGAGGAAGTGATGTAGTGTATACTACCTCATGCAGTAGGAGAATAACACAGAAAACACTGTGAAGAAGTGACAGGCTCTAATTATCGCACAAACACGGGCAAAGGGGTGATACAGCGACATCCATCCATAGCCCCAGCTAGAACATCAGGCAGTTGGTAGGTCGTTGTTGGTAGGTTGTTCTGCTAGTTCAGGGGTTTTCAACCTTTTTCACACCAGGGACCACTATTTATTCAGCATTTGAACCACGGACCACCATTTGAGGACATTTTAGCCCCCACAGACCCCAAAACTAAAGATTTTTTTTACTTCTAGTCCAGGGCCATTAATCTTCTAGTTGTGTAGACTTGGACTAATTCACATGATGAGTATTTTAACTCTTGAGAGTGTAAAAATGAAACCAAATGGACCCGCAAGGGTCCATTTGGTTTCATTTTTACGTTCTCAAGAGTTACATCTGGTTAAACAACTTAGCTGGGGACCACCTGGAACCCTCACAGGGACCACTGGTGGTCCCCGGACCACTGGTTGAAAACCCCTGTGCTAGTTGGTTGGTTGGTCTGTTTTTTGTGCCATCCAGATGTGCTGCTGGAATCTGGAACCCGTGTCCTCATAAAGGTGCATTCTTTCACGTGTAAGTAGGGTGACCAGACCCAAGCGGTTTGTTTGAGGAACAGAAGTGTTGCATGTGTGGAACAGGTCGACTGGGGATATGGGACAAAACGTGGTTAGCAAATTATTAACATCTTGATCTGTCAGTATTCCCCCCAAAAATCAGGATTTCAATTCAAATATAGCAAAAAAATAGCTGATCTACAATGTCAAAACGCATCGCACTGGAGTGAAAGTGGAAATATAGTGGCACCAGGTGTGTGTGTGTGTGTGTGTGTGTGTGTGTGTGTGTGTGTGTGTGTGTGTGTGTGTGTGTGTGTGTCAGTGTTGGTGTCACAATGCAGTCGTGTGTGTGTGTGTGTGTGTGTGTGTGTGTGTGTGTGTGTGTGTGTGTGTGTGTGTGTGTGTGTGTGTGTGTGTGTGTGTGTGTGTGTGTGTGTGTGTGTGTGTGTGTGTGTGTGCGCGCGGCTGTGCGCGCGCACATATACGTGCATGCATGTGTGGGTGTGTGTACTGTATTTCCAGTGAAGCGTACAGTTTCCCCTGTGCGTGAAAGAACCTGCAGTGTAAATAGTGCTACTGTAAGCGTGGGTGTGAGTTCCAAGCATAGTTAGCAAAACTCATATCTCAAATGACCTCTGTAAGGATCCATCCGGTTCCATTTGTACACACTTAGACCCCTTTAGCCATTAGCCAGACCTCCAAAATTGCAACACTAATCAAAGCTCCTATATGGAATTTTATGGTCAATATTATGGTCAAAACAATAATTACATTGTTGTCTCCACCAGTATGGTGGTGACTAGGGATGTCCCGATACTGTATCGGTATCGGAAAAAGTATTGGATCGGCCAATACGTATCGGTACCAGAAAAGTATCAGTATTGGCCGATCAGACCATTCGGTATTGGTAAATATATCAGTATAACTAGTGATCAAACACAGGGGTAAAGGGATGACACTATGGAAGGTAAATAAAATGTTGTGGAATTTGCTTTGGAGTTGCCCAAGTGCACATTTGAGTGAGGAGTCTGTTATTCTAGTCTGCGATCTTTTTTTAATATATATAGTTTTTTCTGGTATCAGAATTTAGTATTGGTATCAGCTAACACAGAAATTGTGATATCAGTATCGGATCGTAATTGAAAAAAGTGGATCAGGACATCCCTAGTGGTGACTATGTTTTACCCCCTGTCCATCCGTCTGTATGTCTGTCCGTGCAACTGTTACGTGCCCCGACGATTTGTTATCAGGAAGAGCCTCGATTGAGCTGACCCTGATTAAGGAAAAAGGAAGGAGTGGTGGTGTTAAATGTGGAGGTGGATGATTTTTAAAGGGCCACTGTCACTGTTATGGTTGTCATAGATACTAGATAATTACAGGAAGTTATCTAATAATGAAACGGTCTAAGATAGAGAAGAAAAAGAAGGGGAAAATGCCATTAAAATTCTTAGATTTATTGCTTATATATAATGTAATTCCTATATTAAATTGTTCATATGATCAATATAAGAAAATTAATATGATTGGCAACCCTTTCACAGTAGTAGTGTTTTCATTGTTTGTATATATTTCTTATATATATACATTTCGTATATATATATAAATCTCATTGAAAAAATGTTGAAGCTGTGATTAATTTCTAATCATTCAGCAGCCCTATGTTTTAATGCCTAATTTGCATGTTTAAAATTTGAAGATTTTGTAATACAGTAAATCATTGTGTCAGTAATCAACGGTGAAGGTTTCATGGCGATAGCAATTTAATATAGTGATGGTTTTGCACACAATTAACATTTCAGTTTTGGAGCTATGACTCCAGGACTAAATATTCCTTGTGGAATTTGTATTTGGGAAAAAGTGATAATGTTTGCTAATTACTCAGCCGTTTGAGGGGGAAATGGAGGCAATGAGAGACGGTGACACACTGTAGGACCACAAGGTAGAGATTAAGTCAAAAATATTGACCCGCAGCTTCCAGGATTAGGATTGTGTGTCCAGCAAAGCATCCCCCATTCAGGAAATTCAAACTAAACCTGTTTCCAAACACCTCAAGCTGAAACCATTACCTGATACGCTTCTGTCCAATTTGACCACTGCCACAAGGAATTCTTATATGGGAAAGAGTGATGTCATATTTGATGACGTAGAAGTCAGTTACTGAGCCGTAAGACGGGGAAATGGAGGCACTGTGAGTCTGTGGCACACCGTAGGACCGCAAGGTGGAGGTTAAGTAAAAAATATAGACCCCCGGAGCCTCCCGAAACATTGTTGTTGTGTGTCCAGGAGAGTGTTTGTCCCCCCGACTGTAAATGCAAGTGGCACAACAAAAAACGCTTCCAATCACCCCAAGCTAAAAACACTCCTTGACATGCTTCCCGGGTTGTCCAAAGACGCAGCTGCCCCCAATGCAATTAAAAAAACACATCTAGGAGGACACGAGACACCCACGAAGCATCCCATGAACTCGTAAGAGCCGAGTCAGAAAGACAAAGCTTCATCGGGACTTGTAAGTGCTCGGAAAGGAGATGAAGAAGGTGAAGGATGCCGAGCTGAAGACTGTACGGAAGTCCCAGGTGGACGTGGTCCTGGATCCCGACACAGCGCACCCCTTCCTGGTGCTGTCTGTGGACGGCAAGAAGGTGCACCACGGCAACGAGAAGCTGGACGTCGGGGACAATGTCAGCAGGAGGTTCTTGCAGTACGTTGTCGTCCTCGGCAAGGTGAGCTACTCTCAGAAGTTCTACTTCGAGGTGATGATCAAGGGCAAGACCAAATGGAACGTGGGCGTGGCACAGGAGTCTGTAAACCGCAAAGACGCCGTCCCGCTCAACCCAGCCTGTGGCTTCTGGGCTATCACGCTGAGGGAACCCAAAGTATACAAGGCGGCCTCTAGCCCACCCAAAAAAATCCGTGTGAAGGAGCCGCTTGTGACGGTGGGCGTGCTCGCCGACTATGAGGGTCGCGTCGTCTCTTTTTACGATGTGACGAACAAGCTCAAGCTCTACTCTTTCAAGAAGTGCGAGTTCGAAGATAAAAAGCTGTACCCGTACTTCTGCCCCTGCGTGAACGAGGAGGGTAAGAACTCTACCCCTATGGTTATCTGCCCGCTCCTCCCTAAGGAGAAGAAGTCAGAAGACACAGAGAAGTCAGACACGAAGAAGTCAGAAGGCGAAAAGACGTCAGAAGATGCAAAGAAGTCAGACTCGAAGAAGTCAGAAGACGAAAAGAAGTCAGAAGATGCAAAGAAGTCAGACTCGAAGAAGTCAGACTCGAAGAAGTCAGAAGGCGAAAAGAAGTCAGAAGATGCAAAGAAGTCAGAAGGCGAAAAGAAGTCAGAAGATGCAAAGAAGTCAGACTCGAAGAAGTCAGAAGGCGAAAAGAAGTCAGAAGATGCAAAGAAGTCAGACGCGAAGAAGTCAGAAGGCGAAAAAAAGTCAGAAGATGCAAAGAATTCAGACGCGAAGAAGTCAGAAGGCGAAGAGAAGTCAGAAGATGTAAAGAAGTCAAAAGCAGCAAAAAAGTCAGCAAAGAAATAGCAGACCTACAAGCTCATAGCATGTCACTCGGTGGCATGCTATGAGCATGCACAAGCTTGTAGGTCTGCTATTTTTCCTCATCTTCAGCATTCAGTTCCAAATTTGCATTTCCATTTTGTTTACCATGTCCAACTTTGTTGATTTTCCAAGCATGGAATAGTTCAGATATAAAATAATCTGCATATCAGTGCCTCCATCACCTCAGGACAATGGGGTGATACAGCTAAACTGCTTTCAATGGCAGAGATATTCGAAATGGGCTTGAGGGACATACAATGTGATATTAAGTTTAAAAACAATTTTAGGGATGTATGTTATTTGCGCTTTAAGAAAACAGTCAACACCGAAGGGGTCCACCCCTTCCACCCGCGTTTCTGGTTTCCATGGTGATGCTCCCTGCTTATATAGCAAGCGTCAAGCCATTCGCCGCTGACGTCGAATGGTTGAGCAATGTCAAACCCTCTATTACCTCTGACTGGTACAGAAGGTTCCCACTGAAAGGAGACCGCTGTCCCAAGACAGATTATACCGTATCCTCCCCCAGGAGGATATAATCACTTTAGTCTGCTAATGTCTCTGATGTTGGAGCTGTTGCCCCTGTAACCCAACTGTGGACAAGCGGTTGAAGATGGATGGATGGTCGCTGTATTCTAATGTGAGGTACTTATCACATGGTACAGGGGCGGCGCTGGTTCAGGGGTAAAGTGACTGGATGGTAACCACAAGGGTGCCAGTTAGAACCCAGGCTCACCCAGAGTTGGTGTCGGCATGTCCGTAAGCAAGACACTGAACCCCTAATTGCTCTCCATGTGCTGGTCAGTACCTTGCATGGTTTCCTCCACTATTGGTGTGTGGATGGGGGAATGGATCTACAATCTATCTAAATAAAGCACATTGCATTAAGGCACTATGTAAATGCACCGTTTACCTATTATGGTTGCCGATACGACCAATGGATATTGGTTCATTGTGGAGATACGATGTGATTTGATTTGTTTTTAAGGGAAAATGCATGAATGTATGTTTTTAGACAAAATACACATGTACATTTATCAATAAATTATAAGTGTAGAGATATTGAATGGAAAAGTAATTAAACCGCTTTTCTTTTTCTTAAAGGTAGGGGAAGTGATTTCATTTTTGTCAGATATCACCCAAAAAATGTTTTTTTTTTTTTTTGTTAAAATGCTCTATTATAAGGTGTACAGACCATATGGAGTTTCCCCCTCCCCCATGTTAGCAGAGGAGCTAATAAAAGTTCCCCAGGTGGAGTCAGATATCACCCAAAAAATGTTTTTTTCTGTTAAAATGCTCTATTATAAGGTGTGCAGACCATGGAGTTTCCCCTTTCCCCATGTTAGCAGAGGAGCTAATAAAAGTTTCCCAGGTGGAGGGTGAATTTTCCTCCAATCAGGATCGAGCAGCAGGTTCACATAGTGTAGCTACTCTTGGGGGCCCCTAGTGCACCAGGCTGGTACTACACAGTGAATTTAAATCACTTACCCTACCTTTAAATTGCTAAATAAACACCTGCTACCTGAAGTATTGATCCAATTTATCATTTGCATCGCAAAACATTTGCTTGAAAACAATACTCTCACCTTCACCTCAAGTTAGGTGTACTGTTCGCACTTTACTGGTCTGCTGCACTATTGTTTGTCTCGTCTATTGTCTCGACCTTGTCTTATTGCACTGTCTATTGTCTTGACTATTGTCTATTGCACTGTCTTGTCTATTGCACTGTGGAAAATGGAAACGCTATTTCATCCCTGTATATGTCCTGACATACACTGGAGTGACAAATAAAAAACCTTGAAAACAATACGGTACAAAGTCAAACTAGACAATATGCTGCTTAGCTGCATTGCTTCTTGAAATTAAAGTTGTCGATGCAGTTATCAGCCCTCATGGATAGTACTATAGCACTTCTACTATGTGATACAGTAGCCTAAGTTTATTTTCAGGGCTTCTCTTCGCAACGTTGCCGAATCCTTTCAATGGTTCATAGACATGCATTTTATTGATGATTATTAGATTTTGTTCCTTTCACAAAATACTGGTTCATGCTTCAAATCCAGAATGTTCTACAACATGAAGCATGTAATTAAGATACATTGCAAGTGCAACACGGGATAAAACTAGAGTTGTGCCCCTACGGGGCACAGGTCTCCACTGTCCGGCTCAGGTTTGAACGTATTTACTGTGAGCGTAATGATAGAATAAACATGACTATGTATAAACGTATCTTAGATTTATGACGTCATCATGACATCATCCTATGCACGGACATGATGGCGGACAGACACGGGCGGAATGACGGGGTACGATCCATAGTCACCACCTTACGGTGGAGACAACCAGGTCTATGGTTCAGACCTATGCACGGACATGATGGCGGACAGACACGGGCGGAATGACGGGGTACGATCCATAGTCACCACCTTACGGTGGAGACAACAAAGCCTGCGTTTTTTATGGGTGCATAGGTTGATCAATGGAGAATCGAGGTGGTTTATATTTGTTGCCTCACATACAAGTAACTGTAAAAGTTATGAGCTCCATTAACGTGTGTGCCATGTCGGTTTGAGCGATCTGTTTACGGGAATAGTTCCAACTCAAGAGGGCCAACATGCTTTTATTACTTGCGCAAGCAGAGCAATTTTTAAAAAAATTGGCTGGTTTAGGTGACGATTTAATGGCGATGTCATTAAGATATCTTCATTACAAATATTATCAGTATGAGTATGAGATCTGGCTTTAGCCAGGCTAATTATCTCCTGGAGGTGTCATTGTGTGCAATGCGCAAGTTGGCACTCGACCGAATCATAATTTTATATTATTTAGTTTATTGTTTCATCAATGTATTTTTCCCCTCCCTTGTTCTTGTTTATATCATTGTGGCTCTAAAGCGCCTGCAGCGGGGAGAAGCTCTTCCCTTTAAGTGGACCCCAGACGAGCCCTCCATCGTTGCTTCCAGTCATCATGGTTCTCCTTACATCTGACCAGCTTGGTGCTTTGCTCTCTTGCAGCTGTGCTCTTAAGTACGTACATCCACGTCACTTTATACGTCACTCTATATCAGTGGTTTTCAACCAGTGGTCTGGGGACCACCAGTGAGTGGTCCTTGAGAGGGTTTCAGGTGGTCCCCAGCTAAATGACGGAAAGTTGTTTTTCCAGGTGTAACTCTTTGAGAGTGCAAAAATGAAACCAAATGGACCCAAAGAGTTAAAATATTCATCATCTGAATTAGCCCGAGTCTATACAACTAGAATGTAGAAGATTAATGGACATTTCGATCTGTGTGTTTGCATGTTTTCTTTCCCAAATCCACCCTGGTATTGTGGACAAAAGCAAATGGTGAATAAATGGTGGGGCCTGGTATGAAATGTTTTAAAACCCCTGGTCTATATGATCTATATCCTTCTGATCTCTTGTAGAGACAGTGTAATCCCGAAATCCACTAGCGACCAATGACCTGGTTCACAACTAGTGAGCAACTAGTTGAAATCTGGTCATGACTACTCGCTTATAGTCGGAGCCGATATCCTCTAGCGACCAAGACCTAGGTGCGGTTCTGGTTGCGGTTGCAACTAGTTGTAAAATTACTTCTATTATGCTGATAGTAGATTTCCAGTGCATGTTTGGACTAATGTGACTTAGAATTTATCTGACTTTGGATCTACAGGTAGTACCCGGCAATCAGATGACTTTGCTTGTCCCAGTGGATGATGGGAAATTTTGATTTAAGAACTCACTCATTGATACACTATATACTATACCAATCTTTTTAAAGTATATGTAAACAATAAATCTCAGAATTTAATGGCATACAAATGCCACAAAATTACATATAGGAGCTGTAATTGACCCAAAAATGTTTCTCAGGTCAAATATAGATATGCGATAAATTGAGATTAATTAATTATAAAGCTTTCAAATTAATTAGCTTAACCCATTGTAGACTATCCCGATTCTAAAAATGTCTCTGAAATACTAACCTAAGTGTACTGAAAACTTCAAATTATTGTGTAACATCACCAAATTTTGTCATTTTTTGATACTGTACATACTGTACAGAACGCATATTGGTGTTCCTGTCAACTAGGCTAAAACTACCACTAGGGGTTCCCGTCTACTATGGGTTAATTAAATTAATTAGACCCCTAGTCAGAACCGGTTCTGACATTCCATATGTTGATCCTTCCCCGTCCACCCCTCCTCTTCGATGTGTGTGTTTGTGTGTGTGTGTGTGTTTGTGTGTGTGTGTGTGTGTGTGCATGCGTGTGCGCCCCCTTGACGCCCAGGGATGTCATGTTATGGGTTAAAATTAGCATGGTAGCATGACACCGTTGCGTGATTAGCACTGCGTTGATGACTGGCATCAACACGTTGGCTTCGGGACAGAGTCATCACCTGCACGATCATTCATTAGACTGTGTGTGTGTGTGTGTGTGTGTGTGTGTGTGTGTGTGTGTGTGTGTGTGTGTGTGTGTGTGTGTGTGTGTGTGTGTGTGTGTGTGTGTGTGTGTGTGTGTGTGAGTCATTGGAACATCATCGTAATCTCGTATTGTTTGATGCGTGTTTGCACTTAAGTAGCAGCCCCTCCCCTCCCTCTCCTCGATTTGCAGCCTCTCGATATGTTGTGTTCTGTTTCTCTCTCTCCCTCTCTCTCTCTCTCTCTCTCTCTCTCTCCTTCATCTCTCAAGCTTCCTGACACAGTTCCATCTCTTGCAGGCGGCGGGGAATTCTCATTCACACACGCTATCAAAACACTGCATTTATACGAACAGTCATAATTAAATGTACAGCCAAGAATAACATTGCTTAACCGTTCTGTGTGTGTGTGTGTGTGTGTGTGCGTGTGCGTGCGTGTGAGAGAGAGCGAGAGAGAGCGAGAGAGAGAAACCCAGTGGGAGGAATTAAGTAACTATTTACTTCAGTTCGAGTTACTTTTACTTCAGTTCGGGTATTTCCATTTTTCAAATGTCTAACGTTTACTCCAATCGACATTAGATGCTAATGCTGCGTAAAAAAAAGAAACAATAACCACTTAAACCGGCCTCATTTAAGTTTGCCTCCTGAAAAAAGGAGGAAGACAAATGAACAAAGGATTCACTAGAACTGCACTCTGTAGAGTGCCAACTTGGGCAATGGGCATGAGGAGGCCATACATGGCCCGCTTGAGCGTGAGCAGAGCGAGGGAACTGTACAGAACCGACTGCAAGTGCCCGCAACGTCTCCATGCATGACACTTCATTTCTACAAAACACCAAGATGTGACAACCGAATAAACCTTTTACAAAACAAATAACCATTTATATATGGCATGCATTATAGATATAATATCAACAAATAATACTCATCATTTTTGCTGATAATACTTAAAGGTACATCTCACTGTTTTTTTGGGGGGGTGGAGCTGAAACCAAAATTATCTAAAACCACATAATTATAACACAAAAAGACCAAGTGTTCCAAGTGTTCTAAATGTCAAAAAGGACTATTTCTATTATTTCCACTAATGCCCTTTATAATGAGGTGCCATTTTTTATACTCACTGTGTCTAATAATCACGCCTACCATTAGCATCATCGATGGGGAACCCATGATGACAGAAACTGCTGCAGGCTTTCAATTCCTGGAAAGTTCTGCTGTGTCAAAAGCCTGCAGCGTCACACAGACAGACGCCAACTGTAGCTGTTGTAGATTTTGCAGCAGCGACTATGCAAACAAACATTGGATGCACCTTTTATTGTCATGTCAGCAATCTTCTATTGAGCGTGAATGGGAGACCATAGCTTTTAACACTAGCATGCCTGCTCATGAAGCTTTCAGAAGATTCTCCTTCCATGACCATCATCATTCTATCATCGCAGAAATTTTGGTCACCTGGAAAAAAAAATCTAAAATTCTAAATGAATGTATTATAATAAATGTATTATAATGCTTTATAAAGTTGACCTTCAAGTAAAGTGTTACCAGTATTTCTTACAATTTAAGTCAAACAAAGTTGAACTATCCCTTTAACAACGAATGACAAGTTTAAAAAAAAAATCACAGGGGGTGAGGGGTGCTCATGCACCATTGGGTTGGGTCATTTCTGGTTCTGGTAAGTTCCTGACCTTGAAGATCAAAGGTCAATTTGTTAGTGGATTTGCCAACCACTTGAGACACCATGTCCCTTGCAAAAGTAGCATGTGACAAATCTCAAGCTAAGTGGATTTTCAAAGCATTCGTTTTGCACGAAAAGCACTCCTTGGGCTAAAAACGGCCATAGCCACCGCCACACAATGCGATGAGATCAGCACATTTGGGCACATTTCGCAAGTGGCACTCTTAATTATGAACAGGTGAACAATTTGAGCCTGGATTACAGGAAAAGAATGTTGCTCCCACCATGTTTGCCTTGCAGCCGTTCCGGATAGATCAGTAGTTTACTGGTTTTCAGCACACGGATGAAAACAAAACACCTGCGGTCTCCGAGGTTACCCAAATGGGTAACGTTGAAATTCTCAACTCGGCAGAAACTGCAGATTGTGGCCTACCTGCCATAATATGTCATAGTATGTCTGTTGTGTGCAATGAGAAATCTGGCCCTCGGCAGAGTGCAGCTCAAGTTTATTTTGAAGTCCATGTCATACGGCAGTGGTTTTACAACCAGTGGTCCGGGGGCCACCAGTGGTCCCTGAGAGGAAACCAAATTGACCCGTAAGGGTCCATGACGCTCAACTGACGCTCTCATGGTGACACGTCTATGCACCGTGTGTCAAACAGGTGTTGTGGACACTACGTCCACAACAGAACGGCTGCTAGGGCAAGCAGGTTTATCTATCGAGCACGGATCGAGTTCCTGTTGCCGTACTAGAGGCTCGCCGTCCTACAGCTTAAAGTCCCTAATATTGCCACAAGTCGGGGTAATGGCACCAAGCCGAGGAGGAGGCTGCAGCAGCAACACGCATGGCGTTGGAGATGTCAGGTGGAGCCAGGTTGTCTGCTGCTAGCCAGCATGACCTGCCAAGTGAGCGTTCCATACAGTGTGTTTTTTGCTTTAATGTTAATTGAGTCAGACTTGTTGGTGTGTAGAGTTCAGTTTACTGTATATTGTACTGCAAGACGAATAATAATTGTAGTCACCTACCTACTTACCTACTTACAAGTCACACCTCCATGCAGCCCCCCCCCCCCCCTCTCCACAACGAGGACCAGTGCACCAAAGCATTACAGTCAGTGCAGGTATTCGGCAATCCAGTCATTGCAGTGGGAAAACTTCATTCTTTTACTGCAGTGGTTTTCAACCTTTTTGATACTCAGGGCCCACTGTTTATTCAGAAATTGAGACACGGACCACCATTTGATGACATTTTACCCCCAAAGACCCCCAAACTAAAGACTTTATTGTGCTTTTGTCCACAATACCAGGCTGGATTTGGGAAATGACACAGTCAAACATACAGTTCAAAATGACCATTAATCTTGTACATTCTCTGTAGACATGGGCTAATTCAGATGATGAATAGTTTACCTCTTGAGAGTGTAAAAATTGGTTTCGTTTGATTTTATTTTTACGCTCTCAAAGAGTTAAACCTGCTTAACCAACTTTCCATTATTTAGCCAACCACCTGAACCTCTCTCAAGGACCACTGTTTTACTGGCAGGCATAGGATGAAAAATTCATATTGTGCTACTACTATCACTACTACAAATAACAGTGACTGACGTTTATTCTCACATTGAAATGTCCCTCTGGCTTTCAGCCATGAAACTGGCAAAAATATTTTGTGTTCGTGTTTTCTATCATAGGAAGCGTCTATAAGCCTCTACACATGGAGGTGCAGTGGAGAATGGTCCTGATTGTGGCCCCCTGTGCAAGAATATCTTGTATGACCCCCTGACCACCGCTACAAACTGATGTTGGACTCCACTTCTCTGGCCGCCTTGAGAGGTCCGCTGTTTTTTTCCTTCCCGGGGAGACCCTTGGCCCACCACAAACACCCAAATCCTTGGAAGGAGAGAAGCTGGTCAGTGGCCCCCTCATAATGTTGAATTAGTTAGTGTGTTTTGCGTTGTTGTTGTTGTACAAAAACACTGTTCATGTAAAACCAGGCGTTGCAGTGCATTGCTTCAATGTACCCTGGAAGCTATGAAGGCATAAGACCAAGAGATAAGAGATCATTCATGAGTATTGACCTTCATAATTTATTTCTGCATCATTTACTGCAGCGATGCCTGATGATGTCATCGGTTGCCACAATAACAGAAAACATGAGAGACACAAGCATATAGCCCTGGGGGACTCCATAATATGGGGTTGATGTGATGTGGTTAATCCTGCGCTTCATGCCCGGCTGAGCATCACGCCAGAAGTTGTGACAGATTGTGGGCTAACTCGTAGATCTAATTTCCACCAACTGTTGCGCGCGTGTGTGTGTGTGCGTGCATGCGCGTGTGTGTGTGTGTGTGTGTGTGTGTGTGTGTGTGTGTGTGTGTGTGTGTGTGTGTGTGTTTCTACATGCGCGTGTTGTGATTTCGGTTGTATGGGTCAAGTAGCTAAATGTCTATAATTCAAATGCTTGTGTGCGTGTGTGCGTGTGTGCGTGTGTGTGTGTGTGTGTGTGTGTGTGTGTGTGTGTGTGTGTGTGTGTGTGTGTGTGTGTGTGTGTGTGTGTGTGTGTGTGTGATTGTGCGTGGCCAGGCATTAGACAGAGTATCTAGAGATACAGGTCAAGTCTTTGATGTGGTTAGTGAGCCATCGACCTCGCGTGGAGATAGGAGAGAGAGAGATGGAGTGGTACAGTATATGTAGCTGAAAGAATGATACATCATTTTAGAGGAGAGGAGAGTTCGTCAGATGAAAGAATGAATAAATCATTCTCAGGAAGACTTCCGTCCGATGTTGTCTTTCCGTGAGCACTCGAAGCTTTTAGCTTATCTCACGACGTGCACACACACGCACTTGCGTGCGCACACACACTCACAGACACACACAAACACTCACACTTCAGTTTCCCTCGCTGGAAATAACATAGTAAAACTTTCCATTTTTAAATTTGTCATTACGCCTTGTACTTTTTACTCCACTGTAATTATTTGACTGAGATGAGACATTTGTTGGACATAGCGCGTGGAAGGAACATGTTATTCCAACCAGTTCCTGTCCCTTCCATCAGGCGCCCCGGTTGGGCAGTGGGAAAAGACCAGGATTACTGCATGTTGAGGGTACCTACCTACCCTAGGCATTCGCGACACATAGACCCACTGATTGCCTTGTTCCAAAACGTGTAAATAAATCATATAGAGCCTAGAAAAGCATGTATTTATCCTTCATATTAATTGCTTATATTCTAAAGCAGTGGTTTTCAACCATTTTCATGCCAGGGCCCAATATGTTTCTGCATTTTAGCCACGGACCATTGATGTTGAGTTAGTCTCTTGCATCCAAAATTAAGGATAAGGAAAGGGAACTGTTGGTCAAAATAACAATTATTCTGCATTTTCGGGAATCGAACCTGCAGCACACCATCAGGCTAGCTTGGTGCCCAGACAGTTGGGCTAACGGGTCTTTTTCTATCACGTAGATTCTTGAAAATTTCGTAATTCAGATGTTTAAGTAAAATTTAACTTCAGAGAGTAAAATGAAACCAAATGGACCCTTGCGGGTCCATTTGGTCCCACGGGTGCATTTGCTCCACTTTCGCCCCTTGTTGTTTTAGAAGACTGTGTCCTTTCCTTTTTAAGTCGATGTTAAGTCGATTATGTTTGTCATTTTTGTGTTTGTGGAAAAAATGCAAATGTCGGTCTGACATCTGCATAGATTCCATATTCGGGCATTCTTGGTATAAAGAATTACCAGCATAAAAGGGACAAGGACATACATGTGCTGCGGGCAGCCATTTCCAATTAGGACACGACTCGAGTATAAACAATAACAACATCATGGTGTTTCCCTTTGCCCTGGTTCTTCTGGTTCTTGTCATGAACGTGGTAGAAAGAAATACCTTTTTTTTGTACATTTTGTACCTATACCTTCAGGCCAATCAAAACAATATGATACCTTGTGAGAACCATTTGAGCACTTTAAAAAAGGTAGCATATTTTGCTACCAGAACTACTTTCGGATCATAATGAAAAGGTATATAATGTAACAGTCGTCACGCTCACACACGCAGATCAAAACAGCAGATAGATCTACAACCTCTCACTGCAACTAAGTACATTGGCTATTTTGGAACATGTTCTTGAAAGTCAGAGAACCACCTATTTAGAAGACATTTATGTTGTAAAAATCAGCCTCAAGTCTTAATGGGTTAATGTACTCACACACACACACACACACACACACACACTCTCACACACACACACACACACACACACACACACACACACACACACACACACACACACACACACACACACACACACACACACACACACACACACACACACACACACACACACACACACACAGGTGAGATCAGACTTCAGGCAGTCGAGAGTTTAATGGAGCGTGAAGATGTTTACAAGTAAAGATAGGATGAGACACGATGGAGAGAGAGAGAGAGAGAGAGGTGCCGTCTCTTTGTAGAGTGCATAACTATGCGGGTAATAATAATAATAATAATTTATACTTTCCTCAAACACTTTCAGCTCAAGGAGGACCTGTAACTATCTAGTCTCATGAGCCAATGTCCAGGACATACAGACAGCTGACAATTTCCAATTATGTGGTTCCAAAGCAACCACATGTTGCCATGTTGCCACTGGAGTTTGGAAGCACTCGATTTCAGTAAAACAACGTCCTACAGTACCTCCTGCATTGTGTGCAAATTCAAAACAGGTGGTTACACTTTTGCTGTTGAGTGATCCCATGAGAACTTCTAAATTCCAACACTTAGACAAATAATCACCTGCAACAAATGTCTTGACTTATATTTCTACAATCCACTCCATCCATGCATGATACGAGTCGTCATAACATGTCTACCATGGAATTTCATCAAACAAACACCTTGCAGACAGAAATGGAAAATTCAAGATTCATGTACAGATACAATGTTGGGAAGTGTAACACCGCTTGTTTTAATGGAATCAGACAGGATAGGACCTTTCTGTTTAGATGTACAGGATGTCAAGATGACTGCAGTCTGCAACTCTGCATATAAGGTCACTTATAAATCTCCACAAAGCTCGAGAGTCGGTTGAAACGACTCTGCTCGTTCACCCCTGCTCGTTCACCCCTGCTGCAGCACCTACAGTTCACTAGTAAGAGACCACACCAACTTGTTCAGGTTTGAGAGTATTTATTGTGCGAACGAAATGTACGCGTATGAGGAGACCGAGGAGGGCGAGACTTTGGGTGGGGGCGGAGTCTCGGAGCCTGACGACCGCCGTGCTCAGCCGGGAGCCTACGGTTGCGATGACCGCCGTGCTCGGCCCGGGAGCGTTCGATCGCTTCGGCTCAGACGATGCCCCCCTCGAGACTCCTAGGAGAAAAGAGAACGAACGTTAGTCGGGAAGGCTGAGGAAGATGGGGGATAGATGGGGAGGAGGGAGGGGGATTTTGACGGCGTGAAGCAGTAACGAACGGGAGTTGACAGCGCGAAGCAGTATCAAACAGGTAAGAGAGAGAGAGGAGGTGTATTTAAGCTGTGGGAAAGTTAACGTGATTGGTTGGACATGATCGGGAGATGGGGAACGGGAGAGATTGGCTGAACGTGGTCATGAGATTAGAGTGACGGTGTGAATGGGTTGAACAGTGGGTGGTCTCTTCTCCTGAACCTACGTTTAACACAACTTCATTAGGGGTGCATGGGCAACTTTGACGATAGAGAGGACATTATAATGTATTTCCACACTCACTCCACTATAGTTCCACACTCACTCCAGAGGACCACTATAGTTCCACACTCACTCCACTATAGTTCTACACTCACTTCAGAGGACCGCTATAGTTCTACACTTACTCCAGAGGACCGCTATAGTTCCACACTCACTCCAGAGAACCACTATAGTTCCACACTCAATCCATAGGACCACTATAGTTCCACACTCACTCCAGAGGACCACTACAGTTCCATTGCAGTCACTCCTGAAGGTTACATGGAATATCACTGTCGCATAGCAAAAATAGATGATCTACAAGTTCAAAACATGCCACATATTGCCATTGCTATATTTGAATTGAAATCTTGAAATTATTTTTGAATTTTTAAATCAGTAATATATCAATGTCTGGATATTAACCTGCGACCTAACGTGTCAGTTGGGCTGAGGCTCGGTAGCGTGCCATTGTCCCCTTACGTGTCCATTTGGTAAGGGGGCTCCAGGAAAAATCTCCTGTGACGTCATACCTATGACAGGCACAATTAAATGGCACCCCCCAAGAAATAAAAATATGAATTATTTTAAACTAAATATTTACTGTATGTGCATGTGTTTTTAAATGTTCAATTCTATAGGAAAGTATAATGTATTTTATCCATATGAGGCTTATTAGCCTGGCATCCTTTTAAAGCACTCTGGTGGTCGCCCTGGTGCCCCCCTCCGCTCATGACTCCCCAGGCAAGTGCCTAATGGCAAAAACGCCCCTGGCCACATTATCTCTAACCCTTACCCTAAACATGACCGCAAGCACGGGAGCACCCGGAGCGGCACATGTTCGCCAACCAGCAGCGCATGTTCGGACTAGGGCGAAATGATAAACTAATAGAAGAAAGAAAACATTTTTTAAGTGCAGAAGAATGTTTCTTAAAGGCATGGTCCTTGATTTATTCACAAGATTAATATCACATGATGGGCAGGATCTCACTGATGTCTACATTTTGTGTAATTGCACAAGGGCGACACCTAGTGTCGAAATGCTGTATTGCGTCTAGTTGCCGTGTTGCCAGGTTTGACGGCTTCATTGAAAAGGAAAGTGACTGCGTGACGTGAATTTTTCTCTTCATTTTGAGAACGATGTCAAGTGACTATGACGAGGTATAGTATGTTTTCATTCATTAGAATTAGCGAATGGGTTACATTTTAGGTTACTTTCTGAGGTTGTATATTACAATGATATTTACAGTAGCTTTGCTACTATTGCCTGCTTTGCTTTGCCCTTGTTATTTACTGTATGTGTCCAATAAATAAAACTGTTTGAAACTGCACCAGGCTATATTGTGTACATTATACATTTAGGCCAGGGGTTTTCAACCTTTTTGACTCCAGGGACCACCATTTATTCAGCATTTGAAACCAAATGGACCCGCAAGGGTCCATTTGGTTTCATTTTTACACTCTCAAGAGTTACATCTGGTTAACCAACTTTCCATCATTTATCCTGGGGACCACCTGGAACCTTCTCAAGCAGGGGTTTTCAACAGGTGGTCCGGGGACCACCAGTGGTCCCTGAGAGGTTTTCAGGTGGTCCCCAGGCTAAATGATGGAAAGTTGGTTAACCAGATGTAACTCTTGAGAATGTAAAAATGAAACCAAATGGACCCTTGCGGGTCCATTTGGTTTCATTTTCACACTCTCAAGAGTTGAAATATTCACCCTCTGAATTAGCCCAAGTTTACACAACTAGAGAGCTAGGTTTGCCTGTTATGTTTCTGAAATCCATCCTCGTATTGTAGATAAAAACAGAAGAAATCTTTGGGTTTTGGGGACTGTGAGGCTAAAATGTAATCAAATGGTGGTCCGTGACTCAAATGCTGAACAAATGGTGGTCCCTGGTGTCAAAAAGGTTGAAAACCCCTGTTCTCAAGGACCACTGGTGGTCCCCGGACCCCCTGTTGAAAACCCCTGATTTAGGCAACTCAAGGTTTACAAAGTGTTGTGATGTGGCCTACAGTGCTTACCAATGGACCCAATTTACAACAAATTAGGGGGTCTGTAGATTGATTCATGTCAAACTGGGGGTTCTTGAAAATATAACCTAGAATATATGCTATACTATATATGCTATACTACTGTATACTGTGCTATGCGCTACTATAGCATATATAATATAGCATATACAATATAGCATATGTCATGTGCAGTATATACATGTTATGTAAACAGTATAAAGTATGTGCATTATAAGCAGCATTATATTCTATATAAAATACTTTAGAGATGGAGAAGCTGCAAGGCTTTTAGCTCTGCTAGAGGGGAGGAGGCTTGAGACTGAGGTCTGTATCTTATGAAAATCTGGGAACCTAGAAATGTCCCCACCAATGTGTTTCTAATGTGTCAACATGTACTAAAATATTGAAATTCAACTCCCATGGGAAACCTCATTAAAAAATCAAGTCAAAGTCAGGGTACCAATCACTGACTTATAGAAGCCAAAACATGCAAAATGTCATCATGCTTTATGTAGGATGTGATGTGTAACTACTGTATGCTGAATCAATTAGTTTTGCTCAGAAAACAACTCCTTCAATAAGTTAGTGAATATGGTACCCTGAATCTGACTTGTTTTAACATGGCAATTGAATTTCATCATGTTGGTACATACATGTTATTAGACATCATTAGAAACACAGTGGTGAAGACATTTTATGGTAATGATTTAGTTACTTGGTCAAATACTGTATCTGCTACAGTATCTGTAATAGCCATGACTAGTATGGACGTAAATGAACTATGCATTGAAATCAAGGTGTTTGAGTTTCCCATGTTTGTTTTTCCAGCGGCTTCTTGAGTCACTGTCGCTGGAGGAGGTTCAGAAGGGCGGTGTTGAACAGCAAGCCAGGCATCATCTACCATGCATTATGGATGGACCAACACAGAGATGATCCCCTGCCATCATCTAGATCGTCCAGGGTCCCATGGTGCAGATGTGGGAATTGTAGGGATTTGACTACAGATGTTGAAAGGTTTGGACTTTTATTCCATTTAGTAAAATATATAAATACAAAATATGTAAAATATAAAAAAAAAGAAAGTGCTCAGGCATCATAGGTTTTATGATGCCTCGATGTATGTATAACATTACAAAAGATTAAAACATGATTTGTAAACATGATTGCAGCGTTAGTCAAAGCAGCTCATAACATCCAAACAACATTCAAATCAACTAGCGTCCAGAGATAAAGCCAGTGTAATTTCCGAATGGGTCAGGAAACCGGTCTCTAATGGCCCATATACAGCAAGAAGGGGCGGGAACACGATTTCCAGAACCTAAAGGAAAAATGATTATGAATTACTCAATGATGCAAATAATAGTGAAATTAGTTATGCATTAAATCATGACATTTCGGCGACCATTCCCATACAAACCTAAATAACTATGCTGCCAAAGAATGACGTTTCTGTAGGCAGCATATCTGTACTCTGTTGTCGTCACCAGCCTCTAGCTCCCTGGAGTACCAGTAGGTCCTCTCTGTAGATTCTGAAGACGTAGGTCGTAGGTTGCCTTCATCCAGAGTCCAGACAGTAGGTTGCAAAGTGTGGATGCCCACTCAGGCACATCGGTGGGTTCTGGCCACAGCATAATCTGCATCATGTTTACAAATCATGTTTTAATCTTTTGTAATGTTATACATAGAACGAGGCATCATAAACCCTATGGGCTTGCCTCCTAAGCACTTTTTTTTATATATATTTTGTATTTATATATTGTACTAAATAGAATAAAAATCCAAACCAAACATAGTCATAGAGTGGCACGCTATGAGCTTGTAGGTCTGATATTTTCTTGTGAAGTAACCAATTTGTAATAAAAATCTGAACTGAATGCTGTTTGGAAACATTCAATTTCAACATTGGGTATTATAACTTACACAGAGTTACTCAGATCATTGATCTCCTCGTGTCCATGTCTGGATCCTCCTGGACACATGTCATGTAAGCTAAACAGAAATGTAATAATGTAACATATGCCGTATAAAGAACAATACAAAACAGAAAACATAGCCTATACATCCAGTGACAAACGATGTAAATGCGTCTAGCAAGTAAATAGCAAATATGAAATTTATTTGTACCCGTCCTCCAGGCTCATATTCTCTGACACAGTCAGAGCGTCATCCATACTTCTGACTGGGAAATGAGGGTGCCTTAAAAACAACAACAAATTAAAAGTAATGAGGATAAACAGTTGCTAGTCTACAAGTGGGAAAGTCAACATGTGATATTTTAGTAAATGCAGATTTGTTTATTTATTATACTCACGGAATAGGAGAAAGTGCATGGAATGGAATTGGGGAACAAGGGCTGCAGTCACACAGGACTTTTTCCGGGGAGTGGAAACTGGGTGTGGCCGCTGTACAGTTTGAGCATAGTACCTATACAGTAAAACAATCATTATTATTTATTATTATTATTATTACCAAATATGGTGTACACTAACTAGGGTAAGTGCTGGCCTCTAACATAATGTTGATATCTTGTTGTAACTTGTCAGTGGCCACAGCAGGGCTATGTGAGCCAAGACCATAATTACAATTTAGGCATTCAGTGGACACTTGTGCAGTAACTGCAGTTACTTGCAGAAAACAAAGTAAGTGAAGTGAAATGTAATATAATGGGATGTACAGTCTAGCTTAATAAGTAAATAAATAACCTACAGCCTCTAAACTATATCCAACAATAAATAATCTGTGCATTGTAACTATATAGAATACCAGGTCAACAAATAAAGCAGCCGTCTATATAACTTGACATGTAAAGGACACACTGGACAGGTCATTTCTATTTGCCATACCTCCTTTTTAGATGCATCTGCCAGTATTTATCACAAATAAACTGGGCCTGGCCATTAGATTTAGCACATGATAGAGAAATCATACATGAAAAAATATATTATTTACAATAGGATATAAACGTGCTAAAACAGTTTTCAATTTATTTTGCTCCTGACTAGGAGCAACTTGGGGACCACCACTATTGTGTGGGAGGTTCAGGCAGTATTATTTTGTATCAAAAATAATTCATATACAGCTATAAACATCTAGGCCTATAATTTTGTCTCTAACCTTCTAGAGCAGGGGTTTTCAACCTTTTTGACTCCAGGGACCACCATTTATTCAGCATTTGAGCCACGGACCACCATTTGAGGACATTTTATCCCCACAGACCCCGCAAAACTAAAGATTTCCTTTGCTTCTGTCCATGACCATTAATATTCTAGTTGTGTAGATTAGGACTGATTCACAAGATGAATATTTTAACTCTTGAGAGTGTAAAAATGAAACCAAATGGACCCGCAAGGGTCCATTTGGTTTCATTTTTACGTTCTCAAGAGTTACATCTGGTTAAACAACTTAGCTGGGGACCACCTGGAACCCTCTCAAGGACCACTGGTGGTCCCCGGACCACTGGTTGAAAACCCCTGTTCTAGAGAGACAAAGTGCGCCCTAGAAATAATCCTCGGTTTCTGTTGTGCTTCAACAATAATAGCAATTCAAAACAGTTGCTGTCATTAGAACGAGACGTGCTCCCAACACCAATGCAGCTCAGCCAGAGTCTAGAGTATAGACAGAGTTACGCAATCTCGGTTCACTTCACGAGGCCAGTCTAATGGCGACCCGTCTGCAGCTCCTTTATTTTTACTGTTGATCGTCTTGTAGTAATTTAGTTACTGTACAATACTTTGAAACAGCTGACATTGCTGACTTTGCGAAGCCCTCGTTGAAATCAACTATTTTCAAGTCCCACTTGGCCCTCTTTCAGGCTGTATGAACGCTCAGTTTCTGGCCCTCTCAATGTCGCACAGACGTCTAAGAAGCTCACAGCACGGTGAGCTCAGAAAGAACTCTGGTTTTCACTCAGTGGTGCCGTGTCAAAACATATGAGCCAACCGACTGACAGTTACCCAGACTTCACCCTTCATTTCTTTTCCTAACTAAAGTTGTGATGCATGTATTGCGTCAAGCACTTCGATTGAGATAGGAGATATGCGATCATATACGACGGTTATGATGATACAGGTTAGCCATTAGCTTACCTATAAAGGAGGAACGTTGCAACCTCTACGTGGGTAGTCAAATCCTGGGACTCCTTTAGTCCACTCAAACGGGGGAAAGCAACGCCGATCACCCTGGTCTTGGCTCTTCTTTGATCAGCAGCATTTCTGCATCTATGCCGTGGGGTTGGTGTTTATTTTGCCGTCGCGGTCTGCTGCTGAGAAGCCATAGTGACTACCTACTGTAGCTAGTGGGCTGAGCTACGTGAACAGAGGGGGGCACGATACATGGCAACCCTGAATCGTGCAACCTCATTGGATGATGCGACTCCATTCATATATAATGGAGCCATAGAAACCCATATTAAAAAAGGTAAACAGTGACGGTCCGTCACATTGTCGAAATAATATTTCAAATATTATTTTAGCATATTTGTTGACATTTTTGAAAAAAGTCACAATAGAGAAAAATATAGTTTTTATTTTTTGCTTTCCATTTCTTTACTCATTTTTAGCGAAGGTTTAGGATTAGCTTCGGTTTAGCTTTCATGAAGATGTTGCCTATCCCACCTTTAAATCACATGATGGGGGTCCGGGAGCTGAAGAACACTTGAGGAACTGTTTGTTAGATAGAATGAGGGGGTAGGATGGAAAGATAGAGAGGTGAAGAGGCTAAGATGATACGCTCTCCTAATGTACAAATATACTTATCACACACAATCTGTGTGTGTGTGTGTGTGTGTGTGTGTGTGTGCGCGCGCGCGCGTGTGCACACTCATGTGTGAGGGAGATTATTAGATAGACACAGCAGATGGATAAATAAGGGCAAATACACTTATCACACACAATCTCTCTCTGTGCGCATGTGTGTGTGTGTGTGTGTGTGCGTGAGCACGTGCATGTCAACAGGAAACTCATTCATGTTGTAATAATCTCCTTCATCATTCATGACAACATGTGTTGCTGACACCACTATAAACATTTGATCAAATGCTTGAACATTTGACTTTACAGTCTGTAGTACATGCAGTCCAAACGAAGGCCCACGACGGTCAATACACAAAACTGCTACAAGGATAAAAACCAGATGACATTTTTCAAGCTATCATAACATATATCAACGTTCAAATATACACTTCTATAGAAGAAGGATATACACTACAGTTAAAGCAAGTTTAACAAAAGGGGAAAATGTGGACTGTAGTGTAGGCTATTTACAGTACAGGGAATACTTGTGTGAAGTGAGCGGCACTCTTTTCATCATAATCATCACATTTCGTGTTACAAACACAGATAGCTGTGTGCATGCAGTTCGCCTCAAGAATAGATGGGGGGCTCCTATGCCCCTTCACGGGCACACAATTGAAGACAGTAGGCCTGTATGTGCTCTTTGAGAGCAGTTTTGAAGCAAATCTGGGTTCCACATGGTCTGTTGAATTCCCTCTTGTGTTGTGATTGTGGACTTTGTTGACGTTATGGAAGTATTTGACAGGTAGCAAATCTTGCAGACCAGGCCCAGGCCCACTGTCTGCAAGTTGTCATCTAGCCTGGGCCACGATGCACCATATCAAAAAGGGAATATCTACAAGCTCACACCACGGCATGTTGCAACATTTTGTGTGATCCCATAGATAGGCTGTAGATCTGCTATTTTGGTGTGTGTGTGTGTGTGTGTGTGTGTGTGTGTGTGTGTGTGTGTGTGTGTGTGTGTGTGTGTGTGTGTGTGTGTGTGTGTGTGTGTGTGTGTGTGTGTGTGTGTGTGTGTGTGTGTGTGTGAGAGAGAGAGAGATAATAGAGACATCCAGCAAATCGGTCATGCTTCAAGTCTCAGACACATACCGAGAGAGGGAGAGAGAGAGAGAGAGAGAGAGAGAGAGAGAGAGAGAGAGAGAGAGAGAGAGAAAGAAAGAGAGAGAGAAAGAGAGAGAGCAGGGAGAAAGGAGAATACAGAGGGAGGATCGAGTGCGGTTAGGAAGGAGGCGGAGAGAGAGAGAGAGAGAGAGAGAGAGAGAGAAGCGCGTGGTGGTTATGCTACAGAAGGGAAGTCAAGCGCCGGACCAGGACGCATCGGAACCGGACAAACTTTTCCTCTCTTGTTAACAAAGTCCACGTGTGGACCATCCAGGAGCCCACAGCGAGGATCGGAGCGACCTAGGCTACGGGAAAGGACAGCGTGCTCTGCTGCGCGTCTGTTGGAACTCGTTTTTATTCATGTAGTTTACCATGTGTTTGTAGTCTCTAGTGTTTCTGTATTACTTGATCAAACAAGCGGAGGAGCGTTTGGAACTGGAAGTGCTCCGCAGCAGCTCCGCTCCGTGACGCATCTGGCTGGCTGGCTCCTCCAGGCAGCAGCGACACGGAGCGCTCAGGATGCCGGGGTTCGGGGCTCTCCAGGCGGGTACATTGATCTTGGACAACCCGGGCTAAGAGAGCCAGCCCCCAGCCGAGCGCACCGTACCCAGCCAGGCCGCGCAGCGCTGCTGCCGCTGCATGCGCAACAGGTTGCGAATGCTGGAAGAAAGTACTGGAGAACTACTGGAGACTTTTGACATAGAATAATAATACCCACACACCGCAGTGACTGAGGTGAGTTGGAATTATGGAATCAACGCGGATCTGGTTTGTTTCATAGTTTTGTTGCAGTGGTTTCCAACCTTTTTGATACCAGGGCCCACTCAACAGTTGAGCCACGGACCACCACTTGACATTTTAGCCCCACAGGTCCAAAACTAAAGATTTCTTTTGTTTTTGTCCACAATTTCAGGCTGGATTTCATAAACAAAACAGGCAAACATTCAGATCAAAATGACCATTAATCTTGTCGATTTGTAATATTTTAACTCTTGAGAGTGTAAACATGAAACCAAATGGACCCGTGCGGGTCCATCTTTTTTCATTTTTACGCTCTCCAGAGTTGCATCTGGTTAACCAACTTTCCATGATTTAGCTGGGGACCACCTGAAGCCCTCTCAATGACCACTGGTGGTCCCCGGACCCCTGGTTGAAAACCACTGTTATTGGAATAAGAGCTACGTTGCCTCCTAGCCTACCTTGTAACAATTTATTTTTTCATGGTTACTTAGCTGGACTGTGTTTTTGTGCTGTTTCACTTTTGCTCAGAAAAAGAAACGTGTCCTCCAACCGCGCGCGCGCGTGTGTGTGTGTATGTGTGTGTGTGTGTGATCGCCCTTGCGTGCGTGAGACAGGCCTATGGGCTATGCAGCTATCGTTGTGCACCGTCTGCACGCGACAAAACAGAAGCTTGTTTGGGGTAGCAGATTGTGCGTCACGGTGCGCGCGTGCATGCCGGCGCGATCTCACACATGCACAACACCAACAACACTTACAGGCCTACTGATTGATAGACTGCTTGACTTGGCTTGGCTGACTGGCTGCGGGCGCGCGCGCATAGTCTACGAAATCTAGAAGCTGCTGTAGACACGCGTGCACGTCATCAACCTGATGGCATGCACCTGAGACTGAGAACTGAACCACCGTCTCATAAATTACAAAACCACAGTAGGCTGATTTAACTATCCAGACTGTAGCATTAGATACCTACTTACAAAGGATGCATGCATGGCATGCCCGCCGACTACTATATAGGTAACTCTAAGAAAATAAATAAATAAAATACATTTTGCTTTTCTTATTTCTGTTTTTGAGCGGTGTATAACCGCTCCATTACGTGGCAGCGTGTGTTTGCAGCATGTCTCTGTGTTAGTCCGTCCATCCGTTAGTTCCTTCCAACACAAAAAGCTGCTACACTGCCATGCTGCTGCTCCGTCAACAGTTTTTGCCGCACTAGATGGATCTAGAAATGATGGGCCCCTGGGCCGCCAGCCACCAGCCAAAGGGCCCCCTACACCGAGGATTTTTCTCCCTGACACAGCGCACAGTGTCTGCACACACGCATATCAATTATGACATATAGGCCTGCTATATTCACCTGCATTTCAACAGGATTTACGGCAAAGGATTGCTAGAAAATAATAAGCAGCTAATAAATGCAAACAATTGCAGTAATGTACCATATCATGGTGGTTTAGGACTTTTGGGGTTATTTTATTGACACAAAATGAATAAGCCCCTGGTAAATACCAGTGAAAAGGACCGTGCACGTTATTCACTGTTACCCCTAGCTCAGGGGCCTCTGGGCCTGGGCCCAACGTGCCCGTTGGATAATCCTCCCCTGCACTTACCATATGCCAAATCGACCAGAAAAATCTGGATTCATGTGCTATCATTTTGCTAAGAGATCGGTAATAGGCCTATATTATATCGTTGCAAAATGATAGCACATGAAATTTAATGCACTAATTATTGCATTAAATTTCCTCTTTCACTTGACTGGGAAAACACAAAAACTCACATCCAGCTATTTCTTGCTCTGAGACTGTAAGGGCAAAAGTTACAAGACTTGGAAGTGAGGTTTATAATCATTTTTAAAATTAATTAACTTATTAATTCTATCGATCGGCCTCATGGTGGCACTATAACAGCCCACTTTATGTGCTGGCCTATAACTCTTCAACCATCATAAAAGTCGTAAAATCAAAATTATTTTTCCCCTGCATTCCTCACACTGCAACTCCCCATATAAGCCACGCCCATTCGCATCAGTTTTTTTTTTTATTTTATTTTTTCAAAATACATTTAGCCTCTTCCAGCTCTAGAAATGGTGTACATGAGCCCTGGCCTAATCCGATTAACCCATTTAGGCCTGACCTAAGGTTCCTTTAAAACTTCAAATATTTATTTTGCAGCATAAAAAAAATATGTTTGAATACAAGTCCAAAAATGGATTCCCGGCCGGAATGCACAGTCAGAATGGTGATAGTCCGTATTGTTTGGCTGTATCACCATCCAAAGTTAGTGGGAGGGGCCTATATTTACAAAGGATGCCTCAAATAACAAACGAAATATCCAATCCACCTCAAATTTTCATCAACACAGAGCTATGCAATTCCATTCCCAGCCACGCATAATGGAGAATAGTTTATGTATGGAGCGTTGTCCAGTCTGTTCTTATGAAGAGAAAGTCAAGATGTGTGGAGCGTTGTCCAGGCCATTTATATGAAGGGATAAGAGTCTTAAGACATGTGGAGTGTTGTCCAGGCTGTTTTAATAAAGGAAAATGAGTAGGATGCGTGGCGTATTGTCCCAGGAGAAGGAAGAAGAGTCTAGGAGTGTGTGGAGCGTTGTCCAAAGTGTTGTAGGGAAGGGGGAAGAGTTTAGAATGTGTGGAACATTGTCTAGGGTGTTTTAATAAAGGGAGAAGGGTCTAGGATGTGTGGAGTGTTGTCCAATGTCCATAGTGTTTTAATGAAGGGAGAGGAGTCTAGGATGTGTGGAGTGTTGTCCATAGTGTTATAGGGAAGGGAGGAAAGTCTAGGGCGTTTGGAGTGTTGTCCAGGCTGTTTTAATGAAGGGAGAAGAGTCTAGAATGTGTGGAACATTGTCTAGGATGTATTAATGAAGGGAGAAGAGTCTAGGATGTGTGGAGTGTTGTCCACGCTGTTTCAATGAAGGGAGGGGAGTCTAAGAGATGTGGCTTGTTATCCAGGGTTTTGTAGGGGAGGGAGAAGAGTATAGGATTTGTGGAGCGTTGTCCAGGGTGTTTTAATGAAGGAGTAAGAGTCTAGGGCGTGTTTACTGTATATGAATGGAGAAGAGTCTAGTGCGTGTGGAGCGTTGTCCAGAGTGCTACGGGTGTCGAACGAATGCAAGTCAAGCATTTGAAGAACTGGCTGAACATATCTAAAATGTTTCTTGCTTGCCAATTATGTTTTCTTTCCCTCGTACTCCACCAATTTAGTTGTTATGCCATTCTACACATATCCCATATATTTGTGTGGCCCAGTGAATCACTGCTGTTTGCACTGGCTCACTTGCAAGTGAGGAGCATTCTCTCCTGTGATAACGATTCTGTCCTAGCCTGCATGGACCATAATAATATCACTGCATAGATATTAGTTTGGAACTTGTGTGTTGACGTTTTATTTCCGAGGGGCAGTTCCAAGCAGATTCCTAAGTCACAGGAAAAAAAAAGAAGAGGGCTCTGATTGGTTCCTTACAATTTTGGCATGAGGGAAATATAATTCAAAGTGAGGAGTGCCAGGCCCAATCTGTCCAGGTATTTGTTTTCCTGGTGGCTTGTTTCCAGATTAATTCTGTCCTAATCTGACCTGTTCATCGCCCCCACCCAATTTACAGTGTAGGCATTTCTAAGCACTCTTAATCCAGAGTTAATTACAGCAGGCAGGCTTGTGTGGTCAAATGTGTGCGGATACATAAGATGCTCATCAATATCTAAATTCATGGACCCCTGCGTCAAATTCATGAATTATGTAGACAAATCTGTGTCACACTTTATAGCTTTTAACCGATTCGTCCGACGCTATGAGCTATCTGCATAACAAATGTGCAAATCTTTGAATATATATTATTATTATTATTCGGTGTGCCCAGCTGGGACCATATGTGAACATTCCCTCAGAGATTCACAGCTCAGACCAGGCAGGTACATGTTTAGAACCTATAGCGTGCTGGTGTTTTGGTGCCATAGAGAGCTAGAACATCTCTGAAATTCGTTCCAATTCATTCAACACATGCAAGGCTTTGGTGCTGACAGATTGAGAGAGACGACTTCCCCGGCGACTCTGTCGCGCTCTGTGTTAATTGTGTTTGCGCGGCCTGCTGCTGCTGTTGTAGTTAATGGTTTTGGCTTTGAGTGTTGAATTATGTGGTGTTTACATGTGGCCGTGTGCAAATGCGTCTGTAGGCTACGGGGGAGAATGAAGTTTATTTTATGAAGAATAACGGCAATGCACTGTTCTTTTGGACCACAGTGTTCTGGTGTCGATCACCAGCAATACATTGAGACACATCATAATAAAGAACATAATAGAGAATAGAGAGGTCTGCACACTATCTGTTCTGTCTCAGAATCAGAATCAACCCCCCAGACACTTTTTTCCAGTGAATCACCGCTACTGCCATAGAGTTAAGAAGCCCCCCCACGCGACCCCAAATCTGTTGTTTTTGAGTTTCCTCCCATTGAGTGGTTAAGAAACTGTTGGACGACCAAAAACAGTAGCTGGGGATTCACATTGCAATCGGTGACCTATGACCTATAGTATGGTCGTATCTGATTACTTCCGTAGCCTCGACACACAGGCTTTCATTTTCGTCCGCGTTGTGTGAAAACGGAAAGCCTGGACTAAGGCTACGGTGGCCTAGAAGTGGGAGTCAACCTTCCGTGGTGGGCGCAGCTCCAAATGACGTGAAGTGGAGGGAGCCGGGGATGACAACACGTCGGTGAGATCAAATCAGATCAGCTCATCTGCCGTCCAAAAACGGACAGCACCCCGTCCCCCCAGGCCAAAATCATTTAAGGTTTGGCCAGGCTAATACTTCTGTGACTGGAAAGCAGGTGTATTATTAAAGATTAAAAAGATTAAAGATTAAAAAAAACATGGCCGTCCATCAACAACACCGTAAGGCACAATAAGGTAAAATAACCTAAAATTAATTGTGCTTTCAGTAACATGTGATCTGCCAACCTATTCATGATTCTGAATCAATTCCAATCAGTTTTGCACAAAAAACACTCAATGTGCAATACTGATGCTTGGAATTGATTCAGAAAAATGTCAGGTTGACACATCACATATACTGTACCTCCTTCCCTGCTATCCTCAAAAAATGCCATTGCTAGAGATCTCAGCCAAACCAGCTCCTATTCGAAGCGAGACCGACAAAATTGATGCACACAGAAACTATTCAGAGATGCACAAAATACTGTAAGTATTGTCAGTGATCAAAACAGCTGAAATGGTCCTGGGCGGGTGCCAGTTATTTATTGACCACTGAAGAAAAAAAACTAAAAAACAGCCTCCCCAAAAATTTGTAAATGCAATACAAATATTTTTAAAATCAATGAAACATAAATCTTTTTTTTTTCCCTCTAGAAAAGGACCCTTCATTTTTTGGGGAAAAAAATAAAGCAGATTGAATTTTAGGCAAAGTTGACTTCCCATGCTGTTGATGGAGGCCAGGTGGATTTGGGGCTATCATTAATTTTCCCCTGCATTTTTGCAAGGTACATTGGGGCTCAATTTGTTCACTAACCTTCATAGAAGTTAAATCCACTGATAAACGAACCTTTGCTCTTCATGTGCGGTCATGGAAGTATCAGACCCGACGCCACTACTAAGCTACAGCTGTACCTGTATGGAATAGTCTCACTCAGGCCCTGGAGCTAATGAGCTCCATTGTTAATCCAGGCCTGGCCTGTCCTTCTCTCCGGTATCAGGTACGGTCAACCTTAATCCAACTCGCCCTCAATTTCTTTCTGCCGACCTCAGGCGACCCCTCCTCCGTGTGGCTGGTTCTTGTCTTCTTTATTTTGTTTTGCTTAAAAAATAAGTTTAGGGAAAAAGGTTTTTGTTTGTTTTTTTGCCAAAAAGAAATTTCACCGTTTCGTTCTTTTTTTTTTTTTCTTTTTTTTTTTGCAAAAATGGTGAAATGTCCCTTTAAGCCGTGGTTAGGTTACAATTAGGACTGAGGTTAAGGTTAAGAATAAGGTCAGGTTTCACCGTTTAAGCATAATTTACTTAGGTTACTTTAGGAACACCGGACCGCGATGTTCTGCCGGCTGGACGCCCGGGACAAAATTGGTAAATGGCGAATCGTCTGGGATTCGTCTCTCTTCCCTTGTTCGCTGTCTCCTCCTGGCTGCGTGTCCTCAGCAAGATGCTGAGCCATGGTTTCCTGTGCCGTGTGTGTGTGTGTGTGTGTGTGTGTGTGTGTGTGTGCCATGTGTGTGTGCGTGTGCGTGTGCGTGTGCGTGTGCGTGCGTTTGCAGGGCTCACCAGGCCAAGTAACACGAGTGGAAGGCGGGAGGCATCTCCACCACCCTGTCCTTTAGCCAAACGCGCCACTGGAAACAAACAGTCATTTATATTCTGTGGATTTGATAAACAACAGCAAGTCGGCAACAATATAATTAGGGCTGCTTAAAGTTCTAATTACTTCCATAACAAGCAAACAAGGCTGGTGCAAAGTCTAATTTCTCTCCACCGTTCAGAAACTGGGCACTTGGGAAAGCGCACTCGGGACACACAAATGCCTTCAAAATGTTATATTCTTCATAAAGTTACAAAAGTAGCTTTTATTAGTGTGTTAGATATAGATTCTGGAGTGAGTAGAAGTAGACATGTCCAGATGCCCATCATAATGTTGTTATATGATGCTAATCCAGATGGCTGCGGTGGAACAATCCTCAGACCATCAGAGCAGGTCGTACAAACGCAAACGGTCCATTTATATAGTGCCTTTATCCAATGCACTTTCTATAGATTGTGAATTACATTCACACAGACATTGCATTCACACCCCTGCCCTGCTAAAAGAAAACATGCAAGTCACCAACCAGCACATCACATCAGGAGCATTTTGGGGTTCAGAGTCTCGCTCAAGGACTCTTCGACAATAACTCTGGGTTGGCCCCAGTTCGATTCGGTGACTTTGCGGTCGGCGGTTACCATCCAGCCCAATATTGTCTGTGTTTGCATATGTTTTGCACTCCGTCTGTGTACACTACAGCTAATGTCCTCCCCCTGGATGCCACCAACAAAACCTCTGCCCCAAATTTTCCAGAACGGCCTGTTTATAGCAGCACCATGGGGCAGGTTTCCAACATTTTCACCCATAACGGCACCGATCTGCATGAAACTTTATATGCACACTCCCTATCCAGAGGCCAAGGAAAAGCCTTTGACCTGCATTTTTCCACACCTGTCTGTCATAGCGCTACTTTTTTGCCACCTGTACAGGTGGCAAAAAAATCAAATGTGAACGTCAAAGGCATAAGAAGAAATTCCACACATATTCACATTAGGCTATTGACTATACTGCATGCATGGACTGATGAATGATATCTAACGAGCGCCTCCAAACTGCAATCACCCACAAGAACAGAAAGTAGATCATAACATTTTTAGCGCCAAAGATGGTCTATGTATGAATGAAAATATGCAACTTGCAGTGGTGCCACTAGAGGCGAAATGGTCTACAAAGCCTACAAATGGTCTCCTAAGTATTCACATAGACACATAGTTACCCCCTATGTGTCGTCCATCAAATTGCAGATGGACAGAGACTCTTCCTGACTCCTCTCAAATCTCGTGAGAGTTTGTGGCTTGAGTCGTTGAGTTTGTAAGAAAGACTGATAACAAAATAGATTTTCTCCGTGTTTGTCTCACTAAAAGAGGCCATTTTAGAATGAACAATATTGTCAGTATTTAGTTCCGTATCCATATATTGTCCTAATATTGTCCTGCACCCTCGTGAAGCCAAGCAAGTTGGCCTCTCTTTTGCCCCTTTGTCTCTTGGATTATGCCTCTTTAGGAACTTACTTAAAAATGTCCGCTGTGTGAATAAGTCCAATATAGCACCACCAGGGGCAGGAGGCCACAATAACCTGAACTGCCCTGGCTCAGACCTGTGCTAGTTTCTACATCGTCTACAGTACACCACTTTCATAAATGAGTGCCATTGTGTTTTGGAGAAAGGCACAGAAATGCAAACAATTTATCCTGCTCTCTCTCTCTCTCTCTCTCTCTCTCTCTCTCTCTCTCTCTCTCTCTCTCTCTCAGTAGAGTGATGTGCACGCTGCACTCTGCCCAGCTCCTGCTCCTGCTCCTCCTCCTCCTCTTGCTGCTGAGTCCCCTGCAGTTCCTACAGGGGGCGCCGTCGTCGCCAGCATCCCCCTACGGCCTGGCAGAGCCGGGGGGTGGCGTGGGGGCCAGGGGGCGGGCCGCCGGGGGCCTCGTCCCGGGTGGTGGTGGTGGTGGTGGTAGGGGGAGGGCGGAGGAGAGGAGGAGGAGAGACTTCATCATGGATGCCAGAGGCAGGAGGGAGGTGAAGGTGAAGAGGTCCAAGAGGATGAGAGGTGATGCACTACTGCACACATACACATGCATGCACAAGCATGTACAGTACGCATGCAAACACACACACACACACACACACACACACACACACACACACACACACACACACACACACACACACACACACACACACACACACACACACACAAACACATAACTCTTGTGGTGTTGTTGTGTTGCAGATGTGAGCACCAGAGACATGCGACAAAAAGAGAAGTTCCTCAAACACCTGACAGGTAAGACAGACCAGACAGTGAAAGTGAAAGACCCTAGCCTCGACACCCAGGCTTTCATTTTCGTCCGCCTTGCATGAAAACGGAAATCCTGGACTAAGTGGGAGTAAGTGGGAAATCCTAGAAGTGGCAGTCAACCTTTCGGGGTGTCCAAATGATGTGATGTAGAACAGCAGTGGAGTGGTAAGATAAAATCAGATCAGATGGCACATCACCCAATCCCACGTCCCCCCGTCCCCCAGGCCCAAATCATTTCAGGTTAGGCCAGGCTAGGGGAGACCCTAAGCTTAAACATAACCACAAGCACAGAGCAGTGCATGTTCAGCAACCTGCTCGTCCCATGGAGCCCAGGAGGTGCAGGGCAACGTTCCCCCGTCCATTCGAGCTGTCCCTCAGAATCGATAGTTCGACTACTAAGCAAGTAGCTAGATCGTGACAGTTTTAGTTGTCTATATACTGATTGATTGATTGATTGATTTATTACTTTATTGAATATTTGTTTGCAAAAAAAACGTTGGTTGCATTGTGTGCGTGTGTGCATGTGTGTGTGCGTGTGCGTGTACTCCCAGGTCCTCTTTCCTTCAATGCAAAGTGCAAGAGACAGTTCTACAAACTGTACTACAACACCAGAGACTGTACTAATGCTGCCTGTAAGTATACAAACTGTAGTACAACACCAGAGACTGTACTGCCTGTAAGTACTACACACAGTGGGGCATGCACGCATGCCGCACACATGCGTTACATCAAACCTTTTATTTAGGAAGGCAATTTCATGAATGCCATTTTCACCTGTTTCATGAATGCCATTTTCACCTGTTTGATTTATCATTTCATTTAGCATCTAAACTAACATTGAGGTTTAGTGCCAAGCAGGGAGGCATTGGTGTCCCATTTTTTACAGTCTTTTGGTATTAATCCGTCCGGGAATCAAACCTCTGACCTCCCAGTTTCAGGCCATTGTCTGCTCCATTCTCAGTCTTGATTATACAGTACATTTTCATTTAGTCTCGTTATGGTCTTTGGTGTGTAATTCGATGCGGTCACAATTCAGTACTGACCTCTGTTCGAGGGACTGACCAAGGCACTGTCCATACATCACAACGTCTACTGTACTGTATACCTCAAATTCGAATGTACTTGCAGGGACATTTGGCTCTCGTCCCAAGTATTGTAAAATATGACACCCACATACACCGTTGTCGTGCATGTATGATTTATGATCACAGGAGTGAGAGTTTGTTCCGACAAGATTGCAGAGATAAGGTTGCCGTGTGTGTGTGTGTGTGTGTGTGTGTGTGTGTGTGTGTGTGTGTGTGTGTGTGTGTGTGTGTGTGTGTGTGTGTGTGTGTGTGTGTGTGTGTGTGTGTGAGCGCGCATGTGCGTGCACACATGTACACTGCTGCATAAAACATGATGAAATTTTGCATTTGTTTTGCCTTCCATAGGTTGTGACTAGTACACTGACTTTGGCCTGTTTTTTATGAGGTTTCTCACAAGAGTTGAACTTCAATATTTTAGTAGTACATGTTATTAGACAGACATATTTGGTCTTTTTTTTTATTCAGTTCTCAGATTGGGTCAAATACTGTACCTAGTAAAATGCCCATACTGCTGTGTGTTCATAATGGCGGTGTGTCTGTCAGACTACAGGAGGTGTGCGGTGCTGCTGACCAGGTTAGCAGGGAGTCCACGGTGTACAGAGGGATAGACCATGCCACCGGACACATGAATATATGGATGGAATGACAGAAGGTAAGAATGAACACATGAACGGAACAGTCGAAGGATGAGACAGAGAGACACACACCTGAACACAGTGCTGTGCACAGAAAATTTTGAGACGCACGATTGGGAAAAAAAGGGCACATGGTTCAATGTGGGTGGAACGCGGCAGCATACAAGATGGGTGATGGTGTCACTTCCGCCTCCCCGACTTTTGTAAGTTCTCAAAAGATCACAGTCTGTCTCATTTGGAGAGGAGAAAGTCCCTTGTTTTGGCCCCGGTGAGTCGCGGCGCGGGAAGACCAAGGTCCTGCGTTCTTGGCATACTTAACGGTGTGTGAGGTTTATGGATTTTTGGGGCATAAATACTATTATCAGCTGCCGTTCATCTGCTAATCCTGCTAATCCAGCCATGAGCACAGTGAGCAGCACTATTCGCATTCTGGCTACTGTTTCAGTATTAGCAAGTATTAAAGTATTAATTCTCGAAACTCTTCTTAACTATTATGACTCCACACTGTGGAATTTCGGTACAGCACAGTTTGTCAGGCAGAGGTTGTGTGCCAGCAGCGGCAGCTGTCTGTGACCGTGATTTAATGTCAGTGTACATTATGTTCGACGCGCGCTTAAAGGGAAGGTCTTACCGGGGGAACTTAAAGGGGATTGTTTAACTACGAACTAAGCCCCCTCTGCAACGGCTGAGTGGGGATTTGATTTGATTGACGATTAACCTTTCTTTTTTAACCCCTGGTCTCATGCAAGCTTGGTATTTCTTACCAGTAACAACTGACTGACAGTGTATTAAACATTCAAGTGTATGCAGTGGCATTTCTAAGGGATAAAAATATGAACTATTTTTAAACTAAAGAACATATTACCGGGTATATGTGTTTTAAATGTTCAATTGCAGTTATAAAGGACAAGTATAATGTATTTATCCATATGAGGCTTATTAGCCTGGGATCCTTTCAAAGCATGTCTGGTGGCGCCCCCCCTCCCCTTATGGCGCCCCAGACAACTACCGAATGGCAAAAACACCCTTGTCAAGGTGGAACACTGACTGAACTAGACTAATCTTCATCCTCGTCCTCGACGGTGCTCTGCTCACTTGTCGCTCTCATCGCTCCCGTCCTCTTGTCCAGTGGGCTCCTCCTCCTCCCACAGAATGTCGTCCTCGCTGTTGTCCATAGCGTTGAAAACGCAGCGTTTCTTCAATCTGTTGATGATGCTCTCAGGGGAAAAGCGTCACCCCACACCACATCCCCAGAGGCAGTGTCCAGGCTTGAAGCTCGGCTGAAATTCATGCACGAGCAGCAGGAGAGCAGGTTTGCTTTGTGCTTTGTGGGCAGTTTGTGTTTAATTTGTTTTCTGGATGAACCAGCGGTGCTCATGTCATACACCACCTCTCATAACATAATGGATGTATTATATGACAGATAATAAGGCCACCGTAAACCCACAAGCTTGTTTTTTGATGCTGTTTTTTTTTCCCTTTGCTCGTTCTCGACACACTCGTTCATGAATCCCTTCCCTTCCCATGATCCCTTGCTTCAGGTGCGTTCATGGAGAAAACATTTCTGCATGGTCAAAATTTTTGGTGGTCAAATGTGGAAGTAGACGCTACTTTCGGCGGCCTTCTGGGTGCTTCAAAACGCCAATGAGCAACTTGCATTGAATGAACGACTTTCTATATGTTATTACTCTATGCCCCACGACTGGTGGATCCATACACAGACCGCATACACCTCAAGCTTCCTTATTATAGGCGTGATCAGCAGGACAGGAGCCGCTGTGTGTATTTCTCGCGCAGGTTATCTTTGAATGGCTTGTTCACGACAACATCCAGCACCTGCAGCTGGCTTGTCATCCCCCCATGGGATGATCACGAGGTCCCTGTTCATCGCTCGCACTTGCTTTTTAACAGGCTCAGTCAAGTGCCCACGGAATGCATCCAACACAAGCATGTTTCTTTTTATTTCATAGCCACAACTTTGAGCCAGTCTCCATCCAGCCCTTCTCTAGGGCATGTACAATACTGCCAGGTGGCATGGGCTCTTTCTGTACATTTCCACGCCTCAGGATCATTTGTGTGTGTGGGGGGGTGGGGTTTGTACCATCGGCAAGCCCGTCTTCCTGATCTTTTGGTTGCCAGTAGACTTCACTAAAACTGATTTTTTTTCCCCACCTTTCTTGTGTACCGTGACAGGCGCTGGCAATGTCAAACTTAACAGGCGTTTGGTCAGCATTGCCCATCTGGCCGAGGAGGTATGAACGTTTCTTCCTTAACTGAAGCACAGATCACTGATAAGCCAGCAGCTTCCTGGCTCCGATGCTAACTGTGAACACGGTGGCGGGGGTGTTCATTTCTTTTGCTATCTCAATTGCATTTAACTGGAGCACAGCTCTGGTGATGGGCATTCCCTCATTGTGGTTTTCAGTGACAAATTCACACACCCTTTTGTCAATGACTTGGAAGCGGCCGCATTTAGGGCCACGGTGGAAATTCTTTCTCTGACTGTTTGGCATTTTTAAGACGGTCTTTTTTGTGATCTCCATTTTTCGAATGTAACTTTCTGAAACACCATACTTTCTGGCTGCTTGGCTGTTGTTGGACGATTCTGCCATGTTGATAACCATTGATCTTGGAGCTGGCGTCATAACTTCTTCTCTGTTGTTTATTAACCTGGCCACGTTTTGAGCATGTGGAGCAGCCCCTGTCCCAACTCTCGTTCGAGCAGAAAACTGTTTGACAGAGAGAGAGAGTACTATACGATTGAGAAGGAGGGGCTCGCCATAAAGTGGTGCCGTGGACTCTCTGCTCGGACGAGAGTTTGTTCTTCAAACTGACCATCGGGCCCTGAAGTGGATGCACACCATGCAGAGCCAAAACTCCAGGATACTGCGATGGAGCAGCCTCTGTCACTGTAATGTTTGCTCATTTCCAACAAACATGAATTGTATTCCTTGATCATTCACAATGATACACTAAATGTATTCATGCAGTGTTTAGATTATGTCCCACAGAAGGTGCACATTCTGTTGTGACATGTCAATCTAAAGTGTGTGCTTAATCCCTGCAGATGCAGTAAAGAAGATGAGAAGAGCTCTGTTGCTTTAATGGGCGTCTTCTCAGATCATTGGGAATGTTTCGTGATTGGCTGTCTGTACCCGTGGGTGGAGTCAGGGGTCAGCCTATATAACTGTGAAACTGTTCAGTCTGTGTGTGGCAGCCATGTAGCGAGGTTGATGTTGTTCCCTCTCTTCTCTTTAAGTTCTGCTTAATTTGTTTTGTTCTTCAGTTTGTTTTCACTTTTGTTCATCCGGGCCTGGAATTTAGTAAAAAAAAAAAAACACACACTCACCTGCAAGACTGTCCTCCTGTCCAGTTCATCCATTTAAAAGGTTTTATATGCTGACAAATATTCTATTACTATCCCACTTGGTTACAGAGCCACTTTGTTCAGGTTTATCGCATTCATGCTGCCCCTCCATTTTGCTTTGCTTTTCGACTTGACTTGTGCTGTTGTGTTGTGTGCAAAGTACACTGCTGTACTTGTTTCAATGTAGCATGCAGGGGCCGCCATTGGACACGGATGTGTAATGACATGTCAAAAGATTAGACCCCGATTGGCGAAGTTGATTTCTCGGTTATTGATCCCGGATTAAAACGTCTTATATTCGGGACAATGCAGTATGTCTACGTGCTGCTGGTGGAATTGTTAAGGCCTGTTTATACTCCAGTTTTAGGTGATGAGCTACTCACTCAAAAACAGAGAGGTGTTTGGGGTGAGTGGTGAGTGTCTTTATCACTGACATCTTGTTGTAGTTTTTGGTGGTCGACGAATTAATATGTCTAGGTAACATTTGGCACTATATAGCCGATTAGCGCTCCCTTAGGCCTACTCCCATCAGCAGTGATGTAAATCGGTTTTCAATCTAACAAGTCCCGGGATGCTGGGAGGGTCTTTTAGATGAGTCCCAGGGACATTTTGATGAGTTCATGTTTTGTTTTCATGGTACTGTTTTTTTTTCCCAACTTAAGCTATTTGGAAAAGTATTGATTTGTCTATCGCACAAGCACAGCGATTGCACGTAGGGAGTCTTCAGACAGGGCTGTGCTGCACTTGCACAGCTCAGCTTGCGTCCCGGGATGCAACATTTTTGGATTGCAGGATGCAGGCAATCAACATCACTGCATCAGCATCCCACATGTGAAATGATATGGCCTGCTGCTGCTTGAGGCTGGCCGTAGGTGAACCTTGGGCTCTGTTGACCATATTCAGACCGCGGCCATCTTGCCGTCAGTTTGGAAGGGCTCGTTTTAAGCAAAGTATTGTCCCGTTGCCGCCCGCATTTTCATTTTTGCAGATTCAAAAACGGCGGTACGCATGGGCTTTTGAGTGATACGGTATCTTAACGAGCATTTCTAAACTGCAACACACCAACAGAAAAAGAATATTGGGCTAAAAAGGGGAAGATTGAAGCTTTTGGTACAGTTGCAGTGTGGGTGAGTTTAACGTTGTTCAAAGGTAATAGAGGCAACTTTAGTGTGTACAAACATTGTTTGTTAGCAGATTTGTATAGAAAAAGGAATCTAACCCACCCCCCTCCACACACACACGAGCAACCCATGTCCTGAGCCCGACAAATGTTTGATTGACGATTAGGTGTCTGTATGCAGGGAAATGGATACAGCATCAAAGTAGAAGCAACGTAATTTGCTTTTTAGCTAAAAAGTTGCCTCTATTATTTTTAATGCAATCAGATGGGACTTCTCTGCTTGGATGAATGGGCTGTAATGGGAAGTTGCACGGTAAGTCCAAGGTAAGTCCATCTCTAATCACTCACAACGTTTAACTTGCAAAAACCTTTTTTATTTTGCCAGCAACCCAAAGTACAAACATACTGTAGAAACGTTCTAACACTTGATTTGTTTAGCAGCTTATTGACAGATAATTTTCCACCCAGATTGTTTGTCTTACTCCACACCTTCTCCTTTGGGACGGGAAGTTGGAGAACCCTAATTCTCTCTCTCTCTCTCTCTCTCTCTCTCTCTCTCTCTCTCTCTCTCTCTCTCTCTCTCTCTCTCTCTCTCTCTCTCTCTCTCTCTCTCTCTCTCTCTCTCTCTCTTCCACTCTCTCACTCTTGCTCTCTCTCTCTCTCAGGTGTACTGACAGAGAGACGTGCCTAGTTGGTACCAGACGTGCCTACACAACCTGAAGAAGACACGGCCAGCAGACACCAGGACTAGGAGACAACAGGAGGAGGACACTAGTAGTAGTAGGAGACACTTAAGTTGGAGCACACATTAGGGGAGGGACAGCAAGTGGCACGGGGGAAAGACTTGGCATTCCATTAGGAGCAGGACATATTTGGACGAGACACCAGACAAGAAAGACTTGGAATACCATTAGGGGGGACGCATTTGGACGAGACACCAGGGGAGGAAGACTTGGAATACCATTAAGGGGGGGAGACATTTGGACGAGACACTCGGGAGGAGACAACGTTCTCCAGCCCACCAGGACACCTGGCTCCGGAACTAGCCCCCCCAGTGGATTCAAACCCTGGTCTCCTGGTCTGTGTCTCGGTCCGGCTGCGTCCCCCCCAACCCCCCACCCCCCCCAACCCTACCTGAAACTGCTAAACTCTACTGAACTCTACTGTCAAATCTCCTTTTACTCTCTCTGCTCTACATAAAGGGTAAGTCTGGTGATTTCAGTCCTTCTTATTGTAATGTCTGTAGTTTTGGGCGAGGGATGTGCAATACGTGCCAAACTCTTCTATCACGGACCTCTGTGTGTACATTTTACATCGCGGTAACGGCAGTGTAAGGATATCGTAATCCTTCTGGGCAGAAGTTGGACCCCCTTGTGGTGCAGCAGAAGTAACAAGTTTTGCAAGTAAGAACGTGTGTATTTAGACTGCCAGTGAATGGACTTGCTATTATTAACTCGGATGTCGCTCCAATGTAGTGGTCGGCGTCCTCCTGCACATGCTTTTGGTCTGACGTACTGAATGGAGAACTCCCACTGTAAAAAAAAAAAAAAAAAAAATTGGTCACAAGGTCTATACTGTACCTAGACACCTTCACGCCTGATGTAAGTCAAAGAAGCACGTGGCAGGTATGGAAAGGTTATAGATGTGGCATAGTATGCCGCATTGTATGATGTTGTTCATTGAAGCGTAGTGTCAATATTGGTCCGGGGGAAAGCTTTCCCTCATGACGCATACTGTACTACTGTCTATGTCCCACGTTTGTCTATTGACTCAGGAGGTATATCCTAGGTATACTATTAATTCCCCTGCAGACCACGACTTACACGAGATGAATCATTGTACAAGTATTGTTTCATAGGATTTCACTCGCCGTTGAATGCTCGTTTTGGTAACAGTCCAGATTCAGAACGACTCGCCGGTAATTACAAAATTCTAAAACTAACCAGTCTGGGTAGGTTTATATGATTAGGTTTAAAGCAGTAGAGCTGTTAATGGCTCAAGCCTGCTGAGGCGGGCGATCTCGATGCAATTCGCTGAAATCTCAAGCAAGTTTGGTTTGTTACAAATTCCAGGCATAATAATAATAACACGTATACCACATCTTCAGTTCCAAAATCATCACAGTGAACTTGACTTCAGGCCACTTGCCTGACCGCTCATCAACCAATGCTCTGTCCACCTTACAATGTGTCACGTGACTCACGTCTGTGGGAGAGAGTGGAGAGCGAGGAGTCATGTCTGTGGGGAGAGAGAGAGTCACGAAGCTCAACACATCTGGCGAGCTCAGAGCAATCAGTGTAGGATTTCATCTAGACGAGCTCCGATCGTCTAGAAGGGGGGGGGGGGGATGTTTTGGGACCGATTCCAATCACCGGTTGTTTTTCTCACAATCGGCCGATACCGATTGTGGGGGAAAATTTGAATGAATATTTCCAACATTTTTATATTTGCCAAAAATCAGGAAGGGGAATAGTTTTAGGCCTGAAGAATCAGAACCATATTATTCTATATATCTGATTGACTTTATACCACTTAAATGGTATAAAAAAAAAAGGTTTCCACTAAATTCCATTCAGGAATTTCCGATCACCAATTCAAGTCATTTGGAGTGAAAATAGGCTTTCATAGATTATGAGGAAATTCTTTCTTCAACAAAGACACATTTCTCACTTTTGAAAACAAAACAAAACAAAAAAAATCTAAAACTAAAGTGTAAATAAATCATAGACGGTAGAAGAAGTCATTTTTATGTTTGGTTGCGCTCGATATGCGCTCGGGGAAAATAGACAAACTATGAGCTCCGAAACTGAAACCTTTCTGATGACTAAAGTATGACCTGGAAAAAAAAAGACATTTTATTCAAAAAAGCCTAAAAGACTAAAGCCAAATCGACAAGTGCCATCAAACCCAACCCTGGCTCGGAGCCAGGAGCGATCACAATGTGTTAACGGGTCAGGAATGCATGGCACGCCGAAGGGCTGTGTTGTTGACACAGTGACAGTGCCAGGGTGACAGCCAGGGCCTTACCGAGAGACCTTTAAATCAATGCGAGTCAGTGACACCAAGCTAAGGCTGTCCCTTTTTTCAGTGGAAGTCGGCGTGACGTGTACCCTATACACACACAGCGAAGCGCGACACTTGTCACCCGCGTGACGAACACGACGCGCTGCGAAAATAAAAGTTGAGCCCGGCTTCAACTACTTTCTTCAAGTGCTCCGATGACATGACGCACGTGAAATGTCACTCAGTCGTTGTGTTTTTGTTTGACCGCCCCCCCCCCCCTCTCTCTCTCTCTCTCTTTTTTTTTCTTTTCGCCACACAATGGGCTCTATATGCACAGCCGCCATTAGCTCTGATCCATAGCTCTACTGCTTTTATGATTCTGGCTTGCATTTAAGCTCCTACCAGCCTCTCCTCTTTTGTGGGAAATCTCGAGGACCTTTTACCTATTCACCAATATAAACACGGTTTGTGTGATTAGAAAGCCTATGATTTCCTCGGTGGATGCACTCTGAGTCCCCCGCCACACGAATAAAATGCGCTTTTTGGCCCAGAAAGGCATCGTTTTTACCAACAGAAGCACCATGTACTACCAGTAATTGCCAAGAGAAACCCCCTCATAGAGGAGGCCAAAAAGTGCTTTAATAGTAGGCTTTATAATCACACAAGCCGTGTTTGTAAAAATGCAGCGCCTTCATTCAAAGTGGATCACATATGTAGATTGTGCATCACATGCACCCCATCAAAAAAACATGGAAACCATGCAATGTACCAACCAGCACATCAGGACCAATTAGGGGTTCAGTGTCTTGCTCAAGGACACTTTGACGCAAGCTCTCGGGGAGAGCCTGGGTTGGAACTGGCAACCTTGCAGTTATCCTCCGCCCACTCCAACCCTGAGCCACTGCCACCCCCTGCCCATACAATGCTACAGTAATGGGAACAGAGAATTTCTTCATTAGCATCATTGGACTTTGACCACGGCATGTTGATGAAACACCTTCCGTACTGTATGTGCAGGAGAAAAATGAGCTGGAATGAAGTTAGCGTGTTGTTCCGTCCACGATGCCTTTTGAACATCCAACTGATGTCCCATTTAGGGCTCATGAGGCCGATTATTAGAAGTATTTTTGAACTAAGCTTTCAGAAAAACTTCAAATATAATGTAATTACAAACAAAAGAATATAGATATACTGTATATGTTGTTATATACTGTACTTAGCAACAAGAACCCCAAAATGGGTTTGCCTTGTTGTGTCGCAAGAAACCATTGAATTGAATAACTTGGGTCGATGTGCGTCCACATGTGACGTCACCACGCACCGAAGTGCAACAGGACAAACCACACCACTGGGACAGTGTTGCCAACTTTTGTCGCTATATTTTGCTTCTTTCCAGGTGCCCGCCTAGCGACTTAAATAGTGAAAAGCTTCGGGCGACAAATCTAGCTGCTTTTTCTGGCGATTTGGGGACAAATCGTGGCATTTCTCGTCCCTCTCTCTCTTGCCTCTATTTGCTGCTGAAGCAGAGCCTCCTCCGTTATTAGTGACACTACGTTGTGTTACTGGCGAGTTGGCAACACTGAAATTGTTTCAGTGCGTCTCAACACCTTGGCGTGGTTTGTGATTTTACACATACGGCACTGCGTGGGGACGCTTCGCTACCGGCATGTCTTGGGGCCAGTGTGTGGACCTTCCATTCCTTCTGCAGACGTATTATTATTGTTGTTCAGCACCTGTGCATGTTTATTGGGAACTGCGATGCCTACCTTTGGCCCCTGTTGTCAGTAAACATACACCATGATAGAAACCGTGTTATTATTACAAATTGCGTATTTAAAAGGTACATTATATGAGAAGTGACTGAGCCCCAGACATTTAGCCAGAAGAGTGGGACAAATTTATTTGAACTGTTTCTGTATATACGTTTATTATTATTATTAATATTATTATTAATATTATTATTATTATATTATTGATGCTGCTGCTACAATGTTGTGACGATCGAGAACAAATTATTTTTTTACTATTATGTTCCTGTACACAAGATGTATCAATAAAGAACAACCTTGAACATTATATTGCACCTTGACAGCTTTCTTGTTTTGGGGACAGTATTCGTGTCATGACGTCACTCGATCCCTGGTTTGTGGAAGTAATTTCTCTGTAGAGAATAATATCATTGGGTCATCTTACAGTTGTCTCATGTTGGCATTGTTTTCCAAGAATAAACAAACTGAACTACAGCCTGTAGTGGTTGTTGCGACAGTGAGTCACTCACATTTAATCTGATGTGGTCTAATTTGTCACCAGTCAACATTTGCGTTTTTGTCCGGTTGAACACCTGAACTACAATCACACTCAGGAACTCTCTCTCTAGTTGCCATCGTTGCCCAAGAAGTTGCCCAAAAGGTTGCCTGATTACCTCCTGTTACCTCCTTGCACCATTCCCAATATCGCCATGGTCCAATCAGATCGCCCCTTATTGTTGATTGATGTCTGGTTAATCTCCATTGGAACAGGCTTCCAAAGCGTAACTCCAAACAGCACAGCCTGACAACAACCAGGCATCAAACATGCGTGATACCTTGTAGATTGATTGGCTGGGGAACTGAGACACTTCCCAGCCTGGAGAATAGACTTCCGCCAACAAAAAACAGGCTTTGTTTCGGTGATTAGCGGGGTAGTTTCCGCTTGTTTTCGGGAAAGAGATTGGAGCGCTCACTCGCACAGCAGTGGAATTTACCCGGGTGAGCAGAGGCAGAGGGAGGCAGACCTCTGTCCGCATCTGTCCGTCAACCCCCGTGGGAGGTGAGGATGGGGGTTAGGGTTAGCATCGGTCAGATATTTAGGTTTAGGTGTGTCGGACCAGTGATATGTCGGACAAAAAGCACATTTTTTTCTTTAAAAACAAAGAAGACTGATCGCTAGCGCCTTAGAGGTGAAGTCTGATCAAATATAACATCTAAATCGAGAAACTTAAAAACTGTGTTGTAGTTCTCAGAACCCTTGAGTTACTCTCCTCTCGTGTCCTATACTGTAGTAGTAGTCGTACTGTACATGCAGACCGGCACACCTCGGCATAAAGGATGATAAAACAGTAAGACAGTGTTTACTGACACGCAAAGTGTGTGTGTGTGAAGTATTTTTTTCCCTTTTCTTTCTCCTCCCACTCTGAGCTGCGGGCCTGCATTCCTGAAAGACAGAGCGTTTGGGAACGGAGAGAGACATCACAAATCCACCGGATTCGATTACAGCTACATGAGCAGACATTACCTTTTTAAGTAGCTACATGGTCCATACGGCGTTTAGAAGGACTTCTCCTTAGTGCCGTGGCGTGACTTTCAAGCCTCTCTGCGCGCACGCATCACTGGCTATAAGGCCTGTCCACTTCAGTAAAAAAAAAAGTACACTTTAGCAAAGACAGTTTTGTGGTAACCATAAGCTATACTGTCCCAAGTGGGATAGTATGATCTACACATTTTTATGTTCTTGAATTTGGATCCTGAAAAGTTTTTTGTGGATTGTCTCTTTGCACATTAGGATTTGCACACTTTAACCTACCAGCACTTTTGGGAAAAATATCAGGCTTCATAGCAGATATCACTGACACTAGTCAAAACAAATAACCCAACAAACCCAACATTAGAGTTTAATTTAGATCAGGAGTTATTAGCTAAGACTCAAACGTTTTTCTCATCGGCTAGAGTGGGGCAGGACGACTTTGAATGAGTTAACAGGTCTGCCGTAAATCGGCACGTTGGTGGCAAACCAGGCGAGATCATACAATAGTCTCTAGAACTCCGTCTTTGTTTAATGAATCTCTGTATTTTTGATTAATCTCCGCTCCCCTTATAAAGACGGAAATCTCCGTCCTTGCGGCTGATAGTGTTAATGATCTACCTGCCTGCCTGTGTGCAATGTGTATATAATTGTATAAGTACCGATTATGTGTTAATAAATGTTTGTAATAACTTGAGTGACTGGTTGCTGTATATGATCACGCACGCACACACGTTATTTCATGTTAAGTGGGGCGTTATGGGGTAGCTTGCCTCCCTCACTCTTTCATGTGCTGTCAAGTGTGTGTGTGTGTGTGTGTGTGTGTGTGTGTGTGTGTGTGTGTGTGTGTGTGTGTGTGTGTGTGTGTGTGTGTGTGTGTGTGTGTGTGTGTGTGTGTGTGTGTGTGTGTGTGTGTGTGTGTGTGTGTGTGTGTGTGTGTGTGTGTGTGTGTGTGTGTGTGTGCGTGCGCGCGTGTGTGAGAGAGAGATGAATACCATACTGTCACAGGAGTTGCTTTGAAAGCTGTAAACCACACACACACACACACACACACACACACACAATGTTTGCATTCTTAGGATGTCACGCCATAGATAATTGCTGAAAAAATAGTCCCACCAAAGATTATAAGAAATATAACAGATCTACAAGCTCGCAACTGCAGTGTAAGCTTGTAAATCAGACACAGACCTACCCCTACCCCCTAGACCTAATCGTAACCTTAATTTTAAACCCATAAGCCTAAGCATCTTTTTTTTGCAGGGCTAGCCCTTCAATTCATGGATTTAAGTCATGTGGCCCTCACAAGTATAGTAACAGACATACACACACACACACACACACACACACACACACACACACACACACACACACACACACACACACACACACACACACACACACACACACACACAGAGACACACAGTGTTTACATTGGCAAGCATCGAGGGAGAAAGAGAGAGATAGGTGTCTAGCTGCTGTTTGGGAAACTGTGGTTTGTGTGTGTGTGTGTGTGTGTGTGTGTGTGTGTGTGTGTGTGTGTGTGTGTGTGTGTGTTGCCATTGGCAGTGTGTGGAATAATGTTTTCACTTCCAGGTGAGTTTGGGTCAAGTTCTAACATCTGCAGGTAACTATACACTATGCAGCGGGCTACATTATACTTTGACTGTTTCCATTTAATGTTGTATTTATCTTTTTTCCTCCTCACATAATCATAATAACAGGTGAACGATTTTTTTTTCTCCGAGCTACAGCCAGCTGTGTGGTGGGGGAGAATTAGTAAGATAAAAACGTCAGGATACAACACTTATTGTTTCGTTTTTATTAGGAATTAGTTGATCCCAAAACATTGGCTTGGTCTGTGGAGTGATCGTCTTTAAATAATTTTGGAAAAGTGCATGAGGAAAATGAATGGGGATTCATTTCTGAGCCGCGGGCCTCACCATGAAAGGGGTGGGACTGCTCAGCTCTGTTGGTATTGGTGATCACAGAAATTGTGCGATCGGGACGGGCCTGGGAACGGAACAAGTGCACGGGGACATCACTACTTTTGTCGGTGCCATATCTAATACATACTAACCATATCTCTCTACCCCCTAGCCCTTAACATAACCCCCAGCACAGGACCGGAACGATGGATCTTCAGAACTATTTGGGTAGTCCCCGATTTTGGTGCATTCCAGAGGCAATCATTTGACGCCCCGGCAGAGTCTCCTAGCAGAGAATGCAACAAAAACAAATACACCTCCATGAATTCAAGGCTCTACTGGGTGAGTAATCCATAGAAAATAGCAGGGGGGTGGGGGGTTGAACTATGCCTTTAATTAAACCAGAAAAGTAGTTCCTGCAGAAACTGCCATGGGCTTGCTGAAAACCCCCCCAATGAAGTTTGAACTAGATTTTCTTGCACAAAGTATGTGGAAGTACTTACGGTAGATGCCAGAAAAGGGTCTCTAGAGAACTAGTGTGTGCTCAGTGGATCGAGCCCACAATAGATGACAATACTCCAACTCTCCCAGAGTCCCAGGGGTGCAACATGACATGGAAATATCCGCGCCAGCCAGGCTCCATCTGGAACTGACATAACAATCTGTTATCATTTTTCGTCGTTTCATGCGCGGAATTGCTTGAATTTTGTGCATTTCATGCATGAGAGCGTTATATACGGTACGACAAATTTGAACGCGCCAAAATAACTTTTACCAGATGCATTTCCACTGCTAACGTAAGGTGTACTTTGAATATGAATATGGATTTATTCATAAAAATATGATCTGTTTCCTATAGCAGCATAGTTTAAAAGCTGCAGGGACAATTGCACTACTAATTGCACATCTGCACTACATTTGTAAATGTAATCATACATCCTGCCTGTGCCAGAATAATAATCTAAATAATCGAAAGTTGCATTTGCAGGCTATGCTTTTCTAAAACAAGCAGGCTTAATGGGAAGGGTATATTGTTGATTTTTTTTTTTTTTTTTACAGTTGTCAATGTGGTCATGTGTAACCCCATTCCAATTAGACGCAATTGTACTGTTTTTTTTTTTTTTTTATCAATGCCGGTTGTGTTCTAATGGTGCCACATCCATATAGCTTGGAATTGTGGACAAAATCACCTTACGATAATGTTTTTTGGGTCTGTGAGGCCCTTCAGAAGGGCTAGGGACAGAAAAAGTGTACCCTGCTCTTTTTTCTTCTTTCATTGCTATGATTTGTCATTACAGAGCGCTTTAACAGCGGTGGACAGAGCAATGTCAGCCTAAAAGAAAGATAGAAATGTGGTGGTGATTTTGCAGGTGATCATCCAGGGATAGTGGGCAATTTAAGCGATATACCATGACATTCAAGCGCAGATCGGTGTCCCGCTGTTAGAACAGTGTTATAGATGTTTAAAATAACAATTAAATTAATGTGATTAAATTAATTTTGTTGATTAACATGATTAAAATTTTAACTCAATTAACTCATGTGCACACTGACTCAACCCACTGAGCATTTTCTCATTGGAAAAAAATCGGTTTACATACAGTATAGCCATATAGCTGTGTGTCTCCCTGTAACCAGAGATATACTGTAGACTAGAGTATACTGTAAGTCGAGGGATCTAGAAGAATTAGGGGCTTGTAGATCACGTATTTTGAGAAATATTTATGGATAAACAGATCTTCCCCAGATTCTGTTTATTTTTAAAATGCTCAAATCCTGTACAGGAAAACATGACATTGTTTGAATGGTGATAAATCATCATGATTAAATTAATTTTGAAGTGTATACATGAAAAAATGAATGGGAAATGCTCTTCCACTGCCCTCGCAGTGGTGGGGACGGGACCGCGACCCTCCCTTCAGAAGAGATGCCCGATTTGATTCCGGGTATAGTTTCCGCACACGGAGCACGTTCATAAAAAGTTGACATATGGAGAGCACGGCTTCTGGCCTCGTCGTGTGTGTGGAGTGATCAGACCGGGATGTATTTGACATGTGGAGGAAGGGGGGTGGGCTGGCGGGGCTGACGGGGGTGACAGGATGTCCCTGTCGCCCCAAATGGAGGACAGATGTCTTCATGTGAGGTTCCGCGCCCGTCTGTTAGAAGGTGGTCTGTCTGTCTCTGCTGTCTCTCTCTCTCTCTCTGTCTGTCTGTCTCTCTGGACACCAGGGCCGGATTTAGCCAGCCCTACTAGGGTGGGCACGAAGAATGGCAGGGTGAACATATGTAGCAGTGGTTTTCAACCTTTTTGACACCGGGGCCCACTATTTATTCGGCATTTGAGCCACCGACCGCCATTTGATGTCATTTTAGCCCCACAGGCCCCAAAACTAAAGATTTATTTTGATTTTGTCCACAATACCAGACTGGATTTGAGAAACAAAACAGTCAAACATACAGATCAAAATGAGCATTGATCTTCCACATTCTCTAGTTGTGTAGACTTGGACTAATTCTGTTGATGAATATTTTAACTCTTGAGAGTGTAAAAATGAAACCAAATGGACCCGCAAGGGTCCATTTGGTTTCATTTTTACGCTCTCAAAGAGTTACATCTGGTTAACCAACTTTCCACAACTCTCTCAAGGACCACTGGTGATCCCCGGACCACTGATGAAAACCACTGATATTACCTTTCATTGGGTGGGCAGGATGCACATTTGGGTGGGCCCTGCCCGCCCTGGCCCCCCTCTAGATCCGGCCCTGCTTGGACACCAGAACCCCACTCATCCCCGAGGTCCCTGGAATCCACACTTTGAGGGCAGGATGTGCGTCCCTGCGGTGTCATGGTGTGGTCAGAGGAGCCAGCGGCGTGCCGCTGTACCGCCTGTCACGCGCCATGAGTCACACCACATCACAGAGAGAGAAGTAAGTGAAACCCCTCCAATACATGCTACCTTCATTTACTGCGGCAGGCCAGGACTCTCTATAATGTACCCCCCCCAGACCCCCAGTATCCGGGAAACGGTGTTCTAGGTCAGGAAGGACCTCCACATGCTCCACAGGTGGTGCATAAGCTCCTCACTAACGCCGTTCCAGGATCAGTTCCATGGGCAGGATGTCGACCGCCAGCAGATCTCTGTGCTCAGCAGATACTGCTCTAGGATCGGTCCACAGATCTATCGCATTGTCATCAGGGGCGGATCTAGGCATGGGCAAACAACCCAAATTTCAAAGATATTTCAAATGAAAGTGCTTAGAATTAAAATGATTGTAAACACTACTACTGCTACTAACTAACTACAGTTGTGGCGCCACTAAATCAACAGCATTTCATCATTCAAAAACAGAAAACTCTTTGAGTCAGACCTTTATGCGTGCTGCGTGTCTGTTGCAACTTCAACAACAACTGATGTTATTATTGAACCGAAAATGGTATGTGTGCGGCTTGTGAATTAGCCCAAGTCTATACACAACTAGAGAATCTAGAATATTAATGGTCATTTTGATCTGTATGTTTGACTGTTTTGTTTCTGAAATTCCAGCTTGGTATTGTGGACAAAAGCAAAATAAATCTTTAGTGTTTGGGGTCTGTGGGGCTATTTAGCAGATGCTCTTAATCTGAGCGACTTACATTATATTAAAGGGGAGTGGAAATGTTTGAAATTGCCTTTACAGTATGGCTACCATTGATGTTCTATTAAGTATAGTTTCAAATATAGTTCAAATATTTTCTAAATGTCATGCTTAGTAGCAAGTGACATATTGTATTCAACTTCATGATGTTGAATCTATTCCATTAGCTTTGCACAAAATCACTCATTGGGTGATATCTCGCCATATCAACTTGCCCAAATGTCCTGACCTCATCACATTATTTTGTCAACAGGCTGTAGCTAGGGGCTGTTTTTAGCCCAAAGGAAGGTTTTTGTGGAAAGATAATGCTTGGAATGGATTCATCATCATAAAAAACCCTAGTTTGATACCGGTATGTCACTTGCTACTTAAAGCATAATGACATTTAGAAAACATTTG
>CM076988.1:11750200-11767700 GCA_039105355.1 Benthosema pterotum | reverse complement strand
TATAGCATGCTGACTGACTGACTGACTGGCTAGTTGGCTGGCTGCGTGGTTATATAGGCTGACTGCAAGGTTATATAGCTAGCTGGCTTGGTGGCTGGCTGGCACTACCAGTGGTCAGAGCCATCATTCTGGATTCGGAGTTGTGACATTGAGCAGTAAGAAACTGAGCACTTGAGCTGCTTTTCATGCAGCTTAAATAGGGACAAACAAATCCAAAATAAAGGGATTTAAAATCATTAAAGTTGGGCTATGTTGTTTGGGTTCTTAGACTCCTATTCTTAAGGAGGAGTCTACTGTATGTAGAAGAGCCGCCAATGCCGCCATTGGGCTGGCCCCAAACAACTCCCACTCTTTCCAGCCAGGCTCATTGACTCCAATGTAAATATCATGGACATTACACATTAAATACTGGTTCATTTTTGGAACCACCTCTTCAAAGTCTCTTCCAAAGTGGAAAAATGTGTGACATTTATTTTTTTTTAAAGTGTTTTATCATGTAGGAAAGCTATTGGTAGAGAGGTCATCACATGTTATGCTTAGTTGTGATTGGACCACAGCAGTTTGGGGAGGGGCTTACTGAAAGGTCTATTATTATTTTGTGCACTGCTCCTCATGGTGAAATGTCCCTTTAATCACGATATATAGATGGCTTATACTCGAGGTTTTTTTTTGCCTCCCCCTAGTGGTCGTGGCTCCTAGTGTAGGACGAGTGCATGCACTGTGTGATAGTGGAGGCTGTGGTGGTTCCCAGGCTGGTTAGAAAGTCTGACCTGGTATCATTCTGACAGGAGAAATGTGTGGAAGCTTCCCCTAAGCTGCTTAGATCTGACCCACCACCCAACCACATGACATGACCGACAACGCGGACCCACGTACGCACACGCACACATGCTTGAGCACACACACACACACACACACACACACACACACACACACACACACACACACACACACACACACACACACACACACACACACACACACACACACACACATACCTAGCGCATGGAAACTGAAGACCTGTGCAATCTGGGGTGGACCGAAAAAAAAGAATGCCAACTATTAGAACACTGATGGCTGTCAGTCACAATGTGGGACAGGGTCCCAATATGTGGGACACCTGAAAAGTCTGGGACACCTGAAAAGTCTGGGAAATGAAGGACTGTCACACGTAAAGAGGGACATCTGGTCACACTAGTAGAATCAGTGGCTTGTCAGTTTTCAGTTTAGTTTTGTGGTAGTATACTATACTTCTCTGACCTACTTACTTACTTCATCATCATCATCATCACCTCCAGTCACCTGACCCCAGAGACCCGTGTGCGTGTTATAGTTCAACTTCTAATCCTGGCTCAGTAGCAGAATGTTGAAATGAGCAGATTTATAGTGTGTCTGAACTTAACCGATGATGTTAAGTGGGACTGTTTGGGTTTTCTTTTTGCTCATTTGTTAAATCCTGTCAGAGTCAACGAGTGGCCTACTCTGTCTTGTTTGATTTTGAGTTCCGATACCCTGTGAAAAGCTTCTACTTGAATGTCATTTCCTTGGCTAGTCATTACCCTTTGTAGTTGCCTGTGTACTGTACTTTGTATCCTTCATTTTGTTTGGTTAAAGATGCATGGATAGATGGATGAATGGGTTGATTGATTGCAATGTAAATGTATGAAATTGTTATACCAAACTTTGCAACTGTCAGGGATTGAACTGCGTTCTGTGTACTTTTACTTTGTAGTGTTGCCATAGTATTTCCTGTTTGTGCCAATGTGCCTAGTATTGTTTGCCTGTCTTGTCTCACCTCCCTGTGATTACTAAGTTATCCACCTGTGTCCTGTTTGTATCCCAACCTTGTGTTTGGTTAGCCCTGTGTCTATTTAAACCCTCATATCCTTATGTTCAGTGCTTGAGTATAGTTGTTGTTATGGTGTTCGGTTCCTGTCCTGTTTACCCTTGTTTTCAGTTTAATAAATACTTTAATTTGACCCATTCTGCTCTTGCCAGTCTGTTCTGCATTTTGGGTTCTGCATCTTGAGTGCCACCGTGACAGCAATGCACATTCGATGATGGGGTAGGATTTCAATTTTCTAGTACAAATTTGGGGGCCTTCTCTTAAGCGTAGAGACTCGAGACATCTTTGCAGGTGTCTCGAAAGCGGTGTCTCTAAAGCAGTGTCTCTTAGCTAGGTAGCATTAGAGGCAGACGCGGGAGTGAATTTCCACTCCTGCCCAACTCCCATCCCACTCCCACAGAAAAAAATCCTGTATGTGTCCCAATCCTGAGTTTAAATGCAAATCAAATCCTGTCTCACTCCCGTAGAAGTATGACGCCCATCCCCTCCCACTCAAAACGACTCCCACTCTCGTCCCGCTTCTGTTTTATTTTCGGGGAGGCATACTTTGGTTAGAGACAGCATTGGTCAGACATGCTGTGGTGTATTGGTATGTATTGGTTCCCTTGGGAGCTTAGGGTTAGGGATGAGGGTTAGAGATAGGTTGTAGCAATTCTGACCAATGGTATGTCTGACTAAAGGCATGCACCCCTTTCACAATCGCAACTCAAAAGAGTGTTGGCTCAGTGAAAGATGACTGCAACAAAAAATGGGTTTGTTGTCCATCCTTTTGTTTGGCCAGCTGAAAATGATCATTATCATCTATGGATCGATGTACATTCCCACTCCTGCACGCTCCTGTTGACTATCGTTCCTCTGCTGAATCCTGTGGGACCCGCAGGAATCTTGACAAAATGTCAGGTAGCATACCGCCGTGGCATGTGCTCTTAAAGTTATCTTACCCTGAACATGATGGCACTTGGTTCGCAAAATGGTATGATATGATGATGGTATACGATTAAAGGGGAACTCCACCCATTTCCAACATTAATACACCCTAGAGATGTTGTGTGGACATGATAAAAAGGTTCCCACAATTCCATATTTCCTAAAAATGGAGGTCTGAAAAAATCGTTAACATGGTGAAATACATCTAATGACATCATCAAGATGTATTTCACCATATTAATGATTTTTCTTTCAGACCCATTTTGAAGAAATGCAGAAACCAGGTATACTGTTGTTCAAACTACGTATGTTCAACAACACATTCACACACTGTAGACTGGATCATGTTATTGTATGTTTGTTCGACTGAGTTACAGTAGCTGTGTTTGTGCTGTGACAATAACCTGACCACAGAATGCAAAACACATAGACACCACACACACACACACACACACACACACACACACACACACACACACACACACACACACACACACACACACGCATGCACGTTCTTCAATAGCACATACTTGGGTTCGATGAAAGTCACACACATAACACAATGTGCACTCACACTCACACTCGCACATACACACACACACACACACACACACACACACACACACACACACACACACACACACACACACACACACACACACACACACAGTCAGACACACACACATGGCTGCATTTCTGACATATCTAGGCGGGGACGATTGAGTGACAGCTAGGGGGCGTGGTCAGAATGAGCCAGACAGGTGCAATGACATCCATCGACGTGTGTGTGTGCGCACGCGTGTGTGCGTGGGTGCGCATATAAAGTTACACTTAAACGTTTCAGTTAGCTTAAGTATGTGCTTGGTGAGGTATTGGAGAGGAGAGAGGGTTATACTGCGTATTTAGGTGACGTGTCTCATTGTGACATCATGACAGCATGGGTCTGTCTCAACCGATTATAGAGCGCACACACGCGCGTGAGTGTGTGTGTACTTTGCAGACCTGATCGGAATTATTGGCATTCACTGTGATGGTCACACATGATGGCCACACAATGTTGGTAAAACTGAAGGAAAACATGAAGGAAAGTTCCTGCGCGTGCTTGTGACTTTTTGGACTTGGTCTAATCCTACTCTAGCACTTTGTTCGGACTTTGTGCATTAGGTCTTGTGCAATTTCATATTTCATATTTATCATATTTAACTTTTCTATTTATTCCATTTATTATATTACTTATTTTCTTACTCCTACAACTGCTACGTACCTACTTTGTACTGTCTGTTTGCCTTGATGGGATGTGAAAATACGTTTTGTTGTAGTGTATTCATACTGTACAGTACATTGACAGACAATAAATTGAATCTCATCTCTCATCTAATCTAATCTCAAAGTTCTTTTTGTTTCATTTATTTTCAGCACTATTATTACTATTATGCCAAGTTATCAAATCATTAGTTATTTCATTTGTATTTGTTTGAGAATCATCTCAAGACTACTGGAGTCTAAATGGCTGATCACAGAAAGAAGTACCAGCTTCAAATTGGCTTATGAGGAGCTGGGCAATTGGACTGCACCATGTCTCCTTTGCATTGGGGATGGGCAGGGGTAATTTATGTTTGAATTAATATGTGATTTTGAAGAAATGCATTTTGATATTTAAGTTTCTTTGTATTTTCTTTTGTCATGATTCATGATGGGTTGTGGTGGATTATGTGGTGGATTATGTAATTTGCGGTATGTTTAAAAGTTGTTGTTTTTTGTCTTTTGTGTGTCAGTAGTGGTTTGACCACCCACTAAATACAGTATGTTCCCCTCGTGTCTCATTTTGGTTAGCTCAGCCTTGATGTCAAGTTCAATGTCTTCATTATTGTGGGCCTAGAATTAACGACTTTATATCATGAGAAAGTAAAGGACAACAAAAAAGTCGTTTTTTAAGAAAACCAGACTGGAATCTGGGCGCCTCCCTTCTTTGCAGACCAGCTCTGGTCCCTAACAGTGGTCCCCACACATAATGAGTCTGTTTGATTCAAACTGTGCCCAAATATGATTGCCTGCCCGGTCCCCACTAAGCTCTGATTATTCTGAGCTGCTCTACCAAATCTGTCATCAGGAACATTCAGAATGTGTATATACGTTGTTGATAGAGGGAATGAAAACACAGGCGCACCACAGGGAGTGGATGGCTGAGGGTGGGCCAAACGGGACAAAATCCTGAGGCCTGCAGCCAAAGGGTCACAATTCAAATGAGAAAAAGGTTAGAGGGGTCCAGTTCTCCGGGTATAGAGCGAGATCCACTAGCGACCAACAAACGGGTCACAACTACATCGCGACCACTTACTTTAGTCACTCACGACCAGGTCTTCAGGGTGACATTGGTGTGCAACTCCTGAATTCCGTGGGACGACCAGGTTGGTGAATATGCCTGTTTCTCCAGGGAACCACAGAGAGAAAAATTCACAGTCCTAGTAGTAATTTGGTTATCCAGAGCAGTGCTCTGGGGACCACCAGTGGTCCTTGATAGGGTTCCAGGTGGTCCCCAGGCTAAATGATGTGAAGTGGGTTAACCAGATGTAACTCTTGAGAGCGTAAACATGAAACCAAATGGACCCTTGCGGGTCCATTTGGTTTACACTCTCGAGTTAAAATATTCATCTAAATTAGCCCACACAAATAGAGAATGTAGCAGATGAATGGTAATTTATGATCTGTATGTTTGACTGTGTTGTTTCTTAAATCCAGCCTGGAACGGCTGACAAAACCAAGAGAAATCTTTAGTTTGTAGGTCTGTGGTGGTGTGTGAAAATATCATCACATGGTTGGTAGTCCATGGCTAAAATGTTGAATAAATAGTGGGCCCTGGTCTAGGGGACCACAGACAGTCCTAGTAGTGAGTTGGTTCTCCAGGGGACCACAGAGAGGCCTTGGCACAACGGCACCACGAAAAGCTACAGCACAGCTGCTGCTGTTCTGCTGCTTACAGCTTCATATTGTGTGGATGCAGTTTTAGTGTGCAGTAGAGAGTTGTTACAAGCAGCAGATGCTAGGATACCACATGGTGATAAATCAATACCATATTGTGATATAAATCAATTTACGTTGTGGATTCATTAACGCCCATATAAGCCCCCAAATTCTCTCTCTCTCTCTCCCTCTCTCTCTCTCTGGCAAATAAATTCACACAATCAAAAGAGATCTACTTCAAGTTGATTTTACTGTGTTGTATTTGATTTAGGCAGAAGAACATGAACTGGATTTGTGGATTCGGATCTTCAACAGAACTTCTCTGATGTAGTGTTTCGAGTGTTTTCAGTTCTCCAGGCTCCGTTCAGAAATGCACTCAGAAGACACCGAATCATGCAGTTAGTCGCGTCCTCATTGAGACAGACAGACCTCTGGAGATGGGGGTGGTCAGTGCCTGGTCATTAGGTCATCAATAAGGCACAGTGCATGCACCTGCCGATGTCCCTGCCCAGTACACTAAACAAACTGACTGCGTTTCCGGTGTGGACATCCGAAAACGCACCACCAAATCGGCGTCCAGGGACTCACGAGGTTCTCTAAGGGGCCAAAATGGACGTGTATGAGAGTGAACAAATGGAACCAAATTGATCCTTAATTACATGTCTGTAACTGTGAGAGGGTACATCTGGAACCGAATAGACCCTGGCATGTCTGTAATTGTGACAGGACACGAATGGAACCCAAAAAAGGACCCTTTTATACAGGAGTTCCACAGAGCCACTATGTTGCTGCAACAACAAACAAATCCCTCCAACAAGTCCCTCCAATTAAAGATGTAATGGTGCGTGTTTGGTGCAAACGGAGTTGACTTCTCACGCATGTTTTTCAGAAAAGCCAAGAGAGACGATCGGAGATTAATCAATCAAGCCTAAAAGAATGCTGCTGCCATGAGGCCAGGAGGTGTGTGTGTGTGTGTGTGTGTGTGTGTGTGTGTGTGTGTGTGTGTGTGTGTGTGTGTGTGTGTGTGTGTGTGTGTGTGTGTGTGTGCGTGTGCGTGTGCGTGTGTGTGTGCATGTGCGCGTGTGCGCGTGCGTACTGATCTATTGATTGCTCAACTTGTTAGCAAAACACATGCATAGCCATGACAACTCATATACATAGAGCAGAAATGCACAACACACACACACACACACACACACACACACACACACACGTGCGCACACATGCACATGTGCTTACAGTTCCACACAGACAGGATTAATCAGTGACTTGCAGCCTGTGAGGGGTGGGTGTAGGTAATCTATTGCATATGCCTGGCACACCGCACCGCTGTCTCTATTGATCCAATATGACACACACACGCAGCACACACGCACGCACGCACGCAGCGAGACCGTTATACAATTAAGCTGTAATTATTTGCGCACTTCCTGTGTGATATGCGGTGTAGCCCAGGTCTACTTTACAAAGTGTATGACTCAGCGCTTCTATGTGCTAATTGCTGTGATTCAGCGCTCAATCTGCTAATCGGTCAGCCATCTGCGCCAAAATGCAACGATATACTAAAAGAAGTGAGTGTTGTCTTCATCAAACACCGACTATAACTTGTCAGCACCTCTTTTCTTTTGTCGAGAGACTGTAACACTAATGCCGACAAGCTGAAAATATCGTTTTCAGGATGTTGACTGAAACCTATCATGATTAGATATAACTGAAATGTGACTAAAATGCTAGCATTTTGTCCAAAAGACGAAGACTGACTACATCTAAATATGCCTGCCAAAAACAACCCTGCTTTTGTGAGCAAAGGTCTAGCACTACCTGTACGTAGTTATTGTACTATGACTTCATTCAACTATAGTTTAAATACATTTTTCATTTTATTTCTTTTACCTAAATCATGAGACTAAAGGTTTTGAAATTCCGTCAACTAAAACTGATGAAATCCTTCTTTGTGTTTCTGTCAACTAAAACTAGACTATAACTATCAAGGATAGAAATGACAACATATGTATGACTATGACTAATTAAGCATTTCATCCAAAATACGTTGTACAAAACTGACTAAATCTAAATCCTGCCAAAAAACAAGACTGACTTGAGTAAAACACACAGAAGCATTGACATAAAGCATCCCACTCATCACAGCACACACATGCGCGTCACACGCACAACACAACACAACACTGGTTGCCTACAGATAGGCTATAAATACATAACATATGCTGCTGTCATTAACAAACATTAAAGACAAAATCACCCGAGTGTGTAACGATGTGTTGATTTTTAACACTCCACTGTGTGTGTGTGTGTGTGTGTGTGTGTGTGTGTGTGTGTGTGTGTGTGTGTGTGTGTGTGTGTGTGTGTGTGTGTGTGTGTGTGTGTGTGTGTGTGTGTGTGTGTGTGTGTGTGTGTGTGTGTGTGTGTGTGTGTGTGTTTCCCGCGAGGAGGCAAAGCATTTCCCAAAAATTCCTGAGTGGAAGGGAGCTTGCCAAGCCTCTGTGTGCGTCACAGAAAAATACAAAACCCTGATGCTGGCATTTGAAAACAACCAAAAGGCATGGCACCCTCCTACCTCGCCCCGACTGATCAAACCTTACAACACCCCTCCCTCCTGCCCAGCCGACACACGTAAGCTGGAAGTTCCTCCACTAAAACACCTGGATAACAGCTAGCTAGCAGCCTTTTAGGCCGGCCAGGTTAATATCCCAGGAAGAGCGAAATCCACTAGCAACCCACAACCACGTTGCGACCAAGTCACACTCAGTTCACATCCACTAGTGACCAGTTCGCAAATCCACTAGCGACCAGGTCACGAATCCACAAGAATGGGTTAGTAATTCGGTTTAGTTAGGTTTAGAGATAGGGTTAGTATTTAGCACTGCTTTGTGCTTATGGTTAAGTTTAGGCATAGGGTTGCCCTGACCTATAAGTCAAGTCGCTACCATAAGCAATGGTGGTCTGCTGCAGTGAGTGTGGAACTATAGCGGCCCGATGGAGTGAGTGTGGAACGACAGTGCTCCTCTGGAATGAGTGTGGAACTGTAGTGGTCCTCTGGAGTGAGTGTGGAACTATAGTGGTCCTCTGGACTGAGTGTGGAACTGTAGTGGTCCTAGTTGCTACTAGGTTGCAACTATAGTTGCTCACTAGTTGCGACCGCAAGCAAGCCGCTGACCGTGACCAGTACAGTAGACCAGTAAGAAACTAGTCATGATCACTTTGCGACCACAGGTCAATAGTCGCTGGTGGATTACGCTGTCTCTCTCCTTCAGGCCTATATAGCTTAATATTCTACACACAATGAGGATGTGTGACTGCTAGCATTAGCTTAACATTACACACACAATGAGTGTGTAATTGATATTAACTAGGCGAACAAAGTGAACGTTCTAATCCACCTAAAAGTTCAGGTTACATCGGAATGCGCACCGTTTGTATTGAGTGTTTTGTCAGTCTGTCGAAACCCTGCAGGGCATCACAGACATATTTAAAACATTACAAACATATTTATAGCGTTACATAGTGTATGAGCGACAGTAGCACAGGGAGTACAGCCGTGTGTAAAAAAACAACAAAAAAAGACGCTGTCATGGTGTCAAGTCAAGGTCAACGGTTTCACAGTAGCGTGTGAAAGGTCAATAAACACAAGATGTCATTGTTTGTGATACAATGGCAACGGCAGATAATTCAGATTTATTTATACGATAGACGCAGCTGCACACGCACTCACCCAAACACACACAAACGCACACACAAACACACACACACAAACACACGCACGCACACACAAAACAAACAAGAGGGTAGTGATGCCTTGTACGGTCGATAATTCCATTGTAAGCTTTATTTAATTCCACAGAAAGTGTTTGACACCCTTTGATATTTGTCATCAAGTCATAATAATACTTTCAGCGGCACGTCGCACACACACACACACACACACACACACACACACACACACACACACACACACACACACACACACACACACGCATGTGCGTGCCCGTACATTACACATGTGCATGCCTGCACACGCGCACACACACCCCTACACCATGCTGCACCTGCACACATGGTTTCTGTTGACTTTTCACACCGCTCTGGCCTTGGGTTGACCTGAACAGGAACTACAGGGAGCGCTTTGAGCTATACCAGGAATCACCACTTAAGCCCTTTCTATACTTCATTCTATACAAACGACTAAAAATAGCTATGGATGTTCCCAATTGATCACGCAGAAAAAGGAGTCGATCACTTTCAAATGATTGGAATGCAATCGGGCCCAAAAAGAAATCGATCAAAAGTCTTCCACAGACGGGGCACAGCAGCACAGTGGAACAGCGGTAAGTGCTGACGCCTCACAGCTAGAGGTTCCTGGGTTTGATTCCTGCTAGGGGTGCTATGGGTGCTGGCGGCGTGTCTCCTCATCTGTGTCATCAGTGCCCATACCATAGGCACGTTTGGCAAAAGGGCCTCTCAATAGGATAGATATCCTCACAACAGACGCAAATAACTTTAATTTGAAATATCTTTGAAACTTGGGTTGTTTTTGCAGGCCAACATGTTTGGTGGGGCAGTCAGAGCATTTAGGGCCCCCCCATGGCCATGCCTAGATCCGACCCTGACATTTCCCCTTCTATCTCGGTGTTACGTTTCAATGCGTCTCTACCTCTCTCTCTCTCTCTCTGTGCACATGGCGGTACACATGCCCGTATATGAACCCGATATAGCGGCTGACATGTTTCCAGACCTCACACGTCACAGCCTCTCTCTTTCTCTAATAGGAACCACTCACAGCTGCTTGACCCGGGCGGCGACCCGGCAGCGTTTCCGCCTCGCGTCGCCGTGCCAACGCTGTGACAACACACTTGGAGCTGAACGTGACGATGTTCAGAACTACCCCGAGAATAAGAGGATCGTTTATCTAAATGTGACAATGTTCAGAAGGAACAGGATCGTTTATCTTCATCCTGATATATATACACGTTCCAGACTTACATTACAGATGAAGATCCATGTATTGACCTTTAAATTTGACATAAAATGGAAATTTGTCTTTGAAGACACTGGCAGTCAGTTTACAACAATAAGGAGGCAATTATGGAAACCAGATTTGTCCATAACGTGTAGCAGATACAGTAAACCGTGGGTAGCCACCGATCCAGGGGTGGATCTAGGCATGGGCATGGCGGGGCAATGCCCCCCTAAATGCCCTGACTGCCCCACCAAACACAATGGCATGCAAAACAACCCAAGATAATTTCTTATATTTAAAAGGATTTGAAACACTACTACTGCTACTAACTACAGCTGTGGCACCACTAAACCAACAGCATTTCATCATTGAAAACATAAAACTCTCTGAGTCAGACCTTTAGCTTTATGCATGTTGCGTGTCTTCTTCCTAGGTCGTCCTCAGATGAGCCTTCCATCGTCGCTTCCAGTCGTTCCGGTTCTCCATAAATCCAGCCAGCTCAGTGGTGCTCCGCGCTCCTGTGTCTTTCTTGAGTACATCCACATATGTTAATACGGGACGTCCTCGCGACCGGTGCCCGTGTGTCTGTTGCAACTTCAACAACAACTGATGTTATTATTGATGCTTAATTGCCTAATAAAAGTCCTGTAACCGAAAATGGTATGGGTGCGGCTTCATCGCCTGTGGCGTGAAGCGACACGGGCGATGAAGCCGCACCCATACCATTTTCTCCTGCCCCCCCAATTGGGAAATGCTACATCCGCCCCTGATGGGTCCCTGTCGAAGTGTCGTTGGGCAAGACACTGAAACCCAAATTGCTCCTGATCTGACCGTTCACCGTTGTGCCTTGCATTGTTGCATCTACAGCCAGGAAGGGTATAATGCAATCAGGTCACCAGTTGAAGATCAAAATAGATTGAAACGTTGTCGCAAAGCTCAATAAATAAAGTATTTTGTACCTGTTGGTGTGTGGACTCCATTCATCTCAACTGAACACCAGCCTGTCGATGTGTGTATTCTATGTCTGCTCTTAATCCTATCTGCGGCCAATTCTGTCAGAAGTTCTCGATGGCGATAATATAGTGGAAGCCGGAAATTGCGGCCGATGCAAACAGGGAGGGGGGAAAAAATTACACCCGTGTGAAGTAAGGAGCGCTCTAATCATGATCATACATCATCATCGAGAATGGTGGTCCCTTATCGGCCAATGGTCCCCACCGACATGTACAGATTTGCTCGGACACAAATGCAATTCAATGTCATTGTCATTTTAATGTTTATTCATAACACAAACATTAACATTGTATCTACAGCATACAGTAGGCCAAGGGGCCGGGGGCTAGTACCCCTCAAAAATGACGTTCAGCCACAGACGGATTAAGGCACTTCAGTTGTGACTAGTCAGTCTACCTTGACATGTTTCTAGATCGGTTTTAAATATTTTAAGATCTTTTCAAATATTATTAAAATTGCAAATACGTTTAGAGATGAGGTGTAAGGGGTGGAAAGGTGTGTGTGTGTGTGTGTGTGTGTGTGTGTGTGTGTGTGTGTGTGTGTGTGTGTGTGTGTGTGTGTGTGTGTGTGTGTGTGTGTGTGTGTGTGTGTGTGTGTGTGTGTGTGTGTGTGGGACCCTTCAAGGCTCAGGCCACGCGCATGCACACGCAGGCATACACACGTGTGCATGCACATGCGTGCGTGCGCGTGCGTGCACACACACACACACACACACACACACACACACACACACACACACACACACACACACACACACACACACACACACACACACACACACACACACACAGTAACGCCCACCCAGAACACATTAGTGCTGTGAGACAAATGCAGTGAGATGTGAGCTGGCCTGATGTTTATATAAAGATCTATTTAAAGATAGAGAGAGAGAGAGAGGGAGAGAGAGACTACAATATATTAGTACATTTTATCCAAGTAAGTGAGTAAGTCATTGTGTTTATATAGGACTTTCTCACAGAGAAAATTCTTATAGTAAGTGCTTTGCAAACAGAGAATGAAAACAACAAAGTAAGGTATTTAAGCTGTTTTAAAATGGAACTGATGAAACATCTGCAAATGCCTGTTCCAGTAGTTGTGTTTTAAGCTTGTTCCTTAAAGATAATGTCCACAGAGGTCCAACCCATCAGTGAGTCTCTCTCATTGATACCCTGTCGTTAGCACATCCTCATCTCTGTGACTTTCCTACTACTGTGCATTGTTGTTTTGGACAATGAAAATAAACAAACCGACGTAACCACTCACCAAAACAAAGCTTTGGCAAAGGCCTATTCTCGTAGCTGGGTAAGGTCTGAAATAATTGGATATTTTTGGAGTATTTTTGTTGTCTCCTTTCACAATTAAACCTACCTCTCTGCCAAGAGAGTCCATGGACTAATGCCCTCTAGTCAAAAAATCGGATTTTAGAAAAGTCCTATAGAAAATAACAAATATCAGATCTCGGAACTATTGGATTTCCAATAGGAATCCAATAGGATTCCAATAGAATCCTATACTGTATTAACCAGTTCAACTCGATATACATTTCAGACATTTGAAAATAGCCAATCTTTTGAGATTGCACATCGGGTTTTTCCAAAAGATTTGTATACATTTATAATGAATACTAGGGATGTTCTGATACTGTATCAGGACCAACCCTGTCATATTAGTTCATATGATCAGTATCGTCTTGCACATATGCCAATCCTGTTAATTAAAATGTTGGTGCTTGTGGAATTTGCTTTGGAGTTGCCCAAGTGCACATTTGAGTAAGAAGTCTGCTATTCACAATTGGCGTATTCAAAAAGGTCCATTTGGTTAATCCTAAAGGTTATAACAAACTTGGCATAAAAGCGAAACGTTTTTTTGGTCATTTATCTAGGGACTCCCTGCTGCCCTCAAGGACCCCTGGTGGTCCCCGGACCCCTCTTTGGGAACCACTTGGTTGGGTTTCTGTGTAGGACTGTGTGAAGTGGTGAACGTATGGAATGCATTGTGCTGGACATCCATCACTGTTCAATGACACCATATGGACTCCATGTAAGGACAAATATCACTCTAATTGACTTGTTTTTACCTCTCTCTCTCCCTCTCTCTCCCTCTCTCTCTCCCTCTCTCTCTCTCTCTGACTCTCTCTCTCTCTGTCTCTCTCGCTCCCTCTGTCTCTCTCCCTCTGTCTCTCTCCTGCGGTATAAATACATGTACTTTTTTGTAAAACAAACATAGAAATCCCATCAAATCCTGACAAATGAGCCTGTCTGCGAACAGAGCACAGAGCACACACATGCGCGCACAACACACACAAACACACACGTGCACGCTCACACAGTCAGAACACACATGTGCCTACATACAGTACTGTGTAGCCCTTGTGTTGCCTGCAATATTAAAGTAGGACTAGGCTACATACTGTGTGGCCTACGTCAACACAACTAGACATGCAGCTAATGTTTGGGTTTAGCAACTGTCACATCACTTATGATAACCTACCCCTGGTCAATATTTTGACCAGGAGTATCTGGACACTGGAGGAATTCTAGATCTAGGCATAGGTCCCCCTGTAAAAAGATGTGCACCTGCACACACTCTAAAGTGGGAGGAAATGTAATGCTTTTTTGGACCCCAGGGGCTGTGGACAGGGAGGAACTCCTATAAGGTCAACACACTGTAGCAGGGAGGATTATCCCAAAAAAAAGGAAGAAAAAAATAATAATATTTGAATTAAGTGAAATAAGTGTATATTGTTACCACTACTCTGAACGCATGCATGAATAAATAAATAAATAAATAAATAAATAAATAAATAAATAAATAAATAAATAAATAAATAAATAAATAAATAAATAAATAAGATGTCTTTAATAATAATGATACAAGAACATTCCTAACCGGTTACCAGTGTACAGAAACAGAAACTCGCCTGGCCTCATTCCCAGGGAACGAGCAGGTGTGTGCGTGCCTAGGTGCGTGCGTGCGTGCGTGTGGGTTGTCCGCAGCGCTGCCTGTCACCAAAAACACACATATCGTGCGCTTGTCGTTAACTTGTTGCAGTGTGTGTGTGTGTGTTCATGTTTTGAGCCTTCACTGTGCGTCCACACATCTGAATTATAAATGGACGCTTTTGACCGTGTGTACAGTGCGTGTGTACAGTGCGTGTGTTTGTGTGAGTGAAGTTATTGTGACGCTGTATTATGTGGAGGCGCTTCGGGCAGCAACAGGTGTGTGTTGTTTAGAGTAGAGCCATCTTGTAGAAGAGCTGCGACATTGAGGGGTCAGATACTGAGCATGCAACGTGAATAGCGACAAACTGGAGTTGGACATATATCGTTTTCAACGAAGGAATGTGTGCAGCATGTCAGCTGTTTTAAAGTAGTGTACAGTGACAACTAATGTCTCTGCAATGTTTATGTTGTACGATCGAAAAGGGATTTAAATAGAAAGCTGGGCTCTTGAGGCCAATGCTTTTACGCCTGCTTCAGGACCAGGGCTTGTCCCTATTTGTTGTGCCCATTCTCAATGGAGGTCTCCGTGGAAGAGCGCCGCCATTGGACGTACCCCATGAAGTGAACGGAGTTGTCGCAACTTGCCTATACTCTATGGCTCTGTTTTTTATGATAATGTGCAGGCGGGGTTTCACCTGGACCAGGTAAACAGCTGACAACAGGACTGCGGAACTGAAGACACAACAACATTTACAAACACACACTCTCCTGGGTTCTAGACACAACACACGTTTCTGCTGCGAAAAGAAGAGAAACAGTAAGCATGCCCTCATGTCTATGCGAGTGTGTGTTGTTCTGAGAGAGAGAGAGAGAGAGAGAGAGAGAGAGAGAGAGAGAGAGAGAGAGAGAGAGAGAGAGAGAGAGAGAGAGAGAGAGAGAGAGAGAGAGAGAGAGAGAGAGTGAGAGAGCGTGTGTGTTGTGTTTTTTGCTTTAGCCTCTATAGTTCTAGTCCCGTCTATCATTCATTCTGTGTGTTTACAGAATGTTCTGTGTGTGAGGCTGTACCCTGTGAAACACAGAAATGTAAGCTTACTGGTTCAACTGTGTGTGTGTGTGTGTGTGTGTGTGTGTGTGTGTGTGTGTGTGTGTGTGTGAGAGAGAGTGTGTGAGAGAGGGGGGCACACAGTTTCACTATAATGAATTTATTATAGTATGAGGTGAAGTCGAATTGCATTCTCTAGAAATTCAAATCTCCATGAAAGGGGATTTCCACATATTTTCAACATTTTACTGTCATTATACCTTGGAGATGTTGTGTGGAAATATCCCAGCTTATCCTGTCTACATGTCGAAGTGTCCTTGAGCAAGACACTAAACGCAAACTCTGTGCTTGCATGGTTTCTGCCACTATCGGCGTATGAATGTGTGTGAATTTTAAATCTGAGGCCTTCTTTTTTATACTATTTAAATAGTATAGAGAAAACTGTATATAGCCTAGACTATATAATATACATAATATAAAATTATGTATATTTCAAGATCCCCATGTCAACATTATCAAGTTAATTTGAAATTTGTCTTCGTTCATGCTTAACATACAGCCCTTTACATACACACAAGTACAGTGCAAAAACCAGTAGCATAGAAAAACAGCTACAGGGTAAGGGCTATCTCTGATGCCTTAGGGGTGGAGATCGAATAGGTGGTGTGCAGGGTGAGAGTTATCAGCCATGATTTTATTTGCCTTTCTGATTATTCTATTGTTAAAGAGTGAGGAAAGCGGGAGCCTACATCCAATGATTTGTTAGCGTGTTGTCAGTACTATACTCTCTCCAGCGTGGTCTTGTCCTGAGAGATTGTGCGACCAAACCAGACAAGCATAGAGAAGGTGAGAAGTTGCACTCTCAATAGTTGCCCTATAGAAGTGAGTCATAGCTGCTTGGCTGACTTTAAACTTCTTGAGCTGCCGTCTCATCATATTGCTTATGATTGCTTGAGACATACTGTAGCTCTGTTGCAATGCTCTAACCCAGTCCAGCTGTATAGACCTATTGCCCTACAGCCATTTCCAACTGTGTGAGTCTACTGGAGTCTCCTCCGGTCATATTGGCTTGGGTAAGCTGTGTCCTTAATTCAGATGGGTTAATGAAATACTGTAACCTTTTATTAATTAAGGTGAATTCCGGATTGATTTTTGAATGTGTGTGTGTGTACACGCACGTGCGCGCACACACACACTTGTGACGCTGTTTGTCTCATGAATCAGCGTTTAAGCTCTTATTGAGTTGATTGAAGGTAATAACGGACGTAATGAGGTGCTGGCATGAATGATGGTCTCTGCTGTGACTCATTGATTCACTGATTAATGCAGTGACGATTCGCTCCATTCTGTTTGTTAAGCCCATTAGATCAGATGAAAGAGTTCAGTTTTGCGTACCATAGAGGGAAGTTTGAAGGAGTTTCGACCACACCATGCTATGATCTTTCATGTATGCGTGGGGGTTTGTCCCATTTCCGTGTTCCCACTGCTGTTGCATCCTATTGACTCGCCTGCCACTTGGTAGGAGCCCCCACCGGGAGGACTAGAGCCAGGGCCGGATCTAGAAGGGAGCAGGGGTGGGCAGAGCCCACCCAAATGTGCATCCAGCCCACCCAGTGGGCATCAGTGGTTGAATGGAGAGGTCCAGGTGGTCCCCAGCTAAATGGTGGAAAGTTGGTTAACCAGATGTAACTCATTGAAAATATTCATCATGTGAATTAGCCCAAGTCTACACAACTCAAGAATGTAGCAGATTAATGGTCATTTTGATCTATATGTTTGACTGTTTTCTTTCC
>CM076988.1:11722700-11745200 GCA_039105355.1 Benthosema pterotum | reverse complement strand
ACATCTTGACTTAATTTTCATGGCAAAATAGCCCAAAACTACAAGAATATTCAAATCACCATTCATCATCCATACTTCTCTTTGTACAAAATGTTGTATGGTGTATTACTTCTTACCACATGCTTTTCAGAACCCTTATCGTGTCTAATTAATATTTCTTCTTGTAGGCCAGGTGCAATAATGTCACAAGGGGGTAATTTAACCCCTTTCCCCCCTATCCCCAAAACTAACAATAAGATGAAGATAATAGAAATACCATATCACACTATGTTAGGTAAACAACATGGTCAATTTCTCCTAATATAATTTGGACGCAAGGAATTAATTAAATTAATTCAAGTGGTTGTTATTAAGATGCAAGCACATCTTGACTCGGATTTAGAACAGAAATAGCAAAAATGACCAAAAAATGTTTAGTAGAGGCCCAACAAGGGGCCTATAGTTTGGATAATTGTCATCCAATATTCCATAGGACCCCTATTATTTTTGTTGTTTTATTACACCTATGAGATGTAGCTAAAAATGCTCCCACCTCCATTAAATTAAGGTACTGAAATGGAAGGGTTATCAATCAAAATATAAACTAGAAACATGCACAAACAAAAAGATACCAAAAAATTACAGTCATCAAAACGGTACCAAAATCTTGATTGTCTCCTGGCCTGTTTGGTTGCTAGGCAAAGAAACAAACAGAAACTGTACCGCAAGCAAGATTGCCGTGCGCATCAGTGCATTGTTGTATAACATCTTTTCAAATGCCGTCTTTATCTCAGATTCCTTTCCCAGCTTTATTCAATGCCCCACAGCCATTGCACTGATGGTTACGTGGGTAACCGTCACAACCCATACCATTAGTCTACGATCCTGCATCGTGGATCCTTCAAAAATTAGGCTATCACTTAAAAATGCTGCGGGGTAACTATTGAATTCATGAATTAATTCTGGTGGGGGAAATATCAGTCATATCTGCAGTGTATGTGTGTGGACTCCATGTTCGCGCGTGTGTGCGTGCACAATGTAGACGTGTTAATGGGATCTGTCGTGACAGGGGCCTGTGTAAGGCAGACAGGCACGTAACACACTTAATCTGTCATCACACGCACGCCACGCACCACACACACACACACACACACACACACACACACACACACACACACACACACACACACACACACACACACACACACACACACACACACACTATCATACACACATGCACATACCCTTGTACGCACGTGTTGCACACACATTCACACACACACCTACACACACACACGGTGGTAACTGTTCCTGTACAGTTTTTGTGTTTCCGTTGTGGTAACCCACCCAGTACATGGATAAAGGTTCTCAGTCACCACCACTGATTTCAGTTCTTTTTTAATGCCATTGAAGCTACTGTCTGTATGGTATATTGTCTATTTCGACTCCATCTTGACAGCCCAACCAGAAATGCGGTCCTCTATCATACCGGTAATTCTTATGTCTTTTGATGAATCTCCGAACCCCGTTATTATGGAGTTCAATCTGACTCTCTGTCTGGGGCGGCCGGAGTGTTGCCACCAGAAACTAGAGCCATGTCGCGTTGTGTTGTGACATTGAGGGTTCAGAAACTGAGCACTTGTGCACTTGTTGATAGGCCATGAACTGTGACAAGCTGCAAATACATTGTTTTCAATGTGTGCAGTGCAAATAAGAGCTATTTTAGACATGTGTGCAACTTGACAACTGTACTGTAACAACTAAAGATCCCTGTAATGTACAGGTTCTGTCATTACTCCAAAACCATCTAAAATAAAGGAATTTAAGATCTGTTTCTTGAATCCTTTTTTTTTTTTACTGTACTCCAAGGATCAGTACAGTACAAACCACCTGGAGGTCAGGCCTCTTCCAAAACAAAGGCCTGGCTACACATATAGAATTGAGCATTGGAGGATGATGTACAAAAGAAGAAGCCAAGAGACGGACTGCAGGCAGCACGTTGCATGTTCAAGTCCCATTCAGACCTTTGCTGCATGTCTATCCCCTTCTTTCACTCTTTCAGCTCTGACTTCACTGTAAATATCAATAATGGCACAAAAAGCCAAAAAGAAATCTTTAAGGTGAGGCGAGACAGTGGGATAGCTTGAAAGAGGCGGTGTAGGAGAGTAATACTCGATTCAGAATGCTCCTGACAGACCTATCATCATATAAACGTAAGCATTCATTTGAGAAATATGCAGCAATTCCAAGCATAGCAATTATTATCGTAAGCAACAAATAAACAACGGAGGTGGGGAGGAAAGCACCTCCTTACCTAAAGTTACCTTCACCTCCGCTGTATCATTATCCAATATGGATGCATTCAACTAAGGCTCATTAAAATTTTACGAGTCCGTCAACACTGTGGAATGAATGACTCATAAAACATCTTTGTTCAAATGGCTCTATAACTAACCCCCCTCAGCCCATCATCACTGTTGCTGCATTTTATATATTTTTTTCTAATTATTGTATGTTGACTGCCAGTATGCCAAAGTCAAAACTTCCATTTTATATAACAAGATTTTAAAGACTGTTATAAAAACTGAAGGTGAAAATTAGTTCTGTTCTGAACACTCGGGATATTATAAACACAATCTAATATCATAATATAGATATAATATTGATACTATAGGGCTATTCTGATCACATATTTTGGCTTCCGATCATGATCGGCCTAGATTTCCGATCATCCGATGGGGACAACCCTTGTGAAAATGTAAAAAAGCGATATATCAATATATCGCGATTTTTAAGGCCACTATATCAATATTGAATCTCCATGTTCATTTCTTTGTTTTTAAATAGTTATATATTTATTCATTTGTTTATGTCTGCATTTCACATATATGATTGAACTTTTCAAGGTATATAAATGCCTCTGCAACTAATAGCTATATTGTGTGTGTGTGTGTGTGTGTGTGTGTGTGTGTGTGTGTGTGTGTGTGTGTGTGTGTGTGTGTGTGTGTGTGTGTGTGTGTGTGTGTGTGTGTGTGTGTGTGTGTGTGTGTGTCTGTGTGTCTGTGTGTGTCTGTGTCTGTGTCTGTGTCTGTGTCTGTGTCTGTGTCTGTGTGTAGGTGTCTGATCTAGTCATCATCCTGAATCAGAGGAGGGCTGTGGAGGCATTCACCAAAGGAGGAAACCTCACCCTGGGAGGGAACTGTACCGTGGCTGTGGGTCCCATGGGAAGGTACACACACACACACACACACACACACACACACACACACACACACACACACACACACACACACACACACACACACACACACACACACACACACACACACACACACACACACACACACACACACACACACACAGTTGTGTGAGGAGGTGGCTGATGGGCCTCTGGCTATTTCTTTCTCAAATTGTACTTGTGGAGACAATTGGCCCTCATGAGTAGTATAGAGAGAGAGACACACACACACACACACACACACACACACACACACACACACACACACACACACACACACACACACACACACACACACTGTTGGCTTGAATAGCTGTTGGCCAGAGAAAGCTGCAATTTGATGTGTGCCTGTGTGCATGCATGTGAACAGTGCATTTACAATTAGACATGCCCGCCTGCATTAGGAGTAAACAGCGCTGGTTGAGTCTATAGCAACAACAGGGTGGTCGCTACAGTAGCTACAGCGCGAGGCAGGCGCCATGGCGGTGGCCAGGTAAACAACCAACCCTCACAATCTGCATGGATTACGTTTCTCCTGCCGCCATGACCAATTCCACAACAGTCTTCAATGAACCATATGCACACCGCGGCCATCTTCCCATACAAGTTAATGGCAAGGAGCAACTTCCCATTATACCAGGGGTGGGCAATTAGTTTTCCCAAGGGGCCAAATGAGATACATAAAATATTGTGGAGGGCCAAGACTAAAGGCTGAACTAAAGTCTGCATAATATTAATTTAATTTCAAGATAAAAAAAAACCCACAGAGGACCACCATTTGATGACATTTTAGCCTCCCAGACCCTAAACTAAAGATTTATTTTGCTTTTGTCCACAATATCAGGCTAAATTTTTACGCTCTCAAAGAGTTACATCTGGTTAACCAACTTTCCATATTCACTGGTGGTCCCTGGTCCACTGGTTGAAAACCACAGTACCCTTTCACAGGTCGGTCAGAGTCAGCCAAAGGGCTGCATTTGGCCCCCGGGCCGCATAATGCCCAGGTATGCATTACACAGTAATTCAAACAGAAATGTCCTACAAGATTGTATTCATCAACGTTTTAAACTCACCAACGCTGCAGCCAGCTGTACTAAAAGCTTGAATTATCCTCTCTTTCATGAAAAAAGTGTTTGGGACAGCCGATTGATTGATTGATTGATTTTTATCAAAAAACGGTAAAACAGTACGGCGGCACAGAGTTGAACCAAAAGAAAAACGCAGAAGAAAGACCTTGCGTTCTTGTTTCCATTCGCATTCCATTCGCATTGTTTTTTTTTTTTCAATTTCCATTTAAAAGAAACAACATATTAGATCTACACCTACCGATTCAAATAGAAATACAAATAGATAGAATGATTTAAAAAGAAGAGCGTGGCTACAGAGGTGATAGAACCACCAACTGCAAATTTTGGAATATTCTGTCACAGCAAACATGTTCAGAATGATCTTCAAATAACCCTAATGATGTTGGACATTTCATTAAAGGAAAATGCTCAGTAGGCCTTTTCTTCAGTTGTTTGAATGTGGAGCATAGGTTTATAAGATTCGACAGAATTATATTGTTGATTGTTGGGGAAAACACTTTATCAAATCAGTTTAACTTCAATCACAGATTTGCTTTCAGCCATGTCATCTGTCTACTACTGTATAAACACATGGTCTAGCATCACGGTCTGTCTGATTGTGAGGAGGAATGGTTTAGAATGCATTCAGTCAAGCAGGCCCACATAGCGGATTATTTATCAAAGCGATGCGATGCATGCGTGCGTGTGGGTGTTTCATCCTCTGCATATCCCAAAAAATGGGGTCTGATCAGTCAATTCCACCCATTTTCTCAGGAAAAAGGGGTCTGAAAGAAAAATCATTAACATTGTGAGATGTCATCAGATGTATTTCACCATGTTAATGATTTTTTCAGACCTCCATTTTTAGGAAATACAGAATTGGGGGGACCTTTTTTTTTATCATCGCCACGCAACATCTCTAAGGTATATTAATGACATATTAAAATGTTGAAAATAGGTGGAGTTCCCCTTTAAAACTTGAAAAGGAGTTTGAGAATGAAAGTTCTGAAGTCTCACACATCCCCCCCCCCACACACACACTCTCTCTGTTTCACACGCACGCCCACGCTTTGAGTCACAGACCCGCTGAGTCAGACAAACTGTCAATGCTGTTGACAGAACGTGTGTGTGCGTGTGTGTGTGTGCGTGCGTGTGAGACTGTAAGTGAGAACTTTTCAGCTTAATTGTTGTTTATGGCATGGAAGTGGAATGATGCCCGGAGCACACACAGGCACGCACACGCACACACACACACACACACACACACACACACACACACACACACACACACACACACACACACACACACACACATACACACACAGCTTTTTTGCAGGCTTTGAAGTAAATTCATATTTTATTTTATTGGTATTCAGGTATCCATTTACGATGTGTTTATGGCAGGGTGTGTGCTTTATGTGTGTGTGTGTGTGTGTGTGTGTGTGTGTGTGTGTGTGCGTGTGCGTGTGTGGCAGGGCGTGTGTGATATTTTTAGAAACATGGTAATAATGACTTAACAAGGTCATTGTAATTATCGGGTGGTTGGACAGGTTTGGGAATTAGCGCTGATGTCACTGTCTGTCTGTATGTATGTCTGTGTTTGTCGGACCGTCCGTCCGTTCCATATTTCAATTGAGACTGGCTTTGATTAATTCATTGGTATGACAAGAATGACAAATATGTTTTTTATGGCTGAACCTAGTGTAAAATAAAACGAGTCAGAACGAATCAATTAAAATTCTTTATCCCCTACCTATGTTGTGAACACATTGTAAAAGGCAGCTACACTGCAGAAGTACTGTATAAAAAGAAAGACATATAAAGTATATAAAGAAAATACACCACCCTTGTTTGTTAATTTTAATGCCTGGCTCAACTAAAGGCACATTTGTATGGACAATTATAATGATAACAAAATAAGCTCATGAGAGTTTAATTCAAGAACTAAGAACTATTCATTTTCCATGGTTTTCTTGATAATAACCAAAATTACTTAAATTCTTACATCAATAGCTATGGCATTGTACTGCCAAAAACACTACTTTTAAGCATTCCATGTTTACACATGATACACACAAGAGTTAATTGATTGCATAACCATTGTTTTTGATGACTGCATCCATATATGATCAATTAAAACGGGTTGGTAGTGTGTGAGTGAGTTTTTTTCTAAATCAAAACTGTGTCCATACTGTGATGTTATGATGTTATGTTGAGGGTGAAAGTTAGAGATAGCGTTTGTAATTTTGAAGCAATGGGAGGACAAAACAGTGGGATTTTGGATCGATGGCAGCCCTTATTGGTTACCCTGATTGGTCTTTTCTTCCATTGTGTGCACCGCTATGACCGTTACACCTGAAATTAGTGCAGTGAAAAAGGTTCTGTGGTGCAAAATCTAGATGCGATTAAAATGAGTTATTTTTTTTATTGCATGCACAATTCAATGGGTACTGGATCCCACAACATAACAGGAAGGAGAGAATAGATCCACACACCGTTTTAAAGGCCCAGTATTTTTCCACACTTTTAGACCACATCCGTGGTTATGCATGCCCGAAAAAATAGGAACATTTTGACTTTTGTGCATTTATGAACGAAAACAACATAAAAATCAATTTTGAATTACTACCCGAAAACAAAATCGAGATCCACATGAATAGAAGGCACTAAAAATTAAGCTAACCTGTTTTTATCCTACTCCTAGATACCCTTTATTCCTAAACGTCTTTGCCTTTTTACTATTTTGAATAACATTTTAATAGCTAAAATGGCCAGTACACAAGCTCACAAGGTGTCAATGTAGACTGGCTATGAACTGGCTTTGAAAAAAAAAAAAAAAAATAGTGAAGGGGTTTAGGGTTTGACAAAATGGAGCCCTTTGTGTGCAGGACACACAAATAAATTGAATTGAATTGAATTGAAAGCTTTATTCCGAATTTCAATAATAAAAATAAAAAAATAATAATAAGAATAATAATAATAATAATAATAAGTACTGTACACTACAGTAATACATTTCATCATCATTCAAAAAGAAAACAAAAAAGTACAAACAATAATAATAATAAATAAATAAATAAATCAGAGCCTCACTGGCATAAGTATTATAACTTTTTTTTTTTCCTTTTTTCTCTTTTTTTTTAAACTTTCCTTTGTTTGTTATTCGGAATGGAGTAGGGAGAAGTAAAAAACTTATATGACCCTACCCCAATTTTTCCTAAACAATATTGCCTTGTCATCGCTTGACATACAGCAGCCAATACCAATATGGTACATTAAAATCATTACTTCAATTGCAGTTACTGATTATGATAATTTTATAATAACATAATCGTAATTATAATTATTATAAACCATCATCATCATTGTTTTATTTATCTAAACTTTACTTTACTTTATTGTAACTCTAACTCCCGATACCTCATAATAATGCCATTTTTATACATTTTCTTAAATTGCTTCATACTTGGGCATTGCTTGAGTTCCCTATGCATACTGTTCCATAGTTTTACTCCACAGATTGATATACAAAAAGATTTTCGTGTTGTCCGGGCCATTCTAGTTTTAAAATTTAAATCATACCTTAAGTCTCTATCATAAAATATCCCCTGGATATTTCCAGGGAGTAGGTTATTCCTAGCTTTATACATTATAAGTGCAGTTTTGTACTCTATTATATCTATAAATTTTACAAGATAAGACTTTATAAATAATATATTAGTATGATCTCTATATCCAGCATTATATATAATTCTTATAGCTCGTTTTTGCAGTATAGATATTGCATTAAGTGATGATTTGTAAGTATTTCCCCAGACCTCTGTACAATAATTTAGATATGGCAATACCAGGGAACAGTATAACATATGTAGTGAATTATAGTTCAAAAGGTGCTTTGCTTTATTCAATACTGATATACTTCTAGATAATTTATTATGTATATGCTTTATATGAGATTTCCAATTAATTTTATCATCAATTATTACTCCAAGAAATTTATTTTCAGAAACTCTCTCAATTTCAACACCATCTACATGTATATTTACCTGACAATCTATTTTATAATTACAAAATATCATTAATTTGGTTTTAGCCAGATTTAATGACAGTTTATTTCTATCAAACCACCTTTTTAACTTGCATAATTCTCTAGTAACCAGATCTAGCAGTTCTTTTAAATCTCCTCCAGAACAGAAAATATTAGTGTCGTCTGCAAAAACTACCATTTTCAATACATTTGATACAGCACACATATCATTTATATATAAAATAAACAATTTAGGGCCCAGTACAGACCCCTGGGGGACCCCACAAGCAATGCCCAAGCACGAAGACACAGACTCACCCAACTTCACAAATTGTTTCCTGTCACTTAAATAACTTCTCACCCAATTCAATACATTTCCTCTAAGTCCGTATCTTTCCAATTTATCAATTAATATATCATGATTAATAGTATCAAATGCCTTTCTAAGATCAATAAATACCCCTGCTACATATTTATAATCATCAATAGAATCAGTAATTTCCTCAATTGAGTCCATCAAAGCCATTGCAGTTGATCTGTTTGATCTGAATCCATATTGACTCTCACTGAGTATATTGTGTTTTTCAATGAAATTATCTAGTCTGTTATTAAAAAGTTTTTCTAAAATTTTGGAGAATTGCGGAAGTAATGAAACAGGTCTATAATTTGTGAAGTTGTGCTTGTCCCCAGATTTAAACAGTGGTATGACTTTAGCTATTTTCATTCCATCTGGGACCTTACCAGTTTTAAAAGATAAGTTGCAAATGTAAGTTAGTGGCTTAGATATCCCTTCAATTATATCTTTTACTAGTTTCATGTCTATATCATTACAGTCTGTAGATGTTTTATTACTGGAATTCTTAACAATATCTATGATTTCACTTTCTTCAACCGTTGTGAGAAACATTGAATAAAGATTTCTTTCTATGGTGTTCTCAGTATACTCCTCAGATGTCACAGGATCAGAAATACTCTCGGCCAACTTTGGTCCTACATTTACAAAGAACTCATTAAAACTGTTTACCACCTCCTCCATGTTATAATTATTAGTGCCTTTATCCATAAAGTACTGTGGATAATTTACATGCTCTGAGTTATTTCTAATAATACCATTTAATATATTCCATATTCCTTTAACATTGTTTTTATTACTATCTAATAGTTTGCTATAATAATCCTTCTTACACCTTCTTATAATATTTATTAATTTGTTTTTATATTTTTTGTATTTATCTTCTGCTTCTGTAGTTCTTTTTTTAATAAATTCTCTGTACAAGGTGTTTTTCTTTTTGCATGCATTATGCAGTCCCTTAGTAATCCAAGGTTGGTCAATATAATTATTTTTCCTGTTATATTGTTTTATAGGACAGTTTTTATCATATAATATTTTAAATATTTTTAAGAAATTATCATATGTACTATTAATATCATTATCCATATATATAGATTCCCAATCATATGCAATTAAATCATTCTTTAGTGCATCGATGGCATTCTCTGTTCTCACTCTCCTGAAATAGAGTGTACGGTCATCAGATTTTTTTCTTTTTAGATTACAGTCATAGACAGTAAAAACAGGTAAATGATCACTTATATCATTAATTAATAATCCACTTGTTGTTTTATTATTTATGTCATTAGTAAATATATTATCAATTAGTGTGGCACTATGGGAAGTAATCCTGCTGGGCCTGGTAATATTAGGGTGTAAACCTAAACTATACATGGTATATATACATGGTATAATCAATCAATCAAAACCCCACTCTCTCTCTCTCTTTCTGTCTATCATCAGGAACGTAGAAGCAGACGTGGCGTTGCGCAGCACAGCAGCAGTGTTTACGTACTGCAAGTCCAGAGGTCTGTTCGCTGGAGTCTCCTTTGAGGGATCCTACCTCATAGAGCGCAAGGACACCAACCGCAAGTACGGAAGAGAGAGACCCCCACTCTGTGTGGTGGTGTGCGTGTCAAATATTCTGCAAGATATATATTTATGGCATGGATGTTTTGAATTTTAACTCTTGAGAGCGTAAAATGAAACCCAAATTGCAACCCACACGCAACTTGTAAATGCTACTTAGACTCATCGTGTGCATGCACGTGTGTGTGCGTTTGTGTGTTTTCCAGGTTCTACTCTCAGGACATCCGTGCGTCGGCCATTTTGAACGGGGACGTAGAGCCCCCTCCAGAGGCCCACGATCTCTACCACATCCTGGACGCTTACACCGAGGCCTACACCAACGACTGGACCAGCAACCATAAGAGGACCAAGGTACACACCAAGAAACACACCTAACACACACCTACCACACCCAGGCCTACTGTACACCAGTGGTTTTCAACCTTTTTGATACCAGGGCCTACCATTTATTCAGAATTTGAGCCACGGACCAGCATTTGAAGACATTTTAACCCTACAGACCCCAAAACTGAAGATTTCTTTTGCTTTGGGCTGGATTTGTGGGGTAAAAAAACAGGCAAACGTACAGCCCAAAATGACTATTCATCTTCTAGTTGTGTTAAGATAATGAATATTTTAAGCGTAAAAATGAAACAAATGGACCCGCAAGGGTCCATTTGGTTGCGGGTCCATTGGGTTCATTTTTACGCTCTCAAGAGTTACATCTGGATAACCAACTTAGCTGGGGACCACCTGGAACCCTCCCAAGGACCACTGGTGGTCCCCGGACCACCGATTGAAAACCCCTGCTGTACACCAATGACTCGACCAACAACCATAAGAGGACCAATGTACACACCAAGAAACATATATCTGACACACATCTAGGCAATTTTATACCTTTGACCAATCTGGGCCCATACTGATACTTTTACCATACCGTATTTGCCGATAGAGATATGGAAAAAGGGGCAGACTGATACTTTTTTCAAATACCGATAGAGCAGGGGTTTTCAACCAGTGGTCTGGGCACCATCAGTGGTCCTTGAGAGAGTTCCAGGTGGTCCCCAGCTAAATGATGGAAAGTTGATTAACCAGATGTAACTCTTTTTTATGTTTACACTCAAGAGTTAAAATATTCATCATCTGAATTAGCCCAAGTCTACACAACTTAAGAATGTAGAAGATTAATGGTCAATTTGATTTGTATGTTTGCCTGTTTTGTTTCCCAAATCCAGCCTGGAATTGTGGTCAAAAGCAAAATAAATCTTTAGTTCTGCGGTCTGTGGGGATAAAATGTCATCAAATAGTGGCTCGTAGCTCAAATTCTGAATAAATAGTGGGCCCTGGTATCAAAAAGGTTGTAAACCACTGCGATAGAGTATCGGGGCATCCTCAGTTGTCAAGTAACTAAAGTAATATATTACTTTCAATAATGTTATTTTTTTCAGTAACTTTTTTCCCCAAAAGAATATATTACTATTTTCGTGATGGAACTATGCGTTGAGTGTTTACTTATAATGGTAGACTGGATTGGGATCAAGCTGCTTTTGGAGGCTGTTGATCCAGTTTAAATCTAAACTCTAAAGTGGATACAGAAACGATGCAGGCCTAGATCTAAACTCGAGAGTGGATATGGAAACGATACACACTGTGGGGGAAAAAGTAATCAATAACAACACTGATCATTGACAGTAAGTGAGTTCCTCTCCTCTCCTCTCCTCTCCTCTCCTCTCCTCTCCTCTCCTCTCCTCTCCTCTCCTCTCCTCTCCTCTCCTCTCCTCTCCTCTCCTCTCCTCTCCTCTCCTCTCCAGAACTTGGGTCCTCCAGGCAGACCTAAAGCTCCATCGTCTCAGTCTTCGTCGTCCAGGATGATGCAGGCTGCAGCCAGCAGCTACAACACTGACAACAACAACAAACAGTCTCTGTATCCCAGTCTGTCCACCGTGAAGACAGTCGGTCAAGGTGAGGCTTCCCTAGTCTGCATCCCTGCTCCTCCTAGCGCGCACGTGCGCGCACACACACACACACACACACACACACATGCACACGCACACAGTAACACAGACACGTGTGGGAATGTCACCACCACATCTTGCTAGTCTCATCGCACCCTACAAACCCTCCCATGGGTCCACATCAGCCCACAAACGGAAGTACCCCTGCTACACTCCACACACCCCAAACCCCTTTCCATCTTGGCCCTAAAACTATGGAAAACGATGCTTAATATAAGTAGCTCTGGAGTGTCTGCTAAATGCCTAAATTGTGTGTGACTGTGGGGTGACAGACTAAGAACAAATGATAGTTGAGGTTGTGACTCCCTCTAGTGGTGAGGTATAGCTTCTACAATCAACTGGAAAATGTTGTGATCCTGATTTCTGGCACTTGTCTTTGGTTGATGGCCCTGCTTGTGTCTTCAGCTGCATATGACTCCGGAGCCGTTTCGGCTGCATACAATTCCGGGGCCATGTCGGCTGCATACAATTCGGGAGCCGTTTCAGCAGCATGTAATTCCAGAGCTGTTCAAAGTTACGGTAAGTTATCGCCACACAACAACTTATACATCTGGTACTACAGTATGTGTCATTAATGCCAAGTTTAACCAACTTTTAATTTCCAAAGCCCATAAAACAAGGCTCCAGATTTCTGAAAACAAACTGGTCAGGCTGCTACTTGGCCTCACTCACTCACTTTTTGACAGGAATGGCAATAGGGCTTGACAACAGAGTTCGGCATCTTGCAAAGGGGTCTGTCCCACAAGATGTGCAATGTCTGAGCTCTCACTTTTCTCCCTACTGTATATGTTTTTCCCTTTTTATTTCCTTTATATCAGTGGTTTTCAACCTTTTTGATACCAGGGCCCACTATTTATTCAGAATTTCAGCCACAGACCACCATTCGAGGACATTTTAGCTACACAGACTAAAGATTTATTTTGCTTTTGTCTGCAATACCAGGCGGGATTTTTGAAACAAAACAGTCAAACATACAGATCAAAATGACCATTAATCTTCTACATTCTCTAGTTGTGTAGACTTGGGCTAATTCAGATGATGAATATTTTACACTCTCAGAGTTACATCCAGTTAACCAACTATCCATCATTGAGCTGGGGACCACTGCTTTATATGATTACGGTACGTTTTTTCTATAGATTAGAGCTGAATTGATTAATCATAATCGACTATGCAATCCTTTGTTGTTGTAACCCTAACCCTCAGGTGGCGGTATGGCGTCAGCGGCCGCGGCCTCTGCGGTGGCGTCGGCGGTGGGCGGGGCTAGTAGCGGTAGCGGCGGTGAGAGGCTGGTGGTCCGGGCGGCCCACCCCTTCGAGGGCCAGCAGCCAGGCGACCTGAGCTTCTCGGCGGGGGACCGCATCACGGTGCTCACCAGCACGCCGTCGCAGTACGACTGGTGGGAGGGCCAGACGGACGACGGCCGCGTCGGAATCTTCCCCGCCAACTTCGTCTCGTACAGCTGAGCTGAGCGGAGCACATACAAAAACACACAAACACACTCCTATGCTACACACTGAGCATTTTTTTACATTAGACATTGAAACGTTGTTTTAACGTCTATATGTAGACAGCCTATCCTTACATATTTCACATGTAAAGATGACAAATAAGCACCGCCTATCAACTCTCCACCATTAAACAGGTCACATATTTCAGGTCACCAATTCTTGCGTAAGACAACACACACAAACACACCGGCGCCATGCTTACGCAACAGGTCACATATTTCAATAGGTCACCAATTCCCCTGCAAAACAAAATAATACACAACAGGCGAATCGGGCCAGTTGCTGTGCAGCAGCACAAACAACAAGTACAGTGGCCGTCCACACGCACAAACACACTGCAAGTCCATTTAGCCTGCTTTAACATGCCTTTTTAATACCAGTGCATGCATGTACACCTACACGCGCACATACAGAGACCATTGGCCTGTGAAATTCTAGTACATAGACATTTAAACATCCGCTAAAGATATCTTTATTTTTTTATATCTACACACACACGCACATTGAAGGCACATGATGATCAACATATTTTATTTTTTTACTTTTAGCACTCATTCTCCCTATAGGGTATTCTGATGTTTAAAGATCGTACCGCACACAAACGTGTAGACACGTACACACACCCAAACGCCTACACGCATAGCTGAACATTTTTATTATTCACACGGTGCATGAGGTTTTTCTTACTCAATGATTCACTTTATTGGATTAGATTAGATGACTTTAGATTACCTTACTTTGCACTTTCCCTTAGTATTGTTACAGCCATCAGGTTATGCTCAATAATTACCAGCGTCCACCATGTAAAAGGTCAAAAAACAATCCTTAACAATGTAGGATAAGTGTTACATTTGTGCAGCATTTAAAAAAAAACATTGCAGTTCAGTCAGAACAACTCATGAAGGATGAAATATATATTTATTGAATATAAAACGAGTAATATATGTATTATGGTTTGGTCGATGAATTGGATCTGCGTTTTAGGTGCTCTGGCCAGGTGCATCGGTCCCAATTAACAATAGGACTCTGCAAGTGAGCACACGAGTTTCTGACCCCTCAATATCGCAACTCTGTCTATTTATAAGGCTCTGGCCGCACCTAAACCGCAGTTCCAAAATGACAGGTTGGATCAGGGGTGGGTGGAGGAGGCTGAGCAGCAAAAGATTTAAAGGGGCTCCACCAGGAATTTAAAATCAAACACATCATATTAATTATTTTTTTTTAATAACTTTTTCATACACTCTGTAGCCTAATAAACCACTCAGATAATTATATTTCATGTTCTCTCAGGGTGCTATTCCAAGCCATTTTGGCTGCAGTAACAGAACAAAAATGACTTGGAGGCAGTGTTAAAGGAGCATGTTAAAGGGTTGTGTCTGAATGGGGTGCCCCCCATTCAGACACACACAAAAATCACAGATCTCAATATTGAGATCAATATTGGTCTGATTGTTTACAAAACAACTTTTTGGGTAATAATGATGGTTAAAAAAAATGGTTAAAAAACACCCCAAATCTTGAAAAATGTCAGATGAATGGTGGAGTCCCGTTAAGAAGGCAGCGGCAGAGAATTTGATGCTGTCTGAGGCGAACGATCTGTGCAGCACCTGCACAGATTTTCCTGACCTGAGCTTGCTTTGTGCATGTTCTGTGACAGGCACATACGCTCAGAGCTCAGATATACAAGCTCAGTCCCTGCATGCTATGTTCTAAAGTCCAACTGAAATGTTAAACGCCACGAGTGCTTGATCTCCTCCACTTTATTTTTATCTGAAGTTTTATCCGGAAGACTCTTTTTAATATTTTTAACTTCATCGACATATATGTTTGTGGTTGTCTGTCTTTTTTCCTCCAATAATTATGTTTCAGTTGGATGAGATTGTGTTGACAATTCCATGCTGTATTGATGTGGTATCATTAAAATAAAAATAACCATTATATTTTTTACATGTTCTATTTGTGTATGACTTCTGGTAAATTTGATTAACGAAATCTGCACTCAGCAGTGCCATGGCCTACTTTTGCATGAGCAGAGCGAGCGACCAGAGATCAAGTACCCCCGACACCTCCAGGAGATTATACTTGAGGCAGATGTTTAACAAAAATGTTGCTCTTGAGCATTGGTCCCCAGGGGTCCTTCAGGGAGTCACAGTATACTATATTTAACATCTGACATATTTGATTTTCTAAAATGGTTCCCACTGTCTTAAACTGACATTAATGTATTCCTAAACTATTAAGATGATTTATTTTATTTTTTTCATATATGTATTTTTCTGGTAGTGCGGACATATGTCCTGGTACGTAGTGCACGTTTTGGTTACACCTCTGAAGTTCCTTCTGAGAAACCATCTAAAAACTGAGAAACAACCATCTGAGAAACCTCGATCTATCTCATTCTCCAACCCCTGTCACAGGGTGAAGTGAGGGGTGCTGTTATCTTCATATGTCATCATATATCTTCAGTGTTTATGTTTACAGAGAGCCTCAAAGCTTGACATAGGCCAGCACACCTGAACAAATTACAACAATAGTACAAATTAATTGGTGGTCAATTTGGTTTAGAAGGTTAAAACAGTATGGATGTTTTAATTTATTGCATTGGATCCTCAGCAAACATACCTAAAATGAATTAATCTATTGTCTACAGTCCTATAAAGAACTCTGTAGAATCAGTGGTTATATTCAGTAGGGTAACAATAACAAAGGTCTTTTGTTTTTCTTGCAAGTAGGCCACTGCCGAAAATGCAGACTGGAACAAGCCGGAAGTGTCATTGACATTCTAGAAAGCAGGATGTGACGTCACATCTTAAAATGAAAATAGTCTTGCAGTCACGTTGTAGTGTTTGGATCGTGCTGTGAGTGACGTTTTGACAGTTTGATATGTGATCTGGGTCACTCCATGTGGCTGTGACATTCAGACTGAGGTCAGACCAGCTCAAATCTATATCTGATCTGAAGAACGGTCTGATTTACACTGCCAGCCAAATCCAGCCTGAATCACATCAGATCCACATTGAGCTTGGAATCTGATTTGTGCAGGCCCATGGTTGGGGCCAAACGAATAAAATGATATTTTTAAAATAAATTAAAACGGTAAATGAGAAAGTACGGGCGGCCCTCTCACGTATTAGGAGGACAATATGTCACCAGAAAAAAGATTGGGTGTTTTGATGAATCTATTCATGGTTAAAGAGTTTTAAGTTTTATTGGGTTTGTATAGGAGGGGAGCGAGGCAGCAAAACTTAACATCAAATATGCATCGCAGTAAAACACATTTTGAGTTTATAGAACAGCTATTTTTTTGCTATATTTGAAGTGGAATCCTGAGAAGTAACCAGTTAGTTAGCATAAAGGTTGACTGGCATGTTAAGAGACCTCATGCCAGGGACTGGAATGGATAACATGCACGCCTTTCTTGGGCTCCCCAAAACCTGGGGAGAGAGTCTGGGATGGAGGTGGGAGTCGACTGTGCACTGGCAGAAGGCTGGAGAGACATGACATGACGCACGAGGAGGAGACATGACAAGGACAAGTTCAGGCTCCAGGGAAATCCTTTAGTCCAACGCACAGCTAGCACTATCTGCAGAAGAAAATGTTTCAATCACATTTCTACAGGCCCTGCAATGCTCTAGGACACTGTCTAAATCTACTATGCCATGGTATATAGCTGAGCTAGGTCATAACTAACCGACATTAATAAATCTTCAGTGACACCCTGATGCAAGCATACTGTATCTAGAAATAAACAGTCCATTGTATTTTGCTGCATACACAGTGGATGCATTGTGCAGCGATCAGCACCATGGACAGCGTGTCTATTATTATTATGAATTCTGAGCTCCTGGCTTCAATATATACTCTAAGCAGCAGGGTCACCTGCTCTGATGACACTTGCCAGTAGCAGCGCCATACAAGGCTGTGGCCAGTAGTACCAGTAGTCCCGCGAGATTTGAGACGGGATTTCATTACAGTCACATGTCCATACAGGATTCAAAATGGCGACATAAACAAACCGGGTTAAACCTGCAGTTAGGTCAGTGAAAGTATGGCCAGAGGGGGCTGAAAGCTCACTACAGCAGCAGTTCCAGCATACTGACTGGAGTGTGTTTTCTACACAGGCCACCCAGGACTCCCTCACAGACATTGATCTCTATACTGGCTCTGTTTTGGACTACATCAACAGTTGCATTAATAATGTCACTACACATAAGCTAATAAAAACATTTCCCAATCAGAAGCCCTGGATGAATGCAGAGGTCCGGCTACTTCTAAAAGCACGAGATGCTGCATTTAGGAATGGTGACAAGGATGCCTATAGTTTAGCCAGGGCTAACCTGAAGAAGGGCATAGGGAGGGCCAAACATGCCTATAAGATGCGGATTGAGGAGCACTTTAATAACTCTGACCCTCGCCGTATGTGGCAGGGCATTCAGGCAATAACTTCCTATAAACCGCACAACTCCACCTCCCCGACCAGCAGTTCCTCTCTGCCTGATGAGCTGAACTATTTCTATGCTCGTTTTGACCGGGACAACAGTGAGACCGCCACCAAGACCAGCGTCCCATCAGGTGACCAACCGCTCACTTTCTCTACCAGTGAGGTGTACACCACACTGTGTAGGGTCAATGTACGGAAGGCTGCGGGGCCCGACGGAATCCCTGGTCGTGTTCTGAGGGCCTGTGCTGAGCAGCTGGCAGGGGTGTTCTGCAATATCTTCAATCTCTCTCTGTCCCAGGCACTCGTTCCTGTGTGCCTGAAAACAGCCACCATTGTACCAGTACCCAAGCATTCCACCACAGCAAGCCTGAATGACTTCCGCCCCGTAGCACTCACCCCCATCATCACCAAGTGCTTTGAGAGGCTCGTACTGGCACACCTGAAATCCACCTTACCACCAACTCTGGACCCTCATCAGTATGCCTACCGTCATAACAGGTCAACTGAGGACGCTATTTCTACTGCAATACACACAGCACTGACTCACCTGGAACTCACCAACACCTACGTCAGGATGCTGTTCATTGACTTTAGCTCGGCATTTAACACCATCATTCCCTCCAAACTGGTCACCAAACTTCATCACCTTGGCATCAGCACCTCACTCTGCAACTGGATCCTGGACTTTCTGACCAACAGACCTCAGTCGGTCAAGATGAATAATTACACCTCGTCCACCCTGACACTGAACACTGGCGTACCACAGGGCTGTGTACTCAGTCCCCTCCTCTACTCCCTTTTCACCTTTGACTGCGTTCCTCTGAATGGCTCCAACACCATTATTAAGTTCGCAGATGACACCACGGTGGTAGGCCTGATTAAGAACAATGACGAGTCGGCCTACAGGGAGGAGGTCGAGCACTTGGCGGCGTGGTGCACTAGCAATAACCTGTCTCTAAACACCTCAAAGACCAAGGAGCTCATTGTGGATTATAGGAGAACCAAACGTTGTGACCACATCCCAATCTACATCAATGGGGCTTTGGTGGAGCGCGTATCCAGTTTCAAGTTTCTGGGCGTCCATCTCTCTGATGATCTCTCTTGGACTTTTAATACATCCACCCTCATCAAGAAGGCGCAACAGCGGCTGTACTTTTTGAGGAGTCTGAAGAAGGCTCAACTCTCTCCTCGCATTCTGGTGAACTTTTACCGCTGCACTATTGAGAGCATACTGACAAACTGCGTCACAGTGTGGTACAACAGCTGCACAGTGTCTGACCGGAAAGCCCTGCAACGAGTGGTCAAAACTGCCCAGCACATCATCGGCACTCAACTCCCGTCCATTGAGGATTTACAACGGCAGAGGTGTCTGCGCAGGGCGAGAGGCATCCTAAAAGACCCCTCTCACCCAAACCACGGACTATTTGCTCTTCTCCCATCGGGGAGGCGGTTTAGGACTATCGGTTCGCGCACCACCAGGCTTAGAAACAGTTTCTTTCCTGTTGCTGTTTCCCTGCTGAACTCTGCCCCTCCCCAATGAATGACTGAACATTAACACCCTCCCACTTAACTTATTATTTGACTTATTTATTCTTACAGCACTGTTCAGTAAATTATCACTGCCTATTTATTTATTGTTATACCGTCCACTCTGTACTTTTAAAAAAACAATAATATGCCATCCTCATTATTGCATTACTGTGTTGCACGTTGGTCAGACGCCACTGTTCATTTCATTGTCAAAGTATTTGTATACTCTGAGCAGTGACAATAAATTGAATCTGATCTGATCTGATCTGAAACCGACACAGGCCGATTTTATTACATTATGACAGGGGTTTTCAACCTTTTTGATATCAAGGCCCACTATTTATTCAGCATTTGAGCCACGGACCACCATTTGAGGACATTTTAGCCCCAAAGACCCCAAAACTAAAGATTTTTGGTTTACTCTAGACAGCAAGAATATGATGATCACATACCTGTGTGTCGCCTTGGTAAGAAGCAGAGCAGAACCACAGGTGGTTGTTCAGAGACCTAGTTCTTTCTTACATCGTTCTAGGAGGTCCCATGACCTCGCAGACTGGCATCTCCTCCTGATTTCTGTAAAAGGCTTGTTTTATCTTAGGGGCTGCCCTTAGTTTGATCACAAGGATCGTAAGCACCTCCACCACGCCAAGGTGGCAGCCCATGGGAGGTGACCCCACACCTCCCCCACACACCACCCACTTTGGGTAGGTGGTGGTGGGGGGAAGGGGGGGGGGGGGTTAAGGCTCATTCAGAGTTTAGATTTACGGTGATCACAACGACCGCTCCGACCACCGCAACCACCACTATTCATAGACCACCATCCACCACCTCGCCCCTCTTCTTTCCCTCCTTGCGTCCATTATTGTTTATGCCCCCCCCCCCTTTTTCTCTCTACTGCCTACCTGCCACAATTATATTATGTATATTTCCTTTTTCACTGGTGTACGGTGCACGGTCGGTTGTCCCTCAGGGCACTCCGATTGGCCGGTTTAGGTTTTAACGCAATGTGACCGTCACCATGTTTGTTCATTTCTGATTTGCCTGCTGCGCTCACGGACAAGTAGGCCACCTATTTGTACATAACGCGCAAGTGTTACGCACGAAACTCGATAGAGTTTGCACTCTACCAAGTGCTGATCTGTTCTATTTATGTCATTACATTCCTTCCTTCCTACTCCTCCAACCTGTCGCGCTATGGTGGGTTTCCTTTTTTTTTTACGTCTCGCGCTGCCAAAAAGCATCCTGCTCCAGACTTCGGGACCAATCAACATTGCCTGGTGGCTCCCAGCCAATGTGATTGGTTTAGCTCCGTTTGTTGACCGTTCCGGGTGAGCACTGCTGAAGTCACGAGTAAAAAAATTAGAGAGGGTGGAAAGAGCGGTGTTTGCGGTGGTATGACGTATGGTAGGCAGCGGTGGTCATGGTGGTCGCGGTGATCACCAAAAATCAAACCCTGAATAGGCCTTTAGCCCGCCGGACATCTGTAGAAACCTGCAAACTGAATACTGTAATTGTTAGTACTGGTGGGTAGAAACAGACTCGGTAGAAATCTGCAAAGAAAAACACTTGTTAGTTATATTAGTTGTCAGGAGGTTGAATGGCACCTCACGCGATCCATCAGACATTGGTAGAAACCTGCAAAGAAAAACACTTGTTATATTATATTAGTTGTCAGGAGGTTGAATGGCGCCTCAAGCTGTCCACCAGACATCAGCAGCAGCAGTGCAATGAACTCGCTAAAACCTGTGAACACAATGAAGAAAAGAATATTAAGACAGGCAAACTGATACACATTTTTGTTGTTTTTTGGGGGGTGGGGGGAGAAAAAAGTTTTAGTTGAGTTTTCACTCAGGGTTTAATGGCACCTTTGAAGCCAACACGCCAGACGTCAGTAGAATCCTGCAAAAAGAAAAAACATCTGTACACTTTGTTAGTATTAGTAACACACAAGACTATATGTAACAATAATAACATTTCATATATGAACACAATGATATTTATTTGACCCATTTAGGCCTGACCTAAAGTTTCTGAAAAACATATATTTAAGTAGCAGCACCAAAACAAATTAATGTTGCAATACGGTACATACTGTACAGAATCCAAAAATCGATACCCGGCCTGTATGGGATATACTGTATATTTTTTATATTATATATTAGCAATATTTAATAAAACGATAATAATGGTTGTGTCACCACAGACAATCTGTCCTCTGCAGCTGTCCTACAAGTCGTCATCGCTCAGAGACAAAGAAAAGCTTTGCTCTGCAACGAGCATCACAGAAACCTTACTCACCTGCGCCTCATCATGGTGATACTTACACCGGATGGCCCACTGAGGGAGCGTCCCTGCAGCAGCGTACAGCCGGTGGAGCTCCACCACGCAGGGCGCCAACTCAGCCAGGTGGTACCCGGTCAAGACCTCCAACGAGACGGGCCACAGGGGTGTGCCGTCAACGCTGTGGTTGGCCAGGCAGTAGGCTGCAGCCGCCACTACGGAGGGAACGTGGCGGACAGAGAGGTCAGAGGACAACAGGCTCAGGTCTGATACGTACCGGGCGAGCCTCTCCGTCTGGGAGCAGACCGGCTCCACGCTCAGGTACTGCGTCAGGAAGTGCTGTGCGGTGGCGGGCACAGACGCCTGGAAGTCCAACGCCTCGAGGACGCGGACCCCCATCTCCGTCAGCTTGTCCCTGGCGGACGTGTCGTCGTCTGGGGCGTGCAGGAGGTCCTCGGGGTCAGGCAGGGTCTCATGGGGTTTGCAGGCCATCATCAAGGCAGCGGTGG
>CM076988.1:11660200-11717700 GCA_039105355.1 Benthosema pterotum | reverse complement strand
TAGACACTCTTTATTGCAACTAGGAGACACTTTACTCTAACTAGGAAATGTCTAGAAGAGATGTGAAATGCTCAATCCAATTTAACACAAATTGTTGAAAATCCGTTTTTTGTCTTTGGTCATGTGAGGTAAGTTTGTGTGACCTAATGGACCCTGAAACACAAATGACACATCTTATACTGGTGATATAACCCATTGAAGAAATTTGATGATAATTAGTGGGTTCCAGAACTCTTGTTGTTGATATCTTATCAATGTGTCTGCAGAAAAGTAAAAAATACATGTTTTTGACAACCCGGTATTTGTACAGCCTCTGGCATATAGAAACATTCATGCTCAGAAGTGTTTCCACATCTCAAAACAAACTTCATGGTGTGTAGAAACACTGTGGAAAGTTTCATGCTTTAGTCATAAAGTGCACAATTGGTTTGCTTAACCGCTGCACTATTTGGCGAGTTATTTTGACGTGCGTGTGAAGACGCATGTGTGGCGTGTGTGCGTGTGAATACACTCTGAAGAGTGTGTCACACGCTCAGTGCGTGAGACTTGAGAGCTTAATTAGCAACTAACATGCTAATTAATAATTAGCATGTTAGTTGGCTTAATGCCAACTAACTGGCATTATGCCAACTAACATTAATTGGCATAATGTTAACCATAATAATTGTTCAGTTTGTGAGAAAAACATGACAACATTTGGTAGCCTGACCTCATTCTGAATTGTCATTCACTTCACTTCATTATTCAGACCGTATTCAGAAGTCCCTCTCTACAGACCGTGTACTATAGCCTGTTGTTTTTTCTCATTTTCGACATTTTTGGAAAATCACCATAAATGATGAAAAATGGCATACTATAGTTTGTCATTTTTACTCGATTTTTCAAAAGTCCTCAAAAATTATGAAAGACGGCATACTATAGCATGTTGTCCGAGACCATGTACTAGCTTGTCGTTTTTTAATTTGATTTTGTCACTTTTCGAAAATCCTTGGAAACGACGATTTTCGAGATATTATAGTTTGTTCAGTTACCTACATTTACTGGAGACAAAGTAGAAATGTCAATACAAACTAGATCAAGTACCAAAAGTAAAAAAGTAATAGAAGGTAATGTGGCACGGTGGCACAGTGGTTAGTGCTGTCACCTCACAGCTAGAAGTTTGCATGTTGTCCCCGTGTTCCCTTAGGGTAGATACCCTAACAAAAACATGCAGTAATCCTGGGCTCTGAACTGCTTCCCCATGGCCAGCCAGGGCGCCTAATGAACGAACAGTAACTGGTTGGAATAACGTGTTCCTTCCACGCGCTACGTCCAACAATGGAAACTCCCCCCTGTCAGGTGAAAAGAAGGCAGCTTGGACTCCTCATGCATTGAAGGAAGCATAATGTAGTGTTATCTAATCTAAGGCAAACAGCTACTGTTTTAATGTTGGACATTTATGACCAGTCAGGTATAGACAGTAGGTGGCGTTGTTGCACACATAAGTCTATTGAAATGCTATAGCCAGTTAAATGCTGCTCAAGGTCAACTCTCTCATTCCTTTGTAGTTACAGTATATTCAAAAAGAGGGATTATCTTGCATCGTTGCTAGTGCAGTTGACAGAGAATTGCACACCAAAAGTTTGTTTTATCTTTATTTGCAGTTAATTTGTGAGAAAAAAGTGGTCCAGGTGTTTGTGAAAACACTCCTTAATGCCTGTTTCCCCTCTCCCAAAATAGGCTTATAATGGGGCTAAGGGGTCAAAGTTCACCTATATACATGCTCCAAAATGCAATTTTCTGCTATATATTGTCTCCCCACCATGTCAGTAGTCTTCTAACACTCACACTTTCACTTTTGGTACAGCAGTGATTCATCTGTCTCAAAAGGTGGGTGCGTGGCATGCATCATTGAAAACAGAAAACTCTCTGAGTCAGACCTTTAGCTTTATGCATGCTGCGTGTCTATTGCAACTTCAACAACAACTGATGTTATTATTGATGCTTACTCGCCTATTATAATAAAAGTCCCCTGCTCCGCATGCCTCTTGGCACGTGGAGAGCTGCTTAGTGTCCTCAACTCTGCTGCTCTGTAGTGCATTGTTAGCAGTGCATAACCAGATGGTTTGATTTGAAAATTCATTTGATTTGAGAATTGTAATGAGGCAAAACAACGGTAAATGACGGTGAGTTTGTGAATGTTTTAGTAGGCCTACAGTCAAAGTCGAGGCAGTGGAATTTGTATGGTGGCAACTCTGTCTGTCTGTCCAGATTAGAACATATAGACTGGATTAAATGTATAGTGTGTGCATGTGCACATGCACACACTCTACAATGAGGGGGAGTGGAGTGCAACAGGCCAACAGCATATACATCGAGGCCCACCCCCACTCGATCCTGAATGGAGGAAGGCCTCCATTCCATGTCCTGACTGGACAAAAGGCTTCTCTCCCAAAGCCCAGACTGAAACTTGGGTTTTTAAAGAAGACAGGCTCCAATATGGGCCTTTTGTCATGCCAAGCTGATCTGAACCAATCATCGGTTTGGTTTATTATATATTTTTTCTGTGAAGAACCCAGGGTTATTTGATCTCAAAAATGGTTATTAATAGAAAAAGAAAGGTGGATTTTGGGGGGGAAGGTAGAGTTTTGGCGGAGATTTTGGCCACAAGGTGGCGGTAATTCACCAAAAACTGTGTGCCAACTGTAGTAAGACAAAAGGAAGTAGAAGAACAAGTGGCAGCCATTTTGCCAAAAAAAAAGCATGGTAGGCTGAAATGTTTGTTGAGGGCAAATGTTGGCTGGCTTATGTTTGTTTTTTTATTTCATCTTAATTATTCATATGTATTTGGTCTATTTGTTTCATATTAAAATAAGTTGAGCACAAGTGAAGTGTCCTGATGCTGTGTTTGTAGAAAACTGGAGACAGGCTACAGGTAAAAACACACCTGTGTTCTACAGTAGCATTCTACATGTGTATTTAAATCCAGTTTTAGTTTAGTAACCCTTTGATCTCAAATTGAGTGAGCAGTACCATCATTGCAAATAAAAGCTGGTTTTATTGTTTGATCTTTTAATAATGATTTGAATGCTACTAGGGCTAACAATATGTATTTTAAGTTTTCTTACAGGGACGTTTTTAATTTGATTATTCATTTAGTTTGTAGGGCACTTACTGTAGACATTTGAGTTGTTTCAATTGTTTTCTCTCAGGGATTTTCAACTTTTTTATAGCAGGGCCCACTATTCATTCAGAATTTGAGCCACAGACCACCATTTGACCTCGGTTTAGCCCCACAGACCCAAAACTAAAGATGTATTTTGCTTTCGTCCACAATTGCAGGCTGGATTTTGGAAACAAAACAGTCAAACATACAGATCAAAAATGAACATTAATGTTCTACATTCTCTAGTTGTGTAAATTTGGGCTAATTCATTATTTCAACTCTTGAGTGTAAAAATGAAACCAAATGGACCCACAAGGGTCTATTTAGTTTCATGCATACGTTCTCAAAGAGTTACACTTGGGGCTGGGGACCACTGGAACTCTCTCAAGGACCACTGGTTGAAAACCACTGTGTTACAATGTAACCTGGGTCCTCCCTGCTGCACACAGCTTTCCTCTGTTGAGACTGGACTGTTCTATTTCATATTTTTATTGCTATGTATGTTGTTGACGTTTTGCACAAACATGTATGTGTAGATGGGTTGAATTAAAGGTGTTATATTTGTTATAATAGTGATATGAACATTGAATTGCCTTGCAAGAAGAATTCATCTAAATAATTGTAGGCTTTTAGTTTAAGGTGACCTGTGGAGCCAGTATCTTATCTTTTTTATTGTATGTATGTAGGAAACACAATTTATGGACAGCATCGCTCAATGTCCTTATTGCTACTCCTTCACAGATGGACAGACTGAGCACCAACGTCCCTCTGTGCAGATAAGACTGATCAACAACATTCCAGGCTGGATGGAGATCAGACATCAGTGAGTACCTACTCAATCACAATGGATTTGTGATCTCTGAGAATTGTATGGATTTGGAAATGTGTGTTGAGGAGAGACACATTGTCATTCTGTAGAACTATTTGTCAATGACAAAAGTATGTAACCAATAAGCCAGGGAGAGAAGCGGGGCGAGGAGGTCTGCATGCATGCAATATCTTTTTATTGTCTTTTTATTTAGAAATTTCACTAGTGGATACTCCCTGGAGTTGCAGAAACCTGTTTTAGAGGGGGTCCTTGGACACTGGCATCAAGCAGTGGGATGGGTTTTCATACTTAGGGTTATACTAATTCTAGACATGCTGATTATCTTCTGTAGAATCTCCAGGCCCATTCCTGGATTAGTCAGAAGCCTATCAAAGGCAAAAGAGACAAAAGAAAATACAAAACATACGTGCACAGTGTTGCTGAGATAAATTGGCATTGAGGACTAACCAAACATTATCATGTCTGCTGCAGTTCAGCTAACACCAACTTCTTCTGATACTTTCTCCTAATACCACCTTATAACACATCCTTTTAACACCATCTCCTATGTTGGTGGAAGTGGATCTGCAGAAGACTTATGTGACTGGAGTAAATGCTTTTTGATCATGCAAATTCAGAATGTAAGCTTTCATATGATGTATCATTCGATGAAATTGGAAAATATTTGAAGAAGTGACCACATACCCAAAGCTTAGAAAAGGCTTGTTAGCCTGACTATTTATACTTTTTTTTTTTAACTGTTCCTGTTACTGTGCATCATTGCTAGAGCAATGCGGTTGGTCACACAGTGTCTGTATGACCGTAACCACATTAGTTACATCCTTTGCATGCTTTTTTCTCTGAAACTAAAGCGCTGTCTGTTGTTTTGAACTGATTGGTGATGTTCAGAGGTGTTTTCTTTTTGAACTGATTGGTGATGTTCGGAGGTTCGGAGGTCTTCTGATTATCCGGTGAGCACGATGCTAACAATGGCATTTTCTAGAGCAAGGACAGACCTCCTTTTAGCTCACTAGCAGTGATTCTACGCCCCAAATAGGTTTTTCACACTTTAGACCACATCCATGGTCATTATATGACCATACCCAACAATGCATGCCAAAAACAATCAATCCATGCATTAGGTGTGGTATATAGCTCAGCGCAGAGCCAGAGTGAATAGTGCAGAGCGCAGAGTGAATAGTGACACTCTTCAAACAGGAAGTCGATGAATGGATACATTCTAATGTTGTCATCAAAGCAGCATGAACAAATATTATTTATTATTCTATTTAAATCTATACCTTTGTAGAAAATCATAAGTGCCTACAAATGAGAGAAATCATGTCACAGGATATTTTCAGATACTTGTTTGCATTATATTGATGCCTCAAAGAGCAGAATAGTAGTTTATTCGATAGCAGTTCAATTCAAAGGAGCTTTTTAGACCTGCACAGTGACGTCACCGTCCCTGTTCCAGAAATGGATTCCCCATTCATTTTCCTCATAGACTTTTTGAAAATGGTTAATAAAAACATGATTGCGCCATGGACAAAACCAACTCGGGTCGTGACAAATAATGACAACAAACACAATATTATCATATAATATCTAATTAGCAAGAAGTATAAAACTGCAGGATACAACACTTTTTGTTTCATTTTTCATCTTAGAAATTGTTTGATTGCCCCAAAAGATTGTGTGTCATCATGATTTGTCACGACCCGAGTTGGCTTTGTCTGCGTCATAATCGTCTTTATGAATAATTTTCGAAAGGTCTATGAGAAAAATGAATGGGGAATCCACTTCTGGAACAGGGGCGGTGACATCACTGCGCAGATCTATCGGCATGAGAAACCGCACCTCATTCACAAAGTGACACTTCCGGAAAAACTCACTCTCGCAATATTCCAGAAGTGCATTGGACTCGGGCAACAGCCCAGCTTTAATGACTTTAAATCCCTCTATTTTTGGTATTTTTAAAATAATAGCACATCATACACCTTGAAGAGACTGTAGTTGCTAATGTGAAATCATTTGAATACATATGTAAAATAGCTCTTATTTATGCCACTCTGGTTTAAAACAATGTATTTCAAACTCCAGCCTCCACTATGGTTTGTCACTTGTTAGGTTCTCGGTGACCACTGACCACGTGTCTAAAACCACATTACTGCCCACCCCTTTAGTGGCGCAACGCTACCTCTAAATGGCTCTGGCTCGGTGTACAGCTGTCCCTTTTTGCTCCATATAGCCTGAAGGGATGCAAGCTGCGATTGGTTCAGAAACTTCAGATCAGCGTTTCAAGCTGAAACTTCAGGCTAAAATGCCCCCCATTTCCGTTTCAGTGCATCTTTGATTGGAGCCGTCTTGTCACTTTTGAGGGACACGGTTTTGTGTTGACAGCCAACCTGAAATACTATTTTGGCAATAAATCTGTTCAAGAGTTCAAGGCGAATGTTTTACCTGTATCTTTTATCTTTTTTTGTGTGTAGGAAACGCAGTTCATGGACAACTTCACTCTGTGTCTTTGCTACTCCTGTGCAGAAGAGACTGAACATCAACGCAGAAGCACTCCAGGCTAGGTGGAGAAACATCGGTAAATACTAGACCAATTTCAAATAGGTACAGTTATTTTGGACTATTTGGTCTATTCAAAAATATCAGGTCTCCAGACTCACAATATGCTGAGATGAGACTTGTTGTGAGCTTGTAGATTTGATATTTTTGAATAGCCAAAGCATAACCCCACTAAGAGACCCTGAGGGGGAGAAGCAGGGCAAGGCTGCATGCAGTGCATGCAGTGTTGTGAACGTTAAACAAAATTAAACAGAACAGAAATAAAATTACCTGCAACAACTAAAATTAATAATTATACTGTACAGACAAATTTGCCAATGAATAAAAACTAGATAGGCCTACAAACTAAAGTATGATGACTAAAACTAAGACTATATATTTAAACAAAATTATGTTGTATGTAAAACAATACTAAAATAACAGGGAGGGACTAGTGTAAGTGAAGACAAGTCACTTTGTTTTGAAAGTAGTAATATATGATCTACTCTATGTTTGCAATAAATTGTTATGTCATCACTATTTCTAGTTCCAAATACATTTGCAGATTCAATATTTACAATTGTGTTTTTCATCAAAAGGATGACAGAAAATGTGAAATATTTCTAGATTAAATGCTGATCAAAAAAGTGCAGACTAAAATTCTTGACTTTTAGTCAAATAAAGTGACTAAATAAAAATACGTTGGGCTGTGTGCAATAATAGGACTGAGGCTATAGGTGTACAGTATACTGGGCCATTCATTAATATTATATTAGCAGCACCAGCAGGAGTGAATGAATTCACATTATCATCTTGTCTGTCTGCTGCAGATCAGCTTCCACCAACAACTCCTAATACCATCTCCTTCTAATGCCACCTCCTTCTAACACCACCTCCTTCTAACACCAACTACTAACACCTCCTTTTTCCATGTTGGTCGAACTTAATCTGCAAATGACACGTGACTGAAAATGTGACTTTCACATTCACTGAAATTTGAAAATATTTTTACATGAGATATGACCATTTTAAACTTGTTGGACCAAAACGCTCAAGTCATAGAAAAGGCCCATTGAATATTCCGACCATATTGGGATAGACCTGATTTTAGCTCACTAGCGTGGGTAGTATATACTTTAGAATCCAAGATGTAATCCATGGAATCCATAATGGAATAGCCTGTAATCGCCATACCACTTTCGAGGCAAGCCGCAGTCATTGTGTTAACAGCCAACCTTGAGTTACATTAATCCTTTATTTTATCAAGTCTGTTATCTCATACACCCTCTCAGTATATTGAATCAACTTGTGGAGAAACATTATGGTAATTGTTATGGTCGGGCCGAGCCTCACCGTGGTCTAGGTAGGGTAGGGCGGGACTGGGCCCTCATTTTCGCCCCATAAGAACTGTGTATATAAACATATAAACAAATCATCCTAGCCACTACACTCATATGGGTATGATGACTAAACTAACTGAGAGAAAACACAATATTGCTGCTGGTGAAGTAGTTACATTTTCACTGAACGATACAGAGAGACCTCCATGACAATGATATCAAGACACTTTGTTTATTCTTATTAGATTATCTATATAATCTTACATAATCTCACTGTACAGTGAAGGCCTGTCACTAACTCATCATCCGGGGTGATATTCCCGGAGATCCTTTGTCTCCCTCTCTGCAGTTCCCTGGACTTCGTGTTATGGACCCGCGGCTGCCTATCATGCGTGTGACCATGGACTGCTGCTTTATCACGGTGGGCAATGCCACTACCCTGTATTTCATCTAAAATGTGAATACCACTCTAAATTTAATATATGCTTCCTAATTTCACGGTGAAAAGAGGGGCTCAGGTCATCGTACAGCAATGCATGTTAACAGACATTTGACATAGGTACATAATGTGGTTGGTCTCTTACTGGCCATGCTCCTCTTCCCACCAACATGTGATTGGTCAGACGATTTGCGGTTTACTTATGACCTAAAGTTTCCCTTTATATGGTATGCCATACTTAAGACGGCCAGGAACAAACTTTAATGGACATTTGATCAGCATGAACTTAAAGTGGTCAATGGCAAATCTTGAGACATTTGGGGACAAAAGAAGGGACTAGCATCCCTTGAAATCTGTAACATTGTAAAGTACATTTTAGTAACATTATGAAGTACAACTTTGTGATGTCACTATTTTCATTTCATTTTTCCAGTCCTCCTGTCGAGACAGCCAGAGAAGACCCAAGCAAGATGGACATCAGACGGACAGAGCAAGAGTCGCCGTCGGGAGGATGGATTTCCAACGGGAGGAAACAAGTCAGTCTGAAGTAAGTCTTCACTTAGCATCAGGTATTGCCAGTGTTGTTTTTGGTCACACTTTTTAGTTTTTAGTCACACTTTAGTCATTTGGACAAACTGTTTAATTAGTCTTAGTTACATGTTGTCATTTCTATCCTTGATAGTTTTAGTCGATGGAAACTCAAATAGTCCCATGTTAGTAAAAGAGATGAAATGAAAACATGTATTTAAACTACTTTAATGAAATTCATGATAGTTTAGTTTTAGTCAACATCCTGAAAAGACTATTTTAGCTTGTCAGTTTTAGTCTTCGTCCTAAAAAAGAGGTGTTGACGAAGTCATTTTAGTTAAAGTCAGGAGTGACGAAAACAACAGTGGGTAGCGTCTACTTGACTCCTCCTGAGACCTGCCGTTGCCAGGTTCTTTTATCTTTTTATCTGATTGATCTGCCTTGTGCTCCTTGTTCTCTCTGGGGACCCACTTCGGTGGGTGGAAACATACAGGAATTGACGGGCGGGCGTAGTCCCGCGGGAGCTTCGGCTACCCGGGACTCGCTACGGAAATTGAACCTCTGGGCTTGTGCTGCGCGGCCCGTCCCGACGGAGCGGCGGCCGGTCGTTAAGGCGGTTAACTTCTCAATCAGAGACCTAGTCTCTGCAGCTGGGGTGTCGTAGCATTGCTCCGTCCCCTTAAATACAGACGAGAGGGTCACCCTATCCCATTGCCGACCGGTCGGAACCGGCTCTGCACCAGGCACTATGTGTCCTGTTGGATACCGACCGACCGGCCGGGTTTGGGTAGCGGCTTACTCTCCAGATGTCACGAGTCTTCTTTGGAAGCCGTAACAAGTTACAACATCATGCCACCAGGACGGTGCGCTAATCGCCGTCCCAATAGGGACGCGGGCCGGGACGCGCGGTTGCACCCAGGGGTCTAAGGGCCCGTCAAACGGGCTGACGGGCCGCTCCACTGGTGCTCACGGCGCGGGCCACTCAGGTGGTCCATGTTCGGGGCACCGGGGAGTCTGTCTAGGATGGTGGTGAACTGAAGCCTTTGCCCAGATGGGTTGCCAATGGGGTGTGGCGCCTTCCTCGTTACTCGGTCCGACGTGCCGTCCGTGGATCTTCTGCCCACTCAGGTGGGTGGGGGACCCACGTGCTTGCGAAGCCCTCTCCCGTTGTCAGTTTGCCTTTCTCCGGCCGGAGGGAAGAGCACGGTGTCAATTCACTCGAAGTCCACATGTTCTGCTAGGGTTTTCGGATCACAGGTAGCGTTTGTGGCGCACCCTCTTAGAGGGCAGAGTGATGACTTAATGTTCACTGCATCCTTTAGGCTCTGCAGGGGCACCATGTTCGCAACCCGGTTTGGGGGTAGGTTCTTCCACGGGAAGCAGTTCCACCACTTCTACCCAACTCCCCCTCCCTTTTCCCTTTCACAACCCCATACAACAACACTCACCCACTCTCACACATTGCACACTCACATGCCTTCAAGACCGCATAAGAGCGTGTTCAGCCACACTTTGAATGTTAAAGATATATCCCACACATAAACCTCATGGTACTGTTAATTGTTAACTGCTTTACACATTTGATTGTTTTATCTTACTTGTGTTCCTAGTATTGGTAATTCCACTAGGAACACAGTCCTGGTTTTCAATCTCACCTCCACCCACCACTTCGGCATCGGTTAAGGACTCCAACTACAGCTCTCCGGAGCTCCCCTGCACAAGGTTTCCAGATAAAAGATAAATCAGATAAAAGATAAAATATCAAATAAAACCCTGTTGCCGATGATGGCCGTCAATTAAACGATACCAACCAAACAATAGTTGCGCTCTTCGCCATTGCCTTTTGATCGTCAGCAGTCACTTTCCTTAGTTATATTGATAGATCGAGTAATAACGCTACTCACCGTTTGCATCATCTTGCTAGCTGTTGTTAATAACACAGGATCGATTGGGCATTGTGTCCATAAACAGCCATTCAGACTGATTTAATGAGCGATTGAATTTCAAATAGCTCTTCATAATAAGACCTCATCATTGGCCCATCTCTTCCAAAACAATTTTGCACTGCACTTTTTCCCAACTTTCAGCATGTACACGAGTCTTCTTTTGTGAACAGCTCAAGTGGCATGATTGAGGTTCTGATGCATTTCCATTGCTGACAGGCAGCACAGGCCAGCCCTGTCCTCTGGTATAGGTGTTCCATTGCGCTGAGAAGCTTGGGGTCGCTTTTGGGTCAAACGACAGTGGTGATTGGAAGCCAAGTACCAGCAGGAGTGAATGAATTCACATTATGTCTACTGAAGATCAGCTCCCACCAACTTCTACTAATACCACCTCCTTTCTAACAAACACATCCTACTAACAGCACCTCCTAACACCACCTCCTTCCACCTTGGTCGAAGCTGATCAACAGAAGATATATGAGCCAAACATCATCAAATGACACAGAGCCCATGGGCCATTGACATCAACAGACATATTGATCTAACCAGAAGAAGTTTCCTCTCTGCACAGTGGAACACCCATACTAACCCAGAACTGGCCTTTGCCGTGTGTCAGCAATGGAAATGTGTCAGTACTTAAGTCATTCCACTTTTTTACAAAATACACGTCTGAGGGTGAGAGTGCAGTATCTTATTGAATTGTAATTTGGTATTAATTGGTATTTTATTTGTCACACCAGCGTATGTGGAGATATACAGGGATGAAATAACATTTTCCACTCAGTGCCACAAGACATAAGTCAGAATCCATAAAACCTTTGCCAAAATAGGTAGAGAATGTTAAGTCGAAAAAATAAAAGCGAATTGTCCGCTGTTTCCATTAACTGATGAAATGCGACTCATGGACGTCTAGGGATTTTTTTTCATGAAATAAGCAATAGGTGGCACAATTTTGCCAGAAACATGAGACACATGGTTATTTTACATATTTTTTTTTTACTTTTGAAGTAATTTTAGGCATTACATAATATTATACACGGACTGCCTACTTTCCTATTGAACTATAAGTCCGTTGGGCTGTGCAGAGGCTGTTCTGGCTCTGCTGTAGCAAAAACAATAATTAATATAGTCTACAATCCTAATACATAATCTAGACAGCTCAATGTTTCCCTGAACCCCAACTGATTTGGTGTAGGTCTACTTTTTTGATATCAGCCGAAAGGACTGTTTAGCTTTAAGAGCATATTAGGAACAGTTTAGGATGTTCAATTGTAATTCAAAACAGAATGTTACCTCATGAAACAAACCTGCATTTACCTTTCAGCCAGGAAAATGGAAAACCACTTAAAACCACCAATTAAAATATTCAAACACCAAATGAACCCTGGACCAAAAACATACGAAGAAAAGTATCGGTAACGCCAGACAAAGAGTCAAATAAATTGTAAATTGTATTATGGGGGAGAAAGCAAGTTAAATCCAATAACCCACAGACAATCCAAAAAATGTATGAGGTTCTCTCAAAGTAACATAAGATGCAAACAGTATATATTCAATTCTTATCAGCAATGTTACCATAGCAATCCAAATGAACACGTACAGATATGACAACATTTCCTGCAAAGCCTTATGGGTACAGTAGTTCTTATTGTAGTTCAACTTCACTTTGGAACATTCTTGAACACTTTCAATGGAAAAAAAATGTTTAACACTGGGTGAGAGTAGAACATTGAATGGCGAAGAACACAAGATAATAACCGTCTGGGAGCAAATGGAAACAACGCTCTTTCTCAACAAAACCGAAGCGGTAGACAGACAACCTCGAACTCTCTGGTAGAAACAATGAATAATACAGAGACCAGAATAAAGTATAATGTACTATAATCGCCAGCAGCCAAACATCATACCACTTTTCATCAGGCAGATGGCACTCATGTGTTAAGTTACATAAATGCTTTATTTCCGCTTTAAGTGTGTTCTCTCTAACAATCAATATATGCCACCATTGACTGGCCTAAGATGGTAATTGTTATGGTCGGGCCGACCCAGTTAGGATGGAGAGCTCTGCGTCTTCCATTCCCTGCTCCCTTTTCTCCTGCTCTCAGCTGTGTGGGTTAATTTACCATCAGTGTGATTGTTGTTAAAATGTACAGACTCACAGTCCAGTAAGGCCTGTCACTAACTCATCATCCGGGGAAACACTCCCCGGAGATTATGTCTCCCACTCTGCAGTTCCATGGACCCCCAGATGCCCATCAAGAGTGGACCAGGAGTCTTCACAGAGCACAGCCATGGACTGCTAGCATAACATGGTAGGCTACACATCTCCACTGTATTTTATCCCTAGAACACTAAAGATGATTTCATTGGAACGATTATATTTTTGCATGTTCATAATTTTCCTGATGTCTGACATCTTTCAGTATTATGTTAATTCTTATCGTCTGGCATCATCCTACTCTGCAGTGCCATGGACTTCATGTACGATGGACCCAGCTGGACCAGGCCTCTTCATAGATCCTAGGAAGAGTGTGACTATGGACACGGCCACCTGTCAAGGCATGACCAACGGACTGCTGCTACCATATCATAGTACACCACTGCACTGTATTTTATCTTTAACACTATTGTACCATTTTATTATGATCTGACATAATAGTGGAGGCATGTGACATTATGGTGAAAATTTAAGTTACTTTTATACATATATGTCAGTACTCTTATGTCAGTAAAGTACCAGCCCTAGTGAATTAATTCACAGATCATGTCTTCTATAAATGCTTTTACCAACTTCTTTTACCAACTTCTTTTAAACCACCTCCTAATATCACTTTCTTCACCACTTACTAATACCACCTACTAACACCACAACCTTTCAATTTTGGTGAAAGCTGATTTGTAGGAGACACATGATGTGTAATTCACTCAATTCAGTGTCAATTCAAAGTGCTTTATTGGCATAGGAATACATGCATTTGTTGTCATAGCTCAATACAATCAAGAAAAGAAACATGTACATTTGAAAGTGATGATCTCCAATATGTCACTTGCTATGTACCAACATCACTTGATGCCACTTGAGCTTGTCACAAAACGCTTGAATACATGGTGAGCGATAGAAAAAGTGCAGTATTTTGCCACACAAGTGGAGTCAGATTAAGGTGAACATGTCAGCAGGAGAGCTTATGGTTATGGACGATTCAATGTGCCTGATGCAAAGAGAAGAGTTTCACATGATACCTGATGAAAGGGGCATGTCAGACTAAGACGAGCACACTGGAAAGACCTGTGGACAAGCTATGCCTCATCTATGAGACGGACACTGTTTGATATGAATAATTGGTTCCATCTGAAGGATAAACGATCTTGTTTACAATTTCAAGTTGGTCATGTCCATTATCCTCATAATATTTGTCCTGTTATAAAGTCCCCTAATGATTTTAATTCTGGCTTAGCCCTGTTTGTTGTGTCTATGCTGTAATGTAACAGATATTGCAGGATCTATCATTCATATATTTCTGTCAGCAGATTGACCTACTGGTCTCTGTCACTGCGATGTAAAGGTATCTTGTGATTCAGTCTGCAATGCATACATATGAGCTTTTACAGACTTTGTAACTGTGGATTAATGCTATACTATCACTAAAATTTGTTATGTTCTGAATTCCTGTATGTTCCAAATTACTTTTTAAGGGATTTTCTTAAAGCAAAGTGCTTCATCTATTGCCTGGATTTACTCATTTGTTAATATACCATTCAACGTTTGCTCAAAAGTCCATCCTAAAGTGACTGCTCTATATTCGATGTTTGATTTTCTAAAATGGTTCCTACTGTCTTAAACTGACAGTACTGTATCTCTGTACTGTATGCATTTGGTGTTTTTCATTGTATTTTTCTGGTAGTGTGGACATAATTATAATTTAATAGTGCACGTTTTGGTTACGCTTCTGATTGTAAGAAATTCCTTCTGAGAAACCTTTTAAGAACCGTCTGAGAAACAACCATCAGAGAAACCTTGCTATGCCTGTCTGATTGCTCTCCCGTTTAGTTAGTTGTATAGTGTACAAATATGGTACAGAATATACCACAAAGCTTGACTTCTGTAAAGCTGTTAAATTGCCTTGAGCCAGTTCTACTGTATTGTACTATATTTGGCTTTGATGCAAAAATAACCAGTTTTTTTTTCTTTTTTTTTTAATTTTATTCCTGTTTGTTTTTGTTGTTTAATACTTGCTTTGTTTTTGAATGTGGGTGGGTGGTGTAAATATTCTCAAATAAAATATAAGGGGACTACCATGTAATGATGATACAATCTAGTGTATAGTAAAAGGATACTGTATTTGACGCCCCCAAATGAATTGTACGTCAGTTTTAATGCTTATTAGATTTAGATATTAGATATTAGATTGTATCATCATTGCAGTAATGACTTTGGTTCTGTTCAGTTTGTCGTATCATTTCTTTCTACAACATAGCCCCCCCAATCCAAACCCTAATCCCCAACAATCTTTACATCTTTGCATAGTTCAATTTGAACAAATTCCCTTGCCTTACAATCACCCTATTTAGCTTTATACTTATTGTCTTTGTTAGATGGGGTAAGGACAATACCCTTACGATGCGCTCGTATGGCATAGTGTTTGAGGTTTTGAATATGTAGTTTACTTGATAGTCTCCATTTAGCACCCACTTTTTGCAAACGGTTTAATGACTAGTGCTTGCTCTGGGGTGAGACTATGGTGAGCCACAGATGAAATGCATAAAGTGGAATATATCTGAGATTTAATGCCTCCAAAACCACCTTATTGTCATAACGGTGTCACCGGTAACATCCATATAGTTCATATATTTATTTCAATTATGGTTTTACATGATTGCCATGTTTACATCAAGTAAAAAGGAGAGAAAATGAAATAAGTTTGAAGACAATGAAATGCATTTAGCTGTATATGTTTATGGTAAAAAGGGCAAGCATTTTGAAATATCCTAGACTAGAATACTTCGTAAGACGCCGTAGCAAAGGCAGGTGGACTGTTTTTGTGACAGACTGCTATGTTGGCGTAGATGGTTCTTGAATACATCGTAAGAACCCGACTGCATAGTTCATTTTACGCTTTTATTGTGAAGGTGTGGCTGCGTGTATTCTCATGCCAATAAAGCCATTTGAATTAGGGAAAATCTATCAAAAAACACATTTTTATGTATATAAATAGGATAAGTTAACAGTCTCCTCATGACAGTAAGAGAGACTACCAATCATACTTTTAAAACCAACCTGAAGATGTGGCTAAAAATAAAATCTGTAATCAGGAGTAATTATCGGTTCTCTCCATGGTTTTGTCTCCCACACACTAGATGACATTTTAAACTTTTGTATTTTTTGTATCTGTATTGTAATGTGCTGTATGTATTTTTGCAATTGTTACCATTTTTAGGAGCCTGCTTAGGGGGATGTAAATTAGCTTTGGCTGACTCTGGCCCGTTTTCACAATGTGTAAGCTGCGTTGATTACGACGTGTTAAATAAATGAATAAATCAGCAAGTCTTACAGTACATGTCTGCAAGTTAATGAAGTTTCAGCTTCATCTCCCACAGAGGAACAGGTAAGGCATTGACACAATGCCTTGAGTCTGATTCAAACCAGGGACCTTCTGCTTACCAGGCAGGCTCTCTACCCATTCAGCCACCAATGGATTGTTGGGTCAGACTTTGTCAAATGTTTAAATTTTTTTGCTGCTCATCTAAATTTTAAAGGGAACAAAGCAGCAACAACACACTCCCAATGACAGTAAGAGAGACTCCCTATTATCATACTTTTATTCACCTCTTACAGAGGAACAGGTAAGGAATGGACACATTGCGTAGAGCCAGATTCAAACCAGGAACCTTCTGCATACTGGGCAACTTCTCAACCCACTCGGCTACCACTGTCTGATGTATGTTTGCTGTAATGTTCCTTTAACACCTTTGTTTTGGTTGTTGGTTTAAACTTTAATGTTTCAACTTTGGCTGCTCATCTAAATTCTAAAAGGTCATGTTTAACTTCTATGCAACATTGTTCCTGTCTATGTAGCACAGACAATAAGATCATGCCTTGTATGTCAGAGGTTGGCGGTTCAAGAACAGTGAACTGTTTTCTCACTTGTCTGTCACTTCCAAAAGGTCTAGTATAACATCCCCGCAATGGTTTTCATCAGCCAGCGTGGCGCAGTCTAAAAGTCAGGGATTCAAAAACTAAAAGAGCGGACAGGTCTAGGTTCAAACCTCACACAGGGTCTAGGTTCAAAACTCAATACAAAAACTAAACACGTCAACCAAATGCAATGGCTAAAATGTGACACCAGTCCATCCAACCACAACTGCCAATCAAGCTGAAAAAAAAAAAAAAAAAACAAAATAAAAAATAACCTTTATTTAAAAGCTCCTTCCCTCCAGACAGTAATATGCAAATTCAACCCCACCTATGAGGTGGGCTTCTACAAAAAGATCCTCCCCTAGGAGGTGTAGCTCCTCCTTCTTGAAAAAAGGCAGCTAGGGGAGGAATCCGGGGAGGTGGCCCGGGGAGGCAGGCTGGGAGGCGGCCAGGGGAGGAATCCTGGGAGGAGGCCTGGAGAAGCCGGCTGGGATGTGGCCCGGGGAGGCCAGGCTGCCTCCCCGGGGAGGCGGCTGGAGCTCACCACACTTCTCCAAAAAAACCAAGTAAATGTTGGTCTACCCTGAGCAAGATTCAAACCACCAACGTTCGGCTTGTGAGACCTGTGCTTTTCTCTTGCACCACTGGGCCTTTCACACTTATTAGAATTCGGAGGTAATATTTAAAGTTGAAGGGGGAGGTTTTGGGTCAAAAGGAGAAAATCCTCAGAAAGCAGGTCTACCCCTTATGGAATGGCTGGATCCACTGATATACCCCCTGATGATCAGGGTTCATGATGACTCTACTGAGTTAGGTTATTGTTTCAAACCAGTGGAAACATTTTACTGTTACCCACATTTATATTTTCTTTGAGCAAACCAGCATGTAGTTTGACTTAGATTAAAAATATTCCCGCAGATGGTTTAAGTCAGTTACCCACATTTACTTTTTCATTGGGCTAACAAGATGTTTAGTTTGACTTGGACTTAATGCAGTTACTTTGCATACTGGTTATATTGTCATTCACTAGTAACAGACACATTCAAATAAACACTGTTTGACACTTTATTTAGAAAAGAAGGAACATTAAAAGGCAGATAGGATTAAATGCATGAATGGTATGGATGAGAAATAGACATGGGTGGAGGAAGATATGGGGAGGGGGGATGAAGGATGGATGACCCTGAGGGTTGGATGGATGCCCCTGAGAGTTTGGCTTGAGGTCTGAAGAGAGACGTCTGAGGACGTACGTCCAATCCGAGACCCCCGTCTGGATGGTGGTCAAGACTTCAGGGGGGACTTCTTGGGTGAAGACTTCAGGGGCCTTGCCAGACCCTGAGAGTTTGGCTTGAGGGGGGGCAAGACTTCAGGGGGGTTGGCCGATCCTGAGAGGGGGGAGTTGGGGATGGGGGGGGGGGGGGGGGGGCAAGACTTCAGGGGGATTGCCCGACCGTGAGGGGAAGGGGGGTGGGTTGGGGATGGGGGGGGGGCAAGACTTCAGGGGGATTGCCCGACCGGGAGGGGAAGGGGGGTGGGTTGGGGATGGGGGGGGGGCAAGACTTCAGGGGGATTGCCCGACCGGGAGGGGAAGGGGGGTGGGTTGGGGATGGGGGGGGGTGGTTGGGGATGGGGGGGCAAGACTTCAGGGGGGGTTGCCAGACCCTGAGAGGGGTGGGGGGTTGGGGATGGGGGGGCAAGACTTCAGGGGGGTTGCCAGACCCTGAGAGGGGTGGGGGGTTGGGGATGGGGGGGGGCAAGACTTCAGGGGGGGTTGCCAGACCCTGAGAGGGGTGGGGGGTGGGGGCAAGACTTCAGTGGGGTTGCCAGACCCCACTGAAGGGGGGGGGGGGGGTCAAGACTTCAGGGGGGTTGCCAGACCCTGAGAGTTTGGCTTGGGGGGGGGGGGGGGGGGGGCAAGACTTCAGGGGGGTTGCCAGACCCTGGCTTTGGGGGGAGGGGGTCAAGACTTCAGGGGGGTTGCCAGACCTGAGAGTTTGGCTTGGGGGGGGGGGGGCAAGACTTCAGGGGGGTTGCCAGACCCTGAGAGTTTGGCTTGGGGGGGGGGGGGCAAGACTTCAGGGGGGTTGCCAGACCTGAGAGACTTCAGTGGGGTTGGACTGGGGTTGGACTTCAGTGGGGTTGCCAGACCCTGAGAGTTAGGCTTGGGGGTGGGGTCAAGACTTCAGGGGGGTTGCCACACCTGAGAGTTTGGCTTGGGGGGGGGGGGGGGGGGGGGGGGGTCAAGACTTCAGGGGGGTTGCCAGACCCTGAGAGTTTGGCTTAAAGAGGGGGGGGGGGGGGGGGTCAAGACTTCAGGGGGGTTACCAGACCCTGAGAGTTTGGCTTGGGGGGGGGGGGGGGGGGGGGGGGGGGGGGGGTCAAGACTTCAGGGAAGTTGCCAGACCCTGAGAGTTTGGCTTGGGGGGGGGGGGGGGGGGGGGGGTCAAGACTTCAGGGGGATTTCCAGACCCTGACAGTTTGGCTTAAGGAGGGGGGGGGGGGGTCAAGACTTCAGGGGGTTGCCAGTCCCCCCTCAACAGTTTGGCTTGGGAGGGTACTTCAGGGAGGTTCAATCGGGTGCTTGCACGACTGGCACTTCTAAAGTGTACACGTGTGGCTGCCAACCATAGAGCACAAGGTTGACCAAAGTGCTGGACCTGCAAGACTTCAGGGGGATTGCCCGACCGTGAGGGGAAGGGGGGTGGGTTGGGTAAGGGGGGGGGGGGGGGTTGGGGATGGGGGGGCAAGACTTCAGGGGGGGTTGCCAGACCCTGAGAGGGGTGGGTGGTGGGGGCAAGACTTCAGTGGGGTTGCCAGACCTGAGACTTTGGCTTGGGGGGGGGGGGGGGGGGGGTGTCAAGACTTCAGGGGGATTTCCAGACCCTGACAGTTTGGCTTAAGGAGGGGGGGGGGGGGGGGGGGGTCAAGACTTCAGGGGGTTGCCAGTCCCCCCTCAACAGTTTGGCTTGGGAGGGTACTTCAGGGAGGTTCAATCGGGTGCTTGCACGACTGGCACTTCTAAAGTGTACACGTGTGGCTGCCAACCATAGAGCACAAGGTTGACCAAAGTGCTGGACCTGCAAAAAAACAAAGTACAGTCAAGTACAGTCAAATTCAAAAACATTTTCTTGTAAAAAAAATCAAAACAAAATGCAGATATCTACTGTTTTCTACTTCATGCTAATTAGATATTGCATGATAATATCGTGGTGGTTGTCATGATTTGTCACAACCCGAGTTGGCTTTCTTTGCGGTGTGATCGTGTTTATATTAACCATTTTTGAAAAGTCTATGAGGAAAATGAATGAGGATTCCATTTCTGGAATACAGGTGACGTCATGAAAGGGGCGGGACTGCCCAGCTCAATAGGGAGGTGTCAGGCCATTCAGGGCTCTAAAAACAAACTTCAAAATCTTAAAATTAATTCTAAATTTCTGTACTTTTTTTTTTTTACGCTTTCAAAGAGTTACATCTGGTTAACCAGCTGCCCCCCCCAGGGTGGCCTGGCAAAGGCAAAATTGTCCCGGTGGGAAAATATGTGCCAATCCGCCCCTGCTAGTGTCTCATTCTCGCGATACCGGGCGTACCACAAGACTAGTTGGGAAGTAGGACTAGGAGTAGGGGTCTGGTAGGAGTAGGCAGAAATGCATTGGATTTAAAGGGATATCCCACTACTCAGTCTCATGTGAACACCCCAGACAGTTTATAAGTTAGTCTTTTCAGTATTTAGATATTTGATGTTCATTTTAGCTCCCTTGCCCCCTTCCTATACAAACCCATTATAACTATAAAGTCCATTTTAACCATGACAGATTATTCGAAAACAACCCATGTTCTGGTGACTGATATTGTCCTCCTAATACAGTTGAGAAAATAATTGTTTGATCCAATGATGATTTTGTAAGTTCATCTTTAATGACTTTAAATCCCTTTATTTTAGTCGCTCTTTAATAATAGTACAAAATAAACATTATGAGACTGTAGCCGTGACAGAACAATACTTTAAAATAGTTATCGTTTTGCATATGTACAGAGCCGTCGCACCCAATTCTGGACACCCTGACAAATTATTCAGTCCCCCTTGCTAGCTCTTATTTGCCGTAGCCATTAAGCCATTAAAAATAAATAAATAATAATAATAATAATAATAATAATAATAATAATAATAATATTAATAATAATAATAATAATAATAATAATAATAATAATTTCAGGTTATGCCAGGCTGAGTTGACAGTGAAAACATAATGAACTATTTGTTCTTCCTTATCTCATTCCTACTCAGTTACATAAATTGAAGGTTATTGCTGTCCATGTCCTACGTGGGCTGTCTGCTATTGGGAATTATTTACAGAATACTTTGTCAGATATTATCACAGACGGGCCAGTTCTGGCCAACAGGTCATCTGTTGCCTACCACTATGTTCAGGGGTTGACACCAACACCTGGGCAGGTGGCCATGGCGTGCACTCTAGAAAAAACATCTATCGACAAGCTCACAACATCACCAGGTTGCAAAAGACAGGGCTCAAAATTGCAACCATGTTGGTTAAAATGCACTTACAATTTCTGTGGTGCTGTCTCAACTTTTTAAAATGGTGGGGTCCTAGCCATAAAAAAGGCTCCCTACCATGTATTAGTTTGTACAGCTACTTTCATGTTATAGTGCCATTTTTTATTAATTAAAAACACAAACAAAACACTAATATTAAGTTATAATCAGTGTTGGGAATATTACTATACCTTGTTAATGTATTACTTATTACTTATTACCTTCATTTTTAAAGCAATATATTGTATTACAATATTGTTGTCTGAGCAAGTGTAATATATTAATATTACTATTACATATTACATATTACTTAAAAGAAAAATGCTGTGCAAAATATATAATTAAATATTTAGTGTCACTATTGATCAAATATTGTGTAGGCCAGTGGCATAGCTACAATAAAGCAAGCGGACTTGGCCATCTGGACAAATCCATATGAAATCAACTTGAAAAAACGTCCTCCTGAATAAATAATTTGATGACAAATTATAGAAAATAAGTAATTATTTAACTTCTGCAGTTGTCAAGAAAATTTCACAAGAACATTTTCAACGAGACAGATTGACAGAAAGTAATATTGAAAGTAATGCAGTAATGCAGAAAGAAAAGTATAATATATTAGATTGTTTTTGTTAATATATTTATGTTACAAGTTACTGCATTTTGGTAATATATTATGTAATATATTGAGTTACATATTGCACATGTCCCAACACTGGTTAATTAATGGTAATTCATATTTTCAGGGGGGCAAGTGGCCGTGACCTGAGGGCAAGTACAGCATGACCTGTACTTGCCCAAAGGGCAAGCGCCTCTGAGACCACATCTTTCAAATATGATCTTCATAAACAAACATACACTTTATTCTGTTTACCTTTCTTTCACTGTCTCTGCTGCCTAAATGAAATGCATTCTAGCATTCCACCAGCAGATGTCACTATGACTAAAACTTCAAGCTTTGAAGCTTCAGCTTGAACCATTTTTGAACCAACTGGTTCAGTGGTTCACAAAAACTACATCTGCCCATCACTAACCTTAGTGTCAACCCCTGATGTTAACTCCATGTCTGTCATTACACTCCAGCATCCGTACTCACTCAGAAAACTGTAGAAATGTCTCTCACCTCAGCTCCAGGCCAGTTGACCAGCTACAGTCCCTCTTGTTGTTATTCATGTCAGATGGTGTGGGACAAATATAGTAGTGAAAACCAGCTCCAAATACACCAACATGCTGACATGATATCTCCAGATACACCAACATGCTGACACATCATATCTAAACTGATATGAATCCCTGCTCTTCATTTGGTAACATATTGATCAGAGTGTTTATAAACAGCTCAGGTGTCTTTGTCAGCTATCTTCTAGTTCCTTCCTTGTTCTTCTTCTTCTTGTCAGGTTTATTTGCGGTTGGCAGCTCGGATGCTGCATTACCGCCACCTACTGGTGTCTTATATTCAGTCTTTAACTATGTATAATAACACTAACAGTAAAAATAATAACAACCCCATTACAACTTATATAACCCCCATTTACCCACCTTTCCCAGTGATCTCAGACTCGATAGTCTGAGAGGGTGCAAACCCTTCTCTCAGGGTACGATCAAGGTCCTCTCCACTAATTCCCTGAAAAAGAATCTGACACGAAAGATGTTGTGGGAATGTTATACTTGACCTTTTGAAATTTAGGTGAGCAGTGAAGGAAAACGTGCTTTCAGCAGTCTTGAACCAACAATCTTTTGTAGAAGATAGATCATGCCATATGATAGATCATGCCATATGATTGATCATGCCTTCTATAGAAGGCATGGTCATATGCTCTGCGCTATACAGAGACATGAAAGATCCTGTGGGAATGTTATATCTGACCTTTTGGAATTTAGGTGAGCAGCAAAAGTTGACATGTTTCAATCATGGTCTTCAACCAACAACCTTTGATATTCAACACAAGGCCATATCCTCTGTGAATCTTATTCTTGTCCTTAATGTAGGTGTTATGTAAGTATGTAAGTAAGTACGTAAGTTAAGTATTATGTTGCTTCTGTTCGTAGAGCAGAGGTCTTCAAAAAGGGGTCCTCAGAGCCACTACAGACTGGGCTGCCAAATCTTTGAATTATATCGGATGTTTTTGTGTGTTCGTGTGTCTATGACAGGGTTCCCCAATAGGCCCACAGGCCTTTTGCGGTATGCGGAGCGCCTCCTTAGGTATTAAAAAATGTTAAGAAAAGTTACAGGTATGGGACTTGCCCTATATGACGTGTGAAATTACCATGATTACATCGTAATTACTCCAGGACCCTTTGGCATTTTTAGAATCACATTGACAATAATAGATCCATTGGTTCCATTGGCTTCCATCTGTTACTATATCAGTTTCTGCTGAGGCATTGAAGACACTGACATTTGTTTAAAAAATGAACAAAGGGCAAAAATAGAGACTGTTTTATAAAGGTTCAAAGTGGTGATTCTGGACGAGGAAAGAAAAACTTGGTCCTGCCGCTGTCCCTCCTGCTTCAGTGGCTAGAAGCTGTCCCTCCTGCTTCAGTGGCTAGAAGCTGTCCCTCCTGCTTCAGTGGCTAGAAGCTGTCCCTCCTGCTTCAGTGGCTAGAAGCTGTCCCTCCTGCTTCAGTGGCTAGAAGCTGTCCCTCCTGCTTCAGTGGCTAGAAACTCACACATACACATCGCCTCTAAACAACAGATGGGCAGAGTCAATCCTTAAGGACGCCACAGCGAGTATGAAGGCCTCACTGCATTGACTGTGTAAGGTGAAAGCCCAATTCACCTTAAACGGTGAAGCCGCTTGGCGCTTCGCTTCACTTTGGAGTATGAAGGAGCCTCTAGGCACAGGTGCCAACACTGGCAGAGCGAAGGGTCATCACTGGCACTCTGGCTTAAGACACACAGCAGCCGCCTATGTATGGAAAATTAGGTATCTCAAATTCAGGCAGATCATGTACACAATTCTAGATTAATTCAAATTGTAATTTCCTAATGGTGATTACAATATCCTCAGGAAGAGATGGTATATTATCTCTATTTGTACACAGTCTCAGAATTCAACCAGATGCTGACAAACTGACCATCAGGGGAAAAAAAAGAAAACATGGCACTTCATGTCCAAAAGGTTGCCAACCCCTGATCTAGAGTTAAATAGAACTAGTTGAATTACCACCAAAATCATAATAACAATACTACAGGATTCTCAATATTAATGTTTATTATCATAAGACATCACAGAGTGGGCGCCAACATCCCCAAACAGCCCTCGCAGCTGAGCCACCTCAATTCTGTCAGCTTCTCGCACAGCTGACCCCACACGAGGAGCAGGAATATGTAAAGGAGTCACTGTGTCTTAAGCCAGAGTGCCAGTGATGACCCTTCGCTGTGCCAGTGTTGGCAGCTGCGCCTAAGGTTGCCTACTCCTGCCCTTGAAGGAAGGAGGCAGATACGCTAAAATGAACATCAAATATCTAAATAGTGAATGGAGTAACTTATAAACTGTCTGGTGTGTTCACATGAGACTGAGTAGACCATAAAATGACCAAAAGTTTTTTTTGAAAGTGGAATATCCCTTTAAGTAGTATAACTTATCGTCATCCACTCTCATATGTCCTAGGATGGTTTTATATTACATATTTTAATAAATATGTTATTTTTATGGAACATTGTGTATTGGCGAGGAGGACAACAAATTATGAAAACGTATTGAATTCAATCCGGAGGCGAGTCATAGAGCAATTGGTGCGGAGGTGGGTGCGGGTGCAGAGCGAAGGGTTGGCCGTGCACTACCCTTTCCCCCCCAAAGGTACAGGTTTAAAAATCGTTTGTACCAGTGTCAACTCAAATGTTCACATGTGGCTGTTGCAGGGGTGAAAGCCTGAGATTCCCTTGTGGACAATACAGTTTACCTTGACCAGTTCTACTATACTTGCATTTAAGTTAACAAACATAGGTCTACTGTATTAATCAGATTCACATACCCAAAACGTTTTTTATAGCATGTAACTAAACAGAAACCATTCCAGCTGCAGGGAACGACAAAGGAATCACAGAGTCAGCTGGGTTCAACATAACTGCGTGCTTTATTGATACACAGTAAAGCATTTTATAATACAGTAGTAAGGCATATATTTGGTGGAATCTGATATGTTGTGAAAGTTCGACGCGTTATAGGAAAAACAAAACAATGTTGGGAGGATGAAACAAAAAAATAAACATTAAGCGTAAATCAATTCAATCATTAACTTCAGTGTATGGTATCAACGCACAAAAAGAAAGGAAAAAAAAAAACTCTCTGCTCAAACTGCGGGAACACACCGATTTTAATACTTCGCTGCTAAATGGCACAAATCGCACCTAACTATGAGGCATCGCCGCCGCCGAATGGCGCAGGTTGCACGAATTGTGTTGTATGAATACATTTGATTTGATCAAGTGGAAGAAAACATTCGTCGCTGATCTGAAGCCTCGTGTTTACATCCAAATTCATGGCGGCGGCCCCACGCACACACACGCACACACAGGGTCGATATAGGCTAGAGATACTGTATAAGCCACTCCTAGACTGGTTTTCTGGGCAAACCGACTATGGAGGAGCCTGCCGCTCTGTGTGATCACGGCAACCATAACCGGACAATATTTACGGACAAACATCCGCTACGACGACAACGACACACTATTTAGGCTGACACAACATCTGGCCGCGGAGCTTTCAAAATAAGGCGCGGCTTGGCGCAATAGTTGGCAGTAGCTCATAAGGGCTCGATAACTGCCCAGCAACGGGTGGTGGGATAAGTATAAGTCCACTCCACCTCGTCAACCGTTATCGTTACACGTTAAAATAATGTCTGGCTCCTATTTTAGTCACACGCTACCAACAGCTCACACAGCACAAAAAACAACAACAAAAGAATAACCGAATGGAAGACGATAAAAGACTAAAAAAAACAAACACACCTCAATGACCATCCTGCTCTTACGAGACAACAAACAGCCCAGTTACAGGATGTCCCCAGGTATGACAGTAGTGCACACTAGATAGATTCATGTAGGCCTAGTGTTATCAGTTGTCTGTTGGGCGGAAGCCTCCAAAAGGTACAAAACATGCCATTCCTCGGGATTCACAAAAGTAGCAGATCAGACGATGCCCTACTTTTGATTTGTAGTGTGATCAAGTACAGTACATTACAGAAAAAGAGAAGATTCTTGCCCTTGCGGAAACCTTGTTTCTCCATATTACGTCTTACAGTGTTCCTACATGAATGGCCCATTTTTCTATGATGGATTTGCGCATAAATGGTCAAAATTGATAGCTGATATTTTCATCTTTCTAAATGTTCTGATAAACATGTTTTTGAAAGTTAGCTGTGTCTGTGAAGAGCCTGTGGGTGTGAGCACACGATGGCGGACAAAGTCCAACGTCTTTTCCGCCGGCACTTTGCCGCAACGGCAAACATGACATTCCCAAAACCCCAAAACAAACAAAACAAACAACAAAAAAAAAAAACGTGTGTTCACTTCTCGTTTCCCGGTGTCCAAATAAAGGTTTCCACCCGATTACCGCGAATCTATAAACATACGTCTTAATCGTTCATATTAAAAATGCCGTACGAAGCGATAAGAAATGCAGTGTGTGGACATTCAAGGTCAGGGTGGCTCCATGCCCGACGAGAACGGCAGACCTGCAAGCTCACAACATGCCACAGCTGCAAACACGATTTTGTAGATCTACTATAGAGCACAGAGCACCGTCTAAAGTAATTTAGACCCCGCCACACCAAATACATGGGCATTTACTATCACGCCATATAGGAACTGTGTTCTTATATTTTTTAGACCACGATTCTCATTTCAGACCATTCTAAGATGATACAATGTTATTGTCAGTGGGCCCATGAATTGACGAACATGTGACGCCAGGACTTCGGTACTCTGTTCTCGGCCGACGGACCATGAATTATTGGGCTTCGATACACATGAACACGGAGGGATTAAAACAAGGGCATTCAACGACTCTCCCGGTACTAACAAGGGATATAAACTATACTAGAGTAGCCGTCGTCCTCATAAAATGGTGTTGGAACTCCAGAATTTCAAATGAGGTAGCATTTACTGGATTTTTTTAGGAACTTATTTAAAATCGGGGTGTTACAGATTTCATTTCAAATTAAATACAAATTAAAAACAAACAAACAAACAAACAAGGTACAAACAACAGTTCAAGCTAGCCAACACTAGTAGTGCTCAGGTTTAAAATAAATAGGAGATAAACTTGCCAGTTTAATTTCTCCTCAGTCCTTTACAGTACTCTTGATATAATAACTTGTACTCTACTGTATATTATTATCATCATTACATGCTCCTTGGGTCAGACACAAAACAGTTTTTAGAGCCTACTTTAGGAGGCTAAAAGCAGGAGCCGACATTCCCGTTCATTTGAGCTTCGCGTACCACAACCTGAAAAGGTTTTGGGGACCACTGGCCTCTTACAGCCTTTAATAGTGACAAGAGGGCTAAAATATTAAAACGTCCTCTAGCCTATACTTACAAACACAGCACCTGGTGTTGAGCGCACCTACAGGCCTCAAACAACGTAGTTTGATATCAATAGTACTAGTAATAGTAAAAATCCTGAGTACCAATTTAACTCTTTAATGAACCAAATGAACCCCGTAATCAGCTCTGTAACATCGTAGCCATGTTGAAAATAAATCGGACGTCTTCCTTATTTCCGTCACATGCGTGACCCAATGAGGCCGACTAAGGCTCTGTTCCATTCTGGACAGCCACTTCCTTTCGTTTAGAAACGTGACAACCACTGTGCTACACTAAATGGGACAGAGCCTTCATTGGCCTTCATCAGTGGCAATGGGCACTGGGATGCAGGAACAGTGTTGCCAACTTGGCGCATTTGTCGCTATATTTAGCTTTTTTTCAGACCCCCACTTGTGCCAAAATTAGTGAAAAATTCCTGGCGGAAAAAATAGCTGGTGAGTTGGGGCGAGATTGAGATGTCCCCAGCTAAATGGTGGACAGTTGGTTAACCAGATGTAAATCATTGAGAGCGTAAAAATGAAACCAAATGTTTCATTTTTACGCTCTCAAGAGCTATTCATCATGTGTGAATTAGCCCAGGTCTACACAAGTAGAGAATATAGAAGATTAATGGTCGGGTCATCTTAATATATTCCCTTCCAGGCAAGCATCTAGCGCATTCTAGTGCATTTTGGAAGTGCCACTAGTGCATTTTGGGTTTTGGACAGTTGGCAACACTGAGCAGGAACACCACTGATGCCTAGTCTGCATGGTAGAGCCCAGAAGGGGTCCATTGGGTTCCATTGGGTTGAAAGCTCTCAGGAGTTGCAGTGCCGATGGGTTCCAGTTGCACAAAAGCTGCAAAAGTTTTAAACGAGCGCAGTACGCAGATGAACGGACGGAGGGACGGACGGACGGATAAAAAGGGATGAATAGATGGAGAACAACTTAATTCTAACTGAGGTTTGTCAGCCAAAGTGACGAAAAAACAAAGCTGTAATGTTATGTGTGAAAATTAGGCACCTACACACGCATACGGTACACAATACCCCCTCCCCAAACACACACACACACACACACGCACACACAGAAAATATTCAGGATGCCTGCATTGCCTTTGACAGTAGTATATACTCTGAATAGAAAGACATATTTTTTCCTCTTTAAAAAGCACCCATTGTGGTTTACAATCATTCTTTTTTTTCTCTCCATACAAATGCATTTTTTATAATTCGGGCCCCTCCCTCCCCCACGCCTATCCGTTACAAACACACAACCACGTCCAAAACGCTGACTTGTCTCACCATTGGCGACATGTCATATATATATATTTAGATTTTTTTTTTTTAATTTTTCAACCTCTTGCTCTGTCTCCGTCTCTCTCTTTTTTATACAATTGCATAGAAGTTTAAAAATCAGCTCTGTTGATAATAAAACAACTCCAGGGACTTTTTTCCCCCTCTCTCTGTTTTTTTTCCTTTTTCCTTTTTTAAGAAACTACTGAAATCTACAAGTTTGTTTTGTTTTGTTTGTTTTCACTGCCGTCGCTGTAACAACCGCGCTCTCTTCACAAAAATAGACATTATATATATTCTCTTTGTAAACTTTTTTTTGTGTGTGTCCGATATCCAGTTGTTTTGACTAGAAAAAAAGCATGCAACAAGTAGGTACAGAGAAGGGACCGGGGGATGGGCGGGGCAGGGGCGGAGTCAGGAGGACAGGGGGCGGAGTCAGGAAGGCAGGGGGTGGGGTCCAGAGAACAGGGGGCGGGGTCAGAAGGGCAGGAGGCCTCGTGCTATTCGGCGCTCTGCTCATCCGTCATCACGCTGACCAGTGACTCCATGGCGCGGCCCAGGTCATCGGCCATGTGGAAAAGACTGCCCACGCTGGGACCTGGAGGGAGGGAGGGAGGGAGGGAGGGATGGAGAGAGAGAGAGAGAGAGAGAGAGAGAGAGAGAGAGAGAGAGAGAGAGAGAGAGAGAGAGAGAGAGAGAGAGAGAGAGAGAGAGAGTTTGAATAACATGACTATTGGCACATGATTAATATTGTAGTAGTGGTTTCTGTTCATCACTATGAAACCACAAATAACATAGATTCCTATAATTGTTTTTAATACTGATTATCATATTGTATAACTATCAGGGATTGATTGTACTGGAAATAAATGTTCTGGAAAGGTTAAGGGGAAAAAAACAGCTGCCAGGGAATTAATTATTCATTTGTTCAATTATCTTATGCAGTACACGAGTTAAGAGGCACACACGTTAAGGGGATTGTGACATTAATTATTTTTTGTAATTTTTCTTATTTTATTTTGTATTTTTGTTTTTAGCTCAGTTGCACCCCCAAAAGCTGAGTTTTTCACATTGTGGTTTCTGGCTCACATTGTGGTTTCTGGCTCAAACAAGTGCTCTGATTTTCCTGCTGAATGTGATGTCACATTGTGCAGGAAACAGTGACCAGCAGATGTCACTGTTTCCACTATTTGCCGTCACACAATGTCACACAACCTTTAAGTACTCTTGTCTAAAAGACAATAGTAAGTCTCAAATGAGGAGTAAAATCTAATTGTTTTTTGATTACAGGTTAGGAAAGAAAAGGATAAAGTACGAAAGACAAACGGACAGAGAGAGAGAAAGTTAAGATACTGACCTCTTATTGGTGCCCCCTTCTCCCTCCTGGACCATAGTGGAGGAATAGAAGAAAGAAAGAAAGAAAGAAAGAAAGAAAGAAAGAAAGAAAAAAAAGAAAGAAGAAAGAAAGAAAGAAAGAAAGAAAGAAAGAAAGAAAGAAAGAAAGAAAGAAAAAGAAAGAAAAAGAAAGAAAGAAAGAAAGAGGAATGGAAAGAAGGGGAGAAAATCAGCCTACAGTGCTCAGTAACAGAGTAAGAGGACAGACATGTGTGTGTGGAGTGTGGAGTCTGATGGCCCAAATCACACAATAATCAAGGGGTTGCAAGCAAACTAGCTAGTGGAATGCTGTGTCATAGTAAACTTTGTGTTATACCTCTTGGTCCAATAAAATTTGCCCTTCGCTACCTCTAGGGTATCTGCAATGGCAGAGAGTACCAACCCTCCCGTTGACTCCAATCCTATGGCTGAACAGATATGTTGAACAACAGCTATGGAAACTAACATTGACAGCTGGAACCGTTGCTAGCAGTTCTAAAACTGCTAGTCCCAAAGCTTCATTTTGTTTGGCTGGTCACCATTAAAAAAACCCACCGATAAGCCACTGCTGACACGTCACATTTGGTAGTATCACTCCCCCACCTGGAACCGGCTTTGTTGTTGACATTTAATCTTGTCGCAGGTTGTGTTGTTTCTCTAGCAGCTTAGGTGGGAACTACTTTCTTGCAGCTGGGAACTACTTTCTTTAACTTACAGACGCCATTGTGCTGATTGTTGATTATTTTAATTGGTACTTTTCATGCTGCCGCAATTGTAACAGTTTTAGAAGAGCAATAAGCCAATCGAGGTCGCAGGTTACCGGTGGATTTTATCCCTGGGAAGGTAGAAGACCCTGCGCTTTCGGTGGCGGGTCTGCCTACGCCTCCCCGGGATTAAATCCACAGGTAACCTGCTACCTCTCGTGGCTTATTGCTTTATTATACACCCGCTACAGGTGTATAACTCTGAGAGCGTACAAATGGAACCGGTAAGGGTCCAGGCAGACGAGTATACGCTATGGCATTTTTACAATCTACTGTCCATTGCAGGTGTCATTTCACCTTCGTGTGGACAGAGATACATTTCAAGTGTGTGTGTGTGTGTGTGTGTGTGTGTGTGTGTGTGTGTGTGTGTGTGTTTGTGTGTGCGCGCGCGCGCATACCCTGGCTGTGAGGGAAGGAGTTGTTGAGCTGTTCCATCACTTCCTCCAGTCCAGATGCATCCTGGGAAGGGCTGGATAGCTCATCATCGCCTGAACCGGAAGGCAAAGCAACCATGTCAGAGGAGTGTGTGTGTGTGTGTGTGTGTGTGTGTGTGTGTGTGTGTGTGTGTGTGTGTGTGTGTGTGTGCGCGAGTGTGAACGCGCACAGAGCTCAGCCTCGTCTCTTTAAAGTTGTTGCCATGTATATCGGAGTTATTTTATCCTGTGCTTTTGTTTGAAACCAACTGAAACCAGTCAAATGTTGTGTTTTTAGTGAGGTAGACTGCAGCAAAAGAATGACCAATTCAACCTGTAGTGAGAAACAGCGACTGTAGAGGCCAGCAAAGACCACACATTTTATTATGTCTATTATATTCAGTTCTAACATAATGTTATGCACTATGGTGACATTATGTAACATTTCATTTCCAAAACGGTTTACTTTTCAGGGAATGGAAAACTATCCAGTGTGAAAAATCCAGCCATTATGGAGTTACAGGCTCTATTAGTTCAGTACTTAAAACATCCATGGCCACATTTAATTCTCTGACTTTTCTGCTTTTACTCAAATCAATTTTGAATTCTGGACTTTTACACGTAACACAGTACTTCCAGCAAGTAGCCTTACTTAGTTCAACATAAACATTGGAACAAAACACAGTGACACAGACGTATCCAGTGTTGTCAACTGGACACATTTCTAGTTCTGGCGGAAAATCTAGTTCTTTTTTGCTGGTGAGTTGGGGCGAAATTGGTTGACAGGCGCCAGAGATAAAACCCTCGTTTCTCACCATTTTTCCTCCTATGATCGAGTCCACCTTCCTTCCTAGAAAGGACCATTGGTAACCAGATGGAGCCTTATAGATCTGTAACTCTTGAGATCGTGAAATGAAACCAAATGGATTTTACGCTAAGTGTTAAATTATATTTAATCATCTGAACTACCTAATTTTCAACAATCTACACATTTAGAAAATGACCAACGTTTTGCCAGTTATTTCTCCTAAATTAGTCTGAGAGACTAAACTCAACATCAAATGGAGGTTTGTGGCTAAAATGCTGAATAAACAGTGGGCCCTGGTATGAAAATTCTAGTGTGCAGTCAAGTGCATTTTGGAAGTGGCACTTTCTGCAGAGTGTGTGTGTGTGTCCTCACCCATGGTGTCTGTGGTCTGGCTGGCAGCCACGCGGAGCAGTGGCAGGGAGGTGTCAGACCTCTGGGAGGAGGTGGAGGGAGATGACAGGGCTGTGCCGTTCACCTTGGAGTCCGTCTGACGCACGCACGCACGCACACGCGCACACACACACACACACACACACACACACACGGACAGACACAACAGACAAACAGAGAATAATTAGAGTCGAGCGGCAGGCACACAGAACGCAGTATGTCAATTAATTACGTAAAAGAAAAAAAATGTAGTTATGCATGTACCTGCTGGCTTCCAAAACACAAGATTATTCTTAGAAAAGGAACACACAGTTGGTTTTCGACGATACAGCGAGAGCCCGGAGGTCGTCTTGTTCATTTAACTCATTTAAAAGCGTACAGAATTGTACACATGGACACACAAATTAACAGTATTTGATTGTATAGCCAAATGCTGGCTTTGTCCCTGTTACACCTGTCCCTATTAGAGTTCTCAAATCCTACCAAAACCTGACAGTTTAGGGTAGGGTTGGACCTAAATTAGGGTTACCTAGAGTTAGGGTTACATGCCCGTTACAACCTCTAGTCCCTATGCCTCTATATGTAGCATATCGACAGGTGGCGCTGTTTCACCAACAGTACACACACACACACACCGCACCACTCAGTTCACAGCAATTGGTATGATTTTATTTATTTATTTATTTTACGTCGACTTCCCACTCTCTGCAGAAACCATCTGGTGAATCAGCTGGTTGCGTGTTCCCATCCCGCGCCGCGCCCGCCCACAGCTTTTGGATGTGATCCCATTACTTACATGCATATGATGCGTGGCGCTGCCCGCTGGGCCGCACAAATGACGTGGCTTCAAGTTTTTCCACTTGTGTGGAATTATAAAACTGGATTATAAAACTGTTTTTCCTACTCAGTTTGTGTCTCATAGGAGGGCTGTGGGCAGTACAGACACCTGTACACCATGCAGATCATCGATGGGGAATCCAAGTTAATAAAAACTGCAGGGTTTCTATTCATGAAAAGATGCAATGCGAAAAAAGTCATCATTCTCACAATAAGACAATTCATTTTTTTCAATATATAGTTTAAAAAAAAAAACAATTCGCACATGGTGGACTCATAACCCTCCTATGACACACAGCTCAAGTAGAAAAAAAAAGTATTTTATTTTGAACATTAGTTGGGACCAATTATCTTTGGCCTTTGCTTCTCTGAGCTTCTAGATTTTCTGTTGTCTGAGCTTTTTCTGGCTTCCTGTGGATTGCAAAAGGATTTGCCAGCAGATGTCACTATTGTTGCATGTTTACCCTGCAACTCAAAAGGCTTCACAGACAGAGAAAATCCCAGACCACTGAAAACCCACTGAATGTTAAAAGTTTGAGGTTCTGCAGGTGTAATTGAGGTCATAAGGAAAAACTGGGGGGGTTAGGGTTAGGTTAAAAGCAGCCTGCGGACCCACCTGCTCCAGCAGCTGTCTGAGCCGGTGCAGCTGGGACTCCAGCTGCTTGTTGTGGTCCTCCAGGATCTGCATGCGCGCCTCCAGCCGGCCCTTGTGCTGCCGCAGCAGCTTGGCCTCGGCGATGAGCTCGGCGTCGCGCGGGCTCTGTGGCGGCGACACGGGGAGCATCTCGGGCGGCGAGGGCAGCGGCGACAGGCCCTTCCTGTCGTGGGCCTTCTTCAGACGGTCGTACTCCGACTGCAGCTTCCTGTTGGGGAGAGAGAGAGAGAGAGTTAACACGTTTGTTAACACGTAAAGCACCTTGATTTCCACACTTGTTAACACGTAGAGCCAGTGTTGCCAACTGCCAAAATGCAGTAGTGGTATTTCCAAAATGGTCAAGTTTGGTACTGCAGGCGGGTGGAATTCAGAGCACACACGCTGGTTTGCTTTGTGCACACGGAGAGGGCAGTTTGTGTTTAAGTTGTTTTCTGAATGAACCACCGGCCCTCACGTCATATACTACCTCTCAAAACATAACGGATGTATTATATGACAGATAATAAGCTCACCACAAACCCACAAGCTTGTTTTTTGATGCAGTTTTTTTTTTATTCCTTTGCTCGTTCTGACAGTGCTCGTTCATGAATCCCTTCCCATGATCCCTTGCTTCGGGCGTGTTCATGGAGGAAATACTTCCACATTTGGACACCAAATTTTGCTTTCCAAATGCGGAAATAGGCACGCTTCCGGAATTACCAGTGTGTGTGCACGCACGCCTCACCCACTCTAGATGGCAGATTGCATTTTTTTTTTCATGAAGCATCTTGAGTTCAAGGCATAGTTTTTTCTCTGTCTTTGAAAGACACTTCTGAGCTAGGTTTGACCACTTAAAGACACTCAGAAGGGGAATCTCGTCTATAGCCGGTCTGACCACTTCAAACACTCAGGAATTCAATCTATTATAGAGCCGGTTTGAACACGTTCAATTGGTCCTTCACCTTAACCGATAAAATACATTAATAAATAAAAAAATAAGCTCATGACGCATCTTTGACACGCCGTGAGTTCATAGATTGCTTATTTCTGGTGCACAGCACGATTTCACTGAAGACGGCTGTGGAATGTCAAATGACTGGAATCTGAGGTGAACCGAGGTGTGTGTGTGTGTGTGTGTGTGTGTGTGTGTGTGTGTGTGTGAGTGTGTGTGTGTGTATGTCTGTGTGTGCGTGCATCACCTGTTCTCCTGCTCCAGGTCGCTGAGGACTCTCTCCAGCTCGCCTTTCTCCTCCGTCTCCATGGAAACCAGGATCTGGGCGGGGCTCCTGGGCTGGCTCAGGGGAGAGCCCTGGTTCAGAGACTGGCAGTAGTGCTGGATCAACATGTGCTCGTCGTCTCTGCGCACACATACACACACACACGCACACACACACACACACACACACACACACACACACACACACACACACACACACACACACGCACACACACAGTTGTCAGTTACTATACTTGTAAGAACGTCATCATCACTGCAAAACCAGCCCAATCTCACCCCAAGTCCTATGTATAGCAGGGGCGGATGAAACATTTCCCAATTAGGGGGGCAGAAGAAAATGGTAAGGTACCATTTTCAGTAGTGTTTCAAATACTTTTAAATATAAGCACAAGTACCTAGTCTACCTACGTCCGTTCATATCCTACTAAAGAACCTTCCATTGTACCCCAAGTCTGTTCACATATTACAGTATATATTATTTATAATATTTACTATTCTGTCCATAACACGTCGTAACTCGCACGTGGTTGAGTCGGCTCTACCGAACTTCGCAACACTCAGCACAGCAGTTCGCTCAGCTGTCACCTCGCTCAGTGGTGCTTCACCATGCTCAAGTTGAGTAGAGACGGCGCCATTGTCAGTAGACAGTATCATAGGAGCATGACTTATGACTTCTCTTAGTATGTTATCAATGGACTTTTGGTTCTATTCGTAGGTTAGCTATGGAAAGTGGCCCCGTGTTATACATACGACGTGGGGTGAGATTTGTGTGGCAAAAGACACACACACACACACACACACACACACACACACACACACACACACACACACACACACACACACACACACACACACACACACACACACACACACACACACACACACACACACACACACACACACACACGTTACTATATTTGTGGGAACGGCAATTTTGTAATCCTAATCTGAACTGTTTTTAAACCCTATAAAAACAGCATTGGGAGAACTGAGAATCGTCCTAAAATGTGAGTAATTTTGGTTGCATAAGGCCCTCGCAGGTACAGTATAGTAACACACACATACAAAGAATGAATTAACATGACACATATCATGGAAAACACACATAAACACACACAAACACACAAAAAGAGACATGTCAGAGATAAATATGGGGCAGTATTTCCCCAACGCTGCAGCAGAGGGCGCCGTTTTCTCCAAACCAGCAGAGGCAGAGAGAGAATGACCACACACTTTGGAACCACAAATCCAATTTGAAACCACGACGAGACAACTTAATTCCAAACATTTAGTCGTATTGCATGGACCCAAGCAAATAAGGGTCCCTTTGGTTTCATATATACACACTCAGAGTTACAGACCTGCCAAGGGTCCATATAGTTCGCCACAGTCTTGATTCTGATTTTGCTGGGTAACCCATGGGAAACAAGGGCAAGTCAAACTTCATTTCAGACTTCAGGAACCATCTCTTTTGGAATATAAACGTTTCTAGAGAGGCCGTTGATGTGACAGCGTAAGATAAGACCGGAAGTTTGCGCCTGCCGGTTTTGGTGGGCGGGTGCGGGCACTCTAGTGCCAATATTTGTGAGGAATTTCCCGGCCAAAGCCGTGTTAATTGGATTGACCTGTATATTTGCATGGAAGCACAGGTAAGGAGGAACTGTGTGCACCTTTCTATGTCTTCGGCTTTGTGTGCCACTTTGTGCCACAGAACGGCGATCAGAACTGCGGTGTCAGGTGGCAATAATGACACCGCAATTATAGGGCAGCGCTCCGTGGACTTGTTTATAGCTGTGTTTTTAACCGATTTCTTATCCAGGCCCATTATTTATTCGACATCTGAGCCACGGAATACCTTTTTGATGAGATTTAGGCTCGCAGACCAAGGAGTTTTTCCGTTGTCTTTAGATTTTGTCCGCAATTCCACACCGTAATGATGTGGTACCATATTAGACATAACAGGCGTACCAATTGTTCTCCATTTTCTAATTGTGTAGGCTGTGGAATTCTGGTAATTTAAGTAATGCACATAATAATTTAGCTCTTGAGCTCTTGTAAAATTAAACCGAATGAGCCATTATATAGCCTTACGGGTATCAGTTTAATCTCTCACGAGTTCAATTATTGTTACACATGCGCATTGCTTACTTCACAAGAAGTCTACACACTCTCTCTCCTAATGGTACCCACATCAATACAGAATAGAACTGTGGACTTGTGGAAATTTGGTTCAACGACAACAAAATATTTGTTCATTTTTGATATGAGGCAAAATGACATCAAATGGTGGTCCGTGGCTCAAATGCCTTTTCCTTTTCCTACTTTTTTGTTGTTACTTTGTTGTCTCTTTTCAATTTTTAATACTTTTACTTCCTCTCTACAACATACAAGTACACCCCCTGAACATGATGGAGTATGTTGCAGGGACTTACCGCAAATCCTACCCTTGATGCTGGGTGCCAAGCAGGAAGGAATTGGGTCCCATTTTTATAGTCTTTGGTATGATCCGGCCAGGAATCGAACCCCAACCTTCCACTATCAGGGCGCACACTCTAACCACAAGGCCACTTTTGCCTTCTTTTATGGTCAAAAATAATTTGTGATCACCCAGGACCATTTCGACTGATTTGTGATCACTCAGGACCATACTCCTATTGTGTACTTGAGGAGCTGGTTTGGCTAAAATCTCTAGCTGGGAATGTTGTTTTAGGGATAGCAGGGAATGAATTAAGTAAAACATGCAAGTACTTATTTTTTGGTTCCCGCGGTAATGGAGTTAACAGTAACAGGGGTGTGGTAATGCACACTCTGAATTTGCCACCATCGTTACGTGTCGCATTGCAAGTAGTCTCATGCAGCCAGACAACTGTTCCAGTGTCCAACATACGCTCTAGAGTCTGGGACTACACCTCCCAAAACCCCAGGCAGGAATTTCAGACCCAAACCCTACAGTGTTTGGGGCCAGTCGCAGCAGCCTGCGAGAAAATTCCACGGAACGGAACCCTGAAGAGTTCTTTTAACCACCGACACAGTAATGTTTGTTAAATTACATAGCACCATCGGATTGGTATAACGATATATGTATTGTTATGGGTATCGGTAGGAGATTTTCCATGGAGGGGAAATCTTGCCTGGGTCTCTAATTGCTTAGAGACGCCACTGAAGAAATGGCATTAGTTCATTGCTAGTTTTGCACAATTGACATCTCTCGAATCTAAAGCAGACGCTCAGCGAAATGGAGAAGAGTAATGTCCAAGGAATTGATTTTACATTGGAATTTAGATAGGATACTTAGATTTGCGACATCTGCGTGTCTGAGATTCTCTCTCTCTCTCTCTGTTGTGAATGATGGATATGCAAATGGAAAGAAATAAAAGGCACAAAGGAAACAAATAATAAACACAGAACAAACATCATGCATGAAAGGAGCTCTGTGCCAAGGTTGGCTTTGAAATAGAAAGAACATTCTGTCTGTCTGTATTTTACAATACAACAGCACATCATAACAGTGTTGATTTCATTGTCTGAAATAAAAAACTATGACGGAGAAATGTTCGTCACCTAGCTACATTTTCTTCTGAAAAGAAACTATAAAATATGAAAATTTGACAATTGTGTCAAGTAAAAACTAGACATATTGTCAGGGGAGGTCCAGTAGAACTAAAAGACAAGTCATTTTATGATTGGTTGTGCTCGGATGCTGCAATCTGAAAATAACAGATCTACAAGCTCAGACCGGCTATTTTCAGCATGAAGACAGGCACCAAATCAGACGTTACGATGCCATCAAGGTTGGTGTCACTTAGTTGATTAAAATCCTAAGGAATGTAGTCAACTAAAGCTAGACTAATACTAGAACATCTCAGCTGACTGGCAAATGTTGCTGTCAAAATCAACACTGCTACATAAGGAAAAACAGAAACGGAATAGCATTTACGTAGATGTTAACATAATACCTTCTCACACTTGAATGTAATAAAGTCTATATCACTTGTAGTAGTGGAGAAGCCAAGGAGGAGTCCAAAGAAAAATCCTCTCACTCAACTTCCTTACTCACAACTTCAGATTGTCTCCATCATTTATCCCCATTACAACGGCCAAGATACTGAACGTCAGTGCCAATATTACAGTGTAATACTGGAAAATGTTACAGCTTGCAATACAGCTCAGCAGTCACACCCCTGATGGCAGGCCCCGAAGACAATTTCCCATTCATTTCACCCATAGAGTTTGGGAGAAAAGCCTTTCGTCCAATCAGGATGAGAGGGGGTGGGCCTCGGTCTATGTGCTGTTGGCCTGTTGCACCTCCCTTCACCTGTAGAGTGTGTGTGCATGTGCACATCCTGTTACCGGAGGGGAGCCAGCCAATAGGAACCGAAAAACAGAGAAGTGTGAGAAGGAAGATGCGGAGATAAATGCACTCAACTGGACCAATCGAGCGAGGAGTAGCAGTAGTAGTAGTAGTAGGCAGGCAGGCGTCGTGAAAACCAACAAGCAAAAAAACAACAACAGACAAACAAAATGACCAAAATAAAGCGTTCTCACATGCTCTCATTGGGTGAGATACTGTCATTGAGATAAGAGCCATTACGGTTCTCCATTTCGGCTAGCCTGCGGAATGGGGAAGGGAGGGGTGGGGGAGAAACAAGAGCAGCGTCAGTCCAGTCGGTCAGTCCCTCCAAGGGGCCTGCAAGGAAATAATAAACTGACCCCACTGCTGAAAACAAAAGTGTTTTTTTTTGTACAATTTTTCTCCTGCTCTCCCCCTCGTATTTGTTTTGAGACAATATGAGAAAGACCGGAGGAGCATGAGGCAGTGTTAGCCAACTTGGCGCATTTGTCGCTATATTTATCTTTTTTCCAGACCCCCTCCCCCCAGCACGAAAATTAGTGGAAAAACTCCTGGTGTAAAATCTAGTGCCCTTTTTGCTGGTAAGCTGGGGTGAAATTGGTTGACAGGCGCCAGAGATAGAGATAAAAACCTAATTTTTTACCATTTTTCCTCCTATGGTAGAGTCCTCCTTCCTTCCTAGAAAGGACCATTGGTAACCAACTGGACCCTTATAGATCTCTAACTCTTGAGATAGAAAATTTAAACCAAATTTTCAAGAATCTAGACATTTAGAAAATGTAGAAGAATTGCTATTTTGACCAACTATTTGCCAGTTATCGCTCCTAAATTAGTCCGAGAGACTACACTCAACATCAAATGGTGGTCCGTGGCTAAAATGCAGAATAAATAGTGGGCCCTGGTATGAAAACGGTTGAAAACCAACCTGCTCTAGCGCATTCTAGTGCATTTTGGAAGTGCCACTAGTGCATTTTGGATCTTGGCAGTTGGCAACACTGTGCATGAGGTCAGAGTGGACAGACCCTGCTTTTGAGATCATACGGCAGGTGGAACTCTCATGGCCGTAAACGCGTGGATTCACTTTGAACCGGCCATTCACTAACATTCATGGGCAGATTAGAAGCCTTACCACTTAATCCCCTTTTGCTTTCCAAGCATAACGTCTCCCACTCAGGACACTGGTTGTATGTATACATGTATGGTTCGCCTGCAGTGGTTTTTATGCCACAACAAAAGAACGTAGGATCCCGAACTACTCAAGACTTCACGTGTATGTGTGTGTGCGAGAGTGTGTGTGTGTGAAAGAGAGAGAGCATCACCATGGCAACAGTAAAACTCTAGTTGGTAAACAAAACGTCTTGGGTTGGACCTCATAGGAGGACTGACTCCTCGCACAGAGGAATTCCAAGACCACTGTGTTGCCACGGCAGCTCATTCTAAGCGATGTATAACCGTCAATTATTTAAATTTTTATTCCAAGATTATAGATCTATTTTTTTAAGAGTTAGAGGAAAAGGCCATTGTGCAAATGTGCACTTGCAGATCAGACATTGTCAAATAGCCAATGTGTATATACACGGTATTACACTGGCTGACCAATTATACAGCAGGGCCGCCTGTTTTTTTAATAGACTGCATCTCGTTCTCTCCCAATATTTTCTGAATGTTACTTTGAAAATAAAATCTAGAGAGACAACTCTCTAGATTTGACTGTGTGCATGTTTTAGGGAAAGAGCTGGCTGTTCACCTCAGCAGCGGGGGGGTGTCTCCGCTGAGCTCCGCTTTATTATGACAAATGCGTTGGTGCAGAGGAAAATGCCAGGAGTTCCCCGAAGATTAGGCTTCGAGACAAATTATCAACACTACAAGACAACTGACATTGCATTTTAAACGTTTCAGCTTTTTAAAGTGATTTAAAAAAAAAAATGGGCTTAAGTGCCATGGGGCTGAAAACAGGGGCGTTTTTGCCATTAAGCAGGCTAGGCAGTTGCCTAGGGCTCCATGGGGTAAATATATTCTTTAGTTTTTTTTTTTTCTGTGCCTGGTATGACTCCAGGGTTCCAAATTGCTTAGAAACGCCACTGGCTGAAACGCTTAGAATGTAAATGTCTTCACCACCATCCATGCACTGGTCATCATTTCCGACACACTTTAAGCAAACATAAGTTTTTTTTTTCAGAAAACTTAACAGGATTAATAACAACAGTAGGTTTTGTGGTTCTCAAAACTAGCAGGTGCAGATGTGCACGCTCGCACAGCGTTGCAAACTTTTTTGCATTAGTATGGGCAAACAGTGAGCTGAGGTACACTATGATGAAGAGAGAAGGTAGTCCACGGGGGTGGGTTGCGGTCTCCTGCGGGACGTTTGCACACGCTCAGTGTAAACAAGAATTGCGATGATGGAATGTTCCAGCAGAGACGCTAGAGTTGCTGAATATTAACTAAATGTTTTTGTATATTTTGTATAGTTCTTGATGCTGAAGCGCTGTGGATGATATAAAACCTTTGAAAAAGCAAAGACGATGCTGTTTAATTCTCAACTACTCTGGAACTCATTGTAACAACTTGTGGGATTTCGATCTAGGACCCTCTGCTGGAACACTCGTCCATAGCAGTTCCTGTTTACACTGAGCATGTGCAAACCTCCAGCAGGAGACCACACCACGCCCTTGTGCACTATCCTTCTCTTTTTATCACAGGGTACCTACAGTACATGAGTATTACACAATGTCGTGCATACAGTACGGACCCAAAAAGATAGAAAGCCAAATAATAAGAAGAAAATGGCGCTTTTATGTGGACAGCGCGTCTTCTGGGGGGGCTTACCGGCTTGCGTAGTGTTCAATCCTGGTGTGTGTGTCGTCGTGGGAAAGCTGGGGAGAGGAGCCAGGCCTGTTTGAAGGGAAATAAAAGATAATGGATGGCAAGACGAAGACATATACAGAGAGAGAGACAGGCAGACAGAGAGACAGAGGGAGAGCATTCGTTAGATCTGACATACAACATAATATCGATAGCAACACAAACACGTGGACACACATCACACCACACCAACACAAGACACTGAAAACACGGTGGAGCGTGTGAACTATGGAAGAGGTGCACCAAGCAGACAACACGTGGTGGAATTTACATGAAAGGGTTCCCACAAACACCCCAGGGGATCCGCTTTGGGCTCGGAGCCCATTGTTTGCTCGGCTCGAACTGTGCCGCGGAAAAGGGGCGAAAAAAAGAGGGGCTAACACATCGTCAAAGTGAGGCTCCGTTTGCACACTCCACGCATCCGCCATCCTCATGCCAACGGCAGTGGAGATTCGAGGGGATTTCGTTGGGTGCGTTGTTGCAGCTTGGGCTGGCTTTTTGTGATGTTGCTAAATCTTCCTCCCCCCGTTCTTCTGCGACAGATTTGCATTTTAATCTTGTTTGCCTTTCAGCGAATTCATACACTAGCCACTGGTGAGAGAAGCATTTTGACATTTTTTTTAAGTTGCTCCACATACACTACACCTCTGTTACAACGTGGGAAAGATACTTAACTACCTGTCATTATGTTTATCATACGCCAGTTTCACGTACACACAATAACTGATTTCACAAGCTCTCCACTCGATGCAATCGGCTTAGTAAATACTCTTACATTTCTACTGAAGTCAGACGATGAACACAGGCTTTTTTAACAGAGAAAATCTCAGTACTCATCTTCCATCACTGGTTTTATGATCTATGGTCTACAAAGCGCTCAAGCTGTGAGCGCCGATCTAAGTCCACAATAATGATGATCCACTTTACATAAAGTACTTTATTTAGCAGCCCAGGTTGCAGGTTCAAATCCCTAATGAACACATGCACAGTCTGCTGGGATTCGCTAGCGGGATAAAAAACAACAAACCAGCCCTCTCTCTCACACACGAAATGGTCACATGATGAGTGGCAACAATCACGTGTGTGTTCACGTGTGTGTGCGTGCGTGCGTGCGTGCGTGCGTGTGTGTGTGTATGAGTACTTTACTATACACTAGGCCAAATGTCCCCAGGAATATAGTAAGACATTGTTGGGACAATTTTCCTGATTTATATTTACACATGGCACTTATTTAGGCTCTACGCCAGGGGTTTTCAACCTTTTTCATACCAGGGCCCACTATTTATTCAGTATTTGAGCCACAGACCACCATTTGAGGACATTTTAGCCCCACAGACCCCAAAACCTAAGATTTCTTTTGCTTTTGTCCACAATGTGGATTTGGGGAACAAACAGGCAAACATACAGATGAAAATGGCCATTAATCTTCTAGTGTGTAGACTAATTCAGATGATGAATATTTTAACTCTTGAAACCAAATGGACTCTTTGCGGGTCTATTTGGTTTCATGTTCACGCTCTCAAGCGTTACATGCGGTTAAGCCACTTTTCATCTGGTTAACCAACTTAGCTGGGGACCACCTGGAACCATCTCAAGGACCACCGGTAGTCCCCGGACCACTGGTTGAAAACCACTGCTATAGGCTTATGGTTATGATTTGCCAAAAACAGTACTACTGGCATTTGTAAAATCAGCTCAAGTCTTGATATTTTCACAAATATCACAAATATAGCAATACATGTGTTTGTGTGTGCATGTGTTTTTGTGTGTGTGTGTGTGTGTGTGTGTGTGTGTGTGTGTGTGTGTGTGTGCGTGTCTGTGTGTGCGTGCGTGTGTGTGAGCCAGGAGGTACTCACGCATGGTCTACGGGCCAGAAGTTGATCAGTGTGACAGGACTGCAAGACAAAAAAATGTTGAGATGGTTTGGTGACAACAGGAAGTGGGAAGGAAGGACGACACAGCAAAGCATGATGGGAGATGTAGTGCGGCGGCACCGCTTGACACGGTGACACGGTGATGATGCAGCAGAAGATGTCATTGTGTCATTGTGCACGTGCAAACGCACGCAGGCACACATACACACACACACCCTTCCGTTCAAAACAATTCTAAAATCTAAAAAACAACAGCAGATCTGCAAGCTCAAACTGCTTCAAGCTTGCAGATCTGCTACTTTTGAGGCTTGTGTGTGACGCCGTAGTCAGCGTCGTGTGACGTGGTAGCGTGCGTGTATGCGTGTGCATGTGCGTTCACTTGTGAATTTCTAACAGTGCGTAAAGACATACCGGTAATAATTATCTCTCACTATCACTCACTCTCTCTCCTACACACACACACACACACACACACACACACACACACACACACACACACACACACACACACACACACACACACACACACACACACACACACACACACACACACACACACACACACACACACACACACACACACACCTGACATGGAGAAACACCCATGGGATACTGATTGCTTGTGTGTGTGTGTGTGTGTGTGTGTGTGTGTGTGTGTGTGTGTGTGTGTGTGTGTGTGTGTGTGTGCTCTCTCTCTCACGTCTCCATGTTGTCCCCCTCCAGGATGGTCTGGACAGGCAGGTATCCCATGCGTGGATGTTTGGCAAAGTAACGCTTTGTCCTGAACTTGTTCTTCAGCACCTTGGCAAAGTCTCGGACGTCCTCGCCGGACGTGGTCTACATAGACAGAGACACGGACAGACAGACAGACAGAGACATTATTAACCCATTTCCACACTAGTATAGATTGTACAAAGTGGCTCGGACCTTGGGTTACACCCAAAACCCGGGGATTGGCCGCCACAGCTGTCAATCACCCTCGTCATCCCACCTTGTTCTCCTCCGGCCAGTGAGAGGTGAGCATTGAGTCACGTGACTTTAGCAAAGCAGGAAGTTACTGCATACGTCGTCATCATCACAACAAGAACACAAACACACACACACACACACACGAAGACGGCAACAACTTAACTATCGCGATAATAATAATTATTAAGATAAGCAATAAAGACTATGGTCTGCTGCTGGTGCGACAGAGACCACAAGAACAAGAAAGTAATCACTTTTCCACAACGGATATTGACCTTTTTCCCCGCCAAAGTGCTGGGGAAAAAGTCGTGTGTGCGACCCATCCGGTGGGAGTGCCGTGGGAAGTAGCGTCACAGTGTTTACATGCTCGCATGGGCGGACACTCTTGTCGCATGTCATCCCACTGGCCCACCCACATTCACAATAAGGATTACATATCTACATAGCCGTGCAATGAATGCCAATGATTGATTGGTTTAAGTATATTACAGTTTGCAGATTGGGTATATTTCACCTGAACCCACACCTCGGAAGGCTTCCATTCTTTCTCGCTTCATAGATGGTAAAGAGCTCGGGAAAAGTCAGAGCCATATAGTATAGACAGAGATACGCAAACTCCGTTCACTTGATGGGGTCAGTCCAATGGCGGATCTTCTACATAGGCCTACACTTCTACTGAGAATGGGGACAACAAATAGAGAAAAGTCCTCTACTGGAGGTAGGCGGTGCAATGGACACAGGCAGCAGCCTAGCTTTAAATATCTTAAATCCCTTTATTCACAAAATAATCATTACGAAGACTTTAGTTGTTACTGTTCAACACGTTAAAGCAGTTAACATGCTGTACGCATGTCTAAAATAGTTCTTATTTGCACCGCCCTCGTTGAAAAGTGAAAACATTGTACCCAGGTTGTCCCTCTTTCAGGCTGCATGAACAGCGCTCGAGTGCTTACTTTCTGACGCCCTTAATGTCGCAAGTCCTCTCCCAAATGGCTTTAGAGTGTGCGCAGCGCACACTCTTTTTCCTCGGATGGTTCTGTTATTGGTGATTGTCAGTGCAGAACGGAGCGCTGGGCTGTGTTTTGGACCGAAAACCTTAATAAAACTATTCCGAAACCTAACTTTGATTATATTTATTGAACATGTAAAGTCTGCGGTTGTTGGAGGAAAAAATAAATGTGGCAACAGCAGGATTTGAACCCACGAAGAATAGATGCACAGATTTCAAGCCTGCGCAGCAGTCCACTAGACTAACGAGGCTCTGTTGACATTGGCATCACATCGGCATTACAACAAACATCAATTGAGCCGGTACTTGTGGGAGGGGATCATAGGAGGGGACAAGGTGGAAAGCCTGTCCCCATGAAGGCGAGGCTTCCCTCCTCGACTCCTCCCGCGACCACTCCCCCGGATCTGCCGCACACACAATCACAATGCATTATGGGCCATACTCAAAAGGTGGATATGAATTGTATGATGTACCATCACGAGACGGCAGTTATAATAGTTGACTATGGATTATTATTTTTATTTACACACAATGGTGGAATAATGGCTAAGAAGAAAAGTACAGCTACTACGGGGATTCAACATCAAGAAGACGTGGATTTATTTTCTATGTATACGCTGTGAACAGTTGGACTCACGAGTCCATGTTCAACATGCATGGTGTTCAATGTATTGACCATCCAGTGGCGCTACAGCACCACCCAACAGTAAGAAAGCTACCGTCTTATTCATAATATACTAGTAGAACTCATTAAAGCGTCCGGACATTTCGGGGTACTCGGACATTTATGGTCCCGGAGACCAGATCATTTCAATAATAGCACCGGGTCCGTTTCGGAGCGGGTTTAAATTGCCCCGGGCTTCCAACGGCCATGTTAATTCTAGCAGCGGGTCCAATTGGAGCGGCTCCAATTACGTCCGGGCCTGAACGGAGTCGGTTCCTTGAAAGTGGACCCGTGAAGGACTCTAGTCTGCAGGTCAATGCTCTGCTTGTTACAGCAGCATGATGAGCTGCTCTGCTCTCATAACATACAGTACTTCACATCAAAGATCACAATCAAGACTCTGGTCTGTGCACTTCAGATGCAAACAGTTGTTGGCACACACTTCCTCTCTATCCATGCACTCGAGAACACACACACGCGCACGCGCACACGCACGCACGCACGCATGCACACACACACGCACACGCACACACACACGCACACACACACACACACACACACACAACAACGAATGATGTTTGGGGTCGGTCTTATTCCGTCATTATTTTTATTTGTTGTTACCGCCAAATGAAGTCCTGATCCATACCTGAACCCTGAGCCCAGACCCTGTAACACCTCCATACGGTATACGGAGCTTACCTGTTTATTTATTTATTACGTCAATTACGCTTAGGGGATAAAGGGTTAAAGGAATATTTGTTGAATAAATGTTCTACTCAGTCCCATGCAAACACCGCAGAAAGTATATACTGGTAAGTATTTAAAAATAAGATGTTAGTAACAGTAAATGACAGCACCAGCGATTTATTTTAGACTTCAATCCTGTGAGCTTTCTTTTTCTCGCTACGTGATTATCATCTGTCAGCACTGAGTGGACACAGTGGGATCGCCGCGATAATGTGTGCGTTTCAGACTGGCCGTCTGCAACGCCCTTTAGAGAGTTCTCTGTTTGAATGATGAAATGGTGTTTGTTTGACAATTGTAGTTAGGAGCATAAGGTTTCAAATCATTTTAATTCTAAGCACTTTAATTTGAAATATCTTTGAAATGTGGCTTGTTTGCATGACAGTATCCGGCCCTGCTGAGTAGACCATAAGATGACCAAAAGTTTTTTTTTTGTTTTTTTTTGTCAAAGTGAAATATCCCTTTAATATGTATGAATCTACCAACCAACAGCTGTCACACAGCGTGGCGTCAACAACAGACGTTGATGCTTATTGTGTATTACGCCTCCACACAGCAGCGCTCTGCGCTACGTTTCCGAGCTTGCAGATCCGCTGCTGCAGCACTGATGCTTTTTGAATGTGAAGACTAGTGGAAAGGATAATGGTTTTGAATGACGTGAGGTTTCCACCCCGACAGAGACGCTGTTGTAAAGAAGAAGGAAACACACGCAGAGGAGGTGGCTTTGTTTAGTGGAGGATAAGAGGGAAAAAATCCATTCATGTCATTATGTTGGGATCTCTGTGGAAGAGAGAGGGAGAGAGAGAGAGAGAGAGAGAGAGAGAGAGAGAGAGAGAGAGAGAGAGAGAGAGAGAGGTTGAAAAGAGCAGGAAAGGAAAGGCAGCGAACAAGAGCGAGAATCGTCAGAGAGATGGAGAGAGAGAGGGAGAGAGAGCTGGAGATAAAGGAGAAAAGAAAAAGAAAGGGAGGGTGAAGGTGAAGAGACATGTGATGGATAGGAGGGAGAGAGGGAGAGAGACTGCCTGTTTAAGGTGGGAACGTTACCAGAGGTAAAGGAGGGTAAAGGGGACGAAAAAAGGGACAAAAGTGAGGCAAGGATAGAGAGAGAGAGAGAAAGACAGACCAGGCAAAACAAAGACGGCCTTGTTCTACAGATGGGTGGATACACACACGCACATGCACACCCACCCACGCACACACACACACACCACCTCAGTCTTCCTCAGAGCAAATCCTTTAACAAACAGAAACCAAGAGTTGTCATCATCCTCCGAGACTTCTTTTTTTTTTCTATTCCCCAAAACAAACGTTTGCCCAGTTTGAGTAGATCTACAAGATCACAGTGGATCTGGTGCTGCTTGTGAAGCTTGTGAAATGGGAATTTGTTGGTGGGAACCCTTGGCCAATAAAGGGCTGAACATTCTTTATGATGATGATTAGAGCGCCGCTCATTTCCCACGGTGTGATTTTTTTTTTGTTTAGGGAGAAAAGTGCAACAGGACTGAAAGGACAGTGAGAGGACAATGAGGGGAGGGTGAAATGACGTGCTGCGCTGCAGTACTCCACCATGGTAACAGGACAGTGGAAGGACAGTTAAAAGACATTGAAAGGACAGTGAAAGGACAATGGAGGGACAATCAAAGGACGGTGAAAGGACAGTTAAAAGACATTGAAAGGACAGTGAAAGGACAATGGAGGGACAATCAAAGGACGGTGAAAGGACAGTTAAAGGACAGTAAAAGGACAATTAAAGGACATTAAAAGGGACAGTGAAAGGAGGATCAGCAGACGGTGTAAGACGGTGTAGGGACGTACCGGGGTGCAGTACTCCACCATGGGGTACTGCATCTTGTGGCCCTTGGCCACGCGGCCAGAGAAGAAGCAGCTTTGGCAGATGTCATAGTTGAAATGTTTCAGACTGCGATACCTGCGGAGGGTAGAGAGACACCCGGAGAGGTGAGAGAGAGAGAGAGAGAGAGAGAGAGAGAGAGAGAGAGAGAGAGAGAGATGGACGGAATTAAAGAGTGAACATAAACTATTGAAAATATTAGACATACAATTCACTTGCATGTACGCACAGTTTGCATACATACACTGCAAATACATACATAATACATGTACCCTAATGCCTCTACCTGCCATGCAAGGACAGAGGAGCCGCCACCGGGATGAGGAGCCAGTGACTCTGTCCTACTCCTCCCGTTCGACATTCCCCGCTGACAGACACCTACCTGTAAATAGCCTCCACAGCACGGCAGCCATATTGGAAATAAATGCGTCCACTTCCTTTCACTATACTTATTTTTATGCCGCCAATGACAGTAATGAAGTCTCTGTCTATTCTGGCCAACTGGCTCACGGCTTATGGGCGTGCAGCTCTGAGAGTGTGCAAAATGGAACCAACTGGAACCTTTTGGGTCCATTTGGTTGCATACGCACACTCTCAAGAGTTATGGGGGGTCGTTGAAGTGATTAAATATATTGTTAAAGTGTGAGAACCACTGTGTTGCGCTAAATGAAACTGAGCCATGATTAGTATCATTGGTAGGACCATTCTTCTTTCATTGAATGAGTTTGTTCGTTTTCTTGCGTTACTAATTTGACAGTAAACTCTGATTTGGTCTCAGTCTTTTGATTAACACACACATTTAGTTTTAGTCTTATTTTATCATCTGAACTTTGCTTGGTACAGTCTTGGTATAGTCGACTAGTATTCAGTCTCTTATTAGTCAACGAAATTAACACCACTATTGTTTGTTAAAAACCGACATCTCCACACGTTACTACTGCTATGGTTTGATGACTTTAGTGACTTTTCAAAGGTCCCTTCAAAAACAGGCAAGTCACAAAGAATGCATGCTTTTTAATACCAAGCAGACACAGAAAACCTTTTTTTTTAGCATGGTTCCTAAAAAAACGGTGTTTCCATTGTAGCTGCACTGGATATATCCTGACGTGGCAGTGTCTATGTTTGGCTAGTTACCCATAGGAATATATTAAAACCCACACAACACAGTAGCACACTAGCGACGCACGGCTCATCACCACAGTCTGTGTTCTAGGACAGAGAAATTCTAACTTTTTTCCATGTCAAGGACAAAGATTTGTGTTATGGCAAAGACATGGCCTTGTCTGTGGCACATTTTAGATTTTATGTTTCACAAACCGTTATAAAGTTCTTATTTTTGATTATGAGACCCAATTTCTGAATGCCGAGTCTCCAGTATTTATTCCAAAATATGTGTAACACTTATTTACGGTAAGGTCATTCAGAACTAGCTCTACGTCTTTCTGGTAATACTCATTTTGTACGTAAATGGCAAAAATTTAATTTTGGCAAAAAAAGAAAAAAAGAAAAAAAAGAAAAAAGTCCACCACAAACCGACGATGACGGATGGAAGCAAGCTAAAAAATAATACTGCTGATTTAATTGTGGTTTTGGCAATGGGAATTGGAATGTTATGCACAGAGGTCAGAGGTCTCCGATGGTCCTGTGATGGGGGTGACTGGGCCTCACCTGAAGCCGATGATGGGGCACTCCTTGCAGATGTTGCACTTGGCCTGGTGCTTGGCTGTCTCTGCAGCCGCCACGCGGTGCAGCACCGGCAGCCACACCATGGACTGAGGCTCCAGGCGCATCCAGTCCAGGAACATGGCCGCCTCCAGCTCTGGCTTATTGTTAGCCTGGAGAGAGAGATCAGGAGAGGAGAGGAGAGGAGAGGAGAGGAGAGGAGAGGAGAGGAGAGGAGAGGAGAGGAGAGGAGAGGAGAGGAGAGGAGAGGAGAGGAGAGGAGAGGAGAGGAGAGGAGAGGAGAGGAGGATAGAGGAGAGGAGAGGAGAGGAGGAGAGGAGAGGAGAGGAGAGGAGAGGAGAGGAGAGGAGAGGAGAGGAGAGGAGAGGAGAGGAGAGGAGAGGAGAGGAGAGGAGAGGAGAGGAGAGGAGCAAAAAGAAACAAGAATGACTCAGTTATAAATGCCAGCTGCAGCAAGCTCTGGTTGTGAAGGTAGAACTAGAATCCCGTTTTTGTCCCAATTGGGAAAGGTTACATCCGGCATGTATTTTGGCATCTGTCTTCTATTTTATATATTTTCTTTAATTTCTGTGACCCACAAGATTTATATATCTTGTACAGGACTTAATAGGCAAGTAAGCATCAATAATATCGGTTGTTGTCTAAGTTGGAACAGGCACGCAGCATGCATAAAGTGGTCTGATTCAGAGATTTTTTCTGTTTTGAATGACGAAATGGTGTTGGTTTAGTGGTGCTACAATGTTAGTTAGAAGCGTGTGATTTGAAACACGAGTAGTGTAGTGTTTCAAGGTGCTTCTGTCTGCAAGAATAAGCGACAACACCCAACTTTAACCTGTGCTTGCGTGCATGTGTGTACGTACAAACTGGAAGCAGCTGCGGACGGACGGCTCGATGTTGGAGCCCCCGAAGGAGGCCACCTCCCCCAGCTGCCTGGGGATCTGGATGGAGTCGTGGAGGAGCAGACCCAGCCTCCTCTGGTCGCAGAAGCCTGTTGCACTGGCGACCTGACGGAACAAGACTGTACACGCGAGAGAGACGGCGTTAACAATCCTCTACGATCATATTTAGCCCGAACCACGGGTGCTCCCGGTCGCTCTGCGGCTCTGTGCCCAATGTGCTTTGCCCCCGTTTCAAGATGGGGGCTCGCGCACACACAATGCTAGGGCCACTGATGTTTATAGAGCTTTGCTCTCGGAATATTGAGTGGTCCCCAGGCTAAAGGATGGACCAGTTGGTTAACCAGATGTAACTCTTTGAGAGCGTAAAAATGAAACCAAATGGACCCGCAAGGGTCCATTTGGTTTCATTTTTACGCTCTCAGGAGTTAATATATTCATCATCTGAATTAGCCCAAGTCTACACAACTAAAGAATGTAGAAGAGGAATGGTCATTTTGATCTGTATGTTTGCCTTTTTTTAAAGGAAATTCAGCATGGTATTGAGACAAAAATAAATCTTTAATTTTGGGGTCTCTGGGGCTAAATTGTCATCAAATGGTTGGTCCGTGGCTCAAATGCTGAATAATCGGTGGGCCCTGGTGTCAAAAAGGTTGAAAACCACTGGTCTGTGGGGTTCTAGGTTCCAGCACGACTTGCTGCATTCCGTGGATTTGTTTTGTCACTTGGCTATTTACTCTGGACAGGGTCCTGTCTCCAAGGTAGGCGGGACGTGTAAACGGTGCAATGGACCTGTGGCTTTTGATTGGTCTGTGGTGCGAGTTGAGGGAAAAAAAACAAACAAAAAAAACAAACACTGAGACAAATTCGATCATCTCATCTGAATGTGAGCTGCAGCTGTTGCCCTGCAACGCTTCCTTATCATTCACTAAAACCCTGCCCACACATCCATGTTTTTTTGTACCACTGAATCTAACAGTGGACTACTGAATCAGATTAATGTTTTGCTTTGTACGGAGAGAGTGGCTGATGATGTATCGGCAACAATGTGGCTACATAACAGGTCATTATGGTATGCAAATCTGTTGCCTGCTGGAGTTGAATGAGCAGCTAAATGACAAAACAAATCCCCGGAACGCAGCAAAAAAACACAGGCTGGAACCCACAGAGCTGGACTGCAAAGAGAGACGCAATGTAATGTAACCATGTAATAATACTGTCCAGGTTCTGGTATATCAGGTGTACAACAAGTTAATTCAAAACTAATGGATAAAACAAGCAGTGATGAAGACACACTCACATCTGTATTTGTCTTCCAGGTGGGCCTTGCAGAGGGAGATGATTCCAGTTTTGAAGGACAGCGTCCGGATCTTTCCAGTTCGACCACTGTGAGAGACACCACTTCATTTAAACCACTTCATTTAAGCTTATTTTGTACTTAAGCCACGGCAACTTTAACCTGTGCGTGTGTGCGCACAGGCTTGGCCCAGCCGAAATGTCGCGACATTTAGGGATCAGAAAAATGAGCTCTGGGGAGGGATGTTGCAGCCTGAAACAGGGATAAAAGAGGGACGTTTCCATTTTTTTTCTTGAGAGTTTACAAATGTGAATCAAATGGACCCTAGCGGGTCCATTTGTACACTCTCAGAAAAAAAGGTCCTAAAAGAATCTGATGATAGTCGCCATTGGACTGATCCCATGAAGTGAACAGAGTTTTGCGACAATTGCGGCACAAAGTGACTGTTTGGGACCTATGAGGTGTTCAGCCTACAGCCTACATTTTGTCGGGCAGAAACCTTATATATTGACTTCTCTGTACTGTACAGTATATCATTCATCATACAGAACTGATGCACAAATATATTAAGCAGCAGTTCTGCAAGCACACGATAAGTCACAATGCAACATGTTATAGCTTGCAGATCTGCCATTTTTGGACGCCAACGTGCTCGGCGCGACCCAGACACACGGTATATAACTTGAAGGGTAATAATATAATAATATCATATCCAGGAAGAACTATTTTGAACTCGCTTCAGTTCTCAAAGTCAATTACATAATAATCCACCGAGGAGACGAGAGCTGTCCTTTTGAAATGAAACCGCAAGTGTAAAATTATCTCTTTCCTGGTTTAGAATGACTGTCATCAAATCTTCCCTACCCACAAGTCTGCCACGGTCTTTTAGCTCTGCTTGCATCGTGTGGGTGTGTGTGTGTGTGTGTTTTTTAAAGTGGTCCCGGGAATTTCCACACCCACAAGACCCCACAAGTTACCCCAGACCCCACAAGTTACCCCAGACCTAACAAGTTACCCCAGACCCCACAAGTTACCCCAGACCCCACAAGTTACCCCAGACCTAACAAGTTATCCCACAATATCCCAGTCCCCACAAGTTACCCCAGACCTCACAAGTTACCCCAGACCTCACAAGTTACCCCAGACCCACAAGTTACCCCAGACCTCACAAGTTACCCCAGACCTCACAAGTTACCCCAGACCCCACAAGTTACCCCAGACCTAACAAGTTATCCCAGACCCCACAAGTTACCCCAGACGTCACAAGTTACCCCAGAGGTCACAAGTTACCCCAGACCCCATAAGTTACCCCACACCCTACAAGTTTCCCCGAGACCCCTTAAGTTTCCCCCGAGACCCCTTAAAGGGGAATTCCACCCATTTTCAACATTCTAATATGTCATTAGTATACCCTAGAGGTGCTGGGTGGACATGATAAAAAAGTTCCCCCATTCTGTATTTCCCAGAAATGGAGGTCTGAAGAAAACCACTAACATCTTGATGACATCATCAAGATGTATTTTCACCATGTTAATGGATTTCTTTAGACTCTTCTTTTTTCTGAGAGCGTACAAATGGAACGGGTTCATTTGGTTGCATTTGTACACTCCCAGAAAAAATGTTGAAAATGGTTGGAATTCCCCTTTAAGTTACCCCAGACTCCACAAGTTTCATGGTCAGATGGACAGACCCAGTGAGGAACCTAGCAACCCTGGGACACACACAGCTCCGTAAGGAAGTGGTTGCATCACTTAAAAGTGCAATAAAACAAAAGTTATGTATGCAACTACAGTTCTAGGAATGCCAAGTGAACACCAGAGTACTATAAACATTGAAGACGTCCCTTCGTGTACGAGAAGGGACATACTGTATCTTCAGTGCTTATAGCCCCGCCCTCTGGCGGTGGGCATGCAGGGACCAAATAATAACACCCACGTGTCGTAGACGTTGAGCAGCCAGTTGAGGCACATGTCGACGCAGAGCGGCGTCTGCACCAGGTGCGCGTGGCTGTGCTCCAGCCGCTGGTACAGGCCGGTCAGGCAGCTGACCAGCTGCGCCACGTCCAGGAGCTGCTCGTTCTGCTTCAGGCCGTGCTGCTCGAACACCTCGCAGGCCACCGGCATGCCCAGCAGGTCCACTGGACCAGAGACACAGAGAGAGGGACAGAGAGACGTTATATACAGTGTTGCCAACTTGGTGCATTTGTTGCTATATTTAGCTTTTTTCCAGACCCCCCCGCCGCCCTAGCGCCAGAATTAGTGAAAAACCCCTGGTGGAAAGTCTAGTGCTTTTTTTGCTGGTGAGTTGGGGCGAAATTGGTTGACAGGCGCCAGAGATAAAACCCTTGTTTTTCACCATTTTTCCACCTATGATAGAGTCCTCCTTCCTTCCTAGAAAGGACCATTGGTAAACAAATGGACCCTTCTAGATCGTAAAATGTAACCAAATGGAACCGTACAGGTCCATCTGGTTTCATTTCACACTCTCAAGAGTTAAATTATATTTAATTAATTCTGAATTACCTCATTTTCAAGAATCTACACATTTAGAAATTTCTCAAGACAGAAATTCCAAGGATTGTAAACGCATAAGGACAGACTGCAGTATGATTACGTATGGGTGTGCATGCGTGTGTGTGTGTGTGTGCATGTGTGTGTGCAGGCTGACACACACACCTCGTAGGTGGCTAGTAAAATTCAACAGATGCATTGGCGAGAAACAGGCTGTGATGAGTAAATAACTACACACACACAGTGGGGGATAAGAGAGTCAAAGCAAAACATAGAAGGGAGGATAGGATAGGATAGGATAGGATAGGATAGGATAGGAGAGGATAGGATAGGATAGGATAGGATAGGATAGGATAGGAGAGGAGAGGAGAGGAGAGGAGAGGAGAGGAGAGGAGAGGAGAGGAGAGGAGAGGAGAGGAGAGGAGAGGAGAGGAGAGGAGAGTTGCCAACTGCCAAAATCCAAAATGCACTAGTGGAACTTCCAAAATGCAATGGAATGGGCCAAAGCAGTGGTTTTCAACCATTTCATATCAGGGCCTACTATTTATTCTGCATTCTAGCCACGGATGACCACCATTTAATGTTGAGTTTAGTCTCTGTGACTAATTTAGGAGAGATAACTGACAAAATGTAGCAATTCATCTACATTTTCTAAAGGTGTAGATTCTTCAAAATTAGGTAATCCAAAATTAATTAAATATAATCCTAATTAATTAGGTAATACAAAATGGAGCAAACTCCATTTGGTTTCATTTTACGCTCTCAAGAGTTAAAGATCTATAAGGGTCCATTTGGTTACCGATGGTTCTTTCTAGGAAGGAGGGAGAAAAATGAAAAACAAGGGTTTTATCTCTGGCGCCTGTCAACCAATTTCTGGAAAAAAGCTAAATATAGCAACAAATGTGCTAAGTTGGCAACACTGGAGGAGAGGGGATGACACAGGTTGAGGCAGATGGACGGACAGATGACGTGTGGGGAGGAGGGAGGTAGATAAGATAGATGGATGGATTTAGATAGGGAGGGAAGGGAAGGGACGCACAAACAGGACAATAAAGCTGCTTGGT
>CM076988.1:11572700-11655200 GCA_039105355.1 Benthosema pterotum | reverse complement strand
CTTTTCCCAAACTCCCCAGATCAGTTTTTAAGCACTAAACAAGCATTTTCCTCTTCTTCTTGTGACCATTGTTGGGCAGTAACTAATTAAATACTACATAATACTGTAATAATATTACATTTTCCAGAAAAAGTAAAGTAAAGATATTACTCTGCCAAAATGTGTAATAAGTAATATTTACTCTGCCAGAACATGCCTCATAACTTGTTACTTTTGAGCTTGTTGTTGCATGTGAAAATATAACAGATTTACAAGCTATCAACAGGTAACAACAGAGATGCACTGTAGTTTGTAGATCCTAATGCACCGCAGCATTCTGCACACATGACCTACACTACAAGTTATTACAGTTGTTGCAAGTTGTCACTATACACATTGTGTTGTACATATCTATTGCTTTATATTGTAATATGTGATATATTATTCTTTGATTCAAGTAATAAGTAAAGTAATATTATTATATTATATACCCATTCTAAGGGGTCTTATGTAAAGTAAAGATATTGCTCTCCTAAGTAATATTGCCCAACACTGGTTGTGACCAGCACATTTTACACTCCTCTTAATGTCCATTTCTCAGGTTACTATACTTGTGGGGCCATTTGGTCCTCAACCATGCAAACACACAGACACTGTACAAATCAGAGAATTATGCGATCTCATGAGCAAGTATCATGCAGCAGCACTACTTAGTCGGCTGTCCAATTCATTTTAGTTCTTCTTATGTTTTTTGCTATGAGAGACCTTAAGAAATGCATGAGTCACGATTTGACGTTGTCCATTTAAAGGCACAGCAATTGGCTCTCTCCAGGTGCCATCATATTCTTGGATGTAGTAATAGCGTTGGGCAACTACGCGTGAGAATTATGTGAGAATAGTCGTGATCTGAACTCTCGTGGAGGGAAAAATCGATGATTCACATTTGAGCAAGAATGGTGCAGCACTAACATCACACACACACACACACACACTTGAGAAAATGAGGAGTGGGGGTACTCGCCGAGGCCGGTGGTGCTCTAACCATCGGCCTGCACTACAGTACACTACAGTATATCAGTGTCAGTCAGCATGTCATTAGCGGTCCTCCAGAACCACTTCAGCTAAACATTGCTTTGTACAGCGGCCGCACGTTAATAGCTTTCACGCGCTGCCGCTGCACAGTGTGACACACACACACCACACACACACACACACACACACACACACACACACACACACACACACACACACACACAACACACACACACACACACACACACACACACACACACACACACACACACACACACACACACACACACACACACACACACACACACACGACGACCGAGATCTCGGTCACCTGGTCTTTCAGTGGATTGCGATAGGCTGCGGTCTTCACCAATATGCACATGGTTCTCGGTTGCCAACGCCAAGCAACGCATACAATGCATCTACAGGCATAATTGTGTTGAAATTTACTGTTGTTACTGATATCGGCTATCGACCTTTTTTGATTTCCCACTAATCGGTGATCGGAAAAACATCGGCCAAAAGCTTGATCAGTCGATCTCTACAACACAGGAGTGAAAATGTGGTCACATTGGTCACTAATTTGACCAAATCAGATTCCAAACTGCATGTGACTCCGATCTGATTCAGGCTTCTCTGCCAGTGTCAACTTAGACAACTTAGACAAATGCATTTGCATTGATAAAGCACTTAAGTCAAAGCGCTCGCAACAATACAAAACAAGCCCAAAGGGGCTTATAATAAGCGGACATGGCAACAGTGCCCGGGGTTCAGTGCAACATGCACACGGTGGCTGAGTGGGGGATTCACGCCGTACACCAAGCTATGGAAACAGGAAATATGCTCCTGACCTGAGGGCAGCCGCGTTGGCAGAGGGAGCCTTTGTTCCCAAGGCTACTCACGTACTTGTTGCCGCTTCCTCTTGCCCGTTATTATTTCCGGACGCTAGCCCTCGAACAGACACATCTGAAGTGCCTGTAAGCAAGGCACTTAAAATCCCAGTCGGTACCAGGGGGGGCCCTGAGCTGCTCAAAAACATAAAAGGTGACGTTTAGCAGTGATGACAAAAAAGGGATTAAATGCTTTACTTAATGGGGAAGTCCACCCATTTTCAACATTCTAATATGTCATTAGTATACCCTCGAGGTGCTGGGTGGACACGATAAAAAAGCTCCCCCAGTCTGTGTTCCCAAGAAATGGAGGTCTGAAGAAAACCACTAACATGGTGAAACAAGTTGATGACATCAAGATGTATTTTCACCATGTTAAAGGTAGGGGAAGTGATTTCACTTTTGTCAGATATCACCCAAAAAAATATTTTTTTCTGTTAAAATGCTCTATTATAAGGTGTGGAAACCATATATGGAGTTTCCCCCTCCCCAACGTTAGCAGAGGAGCTAATAAAAGTTCCCCAGGTGGTGGCGAATTCTCCTCCAATCAGGATCGAGCAGCAGCTCACATAGTGTAGCTACTGTTTGGTGCCCCTAGTGCACCAAGCTGGAACTACAGGATGAATTTCAAATCACTTACCAGACGCTTCTTTTTCTGAGAGCGTACAAATAGAACCAAATGAACCCGTTAGGGTTCATTTGGTTGCATTTGTACGCTCTCAGAAAAAATATTGAAAATGGATGGAATTTCCCTTTAAGTAAAAATTCAGTACTGCAAGCTAGAGATGGCCTGTAATTCGTGTCCAGAAAAAAGTACAAAGTGTTTTGGCATCAAAATGCCATATGAGTATTTATATAGCACCTTTATCAAAAAAGCTTTACATCGATGCATTACATTCACACACCTATCCTGGCTAAAGCCAGAGCTGTTGGCAAAAAATTGCCTGTCAGCAGATAGGTCTGGAATAGCTCATTTCCTACTCCAGAGAATTGGGGTAGCCAATCAGGACTTAGTATACGCGTGTGTTCACACTGGGACCTGATTGGCCACCACAACTTTCTGAAGTAGGAAATGGGTGTACAATTGAGCTATTCCAGATCTGCTGACAGCTTAACCAGGAACCTTGCTGTTTCCCGCCTGAGCCACTGCCACCCTAGAAAGTACGTTTTCAGATGCATAACGACGTATGAGGTAACTATTAACTCGTTTTCAAATCATTGTAGTGAGTACCATATCTCCCTCCGAGATGTGGTGAAGCAGAACAGCTTCACCACAGAACAACTAAACAATTGTACTTAAGCACAGTAGTACATGTACTTTGAAACTACTTTCCGTCTTTGCCGTTTTTCTCCACACTGGCTCACATAGAAATGGAGATGATCTCAAAGCTCTGGCTCACTTCATAGACGGCAGGTCCAGGCCAGAAGTGCCTGGCATTAATGGGGAGGTCCACCCAGATTTTCAACGTTCTAATATGTCATTAGTATACCCTAGAGGTGCTGGGTGGACTGGACATGATAAAAAGTTCCCCCATTCTGTGTTCCCAAGAAATTGTAATTGTAATTGTAGTGAATACACCCCCCCCCCCCCCCCCCCAAAAAAAAAAACAACTTCCAGTTACCCACCATAAGCTTAAAATGTGTGTAATTTGTTTGATTTTGGTCTCGCCCACCACCAATAGGGTGTTGACACTCAGACTTTCAATTCTGGTTCAGCTATGATTCAGCCACTAACCGTGCTCCATGCCACCCGGCTGAACCAAAACTTTTGAGTGTCAACACCCTACTGAGTCTGACACAGTGAAGAGACGATATAAAAAATGCGTTTTGGAGCAATGGTGGGGTAAGAAAGCCCTCTGGGGTGGAATTCTCCTTTAAGCTCACCTAAGAGTACATTCTCCCTACCTTCCTTCTGCATATTATGGTTCCATAGTTGCTTTGTGCCCTTTGCTCCCAGCGCCACCCCAGCACCACCGGTGGGGCTCTGCTACTCCCCTTCCGCATGAGGGGTTGTTATTGCATATCTAGCTTCCTGCTCTTAATGTTTAATGATGGCTGTATAATTGTGCCGAGCTCGGAGAAAATGTAGCAGAGCTGAACGAGGCAAGATAAAATATTATATGGCCACTTGTATTCTCATTCAGGAGTTTTCCAACCGAATCACATCAAGCACAATCCAGAGTGTCCCCATCTTGTGCATCCTAAATATCTAAACTTATATATTGGGGAGGGGATTTCCTGCATTTATTGGAAGTACAAAGTGAAGATAAACAGGAAACTGGGAGAGAGGGACTAGGAATGAATTTCAGCAAAGCCTGTGACGCAGATGTGTGGTGCTGTATGCAGTTACCATGTGGTAAGTACTCCATATATGGTTATGGCTGTGCTAATGTCACGATGGTCATAGTGACATTAGCATACCATTTAGCATACCATTTTCTCCTGTGCCCAATTGGGAATGTTATGTCCGCCTTTGTATGCATCTCGCCAAGAAGTGTCCACATTGCAGGTGTGTGTGTGTGTGTGTGTGTGTGTGTGTGGTGTGGGTCTGCCTCGCCATACCCGATAGATAGCTGTGTGCTTGCATTCCAATGTGATGCACTTTAATTTGAATTCAAAGAGAAAATGACAAACAACCAGCACCTCTTTTTTCTCTGTGTGTGTGTGTGTGTGGGGTGTGTGTGTGTGTGGTGTGTGTGTGTGTGTTGTGTGTTGTGTGTGTGTGTGTGTGTGTGTTTGTGTGTGTGTGTGTGCTCGTCTCTTAACGCTTCATTTTCACATTACCAAAATAAAGCGGGGCACACTCCCAACAGCACGTTCTCAACATCTGGGAAGACAGCTGTCACGTACGAATATATATATAACTTATATGAAAACCCACACTTCACAGGAAATTGCCAAACGAAAAAAGGTTTTATAAGTGTAAATAATGGCGCCGTGTGCTGTAATCACAAATGCTGTTTGAACTGGTGGGCATGTCAGCGCTCACCTGTAGATTGGCCTGAACTGGTGTCTGTGTTAAAATCTCATTTCAGAAACAAGACTGCATGGGCCTAGTTTCTTTCTGTGGCAAGAAAACACACACACACACACACACACACACACATGACGCGTTAAATCAACGTTAAACGCCTTTGATGCACTGTCGACCTTCTGGGGGAGGCAATTTGAGAAGTGTAACAATAAAGAAAAGAGAAGGAAAAAAAAGACACGAGTCCTTGTCACTACACAAATGTTTTGGCTGTGTGACATTTTGTTCCCTGCCTTTTTCTTCCCACGTTTCCCTTTGTATTTGCTTTTGTTATAGTCGTCTCAGCGGGGCACAGGGAGCTTGTATCGCTCAGCGTGGGCCTGGAGGGGGCGGGGGTGGGTGGGGGGTAAAGGTAGGATTAGATGAGATGAATAGAAAATGCCCCTAAACGAGGAGTTCTCAGGTTTCATCAATAGTCTTTTCCCCTTTTTTCTTCTTCTTCTTCTCGACAAGCGAGACACACGGCAGCCCACAATATGGGGGGTTTGCCAGGGGCGGATCTAGGCATGGGCATGAGGGGGGGGGCTAAATGCCCTGACTGCCCCACCAAACATGGTGGCATGCAAATAAAGAAAGGTTTTTCAAAGCTATTTCAAATTAAAGTGCTTATATTTACAATGTGAAACACTACTACTGCTACTAACTAACTACAGCTGTGTCACCACTAAACCAACAGTATTTTATCATTGAAAACAGAAAACTCTGAGTCAGACCTTTAGCTTTATGCATATTGATGCTTTACTTGACTAATCAAGTCCTGTAACTGGGTGCGGCTTCATCGCCCGTGGCGCAAAGCGACACGGGCGATGAAGTCGCACCCATACCATTTTCTCTGCCCCCCCAATTGGAAAATGTTATATCCACCCCTGGGGCTTGCGTCATCTGGGTTCCATCCTTAAAAAAGAAAGAAAGAAAAAAAGGAATGTCTTTTTTTAGTGTGGTGTATGGAAACGGGCAGTGTCACTCTGGCTGGGTGCCAGATGCGGGGTGGGGTGTGGTGGTGGTGAAGTGTTGATCCCGGGCTGACAGTCACATCACACTTTACTTTCCAGAGAGAGACACTGGTAGTGATTGAACGGGGGCTTGTTAAAGGAGAAGGCTGCACATTTTTCAACGCTGAAAGATGCCATTAACTCCTTAAGGTGACATTTTGCCAGCCTTCCCCCTCGCTCCCTTTTGGTCAACAGTGCCATTTATGTGCATTAATTAATTGATCTCAAAACAAAAAAAATATATCACATCAGCAGTCTATTATAAAGCAGTAAGTTATAAAAACTTGACTGTACCTTATTTAGGTGAAAACGATCCCAACATTAGCCGAAGATGCTAATAATCAATGGTTTAAACAAAATTCGTCTTTGCGGCTTTGGCTACCTTTGACTACAGGTAAGGGGGTTGTTTATATCTCGTTTTTTACATTTATGGCACTTATGCTGTTAAAGTAACTCAAAGAGTGTTGTAACTCAAAGAGTGCGTAAAAATGGAACCAAATGGACCCTTGCGGAAAAACCCGGAAATCTACCATTACCATGCCAGTCGCATGGCCGCCTTGTTGTAAGCCATGTGTCCACATTGCGGCATTTCGTTTTTAGTAGATAGCGACCAAAAACGATCGGATTAAGGTTGTCGAATGGACCCTTGCGGGTTCATTTGGTTTCGCTCTCAAGAGTTAAAATTTAGCCCAAGTCTACACAACTAGAGAATGTAGAAGATTAATGGTAATTTTGATTCTGTACGTTTATATACATATTCCCTTCCAGTTAAGGATCTAGTGCACTATAGTGCATTTTAGATTTTGGTAGTTGGCAACACTGCGGACATGCTCACAGTATGAACGGGAGTGGGGCTGAGGACGCTTATCGTCAACTCAGCCGGCTCACCGCATGTGACAAGATCGTCGCGATAAGCAGCCTACTGGGAATTATCGCTTGATAATTTCCTCACCGTTGAGGTCTAGACCTTGAGGTCACACGTAATCACGTCAGCGTACGCTTCGGCCTGCAGACTACACTGACGCAAAGTCGCTGATCTGTAAAAAACTGTATTTTAAAATGTTGAAAAGAGACAAATCTACAGGCTTTGGAGTGCACGATAAGTATAGGGGCAATTACTTATGAAGACCAAAAAAACTCTGCCTCCCAGAATTCCAAGCATGAACCCCCAACTCCGAGTGTGCATGTTTTAAAGGGTAAAAGCATAGACTCTTTAGTCTCTACCATGAGCAAGCTCTTGCATCAACACACACACACACACACACACACACACACACACACACACACACACACACACACACACACACACACACACAGAATGCATTAAATGGCATAAGTCATACATCAATAGGATCCACCGCACACCTACACATGACACTCACTCGCGCGCACACGCATGCACACACACGCACACACAGTCACACACACTCCTAGATACACACAATAGGATTTCTGACATGTCTGAGCACATCCGTTATAATCCTGCAACCGGTGATGAAGCAGTGAGTGTACTTTCATGCTTCAGCTGTATTTAGGCAGAGCACGCAGCGTGCGCGCGCGCACACACACACACACACACACACACACACACACGTTTGTGTTACTACTAGACTTGTGGGGACATTAACAATTTAGAACGACAATCTTACAAATGTCATTCTTGCATTTGTTGACCCCATTTTAAGCAGCCAGGCTGCAAAGCACTGTGTGATCCGATGTTTTTATAGACACGGCGCGACACGACCGTGCAAAACTATCATGTCACAAAAACAAAATGTTTACTCTAATTTCAACCGCTAAAACCTGACCTCTAAATGTCTCAGGCCTGACCCCTAACCCCAAACCTCAAGTATAGGGAGGGGAGAGAGAGAGAGAGAGAGAGAGAGAGAGAGAGAGAGAGAGAGAGAGAGATCTACCAACCTGCAATCACACAGATGAAAAAAAAATCTGCACCAACCGATCCCTGTGTGCTCTTGCTCTCATTTTACACCAATCCAACAGAGAGCGCACTCATGCACACGCGCGCACACACACGGAGAGGGCTAAATCACATCACAGAGGCATGGATGTGTGCGTTACTGAAAGCATTATTCTGCATTATCATCTGCATGGGGCGAAAATGGAATAGGAATATGTTTTATCTTTGTTTTATCTATATGCTTGTGCTGCAGGGGAAAAAATGCCCCTATACCCTCTATGCCCACCCTCATGGAAAGGCACCTCAAATCGTGTCACATGCGCACGCACACACACACAGACACACACAGACACACACACACACACACACACACACACACACACACACACACACACACATGCATGGAGTGGAGGAGGGAGAGGAGGATTCATTCAAGAAACAGGGTTGTGTGTTTGCACTTAACAGGCATGCGGTGTGTTATTTGCACTCGCATGTGAAGGAATGCAATGAAACACTATGGGGCTTTATCTGTTGTGTCTGTATAATGGACTGTACTGTCTGTATGTGTGTGTGTGTGTGTGTGTGTGTCTCATGACACACACACACACACACACACACACACACACACACACACACACACACACACACACACACACACACACACACAAGCATGTAGAGGGCCGCGCTCAGAATACAGTTGATTGCATGCACTCTCAAATAAACAAACCATGGGGGGGGGGGGGCTGCACTGTTTGCATTCGTTGGCTTTCTACACCCCCTCCCCCCTTCCTCCCCTCGGCTTGAACACAGAGGTACTGTACTAGTGTATAGCTATAAGCAAGCATTTTTGACCAACACGGCAAAGATAACTGCACTAGTCTGTGTTGCCTCTCATTTTTTTATTTTGGGGAAGGGGAGGGGAGGGGAGGGAGGGGGCAAGGTGTAAAGCTGGCGGGGAAGGATGGAGTGATGAAATGTCCCCTCCGTTTCGTCTTCTTGTCCTCCCTCTACCCATCCAATCCACGATATAAATAGACCAGTCATCTCCCAATATTGGGGGGTGGGTGGGGGGCGCCCTCTCCTCGGCGCCCCTGCACCCATCCATCCCGGAACGATCCATCCCTTTTCTGCGTGCGGAGCACGCAGAAAAGGGATGGATCGGTTCGGGATGGATGGATGGATCGGATGCCTCACACAATCCTACCCCCTCTCTCCCTCCAGTGCTAAAACACACCGTGCGAGCAACACCAGCAGCACAGCAAACAAACAAAAACACAGCCGATCTGCATGCAAGAAGCGCTGCTGTTGCCCCCGCGACCCGGCTACGGGCAAGCGGTTGGAGATGGACGATGCATCGGCATAAGATAGATAGATAGATGGATGGATGGATGGATGCACCGCTCGCTCGCTCGCCGCTGGTCTGATCATCGGCGATTATTCCGTTTCCCTTCCCTTCCAAGCCAGTCCCCTGCATGCTGCCCGCCCCGATATTATGTATGTATATTGAAATCAAAGGGAAACATTAATGCCACATTATAGGCGAAATAGGCTACAGTGTAGCGTTTCGTTCTGCCGTTGCATCGTCACCCACCTACCCTACACCATCGCTATATATGATCACCATCACCATCGACCCAGCAGAAATGATACAAAACGGATCCAAATCATGACTTTGAATGGTTACAAAAAACGATACAAAAACACTCACTGTCTCAGTTGTTCCCGCATTGCTGCTGCTGCTGCAACAACCCCGCCGGTCGTTTTTTTTTATATATATAATATATATATAAAGGGGGTCCGTCCACTCCCTCCTCCTCCTCCCTGCCCTGGTGGACTGGTGGTGGTGGTCCCGGCCGGGTCGAACCTAGTACCGACCGACCGATCCGATGCACACAGCAAAACCCCCACCCCGATTCCCCCCGAACCCCTCTCCACCACTGTCTGTCTCTACCGGGGCTGTAGGACTCAGAGCCACAAGCAACGCAAGGGAAGCATATTCTGGCTCCAAGTCCAACCACTGGAGAGAAGAGAGAGAGAGGAAAAAAGAAAGATAGGGAAAAAAAAAAAAAAACGTCCGATCGTGTATTGTGTGTGCGCGTTTGTGCGCGCGCGTGCGTGGTTGGTTGGTTGGTTTGCAGGGGCTGGCTGACTCGCTCTCTCCCTGTTTAGCAAGGTTGCCAGATTTTGAGACAGAAATAAGCAAACCGGTCTACAAAAGCAAGCCCAAAACAAAAATAAAGGCAATTTAAAAATCTAATATTTATCGACCTATTTTCCAAAACATCTTGGGAAAAGATCATTGTTTATATTATATACTGAGGGCCTCTGTGTAACTAATAGGTTAGTGCGCTCTGGGGTGGTATTTCTGAGCGTGCCTTATGTTTTGTTTATATAAGCCTATATATTTTAAAAAATGAATAAAATGCAAACCACCGATACATATACAAACAAATTCACACAAAAAAATGAGCAAAATGTTGCCTGTAATAAGCAGACATGGCAACACTGGCCAGCTACACTAGGGCGGAGCTAATAGACTAGCGTCAAAGAAACCAGCCATTGAGAAAAACAAAACTTCCTGATGAGGGATTTCAAAATAAAACACACACTGGTCTGAATATGCAGCTTAGTAGCCCTCTTATCATTTATAGATCAAGATCACCTCATAAACAACTTGATTTATGTGACTGGCTAGCTGTCTACATATGACTTACATTTTGATGACCTTTCATTGTCAATGGCATTTAATGGTTGTCACTTCATATTTGAGGCACGTATATATCCTTTTCTCCTCTCATTGTCAACGACAAATATGAAACATGGGGACAAAAGAAGTACTGCTAGTATAGAAGGAATCAAATAGGAAAAATATATGGGCTATGTATTGTTTTGTTAGGTATTACATTGTAAACACAAGGCCATTCACTTTCATTAATGTCATGACTGATTTTGGGGAAGTTACTTTTGAAAAGTAAGGGCATTATAGTTATAGTTACTTCCCTAAAAAAGTAACTAGTTACTTTATTCCTTACTAAATTATGAAAGTAAGGGCGTTACTTTACTTTACTTTACTTTAAAAAAAAAAAACATACAAAAAGGCGTGTTTTTCTGTAGTATTTGTGCTTACAAGTTTAAAGTGAAATTCTTCCCATTTTCAACATTTTACTGACATTAATATGCCTTAGAGATGTTGCGTGGACAAGACAAAGATCTCCCCATTCTGTGTTTACTAGAAATGGAGGTTGTGTTTCGCCATGTTAATGATTTTTCTTTTAGGACCTTTTTTTAAAAACGGGTTGGAATTCCCCTTTAATTTCTTTGCTGAGGACAATGCTTGCTGTCTACACTTCACCTCAATGTTTTTGTTTTCGTCCACGTCCTATACTACAGTCGTTTTCAACCTTTTTCATACCAGGGCCCACTGTTTATTCTGCATTTAGCCACGGACCACCATTTGAGAACATTTTGGCCTCACAGACCCCAAAAGCCAAAACTAAAGATTTATTTTCTTTTTTCCACAATATCAGGCTGGATTTAAAAAACAAAACAGTCAAACATACAGATATAAAGAACCATCAAACTTCTACATTCTCTACTTGTGTAGACTTGGGCTAATTCAGATGATGATTATTTTAACTCTTGTAAACATGGAACCAAATGCATCTGGTTAACCAACTTTCCATCATTTAGTGTGAGGACCACCTGGAATCCTCCCCGGACCACCTGTTGAAAACCCCTGCTTTACCAGCAAGAATGTAAAATAGTGTTTATATTTCCGCGCTGCAAAGGCTCCGGTCACGCTGTCGTCCTCGTATCATTGCGTCTGAGAGCGTATTTTACCGCAGCTAAATGCTAGTGTGTGTGCGCAGCAACACTCCTGGTTGTGTCTGTTTCCTTACAAGAGGCCAGAGCCTTTAGTTACACGAAAACTCTGTTCACTTCATGGCGCCACTTCAATGGCGGCTCATCTATATACACTTCTATTGAATTGGGACAACCAAGGTTACCGGATGCATTTAAGTCTATGGGATCATAAGCATTTTTTTCGGTCCCTCAATGTCACAGCTGTTCTACTAGATGGCTCTGCTCAACGAATAAGACTGGCTCTGATTGGCTTATACTTATCACGTGACACACATAGATATATTAAAACTAGATCAGGCATCCGGAGGAAACAATGCAAGTGGACGAAGGGGAACTTTCCTTCGGTGCCTTCTCTATTCAATATACTCTATGTTAGATAGTGAAGAAGCGAGCTGAAGAAGACAGACAGCACACAGTGCAGCGAGTCCTGCTGCCGCCGTGAAGTAATGATAGTAACGATGGTACACTAATCATAATGCCGTTAGGAATTTGAGAAATGTAAGGAGTTACGTTAGAAGTTACTGAAAAAAGTAATCCCTTACTGTAAGGGCGTTACTTGTAAGGGCGTTATTCACAACACTGGTCATGACTGATTTTGTATAGTTAATGGCACGATTAATCGTATAGATCTACAAGCTTGCGGATCTTACCCGCTGTTTCCAGATAACCAGCAAAAGCAGTTTTCATTTTAACCACGTACTGTATAGGTGTTGGCCAAAAATAGCAGATGCGCAATTTATTGTAAGCCTACATCTGCTACGGTTGAAAATGTCAGCAATATATCAAAAATATTTGGAAACACGGCAAATATAGTCTTGACTGTTTTTGACACGTCCACTTGGAGGTCCTTGGCTGTTAATTAATGTTAATGGTTAATAATTTGGAGCTTTTATTTTGAATCCACTTTGCTCTGTGGTTCTGTCAGTTTGTCAGTCAACTTTACGCTGCACAGCAGAGAGTGGGTGAAAGTAAGCACCAATTGAGCGTCAAGGAACGCCAAATTCCAATACCCCAAATGTCATGCGTGGCTGCATCTCGCAGCATGGGTGAAAAACTGGAAACGCTTTCCCCCTGTTGCAACTGCACTTCACTTCCATCCACCAGCCGTTTAAAGGACTCATGTTTCTCTATTAGAGAAAGTAAAACATGTTATGAGTGTTATTCATTTTTTTCTATGCTGCTTTCATTCATTTTAGAGATTTTAGCAGTTTAACAATTAAGGGGTGGGACATTCAAACATTTTTCCTTTTTTTTTTTTTTTTTTTTACAAAAAATTTAAGGATTTTTTATCTATTATCTACTATAGTATAATAAACCACCAAGAAATTAAACCTGGCATCTCACATATTTGAGATGCTACCGTCTGGGAATATCCCCCAGATCTGCAGGACAAGGGATAGCAGTGCCACTGTTGCCAAATTGTAGCAGAGAATTAAGCAACCAATGGGCAAAAAGGCCAAAATAAACCAGATCAGCTCAGATGGTGTGGCAAACAAAATCCAAAAAGTGACAAATGTGGAATATTTCTGAAACATCTTAACAACACAAATCTAATAGGGGCCCCCCGCAGACAATTCTTTTATATAGCCTAGGGTCCCTGTGTGTGTGTGTGTGTGTGTGTGTGTGTGTGTGTGTGTGTGCGCGCGTGTGTGTGTGTGTGTGTGTGTGTGTGTGCGCACGCGCGTGCACGGGGGGGTCCTTGAAACGGAAATGTGCGAGAACCTTCAGTTTAAACAACTTGACATTAAAAACCAAGCCCAAAGTGGCTTATAATAAAGCAAACATGGCAACACTGAGCTGTGCCTGCCTCCCTTCCCCCCTTCAGGAGGAGCCACAAGGAGCTTTTTCACCCCCCTGACAAGGGCTGGGGGGGCAAGAGTAGGGGGTTTCTATGCCCTGCCGGTAGCGCATGAATATTTGGAGAATGTTCATTCAACTCTGACAGCGCAAGTAAACTCTCCCCGGATATTATAGAGAGGAGCATATGCATGCACCGACTGGGAGTAAATTACAGACCTGACTGTTATTTTGTACCTGCTCTGTAGTTTGTCATTATGCTTGTGTGTGCGTGTGCATGTGTGTGGGTCTATGCATGAGAGAGAGAGAGAGAGAGAGAGAGAGAGAGAGAGAGAGAGAGAGAGAGAGAGAGAGAGAGAGAGAGAGAGAGAGAGAGATCAAACAGAGTTTTAAATGGCTCTGTGTGAATGTTTGATTACACTTGATAATATTTGTTTAAAGAGGGCTATGTGGGTCACAGTAAACCATAAACCTCAGTAAATCTATACCTAAACCTGACCTTATTCCAAAACCTCATTAAACCTCATGTAACCCCAATAAACTAGTCCTAAATCTTATCCTTATTCCTAAAACATAATCTCAGCTAAACTATGCATAAACCTGACCTTAGTTATTCTTAAAAGCTCTTAAACAAAGCATAAATCTGACCTTAGTTATTCCTAATAGTAACCTCAGTAAAGCCTAAATTTGACCTTATATTCTCACTGTAATAGTATTAGTTACACAGCAAAAGCAGTGTAACGACAACAAAACTTGTTGTTACTTGTTGTTGCATGCTAAAATAGAACAGATTAACAAATTGGAGCAAGTGTGAGCGTTACGGTTACGTCTGAAGAGATTCCAAATGAATCCTTGCGGGTCTGTAACTCTGACAGTGTAGGGCACAAATGGAACCAAATTCTTCAGTTCCGTAACTCTGAGAGCATACACATGGAATCATTTGTAGGCTCTCCTATGTACCCTCACAGAGTTACTGCATGTGGGTCCATGACATTGAAACTACGACACACACACACACACACACACACACACACACACACACACACACACACACACACACACACACACACACACACACACACACACACACATACATACAGGTGCAAAGACAAACCACATGGACCCTTACAAACAGATTTCACAGAACTCGACGACGATCACACTGGACAATTTCAGCGCAGATCCACGCTGGGCAAGACCTACAGTGTAGAGTCTAGCAGCGGGAATTGCGGTATTTTTGGAGGAAACGGACGCGCGACGTGGATGCTTCAAAAAAACAGTTTTACATTCTCTGCGAATGAAACATGTGCTGTGATTAGTCGGGAAAACATCGCATGCAGCGGGGGGAAATACATCTGATGGGATGATTCCACTTCCACTGATGGAGGACTGACTCTCTGCCTTGGTTTGTGCCCAGGCTTTCCTCTTCTAGGCTAGGGCAGATCTGACTTTTTTTTTTAACAGAAGCATGTGTGCCGATTTGAGTACAGGGGCCACATGCAGTGTGTGTGTGTGTGTGTGTGTGTGTGTGTGTGTGTGTGTGTGTGTGTGTGTGTGTGAGCGTGTGGCCAGCTGTCACTCACAGGGTCTGGGTCAGCTCGTCAGGTCCAGTTTTTCTCTCTGTATGTAGAGAGCAAAATCTGTCACTCCTCTGTCTCCTCCTCCTCCATCTCTCTCTCTCTCCCCCTCTCTCACACACACATGCATGCTTTGTCCTCTCTCTCTCTTTTCCTTGCCCTTTTCCTCTCTCACCTGTGCTCTTCCTAGCCTGGTGAATTCACATCATTGACATCACATTGTCTTCTGCAGTCTGGTATGGCCCAGTGTTGTTTTTGTCAACTAGGACTAAGACTAAAGACTAAGTCAACTAAGGTTTTTGATATTTAGTCGACTGAGGTTGTATTTTCTGGGACATACGCGTAAGGGTCCATTTGGTATCCAGGGAAAATCTCCTGTGACGTCATACCTATGACAGGTGCAGTAAAATGGCGCCCCCACAATTATGAACTAATTTTAAACTAAACTAAAGAACATATTAAATGTGTTTTAAATGTCCAATTCTAGTTATAGAGGATAATTATAATGTATTATGTATCCATATGAGGCTTATTAGCCTGGGATCCTTTTAAAGCATGTCTGGTGGTCGCCCCGGTGCCCCCCCTCCCCTCATGGTGGCCCAGGCAACTGCCTAGTCTGCCTAATGGCAAAAACGCCCCTGATCACGTGGCACATGATAACATGAATTCACACCACTAGGATGGATTACTAACTACTAGCGGCTATGCTCTTCCTGTATGTCTTCTCTCACATACACACACACACACACACAACACACACCACACACACACACACACACACACACACACACACACACACACACACACACACAACACACACCACACACACACACACACACACACACACACACACACACACACACACACACACTCTGTTCATCTCACAAATCGATCCCCTCCCTCGCTCACGCTATCTATTCATGTATCTGTCTGTTCATTTCTCTCACGCTCAAACGCATTCAATTATTTTTCACGTCAATCCAGATGTTACACGAAGTTCAACCAAACAGCTTTGTCCACCACACACTCATGCAGTGCATTTAAAATATGTTGCACACCCACATACATGCACACACGCGCACACGCACGCACGCACACACACACACACACACACACACACACACACACACACACACACACACACACACACACACAACACACACACACACACACACACACACACACACACACACACACACACACACACACACACACACACGCAAAGGCTTTGTGCTAATTACTGTCACTCGGGTTAACCAATTAGGCAAGGCAACGAATACTGTCATCCCCTTGGCAGCACAATGGTGTTAGCAAAATGCTAGCACACATGCTAGCACCCTCACTGAAGTTTCGTTTTCGGATCCGTCGGATTAAAGGCCCTTCTGTTGATATGAGGACGTTTTTCCCCCCGTGAACCAGATAGTTGGTCTACAATGTCCACGAACCTGCGAGGTTGAGCTCACAACCTCGGTTTGGTGTTTAGTTTACCACACATCCGCCATGTGGCCTTTTAGATCAGGAGGGGGTGAAATCGATTTTGCGACCGTGAGTGGCAGCCGGTGGTAAATGAGTTGCGACCGTTACCATCGGTCGGCAAACCCGACGACCGTTTTGCGGAAAGTATCCCATCGGTCGCGGCAGGTATCCTATCAGTCGGGAGTTAAGGCTAGGTTTAGGCATAGCTTTTACTGAGGTTATGATTAGGGTTAGGTTTAGTCGGTCCACCAGCCGTGACCGATGGCCCACCGGCCGCAGCCACAAAATGAAAAAGAAAGAGTTCCTAAAAGGTATAGGCATAAGGGGCTGGCTGGAAAGCAAGATGGTCGAGTTTTGTGGGTTTAAGTGTTTATAAATGTTCCCACTAAATTTCCACTTCATTGCTCATCACCAACGAGGAAATCCGTTGTAATGCCAGGATCGCTATTGTACTGCGAGTGACATTTTATATTATGTTAAACACAGCGTACGGACGGTTGCCAAACTCTGGTGTCAAGAGTATATGGATTGGAGTGTTGCACGTCCCACAAACCACAATTTACACCCCTTGTTACTGTGTCGCTCAGCAACAAACATGCCAGATTTTCCAACTTATTAAAAGCTGTGTTATTTACAACGAAACGTCACATGTCAAACAATAAATTAGGCCTAAGCTATGTACCCCCCCCCCCTGACAAGGAAAGAAGGGAAAATAAAGAGCACATGTGACAGCTCCTGACAAACTCATTAATAGGGCCTTCACGATTGCACATTCAAGGTGGTGATTAATTGTCGCACGAAATAATTGCGACTAACGACCTAATTGTGGTGTTGGCATTGGAAATTGGAAACATTATGAATGGGAAATTACTGTTTGCCTTTTAGTCTTCGCGAATTGAAGTGCACAGGGCAGGCAAATCGAAATGCAGAATGAATTAATAAAGGATTGTCATTTCGTGAAATTCATACTTTAACAAAAAGGTTGAATAAATGAATAAATAAATAATGTAAATAGCAGATCTGGATCACGTGGAAAATCCCTTGTACGAAACTTTTCCAGATTTTTTTTTAGTAAAATTAGCAGATCTTTCCATTCATTATCACTCTCGAAAATCACTAAATTAGCAGAGTGCAGGGTGCTTGTAGATCGGCTACATTCGCTGTTTCACGTATACAGAAGGACATGGCTGGTGCAAGGAAATGTCCCAACCTCCGTTTGGCTGGTTTGTATGTTTATCTGTTTGTTTACTTTGCTACAAATCCAACTCTGTTATTATGTATTATCAACAACACACAGGTGAGTGGATGAGCGAATGATGCAGGCAAGCAAAACACACACAAGACCTGTACTAAGTCCAGTTTTTACATGGCAAAACCGTACCCTGTACAGGTGCATCTCAATGAATTAGAATAATGTGTAAAGGTTCATATTATTCATTCATAATATAATACAAAAAGTGAAAATGTAATATATGGTCAATCCATAAATGTGCATGAAGTGAAGTATTTAGCAACTTTTTCGTTTTAATCTGGACTACTTTTGAACAAATTATTTCATCAATGAGGTGTGGCATGGAGGTGATCAAGCTGTGGGTACTGTTGAAGTGTTATGGAAGCCCAATTCTGCTTTGAATGAATTTGTATTGTTCAGTCTTATGTCTCACGCCATCCTTTTGACAATACAACCCAGATTCTCTGTGTGGTTCAAGTCAGGACAGTTGGCTGCTCAGTTAAGCACAGTAATACTATGGTCAGGACAGCAGTTACTAGTGGCTTGGGCTCTGTGGGCCGGTGCCAAAATGAGCTGGAAAGGAAAATTAGCATCTTCATGAAGCTTACCAACCTAATAAAGCACAATGTACTCTAACACTCTTAAGTTTTGACGGGCAGTGTATCAACATCTGCCAATAACATGGTCTAGATATTGGACATGGCAAAACACATGATTTAGGCCATGTTATCGGATGAAAACATAATTTCTTTTTATTGAGAATACATAATGTTTAACTTTTTTATTATATTATGGAAGAAAATGAACTTTTACACATTATTCCAATTCATTGAGATGCGCCTGTACAGGTATGTAGAGTGTGTAGACAGCCCCGTCTCCTCTATTATAAAAGGGTGGACGCCATTGAGGAGATGTGTCATATACTGTATATCTCATACCATATGTAAGGCCCGGGTTTGAAACTCGGGTCTCCCGTTTGAAAGTCCAACATCTTTAACCACTAGACCAAAGGGACATCCCCTTGGTCCAGGGGGACAGAGACCACTGCTACACATAATCAGGGCAGACTTGATCAGATTACCCCTGAGAAATCCTCGGGGGGCTAAAATCCGTTCCCAGAACTGAGAATTTTAAAGGACCACTTCACCACTTTTCAACCGATCTTCATAGAATTCTAATGTACACATAGTGGACCACTGCTTTTTTCTGCTCAGTCTGTGTCTCACAGGATGGCTGTGGGCAATTCAGAAACCCGTCCTGCAATGACATCATTCGGCACGATTTTTTTTTACTTATACTTACTTTACTTTAGTGAGGACCTATTATATGAAGACACATTGAAAAGTGGTGAAGTGGTCCTTTAAGCCCCGAGTTATACGTTTTAATACCTGGACAACTTCTTAGAAAAGCAAGGAATTTTTAAACGGCTTTGGCACAGCGGGGGTTAAGAAGAGACGCTTGCAAGACAAACTTTGAGATGAGAAAGAAAAAATAAATAAATAAATAAAAAGAGCATGCCTCCTGCCAACCAAATGGACCCGTATAGATCTGTAACTCTTGATAACAAATACCAAATGGACCCTTACGGGTCCATTTGGTATCATTTTACGCTCTCAAGAGTTAAGTTATATTCAAACAGCATGCCTCCTGGGCTGGCTATAGGTGGTGTACTTACTTGATGTAGTAAGGTACGTTGTTGGGGGAAATGCGTTGCTCGAAGGGACTCTCCACAGATGCTGCGTAGACAGAGGGGTGGGGAGGGGGACAAAAAGCGTCAGGCAGGACCAATGCCGGATCTAGAGGGGGGCATGGATGGGCCGGGCCGAGCCCAGCCAAACGTGCATCCTGCCCACCCAATGAAAGGCAATATCAGTGGTTTTCACCCAGTGGTCTGGGGACCACCAATGGTCCTTGAGTGTTCCAGGTTGGTCCCTAGCTAAATGGTGGAAACATACATAAGTTACATAACCAGATGTAACTCTTTGAGAGTGTAAAGGGTCCATTTGGTTTTATTTTTACGCTCTCAAGAGTTAAAATATTCATCATCTGAATTAGCTCAAGTCTACACAACTAGAGAATGTAGAAGATTAACGGTCATTTTGATCTGTATGTTTGGCGGTTGTTTTCCCCCAAATCCAGCCTGGTATTATGGACAAAAGAAATCTTTATTTTTGGGGTCTGTGGGGCCAAAATGGCATCAAATGATGGTCCGTGGCTCAAATGCCGAATAAATAGTGGACCCCTGGTATCAAAAAGGTTGAAAACCACTTCTTCATATAAAAACGTTCGAGTTTCCCACCCTGCCATTCTTCCAGCCCACCCTATTAGGGCTGGCTAAATCCAGCCCTGGGCAGGACAACTTTTTGTGTTTGTTTTTATGGCTGTGTTTTATTGCTGGCACAGCATGCCTTAGCCCCCAATGAAAAGCTACACTCCTGCAGTGCAAACATTCCTCGGATGGCTTGTCAAATAATTGTGTGGAATTAGGTAGCAAAAAAATGGAAAAACACCTAGGGAGATCAGGTGTGTAGCATGGTGCGTGCGTGTGTTGGACGGATGTGATTATTATTACTAGGACCTTACCCCTTTGAATATATAAACAAATGTACCAGTGGCATGTTTTTACTGTGCATGGAAGATGCATTCAAAGCAGAAGATGTGTATAATGGTTCTAGTTGTGAGCTGGTAGATGAGCTGTTTTTGCACACGCTGCTGTGACCACTCCACGCTGTGTGTGTGTAGCTATTTGCCCCCTATGACTGAATAGGGAATTGCTTTCCAAGGCTATCCAATGTTAAGTGGATGGGGAAAATTTAATGCACCAATAAATGTATTATTAATGAACAATGTGTTATTATGGTGAATTGCCGCGTGGAATTTCACAGCGATTGGTGCAGCCAGCAAGGAGTTGGTTGGTTTTAGACATTCATTTAGACAGATATTTCCTTAGTTATAGTATGGATATTTTGTTTTCAGAATCTCTGTTTAAAGCTGCATTTGAAATCGTTTTGGTTTATGGATAAAAAAAAAAAAGTTATTTTAAAACCGCTTAAAACCTAGAAAATTGGACCTGGGGTTGGCTTGATGATTTTCAGAGCACAACACACGAGCACCACCAAATATAAAAGTCATTGACTCGTCTTTTAAGTTTTGTCTTGTGGATTTCTTCCCCGCTAGTCCATGAATGAAAGATTTTTTTGATTGTTTGTTTTTTATTTGACTGCTGGTACACCGTTCCACATTTTGATGGTATAGGGGTGGGGAAAAAATGTGCAAAATTTGGTTTGCACATGGTTTATTGAACTCCCTCTGGTGAGTGGACAGAAGTAATATATTCATGGCGAATAATAATATTCATAGTTTTAGCCGTCATAACTGAAGTGCTTACTTAGACATTTTAACTGGAGCAGATAAATGTCATTCCTATTATCATATAATCCTAACGGTTACTACCCACCGACGCTTGTGAAAACACGATAGCAGCGGCGGTGAAATGATTGTCTGAGCAGCTTCTGTCTGCTGCAGGCTGGAGTTTAGATCCTATCTGTGCGATCGATCACACAATGCTAATTATAGGGGGAGATTCATCAGAAGCAGCGCATGCAGACGGGCACAGGAGGCGGCTGGCCGGAAAAACAGGTGTATTTATGGAGCTGAACCTGAGGCCCATTACAAAAAGAAAATCTTCCAAAACCTAACCTAAAGTTTTCTGAAAAAGTCTTTTTCAAGAAATGGAAGAAAAATGTCAAGGTATTAATAATGTACTGGTCACACCGGGTCAAACTCGGTTATGGTTTCATTTTTACGCTCTCAAAGAGTTACATCTGGTTAACCAACTTTCCATCATTTAGCCTGAGGACCACCTGGAACTCTCTCAAGGACCACTGATGGTCCCTGGACCACTGGTTGAAAACCACTGGCCACAGCCAGAAAGGGGACCACATCACAGGGGGAAGATGTCCATGTATTTATTCATTCATTTTAATGTATCTCATATCCCATATACAGGCTACTGGCTACTACTAGTAGTCTCAGGGTGGAGACATAAAATGAATGGCGTAGCGATTCATTTATGGAGAAAACAAACAAACAAACGCATAAAGATGTACCCACAAGGTTTCTGCCCAACATACTTGAGTTATTACTACAGTAAGTCAAAAGTGACGTGTTTGTTGTTCTTTCATGATTGTTTTAGATCTGGGGTTCTGTGCGTGTGACACGCACGTGCGCGCGTGTGTGTGCGTGTGTGCTGTCTGTGTGCGTGCATGCGCGCGCGTGTGTGTGTGTGTGTGTGTGTGTGTGTGTGTGTGTGTGTGTGTGTGTGTGTGTGTGTGTGTGTGTGTGTGTGTAGCTCACCATGCATAAGTCCAAAGTCCCTGTGTGCATCTGTCAGCTGTTTCAAATGATCCTTGATGGACATCTAGGATAGAGGGAGAGAGAAGATAGAGACATTATGTACACACAAGCAGCAGCAACAGTCGCACGTTAGGTTGATAGGGGCGAGAGAGAGAGAGAGAGAGAGAGAGAGTGCAAAAGAGAGAGCGCTTCCATTCGAGTTTGATGGAAGGAAACGATGAGCAATGACAGTGATGTCATGTAGTTGAGTCTGTCGGTAGATGAGTCTGCCATGCCGGTACACTCTGCACGTATGTGTGTGTAATGTGTATGTGTTTGGCATGTGCTAATTATCATGCATGATGTCGGACTCGCACTGGACAGGAGAGAGAGAGTGAGAGAGAGAGAGAGAGAGAGAGAGAGAGAGAGAGAGAGAGAGAGAGAGAGAGAGAGGGTAAGTGATTTGAAATTCATCGTGTAGTACTAGTACCAGCCTGGTGCACTAGGGGCGCCCAAGAGTAGCTACACTATGTGAACCTGCTGCTCGATCCTGATTGGAGGAGAATTCACCCTCCACCTGGGGAACTTTTATTAGCCCCTCTGCTAACGTAGGGGAGGGGGAAACTCCATGATCTGCACACCTTATAATAGAGCATTTTAACAAGAAAAAAAAATTGGGGTGATGTCTGACAAAAATGACAAAATCACCTCCCCTACCTTTAAATGATCAACTTTGTCTATATATTATTTTCTTAATAAGAGTCCAAATTTCAAAATGTACTCAAGTACATACAGAATCAAAATGTAGCTTAACTACCTAGAAAGCTCCTATTCTGCTCTTTTTCACACACGTTTTCAAATGAATGAAATTCATGTACGTTGTACTTTGGCAGTTTAGAATTGGGAGCTCAACCCAATTGTCACATCACTTTCACCCGACCCACAACTATTGTATTTAAGAACAACCGCGATCACCTTGAATACCTTCTCCGTCTGCTCTTTGCCTAATTAATTGGCAAGTATTTCTGAACGATGTTGTGTGGTGCGTGCCTGACCCGTTACCTGTATTTCCATGATATTATTTGAACGATTAACACTCCATAAGTCGGAGTGTGGTGGTCACAAGATATTAATAGTGGCGATGATTCATGTGACCATTTCCACAAGATAGGATGCAATAAAAAGCTCAGAGACAGCCCAATCCAGTGACTCTAGTCTCCTGTGAAGGAGTGAGTGATGTGTGTATTTACATTTACATACAAAAAAAGGGGGGAGACTGACTGTTATGCATGCTGGTGAGACCCTCCACTACTCTGACCTTTGCCCAATATAAAAGGACAATCTTTTGGTCTGTTTTTTTATGTGAACCAAACCTTTGTTTTAATATTAACAGCAGAAGCAACTGCTGTAGGCCCTAAAAACAACTGTAACCCAAAACCAGCAACATTTACAAGCAACTTTATGGACAAACAAGACCCAAGTCATCACTTATAAAAAGCATACTTGGGGAAAACAGAATGAATGCTGGCCAGGGCATAAAAGTAGGGATTGAAAAGGGGCTTTTAAAGGAGTTTAATGGGACAACATGCTCCATTAAGTTCCAAACGATGAAATTCCTGCTTGCAAGTGGTTTTGGTAAATTAATCCCCCCTTAGCTACACTGTTAAAAGGATACTATGGAGATGACTTTGCCCTTAGTCAATATGAAAATCTCAGCATTATTAATTAAAAAAATAAATACACATCACTATCATCAAACCAACCAATGTATTATCGAAGAGTTTCAAACTTTAAATCCTTATCAAAGTGGAGCAGATTTGGATTGTTGCTCTTATATGATTCAATAAGACATATCCTCTTACCTCCATGTTTTCTGTATTGTTTTGTGTTTGTTAAAAGGATCCCTGGCTAATAAAACAAATACAACAGTATACAACACTATACTTGCCTTCTATAACTGAAACATGCACATAAAAACACCTTCAATACTTTATTTTTTGAAATATTCTCTATTTATGAAAGAAATAATATTCCATTGGTGTTTTTATTTGTTTATTTTAGTTATATAGGGAAAGTATAATGTTTTAAGCGATGCTTATCTTATTAGTCAGGGATCCTTTAAAAAAATAACGCCCTACTTGATCTCACTACATTGTCTCACAAAAGCACCAAAAGTAGCAAATAATTTGATTATTAATGAAAATCACCTCAGCCCTACATACATTTTTTCCAAGCTTGTGAAATGGCACATTCTGCATAATGTGTACTTTCTACTAATGGTCCTTGAAACATATCAGACCTACAAGCTCATAGGGCGCCACTTCCCTTCCAAGCATCTAGCGCGTTCTGGTGCATTTTGGAAGTGCCACTAGTGCATTTTGGATTTTGGCAGTTGGCAACACTGTCCCAAGACTTCTTACTCGTAACAGAGTAAACGTCTCAGACGTTTCACTATTGATACTTTTACTCAAGTAAATAAGACATGAAGTGCTTCTTTACACCCCGCCACAGCATCCATCCATCCATCCATCGGAGATGACTCCCGGGGTGACCACATAACTTCCACAGACTATGTCCTTCAAACCCGATAAAAAAGGAGGGGTTGCCGGGCAACGGTGGGCGACTCCGTCGAGCATGTTATCGACCGCCATTGGGTGTCGGAGAGAGACAACATTTCACCCAGCCGGGGCTGATGAGTGAGAGTTCTCTGAATGGTGGTTGTGTAATCTAATGAGCTGGTCTTCGAGGCTCGCACTGAATGCCAGAGTCTGACCGGCTCTCTATTACACACAAAGGGGAGCTGGAGGACTTGTTATTTAGTCTCAGTTCCAATAGCTAATGAATAATTAACCTCTGGAGCCAAAAAAACGCGGCCCAGGCCAGCAACGCTGCGGCGCTGCAACCGTGGCGAAAAATGCCGGTTTGGCAAAAAACAGATAAAAAAGTAAATAAAAACGAAGTTGCGGTTTGATGACTAGTAAAACGTACGACAAAAACAAAAAATGAGATGTCGTAGAACTGAAGTCAAATGCAGTGGCGTTTCTAAGCAATTTGGAGCCCCATGCAAGATTTGCTCCTGTGACGTCAGACCTATGACAGGCAAGGGATAGAATTATGAAGTATGTACTACTAAAGAACATATTATATGTGTTTTAAATGTTCAATTCTAGTTATGCCCCCCCCTTTGATCTTTATGTTGGCCTGTTTTGTTTCCCAAATCCAACCTGGAATTGTGCACAAAAGCAAACTAAATGTTTAGTTTTGAGGTCTTCTGTGGGGCTAAAAATGTCCTCAAATGGTGGTCTGTGGCTCAAATTCTGAATAAAAAGTGGGCCCTGGTATGACTGAAAACCACTGGTGTGAATAAACAACTCTGCAGAGGCCTCGATATAGGCTGGTGCTTGATGTGATTTGTTTGGCCGGAACGTTGTCAGACAGACAGTCAGAGGGACGGACAGATAGAATGAGTGTGTGTGTGTGTGTGTGTGTGTGTGTGTGTGTGTGTGTGTGTGTGTGTGTGTGTGTGTGTGTCTGTGTGTGATATGATATGATATGAAATAACAGAGGGTTGATGATGACGGCGGGGGGAGGCGAGGTGACTTTGATGACACAGCGCGTTTCGCTCCGCGGCGCATGCTGTATCGTTTACCTCTGCGTCCGACTCCTCCCCCACGCCATTCCTACCCAAGTGGCCTTTCTCCGTGTCCACGGTAACCTAATTAAAGCGTCGACACAAACAAAAATACAGAAAGAAAGAAAAAGAAAAGAGAGAAAGGGGAAAAAAAAACGAGAGACGGAAGGAAGGCCGTTGAGGAGGAGGGAGGGAATGCAATCTCCCAAGGTGCACTCTGTCTCAATGCTGGCCCAATCAGCTCTGACCCCATCTGACCCCATTTCTTGGTCGGCCTCGTCGCAGAAATGTTACCCGACATCTCAATCTCTCTCTCTTGCGCTCGCGCACACACACACACACGCACACGCACACACACACACACACAGTCGACTAGCACTATAACATTTCAGGTCGCTAAGCAGGACAAAAAGTGGGCATAGCGTCATTCCAAAAAAGGCTATATGGGTAAAGTAAAATATATCTGCATTGCAGAGCAAGGGGCTGTCGATGATAACAGACACCACTGTGTGTGTGTGTGTGTGTGTGTGTGTGTGTGTGTGTGTGTGTGTGTGTGTGTGTGTGTGTGTGTGTGTGTGTGTGTGTGCTGTATGTATGGGTAGGTGGGAGGAAGAGCAACCGATCCTCTGGCTACATCACCACCACGCTATATTTATCCATTTATCCATACTCCTACTGCATGTGGGAGGAAACCTGACATCGTCTGGCTCCGCAACACTATATTTATCTACACTCCCACCATGAATATATATACTGTATGTATTAGGGCAGCAACGATTGATCGGAATCAAATCGATTATTCAATTACTTGTCAACTATTTTAGTTCCAGTGTAACAAATTCCAACCAATTTCAACATTTTACTGTTAGTAGTTCACCCCTTGATGGCTAATTAATCAATAGATAAATTAAATTGCAGGCTGCTGACGCAACGGATGCATTTAGGTTGCTTTGTCTAAACGAAAATATTAATTTTAGTCAATTACCTTTTTTTTGCTTGATCGTCTAACTTCGGGTGAGAAATGACCAAAATGGTTGGGTGCACGCTCGTACGTGCACGTGCGCAGCCTGAATGTCCATCTTTTTGGAAAATGGTGAAAATGTGGCGCTAATGGCCCTCAACATGTTCCTATTTTTTTTTTGGCTCGCTGCGTACTGCGTATGTGAGGTTGACATCCCTGGGCTGAGTCTTCGTTCTGTCTATCCATCTGTCAGTCAGTCAGTCAGTCACTCTCACATTGAAGGGGTTCATTAGCTTAGTCTTTCATTAGAAATGTACAAAGCGGCGCGTGCACCTGCACACGCAAACACGCACACACACACACACACACAGAGCATCTGGTCAGGTGTGACATCAGAGGCAGGGCCGTATGGTCCTGTCACCGCCGCGCTTCGTCTCCAACCAGGAAGTCTCCACACCGCCGGTCCCCCCAGTCCTGGCAGCCCATTGGCTCGGCCTGTCGCCGCCGGTAACCATCACTGTCCGGCCTCCAACATGGCCGCCGCTACGTTTATTAAGAGCGATGGTGTGTGCAAATGGAACCAAATGCAGCAGGGGCGAAATCCAAAAGCGACCTCGCCCGCGGGCGCCCGTTTTCAAAAGCGGGCGCCCGCTTTCACAAAAACGGGCGCCCGGTTTCACAAAAACGGGCGCCCGTTTTCAAAAGCTTTTCAAAAGGTTATGGTTAGGGTTAGGTTAGGTTTAGGCATAGGTTTACTGAGGTTAAGTTTAGGGTTAGAGTTAGGTTTAGGCATAGCCTAGTTTGTGAAAACGGGCGCCCGCTTTTGAAAACGGGCGCCCGCTTTTGAAAACGGGCGCCCGTTTTTGTGAAACGGGCGCCCGTTTTTGTGAAACCGGGCGCCCGTTTTTGTGAAAGCGGGCGCCCGCTTTTGAAACCGGGCGCCCGCGGGCGAGGTCGCTTTTGGATTCTCTGTGTGTGTGTGTGTACTGGACTCACATTCCTATCTGTTATCCAAATGAACCCTATAGTGTCCCATATATTGAGGGACAACGTTTGGCTGAAAATAGCCAAACTAAATGCTGTTTGAAGACTAAATTTTCAAATCTTTTCATATTAAGGACTCCAAATTGACACTAATTAGCCCACGTACGAGAAGTATATGCCAAGGAAGTCCTTAAAAGGGGATTTCAACCCATTTTCAACATTTTACTATGTCATTAATATACCTTAGAGATGTTGTGTGGACATGATAAAAGGTTCCCCCTATTGTGTGCTTCCTAGAAATGGAGGTCTGAAAAAAAGAGATCCTTAACATGGTGAAACACACCTTGATGACATCAAGTTGTGTTTCACCATGTTAATGATTTGTTCTTTCAAGACCTTTTTTCTGAGTGTACAAATGTGTACACTCTCAGGAAAGTGTTGAAAACGGGTGTTGGGAATGGGAAAGGGCATTCATTTTTATTTTTTAAATTTGTTTCACGGTCTCACTTATGTGCAGAAAACCTCAACTTTGAAACATTCAGGGGATTTGCTGTGGTCTGGATTTTTCTGTGGGGTTTGGAAGGCTTTTGAGCTGCAATGAAAACAGGCCAAAACAGTGGAAACAGTGACATCTGCTGGCAAATCCCATTGTATCGAGGATTTACAGGCTGTGACATCACATTCAGCACAGAAAACCAGAGCCAGAAAACCTCCAGACCACAGAAAACCTAGTGAAGGGTTTTTGGGTGCAATTGGGCTCAGGAACCCTAAAAAATAAATACTGAAAAGCTGCTGACAGCAGTTTAAACCCCATATCATGCAGTATGAACGCAAGTACCTTTTGCATGAATCAATACACCTTTGGAAGGACAAAGCTAAATGGTAGTATAACTCAACACCAAACCACTCACCAAATTTGTGAGTTTGCTGCCCCCTAAAGGTCATGTGAGTTGAATGGGAGTTATAATACAGACCTGTAAGCTTCATTTTGGTTCTATTTTCACAATCTCAGGCCAGTTTTTAAACATCCATTTGGTTCCATTGTACACTCTCGTAATGTTTCACTCTCCTCTCTATAAAGCTGTGGTTTTCAACCATTTTCATATCAGGGACCACTGTTTATTCGGCATTTGAGCCACGGACCACCCATTTGATTACATTTTAGCCCCACAGACCCCAAAACTAAAGATTTCTTTTTTTTTGTCCACAATTTCAGGCTGGATTTCGCAAACAACACAGATCAAAAATGATCATTCTTCTACATTTTCTAATTGTGTAGACTTCATAATTCTGTTGGAGATTATTTTATCTCTTTGAGAGCGTAAACATGAAACCAAATGGACCCGCAAGGGTCCATTTGGTTTCATGTTCACGCTCTCAAAGAGTTACATCTGGTTAACCAACTTTCCATCATTTAGCCTGGGGACGACCTGGAACCCTCTCAAGGGTCGAAACACTGGTTGAAAACCACTGCCATGATGTGTTTCCATTTGGAACACATTATGGAATTTCCTTCCAACAGGTGCGTTCTTCTCACGCCTGTAGGTGTTTGTGCATGTGCATGCGTGCATGTCCGTTGGCGTGTGTGTACCTGCAGCAGCCTCCAGCGCGTGTTGAGGTCGTCGATGCGCTCCAGGTTGCTAGGCGACAGCTGGACGTCGGGCGGTCCGAACGTGGAGGCCAGATGGTTCATGTGGCCCACGTCATCTTTGATGGGCGCTATCTCCTCCTGGAACTCCTGGAAAATGCACACATGCGCGCACACATGCGCGCGCACACACACACACACACGCACACGCACACACACACACACACACACACACGCACATTACTGTGCTGCTGTGCAAGGGCTCATTCTCATTCTTTTCGCCGCCAACTGTACGCCTAAAGTAGAACAAATTGCAAATTAAAAAGCTTTTTAAGCTATTGAGGATAATATTAACTAGATATGCACTCAGTAGAGTGCCATCTTGGGCATTGTGCACAAGTAGGCCATGATGTCCTGATAGGGGTTGAGTTCCAAACCTGACAAACTGTGCTGGGTGTCTAAATATGTTTTTATTAATAAACAAATAGTAATTGAAAGAAAAGGGACTTTGTACTCGAGTCAATGACCCATAAATTAATTATTTACATATACACAAGGCATGTTTCAACATGAACAGCTAAAGTAGTTAATCTGCTGCTTTCATAGTCTGACCGCTCACTGCATAAAGTAGTTAATCTACAACATACTACTTTCTCATTTTTTTTTAGCTTTGAAACACTTTTCTGGCTATCCGAACAGTAGATCCAATTACACCAATTCCCACTCCAAGCATTTATACCATAAACCACTGTCTTAAACGCATAGAAAAGTGTTTTTTCTTTTTCACAGCACTCCATCTTTAAGTGGTAAGCAGCTATAGGTGGCCATTTAAAGAAAAAAACAGACAAGGGTACCAAACAAACCTTGACTTTGTCGATGTGCTGGGGCAGTGCGTCGATGAGCAGGTCTCCCACAGGCTCCCAGGCCTCCTTCACCATCTCAGCCTGCCGCAGCTGTCCGTCCACCAGGTCCTGGCTCTCCTGCAGCTCCGCCAGCCGGTCCAGGGCCAGCTGTAGCCGCCGCTGCCAGTCGTCCGAGTCGCCCTTCAGGCCCTCCCAGCCGCGGGACAGGTCGTCCGACTCCTTGCGTAGCACCCGTCCCACGTTCTGGGCGCGCTCCTCCGGGCTGATGTCTGCCGGGCGAGGAAAGCATGTGTTGTCTTAATCATTTCTGTATTGCACACGTTTTGGTGTTCCTCTAGCTCAGGTCAGCTCAAATGACCAATCGTTTTGACACCAGGGCCCTCTATTTATTCAGCATTTGAGCCATGGACTACCATTTGATGACATTTTAGCCCCATAGACCCCAAAACTAAAGATTTCTTTTGCATTTGTCCACAATTCCAGGCTGGATCTGGGAAACAAAACAGTCAAACATACAGAACAAAATGACCATTAATGTTCTACATTCTCTAGTTGTGTAGAGTAGACTTGGGCTAATTCAGATGATGAATATTTTAACTCTTGAGAGTGTAAAAGTGAAACCAAATGGACCCGCAAGGGTCAATTTGGTTTCATTTTTACGCTCTCAAAGAGTTACATCTGGTTAACCAACTTTCCATATTTAACTGGAACTCTCTCAGGGACCAATGGTGGTCCCCAGACCCCTTTCACGGGCCGGTCGGAGTCAGCCAAAGGGCCGCATTTGGCCCCCGGGCCGCATAATGAACAGGAATGCTCTAGCTATTGAAAGATATCAGATCTACAAGCTCATATCGATGAGCTTCTTGGTTCAATTTCCTGTTTTTTTACACCAACAGACCATGTTCAATATACAGCAGCATTGATTTATTGCTGGGGGTATATACTGTAATCCTGTATATACAGTACATATCACATGATATTTGGTAGCTCGTATAGACCAGCGTTATTGTGTTTGTAACGGCTCTTAAAAATAAGGGTTAAATGGAGAAAATCCTTAGCAATTTACGTGTAATTCATGAATTAATCCTGGATCAGTTGGATCAATCAAACTAAAGCAGCAGCTTTTAAGTCCACAATAATTGGCATCATAATGAAAACTGAATCAGGCAAATATTGGGAAAATGCATTTTTGCACGCACAAGCATGTGCACACACACACGCGCACACACACACACACACACACACACTCATCCTGGCTCTTTTATACACAGCTAGGCTAGGCTCCTGCAGAGTCACGGTGTACAGAGAAAAGAAAATCAATATTTGTTTTTGTTTTCTTCCATTTATTATCCTGGTTATATGCCAAAGCACTTTGTGCCACAGCTCTTTGTAAAAGGCAGTTCTTTAAAGCATTTTGTATGGCATTGAAACCATTTTAAAATATGTTACGGTAGCCTAAGAAACGGCCTTCGTCAGTGTATGGGGGAAACCTCGCTTGCCCCCCTCCCATAAAAAAACCATAATACTTTTAAGGAAAAGGAACAAGGAAAAAAAATAGCAGATCTCCAAGCTCCAACAGATCTTGTAGATCGGCAAGTTTCATTACATTTGCTCCTACACCCTTCCACGACGAAAAGTAAGATTGAAAAGTTGAAATGTTGGAGATACAAGGTTGTTTTTCTCTGCCCGACGGCTAGCCCCCCCCCCCCCCCCCCCCCCCCCCCCCCCCCCACCCACCCCGCTGTTCTTAAAAGCTTTCTCACTGCTCACAATGGAAGGTCACAAATACCATGACCTTTACCCACAGGTAGAGCAACCAGTCAACAGTCATTTAACCACTCCTGTAACTGGTGTGTGTGTGTGTGTGTGTGTGTGTGTGTGTGTGTGTGTGTGTGTGTGTGTGTGTGTGTGCGTGCGTGCGTGCGTGCGTGCGTGCGTGCGTGTGTGTGTGGGTGTGTGTGTGTGTGCGTGCGTGCGTGCGAGTGTGAGAGAGAGATCTGGACATTAACAAGCCAAGTCAATCCAACTCCCCTTAAAGCAGTGGTTTTCAACCTTTTTGATACCAGGGCCCACTATTTATTCAGAATTTGAGTCACAGACCACCATTTGATGACATCTTAGACCCACAGACCTCAAAACTAAAGATCTTCTACATTCACTAGTTGTGTAGACATGGGCTAATTCAGATGATGATGAACATTTTAACTCTTGAGAGTGTAAACATGAAACGCGTTACAAAGGGTTACATCTGGTTAACCATCATTTAGCTGGGGACCACCTGGAACTCTCTCAAGGAACACTGTTGGTGAACATGCCCTGCTTCGTGTTGATGGTTATATTTAGAGGTTAGGTTTTAGGCCTAGAGATAGGGCTATGTTTAGGCTTAAGGTCTCCCCTGACCTATAAACTAGTAGTCACGACCAGGTTGCTCAGTAGTTCACCAGTCGCAACCACTAGCACCTATAGCCGCGACCCCAAGAAAGTAAAATAGTCGCAATTACGTTGTATAAGAAACTGGTTGCGACCAGGTCTATAGTTGCTGGTGGGTTTCGCTTTTTCCTTTTTTCCCCAGAGATGTTTCTGTGTATGTGTGCATGAGCATGTGTGCGCACCTGTGTGTGTGTGTGTGTGCGTGCAGGTTACCTCTCTTCTCAGGTGAAGGAGTGTCTCTGGGAAGTTCGGACAGGAACACTCTGGTGTCGTCAAGCGCTCTGCTAATTACTGGCTCCTTAGCTCTCAGCTCCCTCCTGAAACCCTGTGACACGCACACGCGCACACACACGCGATTAGCAAACAATTAATACGACATGCGAGTACATGCAATGCGGCCCCTCTGGAGCGAGTGTGTAAACATAGTGGCACCAATAGGAATACTCAGGTTATTTTAATAGTTTTCCTGCCGTCCACGCGCTGCTTGTGGATTTCCCGTTAGAATCCCACCGCCGGTCACGACGACGGCTCGTATCACGCGGAAATGTAGATTTCATTCTTTAATCCAACTATTAGTCCGTGCGCATCGTCTGATGATCATCCCGTTGCTGACTTTCATTTGGGACAGAATTGGGGACAACTTTTTTTTTTTTCCCGTCCCATTGACATTCATTCAATCCAATGCATTCAAACGGCTCTCCTCCGGTTTGCCCCCTCAATGTCGCTGGCGCATGGGTTAAGCAGCCAGGGCTACACAGCTCTTCCTGACTTGTGAACCGGATGTTTTTGGTAGATCGCCAGATGATCGATTAGGCAAGACAACAGACACAGCATAACAGAAACAGCACATCCTGTTTAGGAGATCTGAGCTTCAAAATAAGGTCTTTTTTTACCGATCGAACTGGTTTGAGCCGCGGCAGTGGAGAGGAAACAAAGAAGATCCGATCGCGGTCAATGAGTTAACAAACTTAGTAGAAACACGTCTAGAAAGACGATTATTAGGGCTATTTTGAACCATCATGTTTGTCGTCAGGCACAATGTGGGGACAGGGGCTCAATTTGTGGGACACCTGAAAAGTCTCAGAAAAGAAGGGACTGTCCCACGGAAAGCAGTATATCGGGGCGCCCTAGTGACAAGGCAGGTCAGTGACAAACACATAGAAGTGAATACCGCTTCAGGCTTCCTACTGTATGCCAGGAAAGTGACACGATTAAAAGAAAACGGCGATTGCCGAGTCAATTAAGTCATACTGGCATTCATGCGCAAGGAAATAAAAAAAACGTGACCTAGAACGGATAATAGTGCCTCCGATATTGTCGTTGACGAATGGCGTTTGGCGTGAGTTGGAATGGGAGGTCAGGGCACAGTAAATGGAAGACGTGAATGGCTGGCCAGCTGGACTCCTCTCATTTCAGCACGGTTAGAATAGCACAGTCTGAATATATCTTCTCTTATTCTTCTTATTCTCCAGAACTTCTTTTGATTTTTCATAAATTAACGCCCGGCTCGATCATACTCCTGAGACACCAAAAAAGCATCACAAGTAGCAGATCACAGATCTGCGACCATTAAGGGGAGGTTTCATTTTTTACTTTGTCTAATAACAAGCTCAAACATGGACCTCGGTTGAAAAGAAAAATCCTTTTAAAAAGCCCTAATAACTACCACAATGAACCGAAAATACCTAATCTAAGAGAATTTGACTTCTAAAGATTCCAAATGATTTAAAGGGGAATTTAAAGGGGAATTCCACCCATTTTCCCTCTCAGGAAAAAGGGGTCTGAAAGAAAAATCATTAACATGGTGAAATACATCTTGATGATGTCATCAGAGGTATTTCACCATGTTAATGATTTTTCTAGACCTCCATTTTTTTAGGAAATACAGACTTGGGGGAACGTTTCCCCCCCATGTCCACACAACATCTCTGAGGTATATTAATGACATATTAAAATGTTGAAAATGGGTGGAGTTCCCCTTTAAAGGGGAAATAACATAATGGACAGGCTGGTGTGAGGAGTGAAGGCTGGAGAGTGTTGTCCCTGTCAGCGTGAGTGTCCAGTAAAGTCCACGGTTCAACATGGTTCATGTAATAAAGCACAGAGATCGCCTGACATTAAACCAGGACAGATGGAGACTGTGTTGTAGAACAGGTTGTCTTTGGAAGAGGAAGTGTGATCCGAGCCACGGTTGACTAGAGCACCTGGGCTGTAGGTGAGCTACACAGGGACTCACACACACTCCTACACACAGAGAGACTCGCACGCACACACCCACACAAGGACACTGCGTTATTTTCTTATCTCTTTTTTTGTTTGAAACTAAATCCCGGTTTTTGGGTTTTCAGTGCACGGTGCACAGATTTTCTATTTATTGTAACAACCTGGAATGGAGCTCATAGCAGGAGCGTTTTTGCCATTAGGCAGACTAGGCAGTTGCCTAGGTTGTCATGAGGGGAGGATCCCAGGCTAATAAGCCTAATATGGATAAATACATTATACTTCTATAACTAGAATTCTCCCTAGTCTCCCTATCCTCTACAACTAGAATTGAACATTTAAAACACATATAATAGCTTCTTTAGTTTAAAAATAGTTCATTTTATTCCTTGGGGGGCGACATTTTACAGATTTGTAAAGATCTTGCCTAGGGCTCCAAATTGCTTAGAAACACCACTGGTTCATGGTGTGGTCATAAGCACTTATAACGCTTAGTCCTACATTTTTTTGCGGCTCCAGACAGATTTTGAATTCCTTTTTTGGTCGAAAACGGCTCTTTCCACATCTTGGGTTGCCGACCCATACATGCCCTATAGGGAAATGTAATCTAATCTTTGACTAATTGTGAGACATATATCGGAAGAAGAAGACACACTCAAATAGACATGTATGTTCAAGACAGAGCAAGCAGCAGTGAACATGAACAGAAAATGACTTGTGTTTACGGTCCTCCTAAGGAGGCCGAGGATGCTGCTAATGTGGTTAATAAGGTCTATGGAATGCAACCAAAACGCCTCCAGGGTAGGAAAAAGTCACGCATGCACACTCATGCACACACACACACACACAGTGCTATTCAGTGGCATTCTCTGTCTACAATGTGTGTGTGTGGGTGCGCGTGCCTGACACTGGAAGGAACAGAGCGAGGTTACATGTTGTTGCTGACTGCAGGCTAGAGACCTCTACAGTAAGCCCTATGCTTGAGTTCCAAGGTAGGAGAAACTATATGACCAATGACGAAAAACTACCATAACTTTTGGGAGAAATACAACATTTTGCAAACTGTCGTGACAAAAGAAGATTGGCCAAAACCACCCAAAGGACTACTAGTACTGTAGACTAGTACTGTCTGTATTATCTAGACCAGTGGTTTTCAACCTTTTTGACACCAGGGCCCACTATGAATTCAGCATTTGAGCCACAGACAAACATTTGAGCCCCACAGTCCCCCAAAAGGGGCGGCTGTGGCTTAGGAGGTAGAGCAGGTCGTCCAATGACCCGTGGGTTAGCGGTTTGAATCCCGGCTCCTCCTGTCTACATGTCGAAGTGTCCTTGGGCAAGACACTGAACCCCAAATTGCCTCCAATGAGCTGGTCAGTGTGAGCTGGCCACTATTGGTGTGTGAATGTGGGAAGTGGGGACGCTGGTGTCGACTGTTCGCCGCTCTACTTCCCAATGTATGAATGAATGGACCATTGTAAACCGCTTTGAGCACATGGAAAAGCGATAGAAAAATGTAATCCATTATTAAAACCCCCCAAAAAAGATTTATTTTGCTTTTGCCCATCATTTAGCCTTGTGGGGACCACCTGGAACCCTCTCAAGGACCACTGGTGGTCCCCGGAACCACTGGTTGAAAATCTGTAAACAGAGCCGCTACATTCAAACAGACCTTAACTCTGATCTGAGTGTGTGTGTGTGTGTGTGTGTGTGTGTGTGTGTGTGTGTGTGTGTGTGTGTGTGTGTGTGTGTGTGTGTGTGTGTGCGTGTCCTACCCGGTGCGTGTCCAACTGTGTCTCCACGGCGGGGACGTCGCCCCCTACTGGCGGCTCCTGCTCCAGATGCTGACCTTTGACCCTCAGCCAGGCCAGGAGCTCCTGTAGGGACATGTGGAGGCGCTTCCACGGGGCCATCTCTGAGTCCAGGTGGGCCCTGAGTACACACACGCGCACGCGCACGCGCGCACGCACACGCACACACACACACACACACACACACACGTAAAGATGAGATCCTAAGACTCTAATCTTTCACTGTAAAACTCAGTGAAAATCGCACAATGACGCACACTAAAAGGTATCCACAGTAGTAGCAGATACTGTAAGAGCAGTCCAGGCACCTATACGCAGCTGATGTATGTGGCTGTGTGTTGCGGGTTCGAATCCCGATTCAAACAGTCTTTGTGTGGCGCATCACTCCCCATATCCCCCATTTCCTGTCAGCCTGCTGTCGTATGTACGAGTAATGGCTTGAAAGCTCCCCAAAACATCGCAAAATACATAGTATACGTTGTTATTTTTCCTAAAGTAACAGTTTTGGACACACAAGCTTTCCACCGGCCATTTATAGACAAACATCTATAAATGGCCGATTTAAAATATGTGATTTCAGTTATGTGACACAATGTATAACTCAAGTGGAACCTGAGACCTGAGACCTGAGAACTTTGACCTGAAACTTGAGAAAACCTGAAGTTTCAATGTCAAGGGTCCCCAAAATCATTACTGGCCACCGACCCCCATCTGTAAATATGTAGTTAGAAGTAAAATAATTGAGTTAAAAACATTCGCTCTGACAGTATACTCAAAGATTTCTGCCACATTTCCACACATTTTCAAAAAAAATATAGCAGACCTACAAGCTCATATCGCGCTATTCAGTGGCATCTTCACGTCTTGGCCTGCCCGGCTCGGCTCACCCAATCAGAGTGGTGCTGTCAGTGCTGTTATATTGGCGCCGTAGCGTTAAAAATCAACCTAGTAGCGGCATGTCATTTCATGAGCTATTCTGGGCGTCCCCCCGGCTGACAGAACTTCACACGGACGGCCTCTCAAACCGTCTCTCAGACAAAACTATAAAAACCTGCTGCGACGCTCGCTTACAACAAATCAAAACATTTCCCTGGCTGTCGTCCCTAACGAGCCCCGTGTCAACGCGCCAGATAATAAGCAGTCTGTCTCTATGTCACACCACCCGGTATAATCATACCGCCGGATGCAAATCGCTTCGGCGCCAGACCGAAACATTATCACAACACAGAGGGAATAAACAGCAAAATGTTTACTATTCTCAGAATTTCTATTTTTGTCTTTTAGCCTCGTCTATTCTGCTGCTGTTTTTTTATATCCCAGGATGGACTGTCTTTAGTTTTTTTTTTTTTTGCCCCCCCAAGTTTTACTTATTCTCGAAAATACACTGAATAAAACTATTCTATTCTATTTTATTCTCTTCTATTCTCCCCATTTTTCAAGACTTGACATTGAATGTCAAGTAATATACTGTATGTAATCCCCAAGTCTCATGTTTTGGTATATTTCCCATTGGAAAAACACTGTCTAATATTCAGGCAAATAGGGTATATATATTATTTTATTTATTTATTTATTTTATTTTTTATATGCATTATTTTTTTTCTTCAATTCTTTTTTTACCATGATTTTGTAACACATTTTTTCACCCAGTGCCAATTCCTAATGTGATCCTGAGCTGTACACTCGGGAATCAAACTCAGGACCTTGGGTGAACTAGACGTCCTGGATGTGGGCAGGGCGGTCTGTCAGCCATAGACCCACCTCATGCTGACGGTCTTGGTTCGCAGCTCCTCCCAGCGCTGGCCCATGTTGTCCAGCCGCCGCTGCAGCAGCGCTGCGTCCTCCGAGCCGTCCGATCCTCGACGCCCGATACCTCAGTCGACGCCACCGATCTCTCCATTGTGTTGCTCGTTCTCATGCTAGAGATTCTATCTCAGCGTTGGCTAGATTCGATCTGCTAGTCCTGAGAGCTCTCTCAGACCAAGAGAAGTGCAGACAGTGTCAAAATGGTTTTCAAAGTGTTTAAATAAGTACAGTAGCCGCATGTGAAATAGTGCTGTTCAGTAAGTTTTTCAAACGATTATTTATATTCATAACATGATAATAGACTGGACATTGTCTGTGATTTGGGATGATATGTTCTAAAAATGTAAATATCAGATCGGGAAAAATCAGTATCGGAGGATGCTGAAATTCAAACGGAATGAAATCGGGGCCATAAAATGTATATTGGGTCATCCCTATAAATGACTGCCATCAGAGAGATATTTAAAGAGATATTTAAAATGTATTTTAACAAGGGAACTACAGTAATTATCTTTATAAAATTGTTTTCAAGCATGTTTGAAATGTTTGAAATGTTGAAATATCAACCACAAACCGTAACAACATTGTGTTTGCTGCCAGCCAGGTCTCCATAGTGGAATAAGAGTTATAAAACAAACATTTTACAGCAACTATGTGACCTTGGGACTCCCAGGAACTGTGGCGGCAACACAATAGGAGGTCTGATTGCATATATGCCACGGATACAAGACAAAGACAATCACCGTTTGCTGCTGCTGCTGCAAACAAAGGCTGCAATCAGCATCGTACTGTTGTTAGTCGCTAACCTTTTGCATTGAAGGTACATGTGGTAGAACTTGACTACACCAGGTGGAGGAAGAACCTGTGAACTCAATGCTGCTTACATTCGGTGGAGTCAGGTTAGGACTATAGGCAGTTTAAGCATCGACTATTTTCCCAAGGGTTCCCTCAGCATGGGCATCTCGCCACGGGCGATGACGTCGCCCCATACCATTTTCTCTTGCCCTTGTTTTCTTCAGTATTATGTATATTTATTATAATTTCCTTGAAAAATAAACAATTTGTAATTTGCACCTTGAAGTATGTTTGGGTGTACTATAGGCAGGCTAACGAGGATGCTTTTTTTTAAATGAAGAAATAAACTAGATAAAATACCTACAAGAGCGTAAACCTAGACTAGCTAAAGCCAGACCGAATCAGCTATTGGCAAAAAAAACGTCTGAAAGCCTGAAGCCAAATGACTCTGGGATAGCTCAATTTTACACCGATTACCTACTTCAGAAAATTGGGGTGGGTGGCCAATCAGGACACCATATTTAAATATGTTTGCATACTTTGTCCTGATTGGCTACCCCACTTTTCTGGAGTAGGAAGTAGGAAGCTGACAAATGTTTTGCTAACAGCTGATTCGGTCTGGCTTTGGGCAGGCTACGTAAAACCACTCTGTGTGGTTTTTACGCCACAAACAAAATTATGTCCACTCCCTTATGGCAGCCTGAGTCATGCCACAAGGCATTTGGGCTTTATTAAATGCAGATAGGCAGGGGATGGGGTGGTAATATGTGCACTTTACGAGCTCAAACCTTAACACGCTGGGATTATGTTGTCAAGGAGGAAAACACCCATGCAGCGGTGATGCTAATTTGACACTTTTGGAATTCGTTGTCTGCACGGCGTTTGCTGTTGTTCTCATTAAAGTGTGAGCCGTGGCAGAATCAGAAGCGACACATGCGGTGCATTCATTACATACACCTGTGAACATGTCTGGGGGATTTAACAAATCAAAGTTGTAAAAGTTATTCAATCTGTTCATTTAAAACTCAGCTGATGTGCCATGCCAACATTCCAAAAACAACTGTAGTCTCGTGCTTGAAGGGATATTTCACTTTCAAACACGTTTTGGGGTCATTTTAACATCACCCGCTTTTGGGTTTCAACTTGATTCAGTATTTTAGTTATTTGATATTTGTTTTATAAGACACAACCCCTTGTTAAGGTACATAGACCCATTGCAACTTCAAACTCCACTTTAATTCATGTTTTATTTAAAACATCTGTCATCCTTTGTTCAAATAAAAATAAAATACACCAGAACACACAGATGGACATAGATGGAATATATTGGTACCAATAAATCTAGAATAGGCTATGGTTACGTTTAATCCTACAGTAGTTACAAAAAATGAGAACTGTCAATCACAGCGACTCCTAGCCAATCACGGCAGTATTTGCCTAGAGCTGCTGTGGGATCCCCAATAACACACCAATAAGGACGGGTGTTCTTGCAACTTCCCGGGTCCTCACAAAAGCCTGGTTAGGTGTTAAAATGACCCCAACCCTTTAACGCAAAAAAAAAAAAAAAACGGCCTACAACAAGCTCACAGCAACGCACTGGGAACTTGTAGGTCTGTTAGCGAATGCTAGCTTGAAATACAAAGAAACGAGGCAGTATTGAGTATTGACGTACTTGTTTGCGGTCTTTGTTTTTGCCTACTGTCGTCCCACCACCCTGCACATGGTAGACCTTTCTCCGGAGCATGATATTCCACCAGCGTCCCGCATCACACCACAGCTACCAGTCACCAAACACTCAATATACGCTCCTTCCCTGGGTAACCCTTACAATGGACTGACTGACCACAAGCCTGGCCCGGCGCACAGGCGAGAGAGAGAGTGTGTGTGTGTGTGTGTGTGTGTCAGAGAGAAGGGGTATGAATCAGACAATTATACCGAAATATGGCGAGACAGAGTGTGTGTCTGTGTGTGTGCGTATGCCTTTGTGTGTGCGCGCAAGTCTTGCTCAAGTAGGCACTAAATACAGTACCACTGTTGTATTCCCTGAGAAACCAACCAGAGTGTGTGTGTGTGTGTGTGTGTGTGTGTGTGTGTGTGTGTGTGTGTGTGTGTGTGTGTGTGTGTGTGCGTGCGTGCGTGCGTGCATGTATGTGGACTTTGAAGAGACACTCAGAATAGCACAAGAGAGATGATTTTGTGTGTGGGTGTGTGGGTGTGTGTGTGTGTGTGTGTGTGTGTGTGTGTGTGTGTGTGTGTGTGTGTGTGTGTGTGTGTGTGTGTGTGTGTGTGTGTCCACATATGTGTGTATGCGCATGCATTTATGCATATGAACCACAGGGAAGGAAGGAAGACAGTGAATGAATGTAGAGAAAGCAATTCAGATTGTCTGTGTGTGTGTGTGTGTGCGTGTGTATGTGCACGTACATCCGCGTTTGTGCGTGCACGTGTGTGCTTGTCCATGTGCATGTTCTTGTAGGTCTGTGTGTTTGTGCCGGGCGTGCACACAGTGTGTGTGTGTGTGTGTGTGTGTGTGTGTGTGTGGTGTCTAGCAGAAAAAGAGCGTGTGGGCGCGGGGTGAAAAGCTGAGGGTCACAAAATGTTCCTTTTGCTGAACAGAGCCTTCCCTTCAAACACCCACAATGCACGGCAAAACGGCGAGCGCCGGCGAACGAGCGGCCAATGGGAGGACGGCGCGCTGCCGGCCAGGTCGACATTCCTTCCACAGCAGCTGGACAACAAGTCATGTAAGGCTACCGCTCTGCTGTTCTGCACACAACAGTTTACCTTGTTGTTTGGTTGGATAACTGCCCCTCTCCATGCAAACCAGGGGCGGATCTGCGTGTCTGTCGCAACTTCAACAACAACTGATGTTATTATTGATGTTTAACTTGACTAATAAAAGTCCTGTAACCGAAAATGGTATGGGTGCGATGAAGCCGCCCCCATACCATTTTCTCTTGCCCCTCAAACATGTTCTCTTGCCCCCCCCCCAAATGGGACATGTCACATCCGCCCCTGATGCATCAATACAGTATCTGCCTAAAAAAATATCAGACCTACGAGCTCGCTTGTAGGTCATGAGCTTGTAGGTTTTAAAAATGGTGAAAATGTGGCACAAATCTTTAAATTTCAGAAAGTGTTAAAGGAAACTTTTTTGCTAGGTATCGTCTCTCTACCATGTCAATATTGTGTTGTCACTCACACTGTCACTTTCCCGTCAGTCCGATGCTGTGTGTGTGTGTGTGTGTGTGCGTGTGTGTGGGTGCGTCAGCACAGCGTACCGTCCACTGCGTGATGAGGTTGCGGACGGCGTCGGGCTGCTCCTGCAGCCCGTCCTGGTTGGTGGCGTCGATCAGCACGTTGCAGGTGGTCTCGGCCTCCGTCAGCCAGCTCAGGAACTTCTCCAGGTCCAGGTAGAAGTGCTGGAGGAGACGCAGGGCGGCCTCCAGCGCCGCCTCCCTGTCCGCCACCCTGTTGACACAAACACGCACACACCAGTGTTGTAGTGGGACTTTTAGAAGTGGGCGGACGGGACGCCTCTTAAAGGGGAATTCCATCCATTTTCTTTTTTTTTTCCTGAGAGTGTACAAATGGAACCAAATGGACCCGCTAAAAAAGGAAACTCATTAACTTTTTTTTCCCATGCCCACACAACATCTCTAAGGTATATTAATGACATAGTAAAATATTGAAAATGAGTGGAATTCCACTTTAAGACACGTGCATGGACACTTGCATTTGCGTGCGCATTTGTGTGCACCTGCGCAACACACAGACTCTATTAAAACAAGTATAGCATATTGAGAAAGATTGTTTACAATGGCTAATTGTATTGTAATTCTATAAAAGTAAATGACAAGACAAAAACATAGGCCTACTTTTGCCCCAAAAATATTCTAGATGTGAGAAGTGGAGGGATGCCGTCCCCCCCGCGTCCCACCTCCACTACACCCGTGACGCGCACACACACACACACACACACACACACACACACACACACACACACACACACACACACACACACACACACACACACACACACACACACACACACACACACACACACACACACACACACAAAAACAATCTGTCAGCACCACGAACCCCAGAAACATGTGCCATTGTTGCAGATCCCACCGATTAAATAATAAAGTCCCATTATGAAATTAGTGAAACAGTGTGAAAGAAACCTCCCACACTACTGCTAAGCAATTAACGCAACGTGTAACATTATGACTGATTTGAGTATTGTGATATTGTTTATAGACCCGAGGCTTTTATGAAAAGGAACATGCTTCTAAACATCCATTTGGTTTCACGTTTACACTCTGAAAGAGTTACATCTGGTTAACCAACTGTCCATCATTTAGCCTGGGGACGTGAAAACCACTGCTCTAATATATATCTAATATTTACTGAAAATAGTCTATATGCAATCTCTCAATGCGTCTCAGACATGCAGCATTCTTCCATAGCAGACTTAGAGGAATTATTTATGACTGAAATCAGGTCAAGCTTTTGTCTTGTTGTCCATCCTCTGCTAACGTGCCTATTGGAAAATTATGGATTATGAGGGACTTAGTGAAGGGCAAATTGACAGTAGGCATGATATGTCATGTCTGCTTTATGATCTATTTAGGGTGTACCGGCGACAACTTACAAAAACATACATTTGACATGAAACAGGGTGTCAAAGGCCGAGCCCCTATACACAGCTCTTAACTCTTTGACCGCGGGCGCATGTTCTTTGTTTTCTCCCCATTGCCACGGCTCAAACCCGGTAAAAAACCCTTATTTTGAAGCCCCAGATCGCCTAAACAGGAGGGGGGTGCCGTTATGCTTATTTCTGGTGTCTTGACTAACCTGTCCTCTGACGATCTGAGCAAAAAGTTCCGGGTCAAAAATCAGGAAGTGACGTCTAGCCCTAGTTGATTTACCCGTGCGCAAACGACAACCTGCCCCGGAATCCGAGGAGAGGCTTTTGAATGCATTGGATTGAATGGGTGCAAATGGGACAAACAAAACAAGTTGTCGTGGCAATTCTGTTCCAAATGAAAGTCAGCAACGGGATCATTATCAGACGATGCGCTCGGACTAATAGTTGGATTAAAGAATGAAATCTACATTTTGTCGTGATACGAGCCGTCGTCGGGACCGCGTGCGCAATCTAATGGGAAATCAACGCGGACCACGAGAGGGTCCACGAGAGGTACCACGCCAGGTAAACGATTAAGAGTTGTGTTGCCTACACAACACGTGTGTCCGGTGGGAAGAGACTGACTCATGCCCTGCACTGTTCAGGTTGCTGTTGTCGCCATGCGGTGTGGATAGCACAAAGGAACTGTTTTTCACAGAAGCGGCCTGACCCCAAGGTCAATGCAACACTCAGTGGCACAGGACATGAGTGCGCCTGAGTCACACACACACACACACACGCACGCACACGCACACGCAAACACACACGCAAACACACATGCACACGCAAACACACACGCACACACACACACACGTTGGGCACGGCACACATTTTCACGGACCGTATGTGAACTAATTCAGCACTATACTGTAAGAGACCCTCCAGAGAAACATGGGCAAAAGTCCTAGATTATGTTGTCTAAGATCTGTGATTATGCAGGCTAAAAAGCCTTGAAATATGTGGAGTTTTATGTGATTTCAACAGGATGAGTTTTTAAGCGACATATACAAGTATACATAAAAACATAAAAAACGAGTGCATAAAAAACGCCCTTTTACCTCTGAGTAAAGGGGCGGGACAAGATGGCTACTAAGGCGTTAAGCAGTGAATTTGCAGAAAGTTATTTGGACAAAATGCTGAAATGATTCTGCCAGATTGCGGTAGTAGTATTTCACAAGTTCCCTCCTCCTACCTTGATCTGGCAACTCTCAAACAGAAACTATGTGGGACAACAGCAGAACAAAAATATGATATATCCAAAATAATTAGGAGTTGTAGTATTGTTAGGTTGCTGTTTACATTAGTGCAGTGGTACAGCTTTGATATGCCATCAGTCTCACGTTGATCCTGCCTCTAGCAGCCGTGTATGAATGCATACAGGTCCGACCAGAGTGCATTGGGTCTGCCCCAGTGTTTCCAGATGGGAGCAGTAGAAGGAACGCACTGCTGCCCCCAGATGGCGGAGTCAGATTACTGAAATGACCATTATATGATGAATGCATTCTGCATCTTGACTAAAGGCTAAAGGGGCACTTTTTGCTGTGTGTGTGTGTGTGTGTGTGTGTGTGTGTGTGTGTTGTGTGTGTGTGTGTGTGTGTGTGTGTGTGTGTGTGCGCGCGTGCGTGTGTGTGTGTGCGTGTGTGTCTCACCGCTTCATGATGTGAGCCCAGGTGTTGGCCAGGTCGTCGTTGAGGTGTGTGATGAGGTGTGTGTCGTCGTCGGAGTAGCGGGTCAACAGCTTATCTGCCAGGGAGTTGGCCTCGTCCACCTGACCCTGCCATTGACCCAGCTCCTTCACAAAGCCCTGCACACACGCACGCACACACGCACACGCACGCACGCACACGCGCGCGCGCGCGCACGCACGCACACATGCATGCACACACACACGCTAAATCTCAGAGGTTCTCAAATGCCAAATAAATATTGGAAAACCTGTCATGTTGTGATTTTCAGTCACATAAACCCTTGCATCCTTATCCACAGTGCTTGTGCTTGTGTGTGTGTGTGTGTGTGTGTGTGTGTGTGTGTGTGTGTGCGCGCACGCAGTACCTTGAGCTCGGCGTTCTGTTTCTTGAGCGCGTCCACAGTGTACGACACCTCCTGCCACGACTCCAAAATCTCATTGGCCCGCTTGATCAGAGGCTCCACCCCCTTCTTGGCCTCCAGCCAATCGGCAGAGTCCTGCAGCATGTTGTGCAGCTGCTTGCTCCTATCGGAGAGCTTGCCCTGAGTGTCCTCCCAGTGGGCCTGCAGTCTGTCGACTAACAGACACATTTTACACGTTTTAGTTTGTTTATTTTTTATAGGAAAAAAACAGTGGTTGGTGGTCAATGCAAACCACCCCGGGATTCATAGAACCGTAGTTACATACGTAACTTGTGTTCTATTTCATCTCTCCTGACCTTTAAGCACTGAATATCTCCATTCAGTGCTTAAAGCACTGCCATCTGGCTGTCATTCGGGATTCATAGAACCATAGTTTAGAGAGCCAAGCTCCCTAACCAAACATTTATTTGGAGGTTTTATCATTTCTTCTATTGTAATTATACGCTCTAATTGATCCGTTTTTGTGTTGGTTTTTTTCCGATTCAAATGTCCCTTTATAATGTGTTCTTCTGTGACTTAATGTTCTTAGTCTTAATGTCTCTGTGCTTAATGGTTTGTGCAAAGCACCCCGAATCGCCTTATTATTGTTGTTGAAAACGTTCTACGCACATAAACGTAGACCTCGCCTACGGCGCGATAAAACCGTGAGACAAAATAAGCCAATTAACTAACATTTAGACAACATTAACAATAGTTTGTGACCAAATAAATGACAAGTGACAAACATTTGGATTGCGGGGGCGGGAGGACTAAAACCTGCTGCTGGCACAGAGCACAGTGCTCAGTATTGAGTAGGCATTTGGCAGCGGGTGATTGTAAAATGTGTAATAAATAATAAATCAGTTTAACACCTTCTCCATCCATACAATTTAGGTGTTTACGGAGGCTCTTAATCCAAAGTGACGGAAGGTAAAACACAAGGTAATGCAATCAAATGCATCTAGAAATAGTAATCTAGGATCATTAGGTAAACCAAGAAGCATTCGTCAGTATAACCAGTATTGTGTAAACGCAAATAATGATCCGTGCATGGAAACTGCAGTATGCACTAGATCAGGGGTTTTCAACTAGTGGTCCAGGGACCACCGGTGGTCCTTGAGAGGGTTCCAGGTGGTCCCCCTTAATGATGAAAGTTGGTTAACTTTGTAAGATGTAATTCTTTGAGAGCGTAAAAATGAAACCAAATGGATCCTTACGGATCCATTTGGTTTCATTTCATTTCATTTCAAATATGTAAAAATATGTAAATTACCCCAAATGTGCACAACTATAGAATGTAGGAGAATAATGGGCATTTTAATCTGTTGTTTGCCTGTTTTGTTTCCGAAATCCAGCCTGGTATTGTGGACAGAACAAAAAAAAATCTTTAGTTTTGGGGTCTGTGGGGCTAAAATGTCATCAATCCGTGGTGATCCATGGCTCAAATGCTGAATAAATAGTGGGCCCTGGGATCAAAATGGTTGAAAGCCACTGGGTGGGTGCAAAGTCACACTTATTGGTTTACGAAAAGCAATGATCCTCCAACGGTCTAATTTCAAGCAACCCCCTGTTCGTTAAGCATTAGTGTGTGTGTGTGTGTGTGTGTGTGTGTGTGTGTGTGTGTGTGTGTGTGTGTGTGTGTGTGTGTTGTGTGTGTGTGTGTGTGTGTATCTCTCTCACTGCGCTCTGTGATGCGTTTCGGGTCTCCTGGTTGCTGGTTTTGTTCTTGAGGTTCTGTGCTGCAGTCACCTGTCTGTCCAGCTGGGGGCGCCGCTGCTCCAGTTCCTGCAGGGCAGACTGGAAAACAACACAAGAAATCAAAGACATGATGTGAGAGTTAAAAAAGAAAGAAACACAGGGCAGATCTACAAGCTTGTAGTGCTGCACAAAGTGACACGCTATGATGAGCTTCTAGATCTTGTATTTCTGAACATGCAAAGCATGTGGATAAAAGTGCCTCCAACAATCGTGATTCAGTATCAACTCATTTTTCTGGGGCATACACCCTAGTGCTCGCTCCAAGGACCCCCTGGACCCCACTTTGATTAAGATCTTGAGCCTAGATCGGCTGCCTAATTACACAATTACATTAATTACATAATGGGGCCGTCGTGGAACGCCGACTGTGACTAATTCAATTAGTAATGATTCCATTTGATCTGAGTGCGCCAAAGACCATGCACTGACATCATTCATATCATTATTAATATTGTAAGTGCTTCTATAGCTGGTGCACCTACACTGCACTGTGTCAACTGTAAAGGGAACTCATACTGCATCATGCCTTCCTGTATTTACTCCTAAAATATATTTCTCGAGTTTTAGTTAAAATTAGACCTCCTTTTTGGCATGCATTATCACACAGAGATTCCCCTCACAACTCAACAACTGGAACAAATATCAAACAATTTACTGGGGACTCCATGGAATCATTCATTTCTTCACGTAAGTTTGGTAAACAAATGAAGGACAAAGTTGGAGTAAAAAAAAAAACAAATTCAGAGAAAAATATGAAGTGCAACTTTAAGATCTGACTGACCCAGAATAATGTCTACAGTACAATAACTGACGATGTGGAAATGCAGCAAACAATAATTAGGGCTGTGTTCTGTGTATGTACAAATATATAGCCTGTCATCTAGCGCTGTCATCTGGAGTCAATACTGAGATTGGAACGTTGCTGTTGTAAAGCCTGGAGCGTTAGAGTGCCTCGCTCTGCTGCTGTTTGCACAAAACCTAGCTCAAAAGTACAACTGGATATGTCTGTCGCTGACAACCACAGTGCAATGTTGATTGGAACCAAGGTTTTCACAGTTAAAGATGGGAGTGCTGTGATGTTTCCTCCCTAAAACATGATCATCTGGTAAGAGAGGGATCAGGGCTATGCTTTCACAAAAACTGTGTACTTTCAATTGGATCTTTTGACCTAAAAGCTCTCAGATTTTGGGAAGAAACCAAAAAATGCACGGGGAGACATTCCTTAGTGTGTATTAGAGTAGTGTTAAATTTATAGGCACATGAAGTACAGAAAAAGTACAAAAATACAACATACAAAAATGTATTTGTGTCAAAGAATGATAGATTTATATAATACAATACGTATCATATCCCTGCTTTTCTATTGAGACACTTAGCGTTTTGTCACACCAGCACTTGCGCTGAAAACCGGAATTCAAATCCTGATTAGAATAGTGTTGTGCAGCAAAAGCAAAAGCTAACATTTTAGTAAACTCAAATAAAAATAAACAAAGCTAACTAAAATCATGGTAAGTTTTATAAATTGTCAGGATCAATATTTTTTTCTCGCACAAAAAAACTTTCTAATCTACTAGCTGGCATGGCATCACACATCAACACATGGTGAAGTTTTCTGCATGTATTCTGCATGCATGTTAAAATAACAAAAAACAAAACTAAAGATCAAAAGAAAAAGACGGGAAATTAAAGTAGCAAACACGCTTCAAACACCAATTAAAACCAAACTCAACTAGATTTGATGATAAAACAAATAAAATAATAATAATTATAATTCTAAACTAGAATAACTTTCATCAGAAACTTGCCTGACCTCCTTTTCACTGTGGATTGTTATTGCAATAAGTCATTGGGCCAGCTTAAAAGTGAATCATAGATCAGTGGACTGGCTGGCTATAGCCTTAATAAAAGCCCTAATCAGACAGGTCAAGATGTTAGGCATTAATTGGATTCTCTGCAGAGCACGGCCTCAGGCCATGATTAGCTTGGTATGAAATGAGGCACGCTTATTTTATTTATTTCAATTGAAGCATCACTAGAGAGTTGCAGTTGTTGCTGAACCCCGACCCTGTCAACTGTTTTTCATGTTTGGAACTTCTATTGAATTTGAATGCTGAAAATGAACAGTTTGGCACGTGTGAAGTTTCGACCCAAGCGAGACGACACATTGCATTTAAAATGACAACACAGGATGTTATTTTACATAATCTTATTTTAATTCTAGGATCTGACCTTGAACTGCCCGATGTTGTCGTTGATGTCATCCAAGTCAGCGACCACCACGCGCTTGTTCTGCACCATGTGATCCATCATGGTTAGCCAATCAGTGAGCTCCGCCCACGACTTGTTGAACTGGGCCAGTACGGCGGCATCTGGCTGGGCACTCCCTGTCAGAGACTCAGCTATCACACACGCACACACAGAAGCACACGCACACGCACACACACACACACACACACACACACACACACACACACACACACACACACACACACACACACACACACACACACACACACACACACACACACAGAAAGATAAGTGGCAGAAGTAGGAGACTATGAGCTTAGAGTCATGACTGCTCAAATCTATGTGTAATCTAAGTTACAGTCCAGACACATTTGTGATCTTAAAAGTGAAAAAGTAATTTAAATTAACGTAATGATGGCACATAACTCAATTACCCAATAATCTTCATTTAAAAAACATCAAGGACTTGGTACAAACAAGACATTAAGACAGACAGAGGCTCATGCACAAACATTCAACCTTACCAGTTTTCTTTGCCATTAGCAGAGCCATTCTCTCCTTATGCTGTCGTATCAACTCCAGAATTATGATCCAGTCCTCTTTTAGTTTTACATACTTCACCTGGCAACGCACACGCACGCACACACGCACACACACACACACACACACACACACACACACACACACACACACACACACACACACACACACACACACACACACACACACACACACACACACACACACACAGAAAGATAAGTGGCAGAAGTAGGAGACTATGAGCTTAGAGTCATGTGTGCTCAAATCTATGTGGAATATGGACAAACAAATAAATTCAAGAGACAGTGTGGCTTTAAGCTACAATCCAGGGCTACAGTGTGATGAATAAGACACGATTTTATCCATTTAAGAAGCATTTATATTGTAACCGCGAAGGTAGCAACAAAATATATACCATAGTAAATATCAGCGCTCTCATAGTATTGTGCGGGCGGCCATCTTGGTACAGGCAAAACACAAAAGCGTTGCCTAGCGGCATGGACCACCGCTTTACAGTAAATATTAGCAAGAGGCAACGTTAAAGGTGTTCTTAGGCCAAACCTGTGTTCTTAGAAATAAAAAAACACAATCCTGGCAGTGGATGCTTTTTATGGTTCATAATGTGTTTTTTTTTTTTAACTTTCAATCAAACAGTACTTCGTCAGTGGAGAGAAGAACATGTGTGCTAACCTTCTCTGGTTGGCTGGGAGGATTGTCTTTGTAAAGCTGATTGGCTCGTTCCAGAACAGACTCCACCTCAGGCTGCTTGGTTTGGACTTCCTCTACCAGCTGAACAAAAACAGATGAATAGCACAATAGTTGTGTTCACACACACACACACACGCGCACGCGCACACACACACACACACACACACACACACACACACACACACACACACACACACACACACACACACACACACACACACACACACACACACACTATATATTATATATACACACTCTTACACCCAGTTAGATGCCAAGTATACAGTTAACACCTTAGACTTAAAGCTGTAGATGAACAGTACAAAAACAATAGATGAAGAAACTGATACTATCCTTGACAGAAGTTCTCTATCCCAACAAAAGTCCATATCTCACCGATAGCAGTGTAACTCCAACAAAATGGATAGGAAAATGGAATGGGAACACCGCTGTAGTTTGCACCACGTTTATGTTTTCATGAACGCGCTAAAACGTGCTATCACAGCCAGGCAGGTAGATAAAATAAACAACGCCGTTGCTACATTTCCTCACTTTCCTTACTTTCTTCACTTAATACGGATATTTATTTGGTAGTGTTGAAGTCTATGTTCATAGCGTGTGCATGCTGTGAACATAATGACACTCTATTGGGACAGCTTTCAACACGGCAGGAGGTTCTCTACAATCACCTGCAGCCATGTGGAGTATGCATGTGTGTGTTTATTTCTTGTGTGTCTGTGTGTGTTGAGTCAGTCCATGCGTCATGCAGTCAAGCCTGAAGCGTAGTTAAAAAAAATAGCAGACCTACAAGTTCACAGCGTGTCACCTCCGTGACACGCTGTGACCTTGTAGGTCTGCTATTTTTTGAACTTCTCTCCTACCCCGGGGTCCACCTCCTGGGGGTTGGTCTCCAGGGTGGTCCTGGTGGCGGAGGGCCCAGGCCGACAGATCGTCCATCTGGCCGGCCAGCCTCTCCAGCTCCCTCAGCAGACCCTCGATCTCCAGCTGCCTCTCGGGCAGATCCTTGGACACCTAAAAGACATTCATAGGTACCACGATGAGAAAATCCCAACTAAAGATGTATTAAATATTTTTTTCTGACATATTCAGACACCCTAGGGTAGCGTACACAGGTGCCAAACCTGCATGTACTCCATATGAAAGCGGTGGCCATCAATTTTTAGCATTGCTCCGGTTGCTAGGCAACCCCTTGGTCTCTACCAGCTATGGGATATTTACATCCATTAAAAGCTGGATTTCCGATTCCCTCTCGCATCGTTCCGGACGTGTAACCGTTTTTTTGGATGAGAAGTAATGATCACTCAAAAAACAACCCTGATAACCCGGAAAAGAAACATTGGCTTGCAGAATAATAAGACTCAATGCTGGCAAATGTTAGCTGTGCTGCCACCTAGCGGGGTGGCGATATAATTAACATTTATCTTGAGTAGCGAGCCAGGCTGTTTTGTTGCCTCCTGCAGTTTTCAATAAGATATGAGCGCGTCCCAGTGCTTCGGATGGGCCGACGGTGCTTTGGTCTGACCTGAGCGAAGCGTGTGTTGATGATCTTGACGTCTTTGTGCTTGTCGGGCAGGTTGAGCTGCTTCAGTCTGAGGTTGACCCCGTCCACACGCCTCTTCTGGGACGGAATCTCCTCCACGCGGCCCTGACACACACACACACACACACACACACACACACAACACACACACACACACACACACACACACACACACACACACACACACACACACACACACACACACACACACACACACACACACACACACACACACACACACACACACACACACACACACACACACACACACACACACACACACACACACACACACAGAAGGTTCAGGTTCAAGGTTCTTTATTTGTCACTCCAGTGTATGTCAGGACATATACAGGGATGAAATAACGTTTCCATTGTTCCCCAGTGCAATAAGACAATAGACAGTGCAATAAGAAAAAGGACAAATACAAACAATATACAAGAAACAATAAGTGACGTAATGCAACAGACTAGAGCAGTAAAGTGCAACTGTAACAGCATAAAGTGGGGTGAAGGTGCTAAGCTACTACCAGGTATAATTATAAAGTGGCAAGGAGTGAAAGTTAAACAGACAGCTAGACAGGAACTAGACAGGACATGCAGTATATATATACTACAACTAAACTATACGGCTAAAAACTAAACATACTACAACTAAGCAGCTAAACAGACATACAGTAATTGTTGTTTTTGATGGTGAGTAAAATGTCATGATATACTGTAATAACTCTCCCACGAGACGTTTCATTCGAGGTTGTGTCCTTTGACATGATATTTCTGCATCTGCATATTTCGGAAAACTCTCCCCATACAATCAGGTAGTCTGCATTATATGAGCAGTAAAACAAATGTACTCAGAGCAGTAGACCTGGTGTGCGTGTGTGCGTGCGCGTCCACGGGCGTGTACGTTTGGTGGATAACAGTATGAGTTTAAAAGCGGACAGTGTGTGTTTTATTGAGTGTTTAATGGTGTGTGCGCGCCACGTGCGTTTAACAGTGCGCTTGCTAAGTGTGTGTAATGGCAGACAATAGACGCGTGTTCATTGATTGTTTAATGGCGCAAGTGGCGTAAGTGCATGTGTTTGTGTGTGGGTGCTTTACGGCACCTGGATCTTGTGATCAGGGTGTTTCTGACGTGTGTGTAGTGCCTGTAACCATAGTTCTTATGATTGCAGCAATAGCAGATCTAGGGGGACAAGCTTGTAGATCTGCTATTGAAACCCTGTGCACGCATGTAATGGTACCTCAAGAAGGGGCGGATGTAACATTTCCCAATTGGGGGGGCAGGTGAAGAAGAGAAAGTCGCACCCATACCATTTTCAGTACAGGATTTGGTGGGGCAGTCAGGGCATTTAGGATGGCATTTATGAGGGAATTTAGAGGGCATTGCCCCCCCCCCCCCCCCCCCCCCCCCCCCACACACACACACACACACACACACACACACACCCATGGCTAGATCCGCCCTAGCCTGACCTCAGTCTGAATTGTCATTTCGTTTCACTTCATTATTCACAGGGGGAAAATGAGCTAGGTATTTTTTAAGGTGCTGATTCAGGGCTGAGCCAGGCTAGATCCGCCCCTGACCTCAAGGGTGTTTCTGATCTGTGTGTGCCTGAGTGAGTATGCAATGCAGCGGTACCTGGACCTTCTCCAGCGTGTCTCTGATGTGCGTTGGCTCGGCGGGCGTCAAGGGGATGGCCAGCACACCCTCAGCCTGCTCCAACCAGCCCACCAGAGAACCCATGTCCTCCTGGAGCTCTGCTGCCGCCGTGTGAGCCTCCGCCGACCTGGGGCGTGTGTGTGTGTGTGTGTGTGTGTGTGTGTGTGTGTGAGAGAGTGTGTGTGTGTGTGTGTGTGTGTGTGTGTGTGTGTGTGTATGTGAGAGAGAGAGAAAGACACTCGATCAGAACTCCAATCACCTCGATGTCAGCGATTTCCCTTTGAACTGAAATATTTATGTTTTGGCATTTGAATTGATGGATTGATGCGTTTGTCGTAGCACAGTGGTTTTTCAACCGTTTTCATACCAGGGCCCACTATTTATGAAAGATAATACACCTTTAGGCAATCCCCGCCCTCGCCCCTGTGTCCACCCAAGGCTAGGACACTTTCCAGCCAGGCTCATTCATTCCAATTCATTCCAACATTACACATTAAATACTGGTTCATTTTTGCAACCAGACCTTCAAAATCTCTTCCAAATCCATCTACAAGGCATGCACTATGCAGTGGAAAAATGTGTGTGTGACATTTATTTTTTTTTTAAAACAATGTTTGATCATATAGGAAAGCTATTGGTGGAGAGGTTTGTCTATCACATGTTATGCTTAGCTGTGATTGGACCATAGCAGTTTGGGGAGGGGCTTACTGAGAGGTCTATTGGCAAAACGTTGGTCAAAATAACAATCCTACATTGTCTAATTGCCTAGAATCTTGTAATTGTGTATAATCTTGAAAAAGTAATTAAAATATTTAAATATAATTTAACTCTCGAGAGCGTTAAAATGAAACCAAATGGACCCTAACGGGTCCATTTGGTTTCATTTTAACGCTCTCAAGAGTTACAGATCTATAAGGGTCCATTTGGTTGCCCAACTGTCTGTCCATCATTTAGCTGGGGACCACCTGGAATCCTCTCAGGGACCACACTGTGGTAGTGTATGTGTCGCACCTCCTCTTGCGTTCGTTGAGCAGGTCGGTGACGTTGGCCCAGCGCGTGTTGAGCACTTTGATCTGCGTGCGGAGGTGCGTGGCGTCCTCCGGCGTGCTCTGCTGGCTGATGTCCTCACCGGCCACCGTCACCCGGCCCAACGCCACCTCCTGGCTGGGGATGGCGTCCGTTAGGTCCTACGCACACACACACACACACACACACACACACACACACACACACACACACACACACACACACACACACACACACACACACACACACACACACACACACACACACACACACACACACACACACACACACACACACACAGCAGTAAATAGTATTAATACTGGTATTCGATATCGGCTAACACAACATGTTGCGTTTTCAATTTGATTCCTCAAATAGCCGTGGTTTTGGACGAATTCCTTCGCATGGGGGAAAAAAAAAGTTTGAGGACCACTTTGTTTAACTTCTCAGCAAGCCGGGCGGGTTGTCCTGTTTATGATGATGATATGAAAGACAGAGCGTCTGCCTTGAGATGTTGGGTGATGGAGAAGCAGGACCAGCTGTTAGGCTGTCGGTCACAAGCTGTCGCCTGTTTGGCGCCGCGAGGCGCGCCATGTGTGCAGGTGGGCCGAGACAGAGCTGATCACATGCATGCTAAAGTGGACCGGTCAGCTCTGATCTCTGTCGCACGCATGGACGCACGCACGCACGCACGTCAGGGGCAGATCTAGGGATGGGTATGGGGGGGCAATGCCCCGCTAAATACCCAGTCTGCCCCAGCACAACACAATGGCATGCAAACAACCCAAGATATTTCAAATTGAAGTGCTTATATTTAAAATGATTTGAAACACTACTATACTGCTGCTAACTAACTGCAATCGTGGCACCACTAAACCAACAGCATTTCATCATTGAAAACAGAAAACTCTCGGAGTCAGACCTTTAGCTTTATGCATGCTGCGTGTCTGTTGCAACTTCAACAATAATTCATTATTATTGATGCTTTGCCTAATAAAAGTCCTGTAACCAAAAATGGTATGGGTGCGGCTTCATCGCCCCGTGGCACAAAGCGACACGGGAGATGAAGCCGCACCCATACCATTTTCTCCTGCCCACCCAATTGGGAAATGTTACATTCGCCCCCTGATGCACGCACTGCACAGAAGTGCCCAGGCGCATGCATGCATGCACTCTCAGAACATCACGTACTGTATGTGTGTTGCTGATGTCTGCCTCTCTCCATATTTCATCACAAGTCAATGTTGGTTTCCATCAGTTTTTTTTATAATAGGACTAATCATTATAAAAGCATCACCACATTCAGAAGTGGAAAGTTAACTATATAGTACTTCCAATTTCCTACATTCCCTACTCAACTCATGTTGTGTGCAGATGGTGAAAGTTACAAGAATGGTGTGTGTGTGCGTATGCATGCGTGTGTGCGTGCGCAACGCATGTGTGCATGTGCGTGATATCAAATACGAGCTTAGAGTGCACACCATAATCGCAGTGATCCTTAATCACATTTCATCATTTTCAAGGGCGTTTTGGGAGAGAAATGAAACACCAGTCACTTTAACTGCAGAGGAGAGGAGAGGTGTGTCTGTGCCCGGCTGTTGACGCTCGTTAATGCATCACGGAGAGGCAATTATGTTTCTGCAGCTGTCAAATACGCAGGTCTTCTACTTCTCAGAGAGTTTTCTGTTTTCAATGATGAAATGCTGTTGGTTTAGTGGTGAGAAGATTGTACTTAGTAGCAGTGTGGTGTTTCAAATAATTTTAAATATAAGCACTTTCATTTAAAATATCTTGGGTTGTTTTGCATGCCATGTTTGGTGGGGCAGTCAGGGCATTTAGGGGGGTATTGCCCCGCCCATCCCGTGCCTAGATCCGCCCCTGCTGGTAGTCGATCTAAGACTCATCGAGGTCATCCTTAGCATGCGTGTGTGTGTGTGTGTGTGTTACCCTGAGGTGTTGTCTGTGTGCTGCTGGGTCGGTGTCGTACAGCTTGAGGGAGGTCTCAGCGTCATTCAGCCAGTCCTCCATCGACTGCTTGTCTGACACAAACTTCTGCCACTTGGCGTTCACCTCCTCCCAGCGCCTGTGCACGCACGCACGCACGCACGCACGCACGCACGCACGCACACGCACACACAGCAAACGTTGTATTTCATACAATTCTTCTACTCAATTTTCCTAATGAGGAACTAATGTAATTGGAAGCTTGCTTGCATCAATGGATGAACGAATGGATCGACTTTCTTCTTTCTTTCTTTCTTTACATACATGGAATTACTTGAGGTTAATGTCTCTCTATTTCATCAATTCATTCATTGATCAACCATTTCTGATTCTCTCCCTCATTGATCCATTCTCCCAGTGGCGTTTCTAAGCAAATTGGAGCCCCAGGCAAGATTTTCCCTGGAGCCCTCGTTACCAAATGGACCCTTACGGCTCCATTTGGTAAGGAGGCGCTCCAGGGAAAATCTTCTGTGTCGTCACGCCCCCCATCTACTCATGGCGCCCCAGACAGCTGCCCAACTTGATCCATTTGTCATTCATCCATCCACCCACCCATTCCCCCATCCATCCATCCCTCCATCCATCCATCCACCCATCCCTCCATCCATCCATCCATCCACCCACCCATTCCCCAATCCATCCATCCATCCATCCATCCATCCATCCATCCATCCATCCATCCATCCATCCATCCATCCATCCATCCATCCACCCACCCACCCATTCCCCCATCCATCCATCCCTCCATCCATCCATCCACCCATTCCTCCATCCATCCATCCACCCATCCCTCCATCCATGCTGACCTCAGTCTGTCGTGGTACAGCTTGTTGAGCTTGTCCCAGTTGGTCTGGAGCAGCAGGGCGGTGTCAGTGATCCTCTGCCCCTCCAGGGGCCTGGTCCCTGCCAGCATGTCGTCCTTCTGGGCCAGAGCTCCCTCCACGGGGCCCAGCAGCTTGTCCATGCTGCCCTTCACCTCCTGGAGAAGAGACGGAGGGAGGGTAGAGGCCATTCAGTACAAGGCATACTCATATTAACAACACGGCAGGCACACACATAAAACACTGGGATAGTAGCCTCCATCTCCAGGCTCTCATCCGTGCTGCGAGATGAGAGCCTGGATTCACGGTGCCCCAAAGCCACTGACGGAAGTCGGGACTTCCGGTTAGTTAACTTCCGCCGGAAGTTGCCATTAGTCACGATGCGGTGCTCCCGAAAATGGATACCCCACAGAAACATTTTATTTCTCCCTTTGTGCTCGCAAAGCTGTTGTAAACGTTTAAAAGATGAAATCGTGTGCACTTGGACACACTTACAACTGCTTTGTTCGTTGGAATTATTTTTTCTGAAAATAACATTGAACATTGAAAGTCAAGTCGCGAGTGAGGACTGAACAGGGTTGTTTCTCTGGGGACTGTAAATACAGTCACTTCCGCAACTAACATTCTCAGTCTCAAATGCGCACCCGTTTCCAAGGGTGCTGGGATAATGAGGGGCGCTGAGCTCCTCCCAACGTCTGGCTTTGGGAATTATTTTGTGTGGCAGCCAAGTCTATGGACTTTGTAAATGTCTATGGCTTGAATACAGCAGAGGGTAACAGTTGCCTGCAGGGGTGAAACATAGTCAACCACCTTACGTGACTGTTATGTCACCCTCACAGTGTGACGTAACAGTCATCTTGTGTTCAGGCAGGTTGTGGTACACAGCAGACCAGTATTATAACTGACCTGGAGACAGCGCTGCTGTTCAGGCAGGTTGTGGTACACAGCAGACCAGTATTATAACTGACCTGGAGACAGCGCTGCTGTTCAGGCAGGTTGTGGTACACAGCAGACCAGTATTATAACTGACCTGGAGACAGCGCTGCTGTTCAGGCAGGTTGTGGTACACAGCAGACCAGTATTATAACTGACCTGGAGACAGCGCTGCTGTTCAGGCAGGTTGTGGTACACAGCAGACCAGTATTATAACTGACCTGGAGACAGCGCTGCTGTTCAGGCAGGTTGTGGTACACAGCAGACCAGTATTATAACTGACCTGGAGACAGCGCTGCTGTTCAGGCAGGTTGTGGTACACAGCAGACCAGTATTATAACTGACCTGGAGACAGCGCTGCTGTTCAGGCAGGTTGTGGTACACAGCAGACCAGTATTATAACTGACCTGGAGACAGCGCTGCTGTTCAGGCAGGTTGTGGTACACAGCAGACCAGTATTATAACTGACCTGGAGACAGCGCTGCTGTTCGGGCAGGTTGTGGTACACAGCAGACCAGTATTCTGGAGAGTTCAGCTGGAAGTCTGCCACCGAGATGGCCTGGAGCAGAGACTGGAGCTCCGCCAGGTAGTCCTATGGCACACACACACACACGCACACGCACACGCACGCAATTGAACACACACACACACACACACACACACACACACACACACACACACACACACACACACACACACACACACACACACACACACACACACACACACACACACACACACACACACACACACACACACACACACACACACACACACACACACACACACACACACACACACACACGATTGCCCCCACACGCACACAGAATAGAAGCGTGCATGCACACAAACACAAAAGTCAGTCAGATACTCAGAAAACTCGAGAAAACAAAAAGGCAAAGAGAAGAGAACACAAACAAACTGAGTCGATCTATTAATTCACCAAACACATGCTAGTTACTATGGCCACAAATACTGTATGTTAGACATCGGCTAAATGTCCAGCAACTATAGGACATCTGCAGGGACCAACGTCCAGAAATAATCTAAAAAAAAGTGCTTTGTGTTGCGAGCTTCCATTGAAAATGAATCATAGACTGTATCTTTGCATCTGCCCGTGTTGTATCATTAGCATCGTAGCAGTAGGGTGTTCTGTTGCTGCATTTAATCCCAATTTTACTGCTTTCATCAAATCAAATACTGTACGGACCTGTGTACTGCAGATCAGTGGTTTCAACCATTTTGATCCCAGGGCCCACTATTTATTCTGCATTTGAGTCACAGACGACAATTCGATGTCGAGTTTAGTCTCTCGGATGCAAAACTCCACAAAATTTAGGAGAAATAACTGGCAAAACGTTGACCAAAAACATTTTTTCTACATTTTCTAATTGTGTAGATTTGGGGAAATTAAGTAATTCAGATGTTTAAATGAAATGTAACACCTGACAGCCTAAAATGACATTTGGTTTTATTTTACCCTCTCAGGAGTTACTGATCTACAAGGCTACATTTACATGCATGTAGATGATGGAAATCCTCCCTATTTCTCACCTCAGCAGTTCCCTCATTTCATCCTTGCCACTTATTTTTGATTCATTTATGTTATAAGAACCTCTTGTTGTCAACAAAACAAACTCCTTCCATTCAGATCTCAGTAACCACTTCAACCCTGTCGCCCCAAAATCTGGGTTTTTAAGAACTTAACATTGACACGAGAAGAAAAAAAGCAATAATCTTGTAGAACAGCTACACTCAAAACCATTTGTGCAATGTTTGTATTGTGGTTGAAGACTTTTGCGGAGAAAAGAAAAAGCCAATAAACAAGCTGTAAAGATATTTAAATGTAGAGTTAAAATAGCAAGGACCCCGGCGTAGAGCCTTGAGGTTCTTACAAAGGGGGTTTAAGTGGCTAAGTGGTTTGGTGGGTTCTGTTACACAGTGCCTCAGTCACAGTCAATTGAACAATGTTATGATAATAAGTGTGAGTGAGAGCCCAGCACTACAATGGAGCAGCCTGGATGACTCACACTCCAAATGGAACAGAATATTGTGTCCGTCGCGTGGAAACCTCACGTGACCAAACACTGTACAACCAATGGGTTTGCCTTGCATCCACAAGCTTTGGGAGCATGCGGATCTTGCTAGATTCCATGTTTGCGAGATTTCCGAGATGTTTACGCTCTCAAAGAGTTACATCTGGTGAACCAACTTTCCATCATTTAGCCTGCAGGGACCACCTGGAATCCTCTCAGGGACCACTGGTTGAAAACCCCTGTGCTAGATTCTTGACGCTGCGGTATGATAAAGTCGGGTGTCAATTCACGTTGTAGGAAATGGTTTCCAACACTTTTGCTCCATGATTGTAACAGTTTAAAAACATTTTCATTGCATCTGTTTTATCTCTCTGAAGAGTGAGCTTTGAAATAAAGGTTATAATAATTTCATTATTGACAAAGCACTCTCCTGGTTTACAGCAAAACCATCGTAATTTTAATTACAAATAATTATATAGCTTGCTGCTGAGCATAAAGGGATATATTTTTTACATTTCCATCAATTAAACGGACTGAGGCATTAGAGCATTTAATACATAAAATAAAATAAAAAATGAATCAAATCATGTCAGGAAAATACCAGCTCTACGTGTTCAGAGCTTGTAGATCTGTGAATTTCTTGATGGACCATAATTATCTGTTGGGTCTTGTTTTGGGGACAACTGCTTTATTGTGATTATAACAGAATGTATTATTAGTAGTAAGTCCTCGTAATCCAAGCCTTAAATATTATGCTCTGGGATACCATTTGGCGTGTGGCATTTTTTTGTGAAGTGTCCGGCAAATTATGACACACTGTAAAATCTTTGACTGCTAATCCTATTTCAGTTCACTCTTCAGAGTGAATATTTTTAATATTTTTAAATGTCATTTTTATAGGTCACGATGTTGTATGAGATGCAACTGAATTTTAATCTTAACCCTCAAAGGAGTTAATGCATTTTAAGGCGGTCAGACATTACTTTTCTGTGTATGGGCTGGCGAGGCCTGAAGGTAGTTGTTTTGCCACTCGGCAAACGTTCGCAGTTCCCCACACGACATGATGGCCACACGTAACGTAACACTCTATTTTCTATCAATTACACACTCAATGAAGGTGTAAATTCATGCCGATTTCTCACTGGCCCGCTAGTGAGTGATGACCCCTTCGGGGGTGATTGGCAATCCATTTACCTTGTAAAACAACTGAAAGCTGACAGAGGGAGAAAGTTCACCGTGGTCTCCATCAATCCACGTATCGACCGGGCCGCTCTCCACTCTGGCTTTCAGTCTGACAGCACACATGATCTGACAGACCTCTTGCTACAGTATTTATCATCTGGAAGGACTGAACGTTTATAAAATATTTAGCGATGATATGAATTGACTAGATTGTTTTTTTTTCCTTTTTATTAACCTGTTGACTACCGGTAGATTGTTTTTCTTTTTTTTATTAACCTGTTCTGTACGGGTGTTTTAAGTTTTATTGAAAAGCGCCACAGAGTGGCGCGCTATGAGCCGTGAACACCTGCTATTTTTGGGAAATTGCAGCGCAAATCTTCTGATATTATACTGTATGTTCTGTCAGAGCAAGCGTTTATCTATATTGTCATGTTGTGTTTTTTACATCGTACTACCTCTGACATTCACTGTGCGTGCTTCAGTGAATGTTAAATTTGTACATGAAACAAGACCGGAGTTTAACCACTTGTCCAGTTGAACCCCACAATGTGTAATATTTTGTTGAGCGGGATATCTTTATTATGCTTCAACCTGCTCCTTTTCTTCCTTGGTAGGAGCTTTCAAATTGTAGATTCACGTTGAACGTTTGTTCACCCTCACAAATTGGGACGCGAGGGCTGATGTGGTTACCTTTATTTCTTGTGTGTTTGCTATTGCCTTTTCCCTCTCATCATCATCATCATCATCAGAACCTTACCGTAACCGAACCATTTGAAATGGTTGAACCAGGAAAAGTGGAAAAAAGGGGAGAAAATAAAAAAATCCCCATGTTTGAAGTGATTTGTGATGATTTCAGATGTACAGTATATGCTGTGCTGTGTGTGCTCGTGTGTTTGTGGGAGTGCAATTCATTGTGATTGGGTGACTTGGGATACATACATCTTCAGTGATTGGTATCTTCGGTGATTGGCAAAGGGGGGCAGGCGTGTTACGTGATTGGTCGACAGTGGGGTGCGCGGGCATGCGGTGAGAGACAGAGTCAAAGACAGGGCAAACCAATGAGATTTTGAGCAGCATGTGAGCAGGTTTCACATGTACACACACTTGAACACCACAATGCAGCAAAACAAACAAAACAAGAACTCCTGACGTTCCCTGTGAAGGGAAGACTAACTGTGTGTTGAATTGTCAACCTCTGAAAGACCAGTTTAAACCCATGCAAGTAGTATATCTACTAAAGCAATGTATTATAGAGAGGCTAGAGGTTTTACATTTTGGTTGTTGCGTGCAGGTGCCACTAATTAAAAATAAACTAAACTAAAAATAAACTGTGGAATTGGTCGACTAAAGTTGAGTGGTTTTACATTGAAACATTACAGAAGACGGAAACATGACTGAAACTAAACTGAATTGTATTCAAAATGCTATGAAACTAAATCTGTAAAGAAACAAGTTGAGAATTATAGGTTGGAAACTACATGTACCTTGTCTGGTCATGTTATTTCGTTAGTGAATAGAAACCCAGGCCACATTGTCTTGTATAGTTAAGTTAGTACCTCATGTCATTGTTGTCGAGCAGAAACCTTGCATGCCACCAAAACGTAAATAAATCATTGGTAAGAAATCCCATAGACAATTTCAGAGCTATAAAATCAGAGCAATAGCCAATCTAAAAGCTCTCAACACGTCTCAAGTGTGTCAAGTGTGCGTTGGGAACTTTTACATCAGCTGTTCTTGCCACTATCGCGGGACACTCTTAATACAACAAAGTTGATGGGCATATCCGTTCACAAACACAAATGCACAAAAAGTCAAACTGTGGAGATGCAAGGTTTTCTGCCCGACACAACGACATTCCCGTTAGTGAAGATATAGAGCCAGGCCCTGTAGGGAAACTCACACATTGTCTTTTGAAGGGTATGAACTTGCCCTCCACCTCAACCCAGCGCGTGTTCAGCTGGAGTAGGCGGGGCTCCACTAGCTTGGCGGCTCCGCCCTCTGACAGCTGACTGGCTAAGCCCTGCACCTCCTTGAGGTCCGCCCTCTTCTCCTCGAACTCTGAGCCAATGTCCTATTGGACGAAAACCAACCGGTGGGTGGATGGGTGAATGAGGCGGGGTCACTCGTTTAATAGTCAACTAAATAGTCCCAACGCGGGGTTGGAAAAGTTGCACACGTAACGGTCCCCACACCTCGGCCGTCAGTGGCAAAATAAACGAACAAAAAGAAGACGAAACATAGACGAAAAAAAAAGCAACATGTCTTTGTTTGTACTGGAGTGTCGCATAGTCAGGAGTTTCAGAGATCTCCCTCCTACCAATTTGGTCTCAATTTTATGAGGATGCTTGAAAAATAACCTCATTTTAGTAAGACTTTGACGCTTCATAGTGGATCTCTGTTAGGTTGGCCATAGTGGCCGTTTTCTAAGCTTACATTCCAATTTGGTAATGTCACAAAATCTCTAACCTTTTATTTTACTGCAATGATATTTCAAAGTATGTGTCAATCATTATGCAAGTACTGTACATGCATTTTTAAGCATATTCACACCTACCCAGTGAAACATGCTATATAAATAAATGTGACGTGAGGCAGAGCCGGAAATCTCTGATACTTCTGACGACGGACAGACGACTGACAACCACACATAGAGCACAGTATAGAGTGCACAGGGAAGCCATAATGCATGTTCCAATGTCCTGCGTATAAATGAGGAGGTCGGTGCTGTAGTTAGGAGGCACAACACTGCCATTGAGACTTTTATTGACATCAACCAGTACAGGTGCTGTTAGCCTACACACAGGAAAGGAAGCTTAAGGCCAGTATTATACATACTCCTTCTGTAGTCGGAAAGTGTTCCCAACTATAGTTCGTTCGGAGAGATGTATTTGGCATTGGTCACCGCCCTGATTGTTACTGTTTTCCGGACCAATTTTATATTACTTTTTTCCCTATAAATAATTTTTAAAAATATATATAATAAAGAAAAACACAACTTTTCATGACTTAAAAACAAGCATAATGTTTTAGTATTTAATAAATAAAATAAAATAAATCTAATAATTTTGATGAGTGAATAACAAAAAAAACTGTTAGAAAGAAGTCAAAATAATAGATCTTATGTAGAAGCTCACAAAAGGTGCCAGGTTCCTTTGGGGTCTTGAGCTTAATAAAAAAAAGGGTTTGGGGAACCACTGAATGTAGACATGCAAAAGGTTTTTAGAGGAAACGTTCTGCGACTGCGCACTTTCCCCCCCGAAAAGCTCGGAAGTGAAGTCAATTTGCAGTTACACCAAACCTTTTTTTCTGAATAAAACTTAGGACAACAATGTAAATTGCAAGTGTGCAAGTTGGAGCGTATTAGCCTGGGATCCTTTTAAAGCATGTCTGGTGGTTGCCCCGGTGCTCCCCACTCCACCCCTCCCCTCATGGCGCCCCAGGCAACTGCCTTGTCTGCTTAATGGCAAAAAAACACACCTGAATAACAATAAAAAAGAAGAAGCATGAGGCAACCCAAGTTGTCAAGCAGAGACAGAGAATGTATATCGGACAGGGCGGGACAGCCCCCGGCACTGTGCGTGTAGGGGACAAGAGCGAGACAGACAGAGAGAGAGACAGGGGACATAAAAGACGGACGGACAGCGTGGTATGGCATTGTCGCGGATGCGGTGGCGAGGCGGGCGACGAGGCAGACCGCTCAGCGGAATGTCATAGTGGTTATCTGGAAAAATGAACACACACACACGTCAATGAAAACACTCACAGAGACAGAGAGACAGAGACAGAGAGACAGACAGAGAGAGAGAGAGACACAGACAGACAGACCGACCCAGGGGGTGGGTGCGGATGGGTCACGCCTTCTTGTCATCGTGATAATTCATTTATCTCAGAAATGAAAGGTCGAAAGAGAGAGAGAGAGAGAGAGAGAGAGAGAGAGAGAGAGAGAGAGAGAGAGAGGGAGAGAGAGAGAGAGAGAGAGAGAGAGAGAGGAGAGAGAGAGAGAGAAGAGAGAGAGAGAGAGAGAGAGAGAGAGAGAGAGAGAGAGAGAGAGAGAGATATATCATTTCAATTTCAACGATTTATGAAATATTTATGTTTTTTGGATTAGAATTGCAAACAGGCCCTCAGACCCCCAGATCGAAATCAATGGAGAGGAGAGGAGAGGAGAGAAGGAGAGGAGAGGAGAGGAGAGGAGAGGAGAGGAGAGGAGAGGAGAGGAGAGGAGAGGAGAGGAGAGGAGAGGAGAGGAGAGGAGAGGAGAGGAGAGGAGAGGAGAGGAGAGGAGAGGAGAGGAGAGGAGAGGAGAGGAGAGGAGAGGCTCTCTTTACTTATTTAAAACATTTAATGTTTAAAATAAGTCCAATAAAGAGATGTCAATATTTCAAGATGGAGAGTGTGATGAGAAGGTCAGGGGGAGAGAGAGATGAGCAAGCCAGAGTGTGTATATAATACTGTATAATCATTGTGCGTTTGTGTGCAAACACTGTCTGTATGTGAGTGCATGAGTGTGACAGTACAGTACATGTCTGTGTTCATAATAATAGTATATCGCCTGAGTCGGGTGGAAACCTCATTATGTAAAAAAAAAAGTACTTTTCAGGATTCAAATTCGAATTGACGAAGGTAGCAGACATTGCAACCTTGAAAAGTTCCCGAGGTTGCTTGCGAACTGCGTCATCGACAAAAAGAAAAAACAAACAAACAAAAAATAATAATAATAATAATTTGGAGATAAGATGTTTCGACCTGTAAGGTGTGCACTAGAGTGGTGTCGAGTGTAGAGTAGGAGCGTGGTGCTATTGAGGGGGCAGTATTAGTACAGTGACATCCCAGAAACATCCAGTAGAAGAATTGCAACATTGAGGGGTAGAAAACAGCCCTCAGGTATATCAATGACATAGTAAAACGTTGAAAATGGGTGGAATTCCTGGACTGTTGCTCAGGTCCAGCGCATGTGTGTGTGTGTGTGTGTGCACTACCTTGACCACCTTCTCCTCCGGCGGGTCTGGCAGCTGCTCCACGCTGCGCTGGATGTCGTCCAGCCAGGCCAGCAGGTCATGTGACTTCCTGCGGTACTGGTACCACTGCGGCGCCATGGCCAGCGCCTTCCTGTTCCTGGTCAGCCGCAGGTCCTGCTCGCACACGTTCACGCACACACACGCACACCGCTTTGTGTTTGAGCCCAAAACAAAGTGAAAAACATTAAAGTACGTTTTGGTATGTCCCAGGTTCCGACACAGGCGGACAGTTAAAGCGCTTTATTGCAGTGGTTTTCATCCCTTTTCCATATCAAGGCCCAATATTTATTCAGCATTTGGGTCACAGACTACCATTCAGGGACATTTAGGCCTTCTTTAAACTGGCAGCTAAACCTAGCCTGAATCGGACCTGATTGGTTTAAATGGGCATGACTCAGTTAAACAAGTCAGATTCCAATCCTGATTCCAATCCAGATCTGATTCAGGCTAGGTTTGGCTGCCAGTGTAAATCAGGCCTTAGTCCTGTTGACTCAAAACTGAAGTGTTTCATTTTACTCTCTCAAAGCCTACTGCTTTATGGTTAGGTCATTTTAGACCAATACTAACTCAATGATTATTTTTTTTTATTCATGATTTTTTCATGTTATACTAAAGCAGGGAATTAGCTTCAAATAGATCATATCGGTTGTTCAGTTTCCCAGTTTTGGATATGTGGGTTATAATGTCTTGCAACTGATTTATGATGATCGCAACCGATTTATTGGCCACCTTTGGGCACCGGTCTCGGCCGATTTATAGCGCTCGCGACCTACGGTCGTGGTCGCAAAACAATTTCGCTGTCTCTCATATAATGAGTGGGAAAAAAGGCTTGAAATGTTCACTTTTGTGGACTCTAACGTTATACCTAGCTACATGTACAAGCATTTATGCCATTACATAGCCATGGCTGCGATCTCATATCGAAGTCAAATCAAGCTGGAATCACCAGATAGCGCATTATGATCAGCTATGGACTATAAAGAGCATGCCGGTGTGTGTGTGTGTGTTACCTTGACGGTGTTGTACTTGCTGTTGAGCTGGTCGTGTTTGAGTCGGACCCTCTCTCTCTTGTCAGCGTCGGGCGCTCTCTTCTGCAGGTTCTCTCCTCGAACCAGCAACTCGTTCACCGCTACCTCCTCACAGTCCTGCACGCACGCACACACGCACACGCACACACACACAAATAAATAAATACACACACAAGTTAAATTAGTCAGTCCTACCTATCCAATCTAGTCCTACTCATCCTGATGAAGTCATAAGGAACTGTATGATGTCGCCTGGTTGCACCAGATTGACCTTGATAAATTCCGAGCCTTTTCCAGTACTGGATTTATTTATTTTTCTGTGCATCCTCATGATGCCAACAACTTCTGCGACTTTGCCAGAGAGCCTTACAATTCCCACAAGGACAGAGAGAGAGAGAGACGTGGGGAAAAAAAAAACATTATGTAAAGCGAGGTGACAGAGAGTGACATTTTTTTTGCCGGACCTCAGGGGGTCAGAGGTCAGGGATTTAATGCAGTGAATGGAAATGAGTCAGAACTCTTGCTGGCACAAGTGCACTATATAAGTCAAGTGATTCTGTAAAGATTTTTCTTTTCTTCACAGGTAGCGGTATATTCAGGTCGCTCCTGCAGAGCCGTGTATAATGGTTGTTTTCCACATGTTAGAACGTGGGTGTCAAACTGTTGTTCAGTTTTAAATTTTGGCCCACTCTGTATCTGAGTTTGACACCCCTGTGTTAGAAGCATGAGGTGGACCTTGTTCTCCTGGAAGTCGTCCTCCTGGAGGTTCTCTCCCTGGTTGGCCTCGTCCTGTAACAGACCCAGCCAGATCTCCGCCTCGCTGTGGTACTGCTCCAACTCCTTCGCTGTGGCTGCCGTCTGGCATAAGGACACACACACACACACACACACACACACACACACACACACACACACACACACACACACTTAAATTGGTAGAAAACAGCACCTCACAACTCATCACATTGCAAAGCACTTCTTACACAGTAGATCACCTATTTTATATGCAGAGATAGGAATAGCTACAGAGCTGTGCACTGGTCTCTCATATACAGTATATATATACAGTAGGACAGGGGTGCCCACACGCTCAACAAGATCTTGCACCCAAAGCTAAGAACTTTCACGTTTTTGTCCACAATTAGTAAAGAGAACTGGCAAAACTTTGGTCAAAATAACAATTATTCTCCATTTTCTAATTGTGTGGACTCTTGAAATTACATAATTCAGATGTTTAAATATAATTTAACTCTTGAGAGCTCTCAAGAGTTACAGATCTATACATTTTAGGGGACTGTCATGTGATCTAGCATGGCCTGTGTGATCCTACAGACCCGAAAACTAAAGATTTTTGTCCACAATCTAGGCTGGATTTGGGAAACAAAATATAATAACATTAACATTCTCTAGTTGTTCAGCCTTGGGCTAAGTGAGACGATGAATATTTTAACTCTTTGGGAGCGTAATCATGAAACGAAATGGACCTGACAGGGTCCATTTGGTTTCATTTTTTAGGCTCTCAAAGAGTTACACCTGGTTAACCAACTTTCCGTCATTTAAGCCTGGGGACCAACTGGAACTCTCTCAAGGACCACTGGTGGTCTCCAGACCACTGGTTGAAAACCACTGACTTTTTCTATTTTGGATGTCTGGGGCTGTCAAGGCCAGAACGCTGACGCCAACACGCATACCCTCTACTGAGCGTTTATGTGGCTCATTTAACAGATTTCACATCAGTGTTTGTGCCAAAGCTCCGCCGGGAGAACCACCAGGTCATGGTTTTCGATCCCAGCCAGTGCCAACTCGGCAAATATGAGCGGGCGCAGCTTGCAAAACAAGTGTGGTAAATACTGGGAGCCCGGGCGTAGTAGGTACCACCAGTGTTGTAGTGGGACTTTTAGAAGTGGGGGGGATGCCTCTTAAAGGGGAATTCCACGCATTCTTTTTTTTTTTCTGAGAGTGTACAAATGTGAACCAAATGGACCCTGGCGGGTCCATTTGGTTCCATTTGTACACTCTCAGAAAAAAGGAAACTCATTAACATAGTGAAACACTTCAAGATGTATTTCACCATGCTAATGATTTTTTTTCAGACCTCCATTTCTAGGAAACACAGAATGGGGGAACTTTTTTTTACCATGTCCACACAACATCTCTAAGGTATATTAATGACATAGTAAAATATTGAAAATGAGTGGAATTCCCCTTTAAGACACGTGCATGCACACTTGCATTTGCATGCACCTGCGCAACACACAGACAATTATAGCATATTGAGAAAGATTGTTTACAATCCCTAATTGTATCCATGAAAGTAAATGACAAGACAAAAAAAGACATAGGCCTACTTTTGCCCCGAAAATATTTTAGATGTGAGAAGTGGGGGGATGCTGTCCCCCCGCGTCCCCCCTCCACTACACCCCTGGGTACCACGCCCCAGTTTGGAACCAATACCCGGCTTTCCCTCCCTCCCTCCCTCCCTCCCTCCATCGTACCACTCCAGAGGTGATGCGCTGGGAGATGTGCTCAAAGCGCTGGTCCAGATGGTCCAGTCTGGGTCTGATCTGCAGGCGACAGTTCTCTCCCCGCGTGGCCATCAGCTCGTCAGCCAGCGACCGCACCTCCTCCACCTTGCCGTTCATCAACTCCAGCTCTGCACGCAGCGTCTACACACACACACACACACATCACGTGCACACGGACAAACGACGAACACGCAGAGGGCAGTCGTGAATTTCAACAATCACACCTCATTTGCCCAGGTGATGTCACATGAAAAACTGTCCTGATGTGGACCAGAGCAAATACAGTAGCAGTGTGTAGACTCCTTCAAAACCGCTCTCAAAGGGCACCTACAGACGGCTTTTTCTTCAAAACAGTACATACTGTATAACCCCACCACCCAATCCCCTCTCCTCTTTGTACATTTCTCTTTTCCCTTTTTACCTCCACTATGATTTTGATTTTACTTCCATGATTTGCTGCTACTTTACTGAAGCAATTATTGTGTACGTATGTGAATGTCCTGATGAAATGAACCTGTTGGCCACTATTGTAAACAAGGGTATTCTTTAACTAGTGTGTGCAATCAGTTTTTCAGATTTGATGTAGTTGTACTTGAATTGTACTGGATTACTCCAGTACTGCAATACTATCAGTTGTGTAGCAGTGTGTACACGACTTGTACAGCAACTCTCATTTCTGTTAATAAAAAAAATCTTCTCAAACAGAAGAGGTATTTGGCACCGCAGAAACCTTGTAATAAAGTCTAGCGACTCTGTGATTGAATATAGGAGGGGAGGGCGAATTCGCTGAGCAACGCACATTACATCAGGACAGGCTCAATGAGAAACAGCGTTCTAATGAGATTTCATTACTCGCTCACATCGCTGCCATGCCTTGCATTTGGGGTGTTATGAAAAAAGCATTCAATAGACAGACATGTTTCAGTGTTGAATAATGTGCCTTGAACAACCCCAATATATACAGTATGTTAAAAAGCTAGAATCCAAAATATGTTTTTACAAAACAGATTCCCAGCGTAGGATACGCTTTCCTAAAGTAGGTTTACCTCATACTAGAAGAAGAAGAAGAAGAAGAAGAAGAAAGAAGAAGAAGAAGAAGAAGAAGAAGAAGAAGAAGAAGAAGAAGAAGAAGAAGAAGAAGAAGAAGAAGAAGAAGAAGAAGAAGAAGAAGAAGAAGAAGAAGAAGAAGAAGAAGAAGAAGAAGAAGAAGAAGAAGAAGAAGAAGAAGAAGAAGAAGAAGAAGAAGAAGAAGAAGAAGAAGAAGAAGAAGGAGGTGTACTAATACAAAGAAGAAGATACCAAGAAATCTTGGGGAAAACACTAAGCTGACCAAATTCAGACATTCAGCACCTTGAACGTTGCCTCGCTGGGACCTTCTCTGTCCATCTCCTCCATCTTCATCTCTGCTCCGTCTATCCATTCATTCACTTCCGTCATCTCTCCATCCAATCTCTGCATCTGTCGCTGGTAGTCCTGAGCACAGAGAGACACGCACACAGGTCAATTCCCAGGACATGGGAAGTACATTAGTACTAGGTACGTTTGCTTACTGTGAGTGTGAAAATGAAACCATTCACCCCCCCCCCCCCCCCCCCCCCACACACACTCACTCATCATTCACCCCCCCCCCCCCCCCCCCCCCCCCCCCCACACACACACACACACACAGACAGACACACACACGCAGGTCGTACCAGCAGCAGATTGAGCCACTCCTCTGCGCGGGAGGTGACGGCGATCCAGTTGCAGCGCAGCAGGCTGACCTTGTCGTCCACCAGCCCCCCGTGGCCCCGCAGCACGGCCTTCAGGGCCTCAGCCAGGTCCACCACGGCCTGCAGCTGGGGCTGCCGCTTCACCGTCTCCCCCTGAACGCCCTGGAGAGAGGAGAGAGAGGAGGGGAGAGGGTCTTTAACCCTTTGTGTATTCAACACGTTTTGGTGTTTTAGCTGTTGAAAAATAGCAGATCTACAAGTTCATATCGCGCCACCGAGTGGCGCGATATGAGCTTGTAGTTCTGCTATTTTTGAAAAAATTGTGAAAAGAACAATATGTTTTTAGATGAGGTTCTGCAGCTAAATAATAGATATTTCTGGGGGTCCTTAATATGAAATATGTCAAGCATCACTGAACAGAAAGACATTTTTTCCAGAAAAACTAGAATCTCGCGCCAGGGACTAAATTTAGTGTCACAAACTAGAATTTAGTGTCACAAACTAGAATCTAGTCCATGACACTAAATTCCAGAAACTGGAATCTACAGTAACTTAAGAAACAACAATCTACTGAGAGGAACTAGAATCTACCGTGGGGGACTAAATCTAGCATGAGAAACTAGAATCTAGCGTCAGAAACTAGAATCTGATCATGACACAATGGTTAACACTACAAGTGCCAAGATTTTGTAACAATATAGAAGCTTCGGCGCCACACTCGTATGGCTGATCATACTCTGAAAGCCCCCCTGGCCCCTCCGTCTTTATACAACTTTGAGACATCAAAGTGTCCTCAAAAACATTAATTTTACAGTTTGGGTTTACAGTACACGCAAGAGCCCCTTTGTGTCTTATTCGCTCGGGAATACAACAGTGTGTATGTGTGTACGTGTGTGTGCGTGCGTGTGGTTACCTGTGCCCAGGCCAGCTCAGCCTCCAGGTCCTGTGGCATGCCGTCCACGGCAGAGCGCTGGGTCAGCTCTGCGTCGGTGGCAGCCAGCCACTCCGTCAGGGCGTTCAGCTCCTTGCGCAGCTTCCTCGACAACTTCACACTCTTCTCCAACTCCAACTTGCTCTCCGTCACCTGGAGGAGAAACACAGAGGAACGCAGGTACTTTAGCCATTGAAAAATATCAGATCTACAAGCCAACAGCGCGCCAGCTTGTAGATCTGATATTTTTAAAATTTTGGGGGAAATGTGTCAAATCATTTTACTATTCTAGTCACAGCGAATGTTTTTAACTCAGATATTTTGTTTTTGGGAGGTCCCTGGAACTACGTATTTTCAGATGGCGGTCAGCAGCCATATACAGGTGATTTTGGGGGTCCTTGACATGAAATATTAAGGCCCGCTGAGATAGTGTGTGAGTGTCTTTTTATGTACTTGAACTTGGTGACAAGACAATTTCCATAGATGTAATGGCAATTCTATATGAATCAATGCCATACATGTGGACTAGTGAAGATGATCAGGTCCCAGGGCCCACTGTTTATTCAGCATTTGAGCCACGGACCACCATTTGAGTTTAGTCTCTTGGACCCAAACACTAACGATTTCCAGGTTTGTGTTCACATTTAGAGAGATAACTGGCAAAACTTTCGTCAAAAAAACAATTCTTCTACATTTTCTAAATGTGTCCATTCTTGAAAATTAAGTAATTCAGATATTTAAATATAATTTAACTCTTGAGAGCGTAAAATGATACCAAATAGACCCGCAAGGGTCCATTTGGTATCATTTTACGATCTCAAGTGTTACAGATCTACAGTGTATAAGGGTCCATTTGGTTACCAACTGTCCATCATTTAGCTGGGACCAACTGGAATCCTCACAGGGACCACTGATGGTCCCCCGGACCACTGGTTGAAAACCTCTGTTTCCAGAGCATCATCCCGCGTCTGTGTGTGTGCATGGCGTGTGCGCTGACCTGCGATCCCAGCTGGTTGTACAGCAGCTTCAGGGCGGTCAGCCTCTCGTCCAGCTCCCTGGGCTGCTCCGTCTGCTGCCGCTGCACCACCTGTCTGCCCGTCTTGATCACCGTCTCCACCTCGCCCTTCACCTCGCTCAGAGTCTTGTACAGCTTCTGTAAGGGTGGAGGATGCAAAGGGACACACAAAAAATGAGGTGATGGCAGGGGCGGATGTCAATTCAGAATGATGATGAAAAACATTAAATATGTGCAATTTGGTATATCCAACACAAGGCAAAATGACCAGTTCAGTCAGATAATTCGCAAAAAAGATTTAAATCAATGTATTAAAAATGAATACAAGCAGTGTGCATAAATATTAATGCTGGCGTTCGGCTCTGCTACATTCTCTCCCAGCTCAGCTCAATCAAACACTATCATAAAACATTAAGAGCTGGAGGGGTGGGGGTGGTGGGATACCAACAGTTTGAGGACAAATGTGACACTGTGGTGAGCTCAAATAACCCGGCAATGAGCAATTCTCTAAACCCCACCCTTTGGGGGTCGGCGTTTGTTTGCCAATCTAAATAGTTTAGCAACTGTTTCTATGCAGTTCAAGGTTTCCTGGTCAAGCTTGCCTCTTGTAACGTGCCTATTGGACAAGGACGGATTGGGGAGGGACTTAGCGAAGGGTTAATTGGTCAGCTGACTGCGGCGTTAGCGAACGGCACAAACGAATGAGTGAAATATCATTGTAATACACATGAAGTACTGTATATCCGACTGAACTAACTCTACAAGCTACATGTAATTTTATATTTTATATATATATATAAATATAAATATAATATATATTTGCCAAGGGTGGCTGGGTTAATGGGTCGCCACTGAAAGAATTTCAGAGGAAAAAAAAAACCCTGCTTCCTCAAAACAGAATGTTTGTAGTTCACAGGCTCTTTTTTGTTTTACTGACTACAGTTTACCCACCATGCACTGCTCCAGCTGGGACTGCACCACGTCCTGCTCCACGCTGCGGATGTCCAGCATGCCCAGCTGGCCCTTCACCCCGGCCAGCGTGCGCTCGCAGTCGGCCAGCCGCTGGTCGAAGTTGGCCGGCTTCTGGAACAGGCGGAACTTGGTCCACACGTCGCCCAGCATCTTCTGTTGAGGTGGACAAGACCACAAAGACACAACATTCACAACAGTGGTTCCCAAAGAGTGGGGTCTGGGGGTTGCAGGGCATCCCCATGCTAAACGTTAGTTTGGGAACCAAATGGGTCTGCATCTCTGACAGTGTACAAACTGGAACCAAATGGACCCTGACGGGTCCATTTGGTTCCAGTTTGTACACGCTCAGAGTTAAATAAAGACTAAGATTTTACAATACAAACCAGGGGCTCCCGTGAGGTAGAAATACCATTAAATAGGGTTTCCGTAGAATAATGCATGTCAGCCGGGGACTTCCATAAAATTAGATGTTTCCAGAAAATTAGAATCTCTGCCAGAACTGTAAATAGTGGGGTCCCACGACACACCGTCATTTACAACTCTTGTAAAAGTTTGACTTTCGCTTCTAATTTGTAGATGATGACCTATAGAACAATTTTAGTTCGAGTGGCCCATCTGTAGATGAAAAAAATATGCATTTTTTGCCTAATTTCAAAATTGACCAAAATCGATTTTTGTTTTTCTTAAAAGTCTTTATTTTCTCACAATTGCTGTTTTTTCTTTGTTTTCTTTTGCTATATCAAGTCAATACTAACCCAGGAATTAAATGGATTTCAAATATTAATGTTTGGAATATGATATGGAAAAAATGGACGCCCATGTACATCAAATTATTTAAAGGATGAAGTTAGTGCCTACCTATCATGAATGAGTAATGGTATAAATTGTATATAAATAGAAACAATACAGTATTGGGGGGATTAAAGTTAGGCATACCCACTTATAGCCCAGCCTCTATGTGTGAAAATTGTGCACTTTTCAATGAAAGCATGACATTTGGCACAAAGTTAAAGCCTGCCATAAGGAATTGTTTTGGCTATGGGTCTGTGATGACAGCTATGGTGGCCATCATCTGCTGTTATTTTACCAATTCAGCTCATACAACATACAATCTTGATTCTGATGACAAAACGTTTTCAAGGATTATGCTAGCAAGGAAAATGCTAGATAATAGTTAAATCATCAAAATGTGTAATATTGATGTATTGATGTAGGCAGTAAATCCATGTCTTCTACCCTATATGTGAAAATCAAGTGAGCCCATGAAATCAGCTGACATATCTTAGTACTCACTCCAACTCAAATCAGCTCTACCCGATTGACCAGTACCCAGTGAGGTCAGAACACCAGTCTGTGTACTTCTAACCAGATCCCCATCCAGATCCAACACCAGTGTACTTCTAGCCAGATCCCCACCCAGATCCAACACCAGTCTGTGTACTTCTAGCCAGATCCCCACCCAGATCCAACACCACTCTGTATACTTCTAGCCAGATCCCCATCCAGATCCAACACCAGTCTGTGTACTTCTAGCCAGATCCCCACCCAGATCCAACACCAGTCTGTATACTTCTAGCCAGATCCCCATCCAGATCCAACACCAGTGTACTTCTAGCCAGATCCCCACCCAGATCCAACACCAGTCTGTGTACTTCTAGCCAGATCCCCACCCAGATCCAACACCACTCTGTATACTTCTAGCCAGATCCCCATCCAGATCCAACACCAGTCTGTGTACTTCTAGCCAGCTAGATCCCCATCCAGATCCAACACCAGTCTGTGTACTTCTAACCAGATCCCCACCCAGATGCAACACCAGTGTGTGTACTTCTAGCCAGATCCCCATCCAGATCCAACACCAGTCTGTGTACTTCTAGCCAGATCCCCACCCAGATTCAACACCAGTCTGTGTACTTCTAGCCAGATCCCATCCAGATCCATACAGTAAAAGCTGTCTGGTGAAAACCACTGCTGAAGTGCTGTACCTTCACACACAAGCTAGTTGACAGGAAAATAGTCATACTCAAAGTAGTTATATTGCACCATGGTGACCATTCTTTTCGACTCTCATGTCCTTCTTGAAGATGGTTCGGAATGCATAATGCTTCTCCCCATGAAGACTCAACAACAATGTCAATTGAAGGAGCCTTCACCTCATGATACCTCGTGCTGGTGAGAAACTGTCTCCTGTATATAGCCTCCAAAACAAATGCAGACACTTGGCTAGACTGCCACAGTTTGAAAGGGTCAAGCCCCTAATGCTGATTGCGGCAGTCAACCCCACCTAATCACACAAACTGGGGCCTCCAGATGAGCCAGCAGCCATCTGCACAAGTCTGGGTTAGACCTTGCAGGGCTGAGCTAGAGACTTGGAAAGAAACCTTCAGCAAAGACAATGGCATTGACATAGTTGACATAGCCCCAGAACACTGAGGCCATAAGAAGTGAGGAGAAACTCTGGCTGGAAGCCCTCACCCCACGTCATCCTTTAGACCTTGTCCTTGAAAACGTAGGATTAGTTACCAGAATCAGGATCAGAGAATTTTAATTACTGTTAAAATATCAGCAGGTGGTGGCCATTATGAGAAATATCTGCCATGGTCACAGGACAAATGTAAATAGTACCAATGAATTCCTCATCATTGACAATGTGGGACTATTTACTAGAATTAATATTTTAGAAAATAGCTGTCAGGACTATTCTTGTGGATACACACAAGGGGGTGGGGGGGGGGGGGGGCTGGGGTAATATGGTCTAAATGACTAAATACTACTTCTGAATGTGAATATGTCATATGTTCAGATTGGATAAGTTACGACAGTCTTATATCATATTTTGGAAGCCCCCCCTAATAATCTTTATCTGCGTGCTGGCCACTCTAACCAAAATGGTTACCTCACCTAGAATTTAGTATTGAAAGTTAAACTTTTAAAGTTGTAAACGGGTTAGGGTTAGCCCTAACGACAACTAAATTTAACATGGAGATGGAAACTCACTTCGGTTTTAGCTAATTTTAGCTTGTTTTGCTTGCTATTTTTGTCGATATACACCAATAATGGATGAAAAAATATATTTTATGTGTAATTAGGTTTAGGTAGCAAATGCTACTCCTGATTGTGAATCCATAGATATCCCATATGTACAGATTGGACAATTTGATCAAAAGTTACAACAGTTTACAAGGTTGGCACCTTGTTACGCCCCCTACAGGCCAAATATTTAATTTGTGTGCGGGCCACTCGAACCAAAATGGTTCTATAGACCCTCACCAACAAAGTAGGACTGAAAGTGAAACTTTTACAAGAGTTGTAAATGACATCCACATTTAACATGGAGACGAAACCCCACTAAAAAGTCTCTGATTGGGGTCCTTGGCATTTTTTCAAATGGGGGGTCTGCCGCGTGCTAACTGGTGTCAATTCTGGGGTCCTTGACGTGAAAATGTTTGCTAACCACTGGCATTATTAACCGATGGATGGATGGATGGAAGGATAGATGGATGGAAGGATAATTGGACGGATGGATCGGTCAGTCATACAGTCTAAAGTATATTTGGTTGTTTTTTGCTTTTTACCCAATTTAATTTAGGGCGTAGAGCCTTGGCCCTACTCCTCCCACCCACCTCTCTCTGCGTGTGTGTGTGTGTGTGTGCATGTGCGCACACACTGCATACCTGCGTCAGGTCTATCTGAGTCATGATTCTGTGTTTTGGGTCCTTGTCTGCGTTCTTTTTCCTCAACTCCTCCAGGGTCACCTCGTGTCCACTGAGCTCCGTCTCGATTTTCTGGACACACACACACACACACACACACACACACACACACACACACACACACACACACACACACACACACACACACACACACACACACATTGATAAAACAGAAAATGATCATCTAAATGAAAGCAACAATGAGAGAGAACCAGTGATTTCAGTCACTTCCTTCCCACCACAAGGGGGCAGCACACACCAGATGGAATCTCTCTCTCTCTCTCTGTGTGCGTGTGTGCGTGCATGTGTGTGCGTGTATGTGTGTGTGTGTGTGTGTGCATGTGTGCGCGCGTGTGTGTATGTGTGCATGTGTGCGTGCACTTGTGCCTGTTTAAGTACCAGCATTCACACACTGTTAGTGTCCACACTAATCTAATCATTCCAATCTCACCTCTGTGTGAGCTAGGAATATGTGTATGTGTATGTGCGTGCATGCGTGCGTGCGTGCGACAGAGCAAGGGACAAATAAACCTCATGCTTCGATGCAATGGTGTCCACGTGGAAATAATCCCTGTCCCTCGGTCTTACTGTAAGTGCACACTGTCACTCAGTGTTCTCTCTCTCTCACACACTCACACACACACGCACGCACACACACACACACACAACACACACACACACACACACACACACACACACACACACACACACACACACACACACACACACACACACACACACACACACACACACACACACACACACACACAACACACACACACGCACACACACACACCCCTCTCTCGTGGGTTTATCAGCTCATCATATTTTAATAAGGACCAGCATTGAACCCATTCACCATGGAGTCATGAAAGAGCCTGGCGTTCATTGTGTTTTCCAACAAAGCGACGGTGTGGAAACCAATCACCCTCGCTGTCCCTGCGCGCCGTCACCCTCCACCCGGCCGCGGCTTCCTCCTTCATAACGCACCGTTATTAACCATGCGTCTATTCATATGAATCATGAATCATTCATTCAAGTCGACGCCGGTGTGTGGAAAACGTACACGTCCATAATAACCAGCCAGGAAAGGTTACAATATTTTCATCAGAATTCCTCACCTTTATATCGCGGCCTTTATCCAAGGCGGTTTACCTGGATTGTGCATCACGTTCACCCATTCACACACTGACAGTGGCGGAAGCCATGCAAGGTACAGGCCAGCACATGGGAGCAATTAGAGGTTAAAGCTTGCTCCGCTAGCTTTTTAATTTTCACGTACAAGTCATTTTTCATATTTCGTCTATATGTCTATGTTTCCGGGCCGTATGGTAGATCTATGGTAATAGCAGGAAAACAGTTGCGTGTCTTGCACAGGGACACATCGATAGGCCTACTAACTCTGATGGAGCCCAGGTTCGAACCGGCAACCTTGTGGTTACTCCCCAGCCACTCTACTCCTGAGCCACCGCCGCCCTTTCATGTCTAGTATATTTTTTTGGAGGAGACATTGAAATGTTTGACAGAGGTTGTACAATTCTTTAACAAAGCTTATATTTTACAAGAAGGTTGCTGTATAACTGAAAAAGGTCTACATACTGTACTGAAAAAAGGTCTTTGATACTTCAGTGTTCCAGTGTGTGTCCAACGCGATTAGAAAGAGTGAAATGGTAAAAGGATGTCAGAGAACACCTCGGGCCGAGAGCCGAGGTATCAACTCTCCCGGAAAGTTTGGGGGCCAACGAGAACAGAGATTTTCATCGTGCTCCATGAGTTTGACCTGTAAAACTGCTGCAGAACAAATTATTTATGATAACGCTATAAGCACGCGGAAGGTTAATTCACTGGAGGGCGAGACTGCCAGGGAGAGATAAATATTTATTTATTTATTTATTTTTACTTTGTTTTCCGTCAAGAGCTGTTGACTTTTTGAAGACACTTTCAAGGGGGTTTGTTTTTCCAGAAAGGAAAACTCACAACTCGCGAGCATTCGCTCAATAACTAGCGACCTGACAGAACTGTAACCAGACATCAGTCAGGCATGTGTCTGCGTCAGTCAGACAGAAAACCAGCAGTGCCAAATAGGCAGAACTTTTTTTTTATTTTTTATGGAGTGACTTATTGATCAGGCTGAGTTCTTATCAAGCTCACTATTGAGCATTTTCTATTATTTTGTAGAAAGACAAGAGAGGATGAATTCTGAACAGAACCAGTATCTTTAAGTAGGGCCTTCCAATACAATATACCAATATACACTACGCTCCATAACAGGCTCATGGCGCTTCAATGTCAAAAATATAATGGGATGCAATTTGTCCGAGCTGCATGCCCTGTATGTGCTTCACGATGATCACATACATGTACGTATGGGTGTCTATGCCACTGCTTTCACGGTCAAAAAACTTATTTTGAAGCGCCAGATCTCGAAACCGGAAACCGGATGTATGATGATGTCATCGTGTTTCTGCCCTGTAACCCTCTGTGCAAGAACATCCGGGAGGACACGAGTCCCGGAAGTGCCGTTCAGTCCCAATAGAAATAGCTAATTTGCCGAGAACAAGGACATTGAGGGGGCGAAGTGTAGTAATTGGGTAGAAAGAAAGCCGGAATTTCCCACTCGCATTGACACGCACACACACACACACGAATGCACGCCTGCACACACATGTACCTGTGCCTCCTGTGGTATCTGCTGTGCGTCCACATGGTCAGCCAGGTAGGCGGTGAGGTGGCGGTCCGTGTTGGCCAGGGACTCCTGGATCAGCCGCAGTGCCTTGTCGTTCTCCTGGGCCCAGTGGACGCTCTGCTGGAGCTCCTTCTGCCTGCGCACCGCCTGCACGCACGCACACACACGCACGGACACACACACACACACGTAAAGTGGCCGTTATAACATTGGTAGTCACAGAGACCCAGGTGATTAGGTTTCAAATCAATTACAAAACAAAACAAAAAGCCTAGGCGGACAACTCAGGAAATGTGGCATGGAGGAGCGCGAGTCGACCTCGTATTTTGTGTATACCAGCCAAACTGCCGTAAATGGAGGTCCGTAGCCTCATATATGAAACTGGGGGTCCTTGAAATGAATTACCCTTAGAAATGTGAAAATGTT
>CM076988.1:11482700-11567700 GCA_039105355.1 Benthosema pterotum | reverse complement strand
AAAATCATGGCGAAAAATCATGAATGATGCAACGCCATGTTGTGTTTTTTGTTGGTTTGTTGTTGTTCTAGCTGAGCCGAGATGTCCAAAAGGAATTGTGTTTTTTGGGTGGTGTGAGTTGTCTTACAAAACAAGTGAGTGTTCCACTGACCAGTGTTCTGACTTGTACCCTGAGGATGACCATCCTTTGTCGACTGCCCTGTCGAATCCTTGCTTTTCTTGTAGTTTTTTAATGACTATGTGTTTGTATGGTGGCTACAAGTTGTGTTGTTTCCTCTCTTTGGTTTACCACCAGGGAGAAATGCTACAACACATGCTACAGTCCAAGACCGTGAGCTCGCAGGTCAACACCATGGCAGCCAACCTTCAAAACTCGAAGAAAACAGTCTTTTTTTTTCTTCAAAAACAGACCACTTAAATTAGAGAAAATACTTCTATATCATTGCAGCTGCCAGGAACAAACAAGAAAAAAGAAAGCTTTTGTATTTTGGGGGATTATATGTGTTTTCTACAGATAACCAATTTTGAACAATCAGGCTTTTATATCATAATGGAAATTGCTGTCAGAAACAGGTCTGGTTTTGTCTTCATAATGATGTCATCAATCCACCCTATTTGGTATAATTCATTCTCTCCTTCTGTCTTTAGTTCCAAATCTGGATTTCCACTGTTCCATTGTTGATTTTCTAAGCTGGCATGGAATGGAAACAAGCCTGGTTTTATCTGGCATCAGTATTATAATCACTCAAATATTAAATAATCTGCATATCAGCGCCCCCTACCACCAGGATATTCTGGTAGTGTGGCGAAACTGCTTTCAAAGTCCATAAAGAAATGACTGGTTATATGAGAGATGATTGATGCACAAACCATTAGAAATAACTTTGAGAGACAGACAATATGATATTAAAACATTTTTGAAATATGTTATCATTGCTAAATTTAAATAAACAACAGTTGCACTTGGGCTCTGTCAGTGGTGGAGACTATTATGACAAAAACTGTTATTTTTTTAGGATTCGAATGATAAAATATCGAAAGATCTACAAGCTCAAAAAACCTGGCCCAAGGTTTCTGAGCTTGGGGCTCTGCAGCTTGCCATGCTTTTTTGCGATTTGACAGACAGCACTGTTCTCTGTCAACTAAAAAAGAACAAGCCCTGAAGCGAGAGTCCGATGCATCAAATCAGTGCTGCCTGAGCCAGCGAGATAGAAGAGCATCACTACATCCTGTCTATCCTGTTTGTTTTGGGAACAGAAGCAGCTGGACGGACACAACAAAAAATACCCTCTGTGTTCAACTCCTTCCATGGCATCACGGTCGAAGCGGTCAAACTGAAAAGCTATTTGAGATAAAGACACATTACATTAAGAGCAGTTGTTCCAACAAGACCTTTTGGGTTATTGAGCTCGCTATGCATTAAAATGGCCGCAATACTGTGCGTGCGTGCATGCATTCATATTTACACACTCACTTACAGGTCATACTTGTAATTCCCAGACCCTTTTCGGACTTTTTCAAAGTTGTAGGCATTTTGTTCGTGTCTCACATTCATCTTGAAAGGTAGTGTGGTGTAGCAGTGGGTTTTCAACCTTTTTCATACCAGGGCCCACTATTTATTCTGCATTTTAGCCACGGAGGACCACCATTTGATGTTGAGTTCAGACTCTCAGACCCAAAACCAAAGATTTTCAAGTTTTTTGTCCACAATTTAGGAGAGATAACTGGCAAAACATTGGTCAAAATAAGAATTCCCTCTACATTTTCTAAATGTGTAGAACTGTAGATTATGACCTAAGCTAAGGACCTAAGCTAAGCTAAACTAAGTAATTCAGTTGTTTAAATATAATTTAACTCTTGAGAGCTCTCAGGATCTCAGGAGTTATATATTTTGTTACCAACTGTCCACCATTTAGCTGGGGACCACCTGGAGTCCTCTCAGGGACCACAGTTATACCCCTGTTATAGAGTGCTTATTCAGAATTCGGGACTCTGCAGGACTCTCCAGCATTTTACTGAACAGAAAATGAATTTTCAGGTCGGAATATTCAATTAGGATAGAGAACTCAGCCAAGGGACAGATTAAACGGATTTGTGACAAAACTGGAACTGGAACAATGTAAAATTAGGCTCATGAATAACTACTCTCTCCTGTTTGGCTGAAAAAAAGCAATATTTTTTTTAGTTCATCAAAGAGCTGGGAGACCCATGTTACAGAACAGACATTCAATAGCAACGATTACCATCCAAATACAGTGATTTTACATCATTTATCAAAAAGCGTTTTGTTGTAACATTTAAAAATGTTGAACAAGTCCTGTCCAACATGTCTGTAGGCAAATCTTACAATAGAAAAATATAAATATACATTTGTTTTTTTGTTTGTTTGTGTGTTTAATAGATTAAAGAAATAGTGAAAGTAGCACATTTTGCAGATCTGCTACTTTTGTTGCGTTTGTGTGACGCTGTGCATGCTATGATCAAGCAGGGTGTTTCAAGAGATATATAAGAGGGTTTTTTTTGGCTGACAGCAACGATAATGATGAAGGACTAACCATATATATTGGCTCAGTTAAGTGGTGTGGAACATGTATTTTTTTTAAGAACAGGACACCCACCCACCCACACACACACACACACACACACACACACACACACACCCCGCATGGTGAGTGAAACAGATCATTAAAAATAACTAGGCCATTATTGAGAGTAATACGGACGTAAAGTTTTCCCTGAACCCCCCCAATTACAGTATATATTTCAGACGGGCTCTCGCACACACACACGCACGCACACGCACGCACGCACGCACGCACGCACGCACGCACGCAAACACTTACAGGGACAGGCTTGTGCATTCCTAACTTCTGGCAGATAAAAAAGGTCCCTGGCAAACAGTTTGGTACTTTTGAAATGTCTGCCTCGCCCTCACGGCGATAATGTTGGTCGAAATAAACTTTTTACGGCTGTTCATTAACTTGAACGCACCTCCTTTTTATATGCCATCTGTCTTGTCTGTGTGCGGAAGTTTTGTAGTCGGTGAAAACCCACACTAAGCAATCTCTGAGGTCGTCCCTCCTCTTTTTCCAGGCATGAATGAGTATCAAAACTCATTAAATAAAGTAATTGTAAAGTCAAATGAAAGACCAGAATTAAAAATGTACTTGAACAAAAGTATTGTCACAAGATATACATGATTCAAAGTAACAAAAATAAAAACACCCACTTCACAGGTTACCTACAGCTTTTTTGAAAACACTTGAATAGTTATGGTACGTTTTGCAATAATGATCTAAAAGCAAATTAACTAGTACAGTAACTCAAGTTTTCAAAAGTATTGAAAAGTGTAAATAAGTATCAGCTTGAGTAAATGTACTATTGTACTTACTTTACCACGCTGAATGTGACTGCCTTTAAGATGATAGCTACACTAAAATACCCTTTTATGAAAGCACCCATCTTATGAAAGCAGAAAATCACAGACATGAATTAACGGTTTGCAGTTTGACCCGCACGCTTTGGAAATAATGGCTGGGATAGACTTGAAGAATTTAAAGAGCCGAGACAACATCCTTGGAAGTAAACAGTTCTTTGTTCCGCGGAGTTATGCAACACTCGATGAGGAATCTACAGTAGGTGTATTGTGCTTTTGAGCACATATTGTGCTCAGTGCAATGGTTCTCAAACTTTTTCAATTTCAAGGGCCCCCGGGCGCCATTACTCTGAGAGTGAAAAATGGAACCAAATCAATTGGTATCATGTATACAGACTCAATCAGCGTTACAGACATGGCACAGGTGTGTGTGTGTGTGTGTGTGTGTGTGTGTGTGTGTGTGTGTGTGTGTGTGTGTGTGTGTGTATGTGTGTGTGTGTGTGTGTGTGTGTGTGTGTGTCTGTGCGCACGTGCGTGCGTGCTTAATCCCTCTCATTGTGAAGGGGGATCAACTGAGCTTTTGTTGGCATTGTTGGAGCAGATGATTATATGAAGAAGAGTTTTTGTGCGCTTAGGTGTGTGTGCGGGTGCAACTGTGTGTGTGTGTGTTTGTTGGCGTGCACGTGCGCTCACCCTGCCAAACAGCTCGTCCCAGCGCGTGTTGAAGGCATCCAGCTTGTGCTGGATCAGTTCGTCCAGAACCCCTCCGTCCATCAGCGTCTGAGACAGCTCTCTGATCTGGTTCCTGTTGTCCTCCGGGTGGCGCAACAGCACCTCCAGGGCCTGCAAACACACAAACAAGTCAAGTCAAGTCAAGTTTGTTTGTATAGCACATTTCACTCGACAAGCGAGAACCCAATGTGCTGACGGAATTACAGAACAGATAAAGAATACAAAAGGTCAATGAATATACATAGTACACAATTAAATATGATACATATAAAAATAAAAGATACAACGCATTTCAAATCTAAAAGCTAGTGAAAATAAATATGTTTTCACTATACTTTATATAGTGCCACACATACAGCACTTCAACATCTTGTGTACTGTAGCTCAGATATTGACAAGCTCAAAATCATGTTTTTGTTTGCTTGACCTCACTGCACGACTACCGTAAATCCTAAACCTATCCACAACCACAATCCTCATGGGCACATACAATACAGCCATCTTGGACAGAACACTCCCTACTTCCTGAACCTTTTTCCCCTAACTTACTGGAAGCATTCTGGAAAAGAATGGAGCAGCATCGCAGTGACTCTTCTCCAGGGCTCTACTACTACCATGTCTTTGACTCTTTGACAGACTAGCAGAAAAGCTAGGTTCGCTCCCATTAGGCTCAATAGTAACTAAATTATCTATACAAAATCCTCTGTTATGAATTTGTGCAAATTAATGAGATCCAAGGACAGCTTAAGGTGTCTACTTTAAGGGAAAAAATAAAATGAGTTCCCAGGGCTCATTCAGAGATAAATGCTTAAAGTTATATCATTTATTAATGATAGATGTCAAGTGTTTGAGGTGTTTTCTGGGTTTTGTAGTGCAATCATCCCCAAAGGACTTCATGAGGTGGAGGAAAATACCTTTACTGAATAGTGTATGCAATATGTTTCATGGACCCATAATAGTGATTATTAATTAAGCCAACATTTGCCGTAGTCATCTCTTTTGCCATATAAATCAGGGAGCCTTTAAAGTAGGAAAAAAGATGTATAATATTAATAATATTCGGCTATTTGGTTTCAGCCGAGAACTCCCCTTTCAATGGATAACCCTGATTTTAACTAATTAAACCATTCCAAATTATATTGTACACAAGAACAGAACACACACACACACACGCACACAGTCCACATCAATTGACTCCATGTCATTGACTGCATTTATCCCTGAACCCGTTTTATTTTGTTTGCTTGTTCTTGCAGGAGGACACAGACACAGTGATATAATCCAGTCTCTTTTCACTGCAGGCTCTGTGGGACCTTGTGCAGATCCAGCAGACTGAAAGCCATTGTGCCGACACTCTGCTCGGTCGGCACTCAGACAACACAACACTTCAGCTGTTTAAGCTCTGCCATGAGAAACAGCCAGATCATTTTGCAACCAGTCGCAGTCGCTACATTTTTTAGAGGTCGTAAAAACCCCAACCTTTTCCCCCCCCAAACCGCAACCTTTTTTATTGGTCGCAACTAAACCTAAGCCCTAAACTTAACCTCAGTAAAAAGCTATGCTTAAACCTAACCTCAACCTCTGACTTCTTAAAAAGGTTGCAACCTTTTACCGTTTTAGGGATTTTGCGTTTGTTGTAGGGCAGTGGTTTTCAACCTTTCTCATAGCAGGGCCCACTATTTATTCAGAGTTTGAGTTTTGATAACACTTTAGCCCCACAGACCCTAAAACTAAATATTTATTTTGTCCACAGTTCCAGGCTGGATTTCGGAGAAAACAAAACAGTCAAACATACAGATCAAAATGACCATTCATTTTCTACATTCTCTAGTTGTGTAGACTCGGGGCTAATTCACATGATGAATTAACTCTTGAGAACTTAAACATGAAGTTAATTTACAAGAGAAAAAGAAAACGAAACAAAAAGTTTGAAAAGGGAGATACTGTCGGAGGTTTCTACCCAACAGTGACGGTACATACAGTATGTACAGTATAATGGCTTAACTTGTACCTGACATACGGAACAGGAGAACCTCATTGCACATTGCTGTCGATAGCCGTGTTGGCTGAATGCTGTGAGAGCTGTAACAGCACAGGCAGCGGCAATGACATGTTTCTCTAGCGATAGGTGCTAGACTGCTGTTTCCTATCTACTCAGAGAGAGAGATAACAGAGTCCGTCCCGTGTCTATACCGGGCTGCCTTCTCGCCAGGGGCGGATCTAGGCATGGGCATGACTGCCCCACCAAACATGGTGGCATGGACATAAAGAAAGATATTTCAAATTAAAGTGATTATATTTAAAATGATTTGAAACACTACTACTGCTACTAACTATAGCTGTGGCACCACTAGCCTCGACACCCAGGCTTTCATTTTCGTCCGCCTTGCGCGAAAACGGAAAGCCTGGACTAACGCGTTGCATACAGTGGCCTTGAGGGGGGAGTCAACCTTCCGGGGTGGGCGTTGATCTAAATGATGTGACGTAGAACAGCAGTGGACGGGCGCGGGAGGGGCCGGGGATGACGACACGTTCGTGAGATCAAATCAGATCAGCTCGATCTGCCGTGTGGATCCCACGGCACCCCGCCCCCCAAGGCCAAAATCATTGAGGGCTAGACCAGGCTATGGCACCACTAAACCAACAGCATTTCATCTTTGAAAACAGAAAACTCTCTGAGTCAGACCTTTAGCTTCATGCTGCGTGTGTGTTGCAACTTCAACAACATCTGATGTTATTATTGATGCTTTACTTGACTAATATAAGTCCTGTAACCCAAAATGGTACCCATCACCACATTTTGGTATTAGAAATACCCAGTTACTCTGTCCTGTATGTTGGATTGTTTACAGAGAAAAATGAATGGAACACAGCCTAATGTTGCACATTAGCTTAATGTGCAACATTAGGCTCTGTTCCATTTAGTGTAAAGTTCTCTTTTCTGTTGTTGTTGTTGTTCTTCAAGGACCCCAATAACAGTTTTACACACCCGTATGTTGCCATTTGGAACCCAGTCAATGACAATTTGGAACCCACTGGTGTTTAAGGTGAGCCAACATGAACAATAGTAGCACTCTGACTGTTTAACCATAATGGATCAGAGCCTTCATTAGTACCTCAGACCAGGGTTTTTCAGGTGGCCAGGGGACCACCAGTGGTCCCTGAGAGGGTTCCAGGTGGTCCCCAGGCTAAATGATAGAAAGTTGGTAAACCAGATGCAACTCTTTGAGAGCGTAAACATGAAACCTGCACTCTCAAGAGTTAAAATATTCACCATCTGAATTAGCCCAAGTCTACACAACTAGAAACTGTAGAAGATGGTATTTTTGATCTGTATGTTTACTGTTTTGTTTTCCAAATCCAGCCTGGTATTGAGGACAAAAGCAAAATAAATCTATATTTGTTGGGTCTGTGGGGATAAAATGTCATCAGATGGTCTGAATAAATAGTGGAAAAGGTTCAAAACCACTGCCTCAGACAGTTCAAGCCTGACTGTGTATCAGTCACTTCTTCGCCTGGTCATGACCTGACGAACATGTGACAGGTACACCGAAAGGTTGTCACTTTCGTACTTACACTCTCTAATTATATTAAAGGCTTGAACTGTCTGAGCTGCTCCAGTGCTTCCCTTTTCTACCGCTACAGTACATGTCCTGCATCTGAGATGCACCAGACTGGCCTGCCATAGACTCCCTGTCCTTCATTAGTATCACCGGTAGCACGGGTGAAGGAATTCAGAAGAGGCCTGAGAGTAATGGGTTAGGGGTTAGGTAATGGTGCTTTTATATAGCGCCTTTATCCAAGGCGCTTTATACAGTCGCTGCCTACTGACTTTGTCAGATCTCATGCAGATATTTCTCTCACGTCACTCACCACTCTTTTCACTCACTTAAGCCATTCAGTGTAGTTCCAAATGCAGCCACAGGGTGGCGATTATTGTGTGAGCAGGCACTTAGTGCACATGCACAAAGTTAAAATTCTATCATCTTGACTGACAACTTCAGTTATATCATTACTATAACAATAAAATATATGACTAATAGGCAAACACCAGTGGTTTCATTGGGTGCCTAGTAATAGTAGGCTGCAATTGTTTAATGCCTTTACACACTAACAAGCTTCTGTTGGGCTTGTTTACAAAGACATGGTTGCTTGTTTCTCTTACAGTGGGACAACGGGAACGACTTAGGAAAGTCTCTTAGACCCAGTTTGGGTCCACAATTTAGGAGCTAAAAACTGGCAAAACTTGTGAACTGGCAAAACATGTGTACAGTCTTGAAAATTAAGGCATTCATATGTTTAAATATAACTTAACTCTTGAGTTCGTAAAATGAAACTGGTTTCATTTTACGGTCTCAAGAGTTACAGACCTGAAAGGGCCCATTTTGGTGATCAACTGTCCATCATTTGGCCTGGGGGACCAGCTGGAATCCTCTCAGGGACCACTGGTTGTTTTCTTTTGGCTGTACTCACGTCCAGCGCCTCCTGCAGCTCCTCGGCGCCGCCCTGCAGGTTGTCTGTCTCGTCCAGTTTCTGCTCCAGCTGGTCCAGGAAGGCGTTCTCCTGCTCCAGGTAGGACAGCAGCTCACACCAGCACGCCCACACCTCCTGCAACACACACACACACACACACGCACGCGCACGCACGCACACGCACACGCGCACGCGCACGCGCACGCGCACACGCACACGCACACGCACACGCACACGCACACACACAGATGTCATGTGAGGACAGTGATTGTATGAATGCCGTTTTAATCGTCTCTATGCCACGGCTCTGGCCACAGATTTTACAGTCAAAACCCTTATTTTGAAGCGCCAGACCTCCGAAACCGGAGTCCCCAGGGGCGTTTTTGCCATTAGGCAGACTAGGCAGCTGCCTAGGGCGCCATGGTGGGAGGGGGAGGCGACCATGAGGGGAGGGGGAAAGTCGAATTGAACATTTAAAACACTTAATAAAATAATGTTCTTTAGTTTAAAAATAGTTCATAATTTTATCCCTTGGGGGTGCCATTTTACAGGAGATTTTTATTGGAGGTTAAAACGGTTAAATCCCCCCCCCCCCCAAAAAAAAAAAAAAAATACTGAAAATGCAATATGCGTTAGGGCACCACCAAGACAGAGAGAGAACTAGACAGAAAGAGACAAAGAGAGAGAGTATTCGAAATAAACATTGTTTTTAACAGCCGTCCTAAATATTCTACCCCAAAGGAGGAGAGATTAATGGGAGTCCATAAGTGAGGCACCGTGCCGCCGCTAGAGCACTACTACTGTAGAAGTAAAACAAATAAATAAATAACCTGAGCTCATACCTCTCTATTCATTCAACCATTCATTATAACAGCACACACACACACACACACACTCACAAACACACACACACACACACACACACACACACACACACACACACACACACACACACACACACACACACACACTATAACAGCACACACACACACACTGACAACCACAATACGCACAAACACACACATTTCTCAAGCGTTTGTTTTCTGTCTAAACAGCCCAAGGCTGTCCACGTTATCGGCAAGTAATGTTTTGATGTCGAATGAAAAAGAGAGAGCACTAAAGCTCCAAGAAGAAGACTCCGGAGAGAGGTTACCCCAGATTTTATAGGAACATACATATTTTCGGTGGTTTTTCGAAAGTAGTGGATCTACAAATTCATGTCGTGCTGCGAAAATTTACAGCTGCTATTTCTTTTTAACATTTTTTTTGGAGCACATGCATTTCAAACATCGGCTGCAGGTCTCGATTGGTGTCTTGAATTCTTGAGTGCCAACGATGGTGCACAAGTATTTTAGTCATGTGAAGTGTTTTAGTGTGAGTCTAGTTTTATCAGACCAAATACCATAAGACTGTAGTGGACCATGGTCAGATCTAGGTATGGGCAGATCTAAGCATGGGCATGGGGGGGCAATGCCCCCCTAAATGCCCAGTCTGTCCCACCAAACACGATGGCATGCAAAACAACCCAAGATATTTCAAATTAAATTGCTTATATTTAAAATGATTTGAAACACTACTGCTGCTACTAACTAACTACAGCTGTATCACCACTAAACCAACAGCATTTCATCATTGAAAACAGAAAACTCTGAGTCAGACCTTTAGCTTTATACATGCTGCGTGTCTGTTGCAACTTCAACAACAACTGATGTTATTATCGATACTTACTTGACTAATAAAAAGTCCTGTAACTGAAAATGGTATGGATGCGACTTCATCACCTGTGGCACGAAGCGACACGGGCGATGAAGCCGCACCCATACCATTTTTCTCCTGCCCCCCCCCCCCCCCCCCCCCATTTGGGAAATGTTACATCCGCCCCCGACTATTGTTGATTTTGACGGCAGAAATTTTAGACCCTGTTGTCATCCTCTTCTGGAGAAACGAACAATTTCACACACGCTGAAAAAGGTCTACATGATCTACATGCTCAATCTGCTGTTTTAGGCATGCAACCGTGCATGAAACAACTTGGCCTTTGTATTTCTCCCTACCACTTTATTCTATGTTTTTATTTGTTGAAGAAATCGCCAATATATTTTAGTCATCAATATATTTTAGTCTTATGTTAGTTTCGTTTTTTGTTTCGATTTCCTTTGCAAAAAATGGTCGTTGAGCATGTTGAGTTTTTAATGGATGAATTCAGCCCAACTTCCCTGGCACACCACGTCCCTGGTGACGTAAATCCTGAGTACTTTGGTTCCCTAACCTTTCTGCGTCACATATTCTTTTTTACTAGTGCACCTTGGTTGTGAAACCCACGGGATTGTGGGAAATGATGTCAGTGACCCCCATGGTCTTTTTCACCATCATACGGCCTATATACAAAGAAAGTTATGCCTTGTGGCATTTTCAAGCATTCAGGCCAGCGTATGGATGGAACAAAAAGTATGTCTCCTGCAACTTTTAATACCAAAACTTGATACCCAAACTTTTTCCCTGTCAAGTACCCCCCAAAAAGACCCCAATATACAGTATGCCTGGGAAGCTCCATAAGAGAAGATTTTTATGCCAGTGATTTTCAGAGATTTTCATTTCAACGACCCCAGGTTTGACTAGAATTTGGCCCCCATGGGCGCCCATTTAATGGCATTTCTATCTCTGGGACCCAAATTTACTGTATATTGTACAAATAATAATGTACAGATAATAATTAGCAAGGGTCCATTTGCTTACTAATTATTATTTGTACACCCTCAGAGTGTCTTCCTAATTATCCTTTAGTGGGGTATAACATCATAAAGATATTATGGTGGCTAAAGGGGTGAAGTGACCTTTTAACCCTTAGTGTACTGAACGCGTTTTGGTGTTTTTAAGCTGTTGAAAAATAGCAGATCTACAAGCTCATATCGCGCCACCGAGTGGCGCGATATGAGCTTGTAGTTCTGCTATTTTTGAAAAAATTGTGAAAAGCATCAGAAACTAGAATCTGATCACGACACAATGGGTTAATGTAGCCTCACACTCATTTCATCCACTTAAAAGTGATCAAAAATATTAAAAAAGAATAAGAAAAAGGGAGAAAATCTTCTCTTCTGGGGGTTCCTGGCACAATGCATCTTCATATATGGGCGTCTCCTCTGCCGAACACATATAATTCAACGTGGGGGTCGCTGTCCTGAAGTTGACATTAAAGCGTCTGCGCGGCACTCAGTGTTTCAGTCGATAGAAAGTCTACATGGCAGGTGCAGAAGGGGGGGAAGGACACCGGGATGGATTCAGCCCTGCGTAGCCCACGCACGCCGTGATGTATTATGGACTTAGTGGAATGTTGAGGCCACCGCTTTGATATAAATCTTCTCCGAGTGGCACTAATTGCGGCTCGTCGGGGTGCCGGAGGAGATCTGTCGCATGCGGTCCGCCACGGTGTTCGCATATAACCTCACATTCGGGGGTTATTTTCATGCGCGGTCGTCGTCGTCGTCTCCGTCGGGCTGAAACCCCCAAATCATCCCGCCACGCGTAATGGATGCTGTTCATTTTTACTAGCATTATGTCTTTGCTTTTTTCATCATTCCGTTGTGTGGGAACAAGAAAAGCTTTTAACACCGTGAACCTACGGAGAATACCGCCGCTTGACCGCTGCGACACGCAGTGCCACATTAATGCACATAATCGTCACCGTAACTGTATTAACCCTATTAACCCGAAGCTATTGAAAAATATCAGACCTACAAGCCCACAGCGCGCCACTCGTAGCTCTGATATTTTTTGAAAAAATGTGAAAATGTGATGCAAATCTTTCAGACGAAAATATTTTTGAACTAAAACCGTTGCTTCTAGGGGATCCCTAGAACAACATGTTTTCAGATGGGGGTCCGCAGTCAAATATGGATCATTCTGGGGGTCCTTGGCATGAAATATGTTGAGCATCACTGACACAGGAGCATAGTTTTTTCAGAAAAACTAGAATCTGTCAGAAACTAGCATCAGAAACAGAAACTGGAAACTATTCACAAACTAGAATCTAGTGTCAGAAACTACAATCAGGTGTCAAATAGAACATATTCTTAGATTTGCACATCATTTTCACAATTTTTCAAAAAATATCAGAGCTACAAGCTCATATCGCGCCACTCGGTGGCGCGATATGAGCTTGTAGCTCTGATATTTTTCAATAGCTAAAGTGTAACAATGCGTTGGAACACCAAGAAGCGTTCAGTACACAAAGGGTTAAAGTTGTTTTTTTTTGGCAGAAAAAACATGGGATTTCAATATAACTTTCAGTGCAGGGGCACGGGGTCCACCCCACGAGTAGGATAATCCACTCTGAGCCGTTATCAGGAAATAATGCACCCTCCTCCGTGGATTATGTAATTGTATTATGCTAATTAATTAGCATCCGCATCAATGCTTCAATATCCGTCCCTGTTCATCGTGGATTATTCCCTCTCGCTTATCATTAAATATCTAGTGAATTTAGAGCGGTTTAGGAGGTGTTTTATGAATATTTAACGAATAAACTAAAATGGGGGTTTAAATCCCCATTTTCTGAGAAGTAACTAAGAAGTTTGGGCCTTATAGTATAGGGTTTTTGCCCAGCATCAACGGTGAGCGATGTAAAAATCGCCGGTTTACGGCAAAACCTGAACGCTGAGTTGCAGTGTACTTGGGATGGAGTTGGGATGGAAATCTTCACCTGAGCCACTCATTCCGTGATATACGGTAACACCACCAGATTAAGGTACGAGAAAGTCTGGTGTGGAATTATACTTTAAAGGGATACTTCAGCATCCGCATGTTTCGTTTTTCAGCCCACTATCACATGGAACTACTTTCAGGGCGTAGTGACACAAAAAACAAGGTTCCCTGACAAAAATGAAGTTCTTTTTTTTACTTTTACTGTGTGGCCCCCAGTGACCCCAACAAAATTACCGGGACTTCTTCATATTTCACCAAAACCAGAGAAGAACTCCCACCATGGGACGGACAGACAGACAGACAGACAGACAGACAGACAGACAGACAGACAGACAGACAGACAGACAGACAGACAGGCTCCCACCCACCTCCAGGGTCTTGCACTTGCCATCCAGGCGGCTGCAGAGGCGCTGGTAGTTGGCGGTGAGCACGTCCAGCTCAGAGCGCAGTGCATCGTGGGCCGTGGGCGGAGCCTTGGCGATGAAGCTGTTGACGCTGTCCGTCAGCAGCTTGACCTTCAGCTCCTTGGAGTGGACCTCCTCCTGGGCCCTCTGGTCGGGACACACACAGAAAGGATATTACAGATGCTGCAGGTATACTGTGTAATATTTGGCCTGAGTTAAATGGTAATGGATGCATTTATACAGCGCCTTTATCCAACGCGCTTTACATATCCACACTTTACATGGCAGAGGGAACCATGCAAGGCAACAACATACGCATCGGGGGCAATTAGGGGGTTCAGCATCTTTGCTCAAGGACACTAACTCTAAGGGAGCCCGGGTTTGAGCTGACAATAATCTACCAGTGTTGGGCGATGTGCACTACGTAACTTAATATATTACCAAAATGCAGTAACGTGTAATATAAATATATTACTTAACAAAAAATCTAATATCTTATACTAAAAAAGTATTATGCCCAACCCTGCACTCTACTGACCACTCTACTCCTAAGCCACCACTGCAAATGTATTTCAAACAAGATAGTAAGATTCAAATCTTTGATGCGACACATTGTGAGTTTGTAGATGGTCTATTTCTAAAGTCCCGACACGTAGGGCTGAATTGGTGAATCTATGTTTTGTAATAATAATCAAAAATCAAAATGCACTTAGGTGTGGCCTTGCATGGTGTCCTCCACCGCAGGTGTGTGCATGTGTGTGAATTGTGCGGGTGTAATGGGCTTTGGACGAAAACGGGCTGCTATTAGAAATGCACCATTTTACCATAGTTGACACTACAGATAGATCCATCAATTCTGCTGTTGACAATACAGAACACAAACACACATCACACACACACACACACACACACACACACACACACGCATGCATGCAGACACGCACACGCACGCACACACACACACACACACAGAGACCACAGAGTGCACCAATCAACAGAGAAAATCAATGAACAAACACCAACCACTAATCTTTCACCCACTGAGATACGAAAAAAGAGAGAGAGAGGGAAGAAAAGATTGAAAGAAAAGAGGCTTTATGCTTCTATCCTGCTGTCGTCTTATCAGAATAAATAATGTAACCCCTAAGTTCACCAAAACAAATGTAAAATCTTTTTGTTGCAACTCCGGTTTTGGATTATTAACCCCTTTCAGGTCAGGAAGCCCTTCTTGGGGTTATTGTAGATAAGTACAGTATGTTAGTACAGTATTAGGAGCATCGCATATTTTAATTTTGAACATTTTTATATGTTTTTTCAGAAAACAGTTCCGCTCCATATACAGGGATCAAGGGCTGATCAGGTGTGATCATTTGACCCTTTCAGGGCGCTTTCCAGAGCCTACATGGGCAGAGAGGCCTATTGCGGCTGTTCTGGACAACCATGTGTCCGACTGACTCAAACCATTCTCGACCGTTCTGTGGATTACAGACATACCGGTAGTAGGTACAGACACTTACTCATGTTACAGATATTATGTCACCAGCAGAATACAGCAGATTATCGCTGTCATGCAGAAACCGAGACACAGCGAGATCCTTTTGTGACCTCGAGCCAGGTCGCGACCGAAACGGGGCCGGGGCAGTGGGGAAAAAAAAAACATTAAAAACTTGAATAATTCAAAGCAATCGGTTGCAAACGTTTAAAGGGGAATTCCACCCATTTTCATTTTTTTTCTGAGAGCCTACAAATGCAACCAAATGAAGCCTAACGGGTTCATTTGGTTCCATTTGTACGCTCTCAGAATGAAAGAAGCGTCTAAAGAAATCCATTAACATGGTGAAAATACATCTTGATGATGTCATTAAGACGTTTCACCATGTTAGTGGTTTTCTTCAGACCTCCATTTCTTGGGAACACAGAATGGGGGAACTTTATTATGTCCACCCAGCACCTCTAGGGTATACTAATGACATATTAGAATGTCGAAAATGAGTGGAGTTCCCCTTTAAGCATCGGTTGCAACCTAGGTCGATCTCGCAAAAATGATTTCACCCCTCCTGCAGAAACCTCTACTACTCACAAAAGTAACAATCAATATATTTTCCATTCCTTCTCTTTTTAGACAGTGACAAAATGTAATAATATTAAACTTTATACAGAGTGGACCTTTCATGATGGTAGTTGTATAGCTGTATAGGAACATACACAAGGCTTGCTAATTACATTTGTAATTTTCTAGTTTATCTAAGACGGTGCCTGTGAGATTTATTATATCCCCTATAATACTTCGTTTATCCTGGGAAGGATAAAAGGCGGTAAATAAAAAGCGCGGCATGGGGGAGAGGGGAGGGGAGATGCATGAGCATCGACGTCTTTCCGAATGAAGGAGTCCAAAGACGCCTGAAAGCAAGAGGATCAACGACAGCTCTGAACCAAATCCACCAATCGATGAGAGGGATGAGACATGAGCAGAGGACAATGAGAGAGAGAGAGAGAGAGAGAGATAGAGAGAGATAGAGAGAGAGAGAGAGAGAGATAGAGAGAGAGAGAGAGAGAGAGAGAGAGAGAGAGAGAGAGAGACAGAGAGAGAGAGAGAGACAGAGACAGAGACAGAGTGAGAGAGAGTGTTTGCACCAAGTGACCTCAGTACACAAGAATACTGTACCAAAAAATGTACAAAAAGAGCAATTACCGTTAGAGTTATCATTAGATACATTTATAGATGGAGTGTTTGCTTTTTGTACTTTTTCTAGTTGGAATCATGCGGCCCTTTGGCTGAAAATCAAATCTACTTTCTAACGTTACCTGTCCCTACTGTACGCATGCGACTAAGACTGCAATGCTTTTATTTTGAAATATGTATGTTCACACCCAGGTTTCCTGCCCCGAATTGTGTGTTGTTGACAACCTGTTTGCCATTGTTTTGGAAACCTTTCACTGAATACTGTATAATTAAATTTGAATAAGACGTAAATACCGGAATACTGGTGACAATAACCACGGTATTAACCCATTTTGTTTCTAGTTTCTGATGCTCGATTCTATTTTCCAACAGTAGATTCTAGTTTCCGACAGTAGATTCTTGTTTCTGACAGTAGATTCTAGTTTCCGGTGCTACATTTCTTGTTTCTGATGCTAGATTCAATTTCTGATGCTAGATTCTAATTTCAGACACCAGATTCTGGTTTCCGACACTAGATTGTAGTCCCTGATGTTAGATTTTAGTTTCAGACACTAGATTCTAGTTTTGGACACTAGATTCTAGTTTTTTTTTTTTTTAGACTATGCTCCTGTGTCATTGATGCTCGACATTTTTCATGACAAGGACCCCCAGAATTACCTATAGTTGGCTGCGGACCGCCAAACTGAAAACATGTTCTAGGCCCTCAGAAGCGAAGATTTGAGTTAAAAATGTTTGCTTCCAAAATAATATATTCAAAGATTTGTGTCACATTTTCACTCGGTGGCGCGATATGAGCTTGTAGGGCTGCTATTTTTCAGTAGGTAAAGTATAACGAACACCAAAACATGTTATAGTATGGTACAGAAAGGGTAAAAAAAAATCCCACCCTTACCCCTTATCATACAACAACAGCTGTGGCTCAAGTTCAGGTGGCTGGTGCTCAGGTGAAAACCAGGTATTCCAAGGCTAACGGAGTGGATATGAAATTAAAAAGCGGAATAATTAAAGATTCAAAGGGACCACCGGCGTCCCTTTGAATCTGTGTTGAATCCTTTGAGACTGTGTTAAAAAAAAGGTAAACTGGATGACAAGTCAAGGAAGGTAGGCATAGTCGTCGGGCTCTGGGAAAGTAGTTACTCAGGAGAATTATGTTAAATAGTTTACGCTTGCCTAAATTTAATGAGAAAGAGGTTGAAACTTTTCCCTTCACTAGTTCATTATTCTGCTGTGTGTCTCCATAGCTCTCACAAATTGCTTCAAGGCACCTGTTGCTGAGAGAGAGGGAAGCCTCAATCTGTAGGAAAGAAAGCTAGATCAGCACTCTGTAGAGTGCAAACTTCACTAATACTCATGACATTAGTTAGAAAGTTCTCTCATGTCACAATTACGTCATCACCTAAAACTGGCCAATCAGAGTACTCCACGGGATGGCCGACCACTGAGTGTGCAACGGTCACTTAATACCCGCTCCGAGAGCGGAGAACAAATTTATAGTTCTGAGATGTTTTGCTTTGCAAATAACACATTGTGTTACACCAATGCTACATTTTTGTGCATGGTATTTAGCATTTTTAGAATACAAATTAAATAGAGGGGTTTTATTAGTGTATCAATTTCAAACCATTGAATCGCATCATATCAGATCGCCATAATGGACCAACATTGAAATGTATCATCAACCATGTATCATATCGCTGTTAATACATATGATTACCAGTGTTGGTCAATATTACTTAGGAAAGTAACTTCTTTACTTTACTCGTTACCCATTAGACAAAGTAATATCATTACTTTACTTATTACAGGAAATGAAGAGTAATATATTACACATTACATTATTACTTTCCCAAGTTCTCAACTCCCACCTTTGAAAAAATAGAGATGTACAACATAATCTGTTTAGCGAGCGAACAGAACCAGATTTGGAAATTTGTCTCTTTGACTTTTTAAACTTTTTCACAATTGTTTTCAAAGACAGTTGAGGTCTTGTATTTAAAAATAAAATACAAAATAAAGCAGCAAGCGATTTGTAGTGTACATAACTGTGCGCAGCATGCAGCGTGTGGACTGGATCTACAATCTAGTGCACATCTCTGTTGTTACAGTAGGCCTACCTGTCGAAAATCTGTTCTTGTTCTGTTCTAAATCTGTTCTATTTTTGCCTGCAACAACAAGCTAATTTTAAACAAGTAACTTGGCGTTACTTGCAAAGTAATGCATTACTTATTATCCATTTTTGCAGAGTAATCTCGTTACTTTACTTTTTGGAGCAAAAGTAATACTATTACAGTAATATGTAATCTAAAATTCGTTACTGCCCAACACTGATGATTACACCCATAATACATACTGTATATATATTTTAAAGGTAACCATTGAGGGATCTGAGCGATGAAAGGGAATGGCTAAGGAACCACAATGATTCCACCCTGGCACGCCGCGGACAGCAGACCAGGTGAGTGTGCGGTCACCTTTCCTGTATATTTAATACACAGACGCCGGCCACTGCCCGTGAGAGACCTCATATTTGAATCGGCACACATCCAAGAAAAGCTGATTTTCTTCCATTTTTTCTTCTATATATATTTGAGATGTGACGCTTCACCACCCAGCTCCATATCTGGGATCAGTGGAGAGGAGATTGAGGTCGTGACAGAGAATAAATAGATTCCAATCTATCCCGGGAACAAACTCTCGGAGAAAACTGAAGTTCTTTAACCTTGATACAATGCTCACTCTACTTGGACAAATCTTTTGATTTTTTTTACTTTCTTTTTTACTTAAACTAGGGGTCTTCGGGCCAAGGACCAGCTGGGAGAAACGAAGCAGGGACCCCTAGCATTAGCTAGCATTATCTTTATCTATTGAAAGCGGTAACATTAGCTACTGAAAAAATAACACATCTACAAGCTCATAGCGCACCACTCGGTGGTGCGCTATGAGCTTGTAGATCTGTTATTTTATACAGGGGCAATACTTATTAAGTGCCCTGACTGCCCCACCAAACATAATGTCATGCAAACAAACCCACATTTGAAAGATATTTCAAATTAAAGTGTTTATAATTAAAATTATTTCAAACACTACTACTGCTACTAGCCTGGCCTAACCCAAAATGATTTTTCCCTATAGGGGGGGAGGGGTGCCTCGACTTTTTCGACGGCAGATGAGCTCATCGCCCGTGGCGTGATGAAGCTGCCCTCATGCCATTTTCGCCTGCCCCCCTCAATTGGGAAATGTTACCTGGTGGAGCATCACTCCTACCATCATCTCCCAGTACTTCCCAGTGACTTGCTGCACCCCAAAGCGTTGCTACACATGAGCTGAGTTTGGCCCAAAGGCAAGAGTTCCCGGACACAAGGGAGAGAGATGGAGATGGAGATGGAGAGAGAGAGACTCACCTTGAGCTCCTCCACGGCCTTGCGCAGCTCTTCGGGGGTCTTGTAGGTGAAGTCTCTCTCCAGGTAGTCCTCCTCGGCCTGGTTGATCCACTCCTGCATCTCCTGCATCTCCTTCCTCAGGGCCATGGTCTTGTCCAGACCGCCCTTCAGGGCAGACTTCTTAGCATAGGCCTGGAGGGGGTGGAGTGTCACGATTAGTCGTATGAACCAGTGCTTTTCATTTCAACCAGTGGTCCTTGGGGGGGCAGCCAAATGATGGAGTTGGTAACCCAATGGACCCTCATAGGCCATCTAACTCAACTGAACTCACAAGTTAAATTATCATTTAACATCTGCATTTCTTCATTTACTACAAGTCTACACATCTAGAGAATGAAGGATAATAGACCTTTCCGTAAGCCCCTCCCCAAACTGCTATGGTCCAATCACAGTTAAGCATAACATGTGATAGACAAACCTCTCCACCAATAGCTTTCCTATATGATAAAACATTGCTTTAAAAAAATAAATGTCACACACACACATTTTTTTCCACTGCATAGGGCATGTCTTGTTGACGGATTTGAAGAAGATTTTGAAGGTCTGGTTCCAAAAATGAACCAGTATTTATTGTGTAAAGTCCATGATATTTACATTGGAATGAATGACCCCGGCTGGAAAGTGTCCTAGGGTCGACAGACAACAACAAAATAACATGTCCTCAAATCGTGATCCATCTGTGAATCAAATGCCACATGCACGCACACGCACGCACACACACACACACACACACACACACACACACACACACACACACACACACACACACACACACACACACACACACACACACACACACACCTGTTTGCAGATGTTCTCCCACTGTGCGTTGAGCTCGTCCAGCTCCTTCTGGATGTGCACGGCAAACGGAGGCTCCGCCTCCTTCTTCAGGGACACGCCCACCTCGTTGATGCCGTTGAGGCTGGGCTGGATGGTGTGGATGTCATTCACCAGGGCCTGGCCAATCGGAACACAAGCTTGTTTAAATATATAGTTAAATATAATTACATACAGTATAAATACATATAAATTTCTACTTATACGCGGAAAAAGTAGAAATACCAGACTTTTACTCGTAACCTGGCCATTGTACATTGTGGTGTTGCGATAATTCTACTTAAGTAATTCCCCTCGGTACTTCCTGTTATCAAAAAGTTTGAAACCCACTGCTTTAGACCATATTCTTTCACAGCGAACTCTTTTAACTCGTATCTTTGCTAACAGCATATTTTCAGTTAGTGGGTTTTTCGGCCAAATAACATAGGCTATAATATCTGGGGTCCTTGACGGTAAATACCGGTATAGGCTAGTCTGAGCACCACTCATATAGATTTTCTTCCCCAGAAAAACTGTCGTGATTTATAAGACATTAGTAGAAAATGGTCTCAATGGGTGTCATGGGTGCTTAGGGTGGACTCACAGAAAAAAAAAAGCAAACGGGTGTCATTTTGATGAAGTCTGACAAGATTTTCTTTTCTTTTTTTCCCTGTACGCCTCCTGCACGGCCTCAGGGGCATATTTCAGTGGGCCGGCGGCTGTCCGCCATGCTCTCTCTCCTAGCTGTCCTCAGGCGTATAGTCGACACATTGAGATGTCAGCCTGCTCCCGACTCAAAGCGCTATAGTGCTCTTTCATTCTGGAGAAAAGAAAAATGTCACTCTATACTTTCTTTCTTTCTTCCTCCGGATCCGCATGGTTAGACCAGTTCCAAAAGTTTTTAAAGTCATGAAACCCCTTCAAGACTGATAGATGTATTTTATTTTTTGGCTGTAGAATATTGTCCACGGACTGGGGAGAAGGTTTTGGGTCAGTTCCAGGGATCCCAGAAGAGAAGATTTATGTACAATAAAATAAAATAAATAAAAAATAAGCCACTCTAACGTAGCAGATATGCAAGCTGGGAGCATGGAACAATGCCATGAGATTATGGATCTGCTATTTTTGAACAGCCATTATACTGTGTAAAAAGAATAAAGTGTTTAGGGTGATTGTGATTCTCGTGTTAACTACTTTCGCTGGGGACCCCATGGGGTCCTCGGACCTCTGGGTCAGAACCCATGCTACAGACGTCAAGAAAGAGACCGACCACAAGTAACCGTGATCGTCAATTCATCTGTTTGATTTATCTGTGCCATTAAAGCCAAGACTAGAAGATTGTGGTAATATATGGTGATAAAGTATGGAATGATACTAATTGCAGTTAAACGATGCTGATATCAAACGTTATCTATTATCTGAAATGGCTTTAATCGTGTGACTTCCCGGCTGTGAGCGGAAAACATAATTTTTCATTTTTTAGAAGATACAAAATAATTGACAGGCACGATTTCGCACTTTTGGCGTAAAGTCGTAAATATCACAAAACAGACATTTAGACAGTTCAATTAACATCTAACGAGAGTCATTTTCATTTGATTCATTCATTCATTCTTTGGTTGAAGTATGTCATCTCTAATTAAAAGTAATGTCGAGTTGCACCTGGCAAGAGTGCAATACGTTGGCTATTGAAACACAAGATGGCAGATTAACAAGCTATTGTGGAAAACATCCTCTTCTGGGGCATGCTGACACAAAACACTACCAGACGGGGGTCCGTAGGCAACTTGGGGGTCCTTTGGGACCCCTCCCACTGTCCCTATCTTCCCTCTCTCTATCACAGTACAATTGATGGAAAGCCATGCTGCTGATAAAGTAACGCGTACCGGCAGGTTGGACATTAAAGTTGCATGTTAATCTCACTCATTAAACTGTGCTAATACAATGTCATTAACCTTTTCTGTTTTTGGCAGGTGAAAACATGGGTCATATTTTTTGATGACCTACTGGCGATTGATTGGCTGCCCCCAAGTCTGAAATGCCGTCTAGGACTCGGAGAGAGATATGCATCTACAATATATCTATATGATATAGAAAATGCAACACAACCACCCTAAATAACAATCACTGAGGGTATTCTTCATCAAGTATTGATTGTATTTGTTGCTTTGGCAATGATGTATTGATGATGTAGTGTTATGTATTGATTGTACCAGTGAACTGTATTGCTTTGGCAATGTAAACTGTGTATGTTTACATTGTTTTCTCATGCCAATAAAGCCCTTTGAATTGAATTAAATTGAGATAGAGACAGAGAAAGAGAGTGCTATGTACCGTGCACTGTTCCAGCTGCTTCTCCAGAGCCTCAGAGTCACCCAGGGCAGGCCACTCTTCGTTTAGGAAGACGTCCACATCCGCCATCCACTTCTTCAATGTCTTCACGTCATTCTGAGAGACAGACAGAGTTTCAGGTTACACACTATCTCATGTGCAGTCGGGGTCAAAAGCACATTCATCTTCATCTAATCAGCAGTTTCATCAATTCATTAAATATAACGCATCAATACATTAAGAATTAAAAATGATTTAAAACGTCAATATAGGGAATTAACTAGGTGACAGAGAGGGAGACAATGAGTCTGTTAAACATGAATTGCATTTTTATAGGGCTCTTCCAAGCAGCTCAAAGCGCTTTACAACGGCCCATTCATTGGGAGGTGAAAACGAAAGTCGAAGCAAATCAGGGTCCAGTGTCTTGCCCGAAGAAGACACTTCGACATGTGGACATGAGGAGGTTGGGATTCGAACAGACGACCCTGTAGTGTCTCACCTCAAACTGCATCAGTTTGGCCATGAGCTCCTGCAGTCTCTGGGCGTTCTCCTCCAGGGTGGTGCCGATGCGTCTCCAACGAGCCATGATGGAGTCCATCTCCATACGGTACCTGAGGATATAATACAACAGCAATGACAACACAGTGGTGGGAAGAAATACTCACACTCACAAGTAAAAGTATCAATACTAAAAAAGTATCATTTTACACTCTGAAGTTAGATTATATTTAAACGTCAACGTAATTTCAAGAGTCCACACAATTAGAAAATGGAGAATAATTGTTATTTTGACCAACGTTTTGCCAGTTCTCTTTCCCAATTGTGCACAAAAACGTGATTATTATATATTATAGTTATTAGCTTCGGATGCAAGAGGCTAAACTCAACATCACGAACGGTCAACTCAAACCCCAAATACTGTAGTAGCATATACAGCAAAACCTTCCAATTCTCCCCCTCCATTTTTCATTATGAGTGCATTATTCTTAAACACTATAACAGTAAGTAACACCATGACCACTATTTCAAAGTCAAACTTTCTTGGGGGCCTTGAAATGGATTTCTTTTTATCTGTGTAGATCTTGTTGAGCCGGTCATTTTAAAAGTAGCTCTCAAGTCACAAAAGTGTGGCCACCCCTGTTCTAGTATAATAATGAGTATAATGAGTTTCAGCGAGTTACCGCTGAGTAATTTGTGGGGGGAAAAATGCAAGATATCAATATATCACATGGAATCACAGTACAATTACAAATCGCAATATACAGAAAAATCGATTGGGAAAGCCTAAATACTGATACAGCAGTGTACATACTTCTGGCTGATGTCTGCTGGGGCTTTCTGGAAGACCTGCTCCACTGCTGCCTTCAGGTAGTCCACCTCCCCCTGGTGCTCAGCCAGAGACACCTGCAGAGCCTACAGGACACACAGAGCAGCGTTGCATCAGTATCGGGACATCCCTACTACTAACTAACTACAATCGTCTCACCACTAAACCAACAGCATTTCATCATTGAAAACAGAAAACTCTCTGAGTCAGACCTTTAGCTTTATGCATGCTGCGTGTCTGTTGCAGCTTCAACAACAACTGATGTTATTATTGATGCTTTACTTGACTGATAAAAGTCCTGTAGCCGAAAATGGCATGGGAGCGACGCCCCCCATACCTGGGAATAGTATATTCACACACGCACACACGCGCACGCGCACACGCACACGCACACGCACACACACACACACACACACACACACACACACACACACACACACAGAGCTGACTGCAGTCCATATCAACATATTCTGGTCACTATGGCCATCTTTTCCACTATAATCATTATGTCCATCTCATACAATATACTGTTTCATTTGTCTCTAGATAAACCCACTTCTTATATCTCATCTGCAAATAAAAGACAGATTTTACACACACACAATGAGACATGATGTTTTGTCCAACCATCACACTCAATGCAAGAGAATGTACTGACTTCTTCATTCACTGACTGGCAGTAGCTTAACCTACTTCTCACTGGAGTGTCTTGCCCTCTTGTGGCTTAAATGTGCTACAGCACTCTGTTCTTGGCAGGCAAGCAAGAAATAGACTATTTAAGTATAAACCATTACATAAAACAATGACAAAAAATAAATAATGTTATCCTGTTTAACTATTGTCTTTTTAGCTATTTTAACTTGTCATCCCATTCTGAACTTGTGTAGGATTAAGAGAATGGCAATACAAAGAAATAAACACAAAAAATAGGGGGTCATGGCTTTGCCACCAGAAAGCCAAATGGTATCATGACAAGGTTAGGCAGTCTAAGCATCGACTCTTTTTTATGACGCTCCCTTGGTGGAAGTACAGGGTTATGACACAACCGCTGTAGCTGTCAAAATAGCAATAGCAAACAGCCCTCCGCAACGGCGACGGGTTACCATGGTGACACGGCCCCATTATGACAACGTTCTCCAGTGACTCTGGTGATGTTCAGGACTAGGCCAGGTGTCAGCTCATATGGGGGTGATCTTTACGTCATTTCCAGGATGTCTTCACCAGCTAGAGCTTATTCTGGGCCAGATCTGACTAGTTATAATTGATTTAAGTTAGTCTGTCCTCAATCGGACTCCCTCTGATATATCCAGGTACGTTTGTGTTTAGCGGACAGGATTTGTGTTGGTTGAAATCAGGTGATATTCTTGGCCAGATTTGACTAGTCTCAGGGGCGGATGTAACATATACCAATTTGTTGGGCAGGAGAAAATGGTGGGGCGGCTTCATCGTCCGTGTCGCTTCGCGCCATGGGCGATGAAGCCGCACCCATACCATATTTTCGGTTACAGGACTTAGGTATTAGGCAAGTAAGCATCAATAATAACATCAGTTGTTGAAGTTGCAACAGGCACGCATAAAGCTAAAGGTCTGACTTAGAGAGTTTTCTGTTTTCAATGATGAAATGCTGTTGCTTTAGTGGTGCCACAACTGTAGTTAGTTAGAGGCGGCAGTAGTGTTTCACATCATTTTAAATATAAGCACTTTAATTTGAAATATCTTGGATTGTTTTGCATGCCATCATGTTTGGTGGGGCAGACTGGGCATTTAGGGGGGCATTGCCCCCCCCATGCCCATGCCTAGATCCGCCCCTGGTCTGTCTTGATCTGGCCCCCAATCACTAATGTGTCCAGGTCCTGACCGTGTTGGCTGGGTGAGACTACGGCTGTTTAGTGTCTGCAACAGAATTTATCAACAGGATGGCGGTCAGCCAAATCTTTATGTCACGGCGTACATCAGCGGACAGCAGGCTAGCCAATCTACAAGCTCACAAGGCCATGTAATCTCATGGAACCTACAAGGTCGTGGATACTGTACAGTGCGTCCATACGCGGACAAAATGTGTCTGCGGCAAGACTTGGCACATCTTTGTTTACTAAAAAAAAATACATATATTTTGATCACAAAATCCAATTTCTGAATGCCATGTTTTACTCGGAATATGTGCATATGACATTTGTTAACTATGCTGCTGAGGCGCATTCTAATAGGGCCGCCGAGCAGTTCTCAAACGTTTTATTTGGAAGGAATCTTGACAAAAATGTCCAGCCAGCACGGTGATGAAGCGCTGCTCAGCACAACGCTGAGCTGATCTGCTGCACAAGAAAAAAAAAGAGCTCTGTTTGTATACGTGTGCATATATACAGTAAGTCAAAATAATGGACAACTGTGAACATTCAACACACGCGCCCTCTAATATGCCTCTAATAGGCTGAGCTTTACCCCTGCCAAAACAAATACTCCCTGCAACCCCCAAACTGTTGGCAGGCACACTGCCAGTGTTTTGCTCTTTCGATTGCACAATTTATAGCATTCTGTAGCACATTTTGCCGAGCGTAAACAACACACACGCACAAACACACGCGCACACACACAACCCCTCCCTCCTCTATTGTTACTTTCTTTTTCTGTGGTGGAACAGAGAGAGAAACAAAGGCCGATGTCACCACGTTCAGGGGTCATCGCCATGCTGGTGGACATTTGTATGTCAAAATGATTTTGGCATACAAAATGAGTGGACAATAACATTAGCAACAACGTGCGAAGAGCTAAGCCCTGAATGAGTGTTCAAGTGGAGTTAAGTGGGTCCCAGCAAATAAAATAAGGCGATTTTGAGAACCTCTAAACGGGCGCATTTAAATGGCACTTTCGTCCAAAGCACTTTTCATTTTATTTTATTTTATTCGGCGCAATTTAAAAAATATAGACTACAAAAAGGAAAGTGCTAGCAGGAGGCAAGAAGCCTAAAAGGCTTATACGAGGCCTCAATGTGTGTACAAGTAAAAAGAAAAAAACGTTAACGTGACTTGTAAAAGTAAATGGCGCATTTACATAGCGCCTTTATCCAAGGCGCTTTACATAGATTGTGGATCGCATTCACCCATTCACACACTAAACCAGGGTACTGACCAACACACCGGGAGCAATTACAGTAGGAGTTAAGTGTCTTGCTCAAGGACACATCAAAGCTAACTCTGGGGGAGCCCGGGTTAGAACCGGCAACCTTGCGGTTACCATCCAGTGACTCTGGATGAGCCACTGTCACCCCAGTAGAATATACATTACAGCCAAACAGAGGGCGGAGGAAACGGCACAAATGTGTACACCGGGAGCAAATAGGGATTCAGATCCTTGCTCAAAGTAAGTTACTGTCTGCAGGGAAACAGTTGCAGCATCAAAGTAGAAGCAACGTGGGGAAACAGGCCAAAAATATATACGGCATCTATTTTGATTTTTGGCTAAAAAGTTGCCTCTATTACCTTTAATGGCAAAATGCAAAAAATAAAAATAAACATGTCTATACATTACACTGACCAAAATGCATGAATACATTTTTCTTCAGTCAATATGTTTGCAGGTTGGGTGACAAGGTCACTGGCAAATTATTTGCTAACTTCGTTCCAGACAGTCTAGATGTTAATTTGTGCATTTTCACTGTTACACAAGACACGTAACGTCTCTCTCACACACAAACACAGAGCACACCACTCTATTACTTTTAATAATGATCAAAATCTACAAAGGTAACTAGCAACTGAAGTTTTCCAATTAATGTTGTGGATTAAAAATACAATATTTGCATCTGAGATGTAGTAGAGTAGAAGTGAAAGTAGCAAAACTTGGAACTATTCAAGTACAAATAGTTCAAAATTGCGGTACTTGTGTAGTTACATTTCCACTACTGTGTGTGGCCATGGGTTATCAGTTCATTTTTATATGCATTATATTTGCTTTCCCTACTAATACCGTAAGCATCTTTATCGGTGTGCGCTACAGTACCTCCTGGGTTCTTTTTACGAGGATGATCGTTAAAGCAATGTGTAAACACAGTGTTTTAAATCGATGTTGCACGGAGATAACGTTTTGTTATTGACTATATAACTGCATGGCTCCTGAGCTTTATTGGAACATATACAGCAGAGAGAGGGAGAGAGAGAGAGAGACAGAGACAGAGAGAGACAGAGAGAGAGAGAGAGACAGAGAGAGACAGAGAGAGAGAGAGAGACAGAGACAGAGGGAGGAGACAGGTCCATAATACTTTGAGTGGTGGTGCCAGCATTTTAGACAGGGGGCTGATGTAAGCCAGTCAATTGAGCTTGTTTGGAGGGGGCTTATGGGAGCGCTATGGGGTAAAGCCCCCATTGCAAGACGTCTACACAATGAGAGAACATACAAGACTACTGCCTCACCTAATGGTACTGCATCAATATAGCATGGAATCATGGACAAAATCCCAAGTCTTTGAGGCTTAGAGGCTGAAGTCATCAAATGGGGGTCTGTGACACAAAGGTCAAATAAATAATGGGACCTTGACATGAAAAGGGTTGTAAACCACTGATGTAGGGAACTAGGCCTGTCAGGCAGATCCGTCAGGTAAGGTTGTCCCAGGCTATCGCAGGGGACTGGGGGCAGTATATGTACTTAAGGTTGTTAAAAATAATGAGTTAATGAGATTAAACTAATTTTGTTGATTAATCTGTTTTCAATCTTTAACACAATTAACTGATGTGCACACTGACTTAACCCACTGAGCATTTTCTCATTGGAAAAAATGGGTAGAGCATGGTTTTACGGAGACATATAGCTGTGTGTCTCCCTGTAACCAGAGCCATAGAGTAGAGCACGAGAGATCTACAAGCATTGGGGGCTTGGAGATCACCTATTTTTGATAAATATCTAAACAGGATTTTTTTTCACAGATTCTTTTTTAACTCTATGAGTGCCAGTTTTTTAGCCTATAGCACCCCCTAGGGACCGGTTTTATGCATTAAAAAATTTATTAATTATCTCAAAAACAAAAAATCACAAACAGCAGTTGTATACATTTTTTTTCACACATATCTCAGAGATGTGTAACTAAAGGGTTAAACCCCCCCCACCCCCCCACCCCCACCCCTGGCGATCGCATCATTTCTGGTCCAGGAATTGTCACTTCCTGGACCAGAAAAAAATAAATAAAACTTTTCCACCATTACCATTGCCTGGCATTTAAACAGTTAAATGTTAAAATCCTGTACATGGAAACATGTCATATTTTGGATATAGTTCGAATGGTGCTTAATCATGATTAACAGTTTTAATCATTCAACAGCCCTAGTGTATATACTGTATGTATATACTGTACGTATATATATATTAGAGCTGTCAGTCGATTAAAATATTTAATCGCGATTAATCGCATGATGGCCCATAGTTAATCTTCGATTAATCGCAAATTAATCGCATATTTTCATGAGTTCTAAATATACCTTAAATGAGTGTTTTTCAAGAATATTCATATCAAGGTCAATTATTTATTCTGCAGTTGAGCCACAGACCACCATTTGATGACATTTATTTAGACTTCCAGACCTAAATTAAAGAATTTGTCAACGATATCATTCGGAACGAACATGCACATTTTGTAGAAAGTTCTCTACATTCTCTAATTGTGTAGACTTATTTTAAAATAACTTAACTGATGCAGATATTTAAAAATTATTCACCTGCATTTGGCGAAATTGAACCAAATAGACCCACTCGGCCTTTGGTTTTACTGTGAGTTAATCTCGCACTAAAAAAATTAATCGAGTTAACTCATGGCTGAGTTAACTCGCGATTAACTAGTTAACTCGGACAGCCTTAATATATATATATATATATATATATATATAATATATATATATATATATATATATATATATATATATATATATATATATATATATATATATATATATATATATATATATATATATATATATATATATATGTATACACACATACATACATATATATATATATACACAGTATATAAAGCGTAAACTGTGAGGACCAAAGGTTTGAATCCTTACGGGCTGACAGAGCGGTGTCTAAGAGTCGACATATGCCGGCAGCAGCGGGAAGCCTCATTTTAATCAGACCAATACTTTTCCGTCCCACACCTTAAATCACAGGAGGTGTCGAGATGCATCTGCTAACGTTTTTTAATAACCGTCTAATGCTTAGCCGGGGGCGCGCCGCTCCCCCTCCCCCACTCACATAAATATAAAGTTATGAGTGTGAGAGAGTTTTCCTCCCGCAACACAATTATGGAGTTCAGCTCAAACATTTTAGCGAGGGGGGGTGGAAGGGGGTTGAGTTAAGAGGCGAGACTAGACTTTCTTTCAAGATTTCCTTTGTTCCACAGTTGATAGGTACAGAAAATGTGTGCGAGAGCACAGCTGTGCATTAAAGTGCCAGACAGCTCTCTTATAATGTTAATGTGAAAGGGGGGCTCCTTACAATATGGGTATAACAACAACAAATGTGGCACGTTGTGAGCCTATCTGTCGGCTATTTTTGGCGCATGGCATTGTTGTGTGTGCTGCAGCATAAGTTGGGGCTTCAGTCCCAACTAATTTGTTTTTTACTTCAGACGCAATTGTTATACTTTAGTGAAAGAAATGTCAAAGTAATGAGGTGTTACACATAACTAACACCCGTGCAGCAATTAGCGAACAAAAGATGCAATGCAGCGTGTTGTTGTAATAAATGATTTAAGTTCCTGCAGTGATTTCACATTTTTTCAACGCTTGTAGCTTAAAAGAAAAAAACTGGGCAGCAAAAGTCCGGAAACCTAACTTTGGGATTTATTTTCCAATTGGTATTGTATCTTATATCGATAAAATCAATCATTTATTATATCCATCATAAGTCACTAGAGAATGCAGAAGATGAATGGTCATTTCAATCTTTATCAAAACCCTTACCCTTCCAGGCAAGCATCTAGCGCATTCTAGTGCATTTTGGAAGTGCCACTAGTGCATTTTGGATTTTGGCAGTTGGCAACACTGTGTAGTGGTCTGTAACAGTGGTTTTCAACAGGTGGTCCGGGGACCACCAGTGGTCCCTGAGAGGATTCCAGGTGGTCCCCAGCTAAATGATGGACAGTTGGATCCTTATAGATCTGTAACTCCAAATAATCTGTAATACCAAATGGACCCATAAGGGTCCATTTGGTATCATTTTATGCTCTCAGGAGTTACATTATTTTGAAACATCTGAATTACTTAATTTTCAATTATCTACACATTTCAAAAATGTAGAATAATTGTTATTCTGTGCAACTTTTTGCCAGTTACTCTCTCATAAATTGTGGTGCAACTGGAAAATCCTTAGTTTTGGGTCCGAGCGACTAAACTCAACATCATATCGTGGTCCATGGCTAAAAAGCAGAATAAATAGTGGGCCCTGGTATTAAAAAGGTTGAAAACCCCTGGTCTGGAAGGGTTAAGCAGCACTGGTCTAAGTGGCAGCATATATACATACAACCGTGAATAATAACAGCAGCTGAAGTGTGTCTATCTGTACTGTATTGTGACAGCTCAGTGGGTTCAAACAGTCCCTGGGCTGGGAACTGAAACTATACAGCAAAGTCTGCTGGCGGCAGCCAGGTATTTTGTACGTGCGTGCGTCTGTGCGCGTGTACAAATCTTTCAACTGTGATTTGTTCCCAACTCAACACCCCCGGGTTGTGCAAATAGTGGTTGACATTTTTTTTCTCTCTCCCTCCCCTCCACGGGGATGGAATCGTTATTGAAACTGACGTGTCTAGGAAAATAGCAACTCTGCAAGCTCACAGGGGTGTGCATCGTGACCCGTTGTGAGCTTGTAGATCTGCTATCCTCAAACAGTTTGTATACATTTTGCGGACTTGGATTTAAAGGTATAGTAAGTGAGTTTTTGGCACTCCCTACTATAGAGTGTGGTGACCATATAAGGAGTTCCTCCCTGTGAGCCCCGGTGAATAAACCGTAGTTTCAGTTTGGGCTTTGGGAGAAAAGCCTTTCATCAAATCAGGATGAGAGGAGGCCTTCCTCCAATCAGGATCGAGTGGGGGAGGGCCTTTGTGTATGTGTTGTTGGCACGTTGTACTTCCCCTCACTGTAGAGCATGTGCATGTGCACATCATGCTACTGGGGGGGTGCGGACCGGAGGGTTTTCCAAATCACTTACGATGCCTTTAAGACATTTTGTGCACAGTGAGCACTATCACGTTTGGTACTTCAAGAACATTTTGATCCGACGCGTTTGTACTCGATTACATTTTGAATTTGCAGACTTTTAGAGCATTTCTGTGTCACCGGATTGATATGTTTACTTTAAAGGGGAATTCCACCCATTTTCAACAAGCGTTTAAAAAAATCCATTAACATGGTGAAAACACATCTTGATGATGTCATCAAATGTATTTCACCATGTTAATGATTTTTTCAGACCTCCATTTTTTAGGAAATACAGAATTGGGGGAACTTTTTTATCATCACCACACAATATCTCTAAGGTATATTAATGGCATATTAAAATGTTGAAAATGGGTGGAGTTCCCCTTTAAGTACAAATGTAGGAGTACTTTTCCCCACTACTGATCAGCATAAACATGCTGTTTGAGTGCAGTACTGGCAGCGCCACTCAAAACACTGAGCGGCCCTCCTCGAAACTTTTACGGTCGGCAGTAAAAGAAGAAGAGAGCGTGGGATTGCACCACCGTGTGTGTGTGTGTGTGTGTGTGTGTGTGTGTCAGACAACAAGCCCATCTACCTCATTGAGTCAGTCCCCGCCATGAAATAGGAAATGCTGATAAAACGCCCCTTTAATTCTGTGGGCCGGGATCCAAATAGTAAAATGAATAAAATAAAAAGACAGCACATGGTCTTAACCACTTACGAACCATATACGTGACGAGGTGGGAGCTTTAGAGGTTTGCCGTTACCATAATAGAAATAAATATAGTGATAATAAAATACATGGGGAAAATAAAAGAACATTCACGACATTTATGACAAATTCCACCATATTAGGGATGCCACCTGGATCAAGGTAATTACCATAAAATGTGTCAATGAAATGGTTGAATTGGGATGCTATAATACAGAAATATTAGATTTGTCTCGATCTGAAAATTGGGGGCAATCACATACATTGGATTTAGATCGATAAAACGTGATCGGAACATACCCAGTATCAATATTATATCCATATCATGGCATTAGACTGGAGACGTTTTATTCCGAAAAAATATGAATAGAATCAAATGATTAGATTCGGATTGGGAGGAAAAACATAATTTGAAACAAATCTCAAAATACATTAAAAAAACATTTAAAAAGAATTAGGTTGTAGACTACTACATTTTCCCAAAGGAAAAAAAACACCCGTGTTTTAATTCGGTCAGGGATAAAAACATATCCCCGTCGACCATAAAAATTAATGGCCAGAGCAGAGACAAATCAAACCCTGCGGCTGAATGTGAGTGTCCATTTAATAGTAGAAAATGTAACACTAGAGAAACATAAGTGGGGGGGGGGGCATTTCTTGGGAGTAAAACGGCGACAGATCAGATGAATATCAGTAAAACAAAGTGCTGAGTCAGCAGGTGGATGGAGTGTCCACAAACTGCTGATGTCACCGTCTGTACGGAGTCCACAGAGAGCAGATACAGTCTCTGTGGAAACCTCGTAAGTCCAAAACTGTTACGTTTCACGGTTCAACATCACGCAGCCTTTGGAACTTGTTGATCTGCTATTTTTAGAGATGCTTTCACGTGACAGTGTAGTGTGATCAAAGCTGTTAACTTAAAGGTAATAGAGGCAACTCTTTTGTGCCAAAAATCTAAATAGATATACTGTATAACAATATGTTTTGCCTTTTTCCTCTCTACATTGCAAGTGCTGCAAGCCCATCGGGACTCGTCGGTACCCGGGCTGGGTTCGGGTTGTCTCTGTCGCTGACAAACGGGCCTCGGGCCAGGCCGGGCTCACGTGCCGTTATATTATATATATAATTTTCCAACGTGAATTTCACCCAAATTGGATAGTTAAAACTAAAAACTAAGTAGGCTACTTTTTAATATGATCTGTGTATGAATGTGATCTTGATCTTAATCTGTGGGTTTAGTGCAGGCCAGGCTGGCGGCAGCACGCATGTAAAAAAAAGATAAAATAAAGCCGGTCGGGCGGGCCGTCTCCGTTCCCTAACCAACGGGCCTCGGGCTGGGCTTGGGCTGAACTCCAAGGGCACAGGCCGGGACTGGGCCTCTAATTTAGGCCCGTGCAGGACTCTAATTGCTTCTAGTTGGATGCTGCAGCTGTTTCCCAGGCAGACACCTGCTTAGTGAGAGCCAGCGAAATCCATTTGAGCCCTCGCCCGCGGGCGCCCGTTTTCAAAACCGGGCGCCCGTTTTCACAAAAACGGGCGCCCGGTTTCACAAAAACGGGCGCCCGTTTCACAAAAACGGGCGCCCGTTTTCAAAAGCGGGCGCCCGTTTTCAAAAGCGGGCGCCTGTTTTCACAAACTAGGCTATGCCTAAACCTAACTCTAACCCTAAACTTAACCTCAGTAAACCTATGCCTAAACCTAACCTAACCCTAACCATAACCTTTTGAAAAGGGCGCCCGTTTGGGCGCCCGTTTTTGTGAAACCGGGCGCCCGTTTTTGTGAAAGCGGGCGCCCGCTTTTGAAAACGGGCGCCCGCGGGCGAGGTCGCTTTTGGATTTCGCCCCTGCTGTGCTTAGTCCTGCAGACGGTCCAGAACTTTGTTGTTGTCAACAAATCATGAAAACAAAACATTCGTCGGTCTCAGGGAAGGCAGTGCTAAGTTAGATTATGGAGATAAGAGGTTTTTTTCCTTCTTCCACACCGACAGCATCAATATATGGAACCCAGCGGACTGGAAAAAAGCAAACTGACCTTTGGTAGTGTCTGAAAACCCTGTGTACCGAGAACTTTGCCAAACGACGTTCCCTTGAGGACAATAAAGGGAATCTAATCTAAACGACACCACTTAAACACTACACTTCAGTAGCAGCAGCGGATTCCAAATGTTCTCTGTATTAGTAGTCCTTCTTCCTCCTGATTTCACTCAACATAAAATAAAAAGACGTCTGAAAAAGTGGCAAGACAGCTTGCTCTCCATCCAAATACACTGTTGTGGCACCTGCTTTCATTCACTCTAAATACTGTGGGGGGAAAGCTTTTAAATAACTTTAGTTTTAGTTCATGTTTTACCTGTTACAGAAAGTAAAAGATGAGTGTTTTTGTTTACAAAAGGACACTGCAATGTGGCTGCAAGAGGTGAGAAGTCACAGATCATTAAACCCCATAGTCTGGAGGGATCCAAAGGCTCAGATCGGTTCAGGAACTTCAGAACTAGTGTTTCAAGCTGAAAATGCCCTCTGTTTCCGTTTCAATGCACCTTTAAGAAGAAGAAGAAGAAGTTTGGGACTTGGGGTAACTTATTGCCGAGATCAGCCGCTTGCCGTGCTACTCATATACTGAGTTCTCGTTGCCTGGTATCAAACCCATAAACCTGTGGTCCAAAGAACTCCATCCTGAGCTACCCGTGACACACAATCCTACTGTATGCCTTATCTAAAGTGTTGAAATGTGTGCGCCGTGCGCGTGGCTCACCTGCACGTCGTTGAGCCTCTGCTCCATGATTGGATACTCGGTGACCGCCGTGGACGGTATGGCCAGCTTGGCCTCGCACTGCTGTAACCATGACAACAGGGTGGCGATGGTCTCCTTGTAGCGGGCAGGAGGCAAGCTCTCCAGGACTACAGACAGACAGACAGACAGACAGACAGACAGACAGACAGACAGACAGACAGACAGACAGACAGACAGACAGACAGACAGACAGACAGACAGACAGACAGACAGACAGAATGATAGAGATGAATAATTAAGAACAGACTGTTGTTGTTTTCTTCCTTCAGGAATCAATACTTAACTCATTATGTATGAGCACCTTTTGGTGTTTTAAGCAATAGCTAGCACAAAAACAAAAACAGCAGATCTACTATCTATAAGTTATGAAAAGTTATGAAAAATCTTTGAATGTTCTGTCACAGCGGACATTTTAACTCCGATGTTTTGCTTCTGGGGGGTCCCTGAAACTACAGATTTTCAGAAGGGGGTTGGTGGCCATATAGAGATGGTTTGGGGTACCTTGATATAAAATATTGAGCATCACTGATGTAGAAAGCAGAGGTTTATTCAGAAAACTGTCAGGATTTTGAAGATATATATTTTTTTAGAATTAGTTATTCTCAGGTCAAGATGCGATAAATGGATGATGTCTGTGAGGTTGGTTCAGGGGGATCTCTCTCCTTGAGTTCCAGGTGGTCCCCAGGCTAAATGATGGAAAGTTGGTTAGCCAGATGTAACTCTGAGAGCGCAAACATGAAAGCAAATGGACCCTTGCGGATACATTTGTTTTCATGTTCATGTTTACACACTCAAGAGTTAAAATATTCATCATCTGAATTAGCCAAGGTCTACACAACTAGAGAATGTACAGTAGAAGATTAATGGCCATTTCATATTAATATCTCGATCTTCATCTGGACTGTTTTGTTTCACATTGGGACATTGTAGAGACCAGACTGAATTAATGTAGAATTGTGTGATCACTCTTCACTGTGCCAATGTCGGCCCCCGTGCCTTAGGTTGCCTACCACTGGTGTAGACAGAAGAAAAAAGAAGAGGCAACTCAGGTTGAGTTTACGAATTCTATTACAGTGAGTGGTTCAGAAACCTTTTAGCCCATATGACTCCAGAGAGAGAGAGAGAGAGAAATCTGATGTGTCTCCCGGTACCCAATCTAGTGAAAATAGCAGACAGTGTCAATTTTCACATTTCGTGGGAATTTATGGGTCTTATTTTGTTAGTTGAAAAAAAAAAGGTTTGAATTGTTCACTCACAACGTCCCAAGACTCTGTCTGCGACCCACAATTGGGGGTAATGTTGTATATAATAATAGAAAACGTTAGTGCGGAAGTCCTTGAGTTTTAAATATAGTGGTGGTATTGATTTGAAGAGAACCATCAATCGTTCATTAGTCTACCGGCTGATGGGAAAGGAAAAGAGAGCTCTTCTTATTTGTTTTTCTTTATTTTCCGGAGCTGCTGTGACTCTATGATGAGGTGAAAGGAATGATGGGTATTATCCTGCAGACTGCTATTGATTTCCGCATAGGATACACCTTAGAATACAGGCTGATTGCGTGTTTCCTAGTCAATAGTCATCATCTTCTCTGCCGTCGGAGAATGTGTGTGTGTTGTGCCTCGGAGGCCTGAGCTGAATGGTGTTCGCCGTTTCATTCACGCATGTTACCACACACAAACACACACTCACACACACTCTGATTAAGATCTCATCGTGTCTGTCGGGCGCAAAATCAAATCTTGCACTACCAAAAACTGTACATTTTCAGGATTCCATCATGTCGACAACAGCAAAAAGCTCGCCAATCTAGTTTTGCAGTGCATTGGCAAAGCAAAACATATTTTACAATTCATTAAAAAAGTATCAATATAAATAAGGCTGCGAATTGAAACAATACTTAATTTGTCCATTTTTTAAATGCTTGGTAAAGTTTTCATTTATCTTCCTCTTTGGAGAACCGATGGAGCATCGAGAATCTGGCTAAATGCCATGTGGAAATACCATCTCCAGGCCTCTTACGGGCTCACGCTCTCTGACCAATTACTTGTGTCCATTCAACTGTCACCGACTAAAGTTTAAGGGTGATCGCGTGCTGTCTCGATGGCTGCTCGGGGGCCCTTGAAAGTGATTTTATTAAGTCTTGCCCTTCTTGTACACATAAATCTCATCCTAACAGCTTTCAGCTTTTTTTTTCTTTTTTTTTAATATTCCAAAGCGTATTAATCTACATGAGATTTGAATCACTTTAAAAGCCGGTCATATTGTTGCTTTGGGTCAGAAAAGTCTAATCACCATATATTAAGTTGTTGTGTTCTTTCGTAAAATTAACTGCCCTACTTGTACAGCGTCAATTACCAGATCTACCGAATGAGTTTGAAATTCTGCCTTGAGTTTGTATATCAGCTACTTCTGTTGTATGAGTATGCTGTCAGAGGTGATACTTTGCAGTGACCTTCCGTCTGGGATCTATACTCGGTCCCCACCTTTTTCTTTTACCATCTATACTATAGTCTACAATTAAATGTCCACCCAGAAATAGCCAATCTACAAGCTCTCAACATGACACATTAGAAGCTTGGATATCTGATGAATATTTTAAGTATATCCACTCGCTTACTACCCATGGCAGAGAGATTATTTAACTGATATTGGTGCTCAAAGTAAATCAGCTAGTATTCTGTAGCATCCTGATTATTTCAACAACTTCACCCATATTTTCTGCTTATGCTATTCAGACCAAGACAAGCTCTTATTGTTTGTCTACTCAACTACTGTCAAAGTAATCGAAATCTAATACTTTCCACCATCCCTTTTTTCTGTGTCAAAATAGCCTTGACATGAATGCTTTCAGCCCTAATACTGCAGCTTCAGCCTTGATTGTAAAATATGTTTTGGGGAAACCTCAATTTGACGGTAACCATGCACAGATTGGATTGCAAGCAGCACTGAAGACGTACTGAACCTCAACATGTTGCACTCCTGTTGCCAAGCACCTTGACAACACAACAGTTCTAGTGTTATCAATCGATTTCACTTCAGTGTTTAATACTGTGGATCTAGGGCTGTAACTAACAATTAATTTCATAATCGATTCATCAAATTACAACACTTCTTTAACCATCACATTAAAATATATATTTTAGACATGCTCTAACTAACAAAAATACATTTGATCAGCTGCTAATTAGGCTGCTATTCAAACACTTTTTTATATAATGAATTAAAGCAACTATTGATAATATAATCATTGTTTTGTGTCATATTTTGCTTTGCAGTTGCTAATATGGATGTGCAACTATCACCAGATTGCAAGGGAAGAGAGATGGATCACTCTTCTTTAGTTTAGAATACATATAACAAACATAACACTGGGAAAACTATGGTTAAGTGGGAAAACTGGTGATTAGTTGCCAATCAGATTAAACAATTACTAAATTAGCTAATTAAATTAGCGTTGCAGCCCTGTGTGGATACCTAAAGCATATCATCGCTGTCTGGTGGAAATCTCATACGAAAAATCTCATTCAAAAAAGCATTTCGCACGACACTGTAGTACGATGAAGTAGGGCATTCTTTTCTAAGGAAAAGAATCATGCCAAAGCTTGGTTATATACACATTGTACTATTAGCGGTACAACAATACTGTACTGTGATGAAAAACACTCGCACTCCTGCCTGGCCTGACCTGTGTGTGGGATGAGCTTTCATGGTCACTCACTCACTTACTCGCACCCACGCACGCACGCGATCGGCACAACATACAAAAAAAAATAATAATGTTGATAACAGGTTTCTGCCTGGCGACAACACACAAACACACATGCTCTTAGAGGAGTGAAGGACATGAGTTACCCTATAGCCAGCCTTTATTATCTCCTAACGAGCAGAACAGAACATGGCCAAGATAAGGTCAAACAGGACGCTGTCCCTGGACCAAACACAGCACGCTGCTGGAATCCCACAAGGTTGTCTGGGTAAGCTCTCGACATTACACGCCGCTAATGACTGCAAGAAAACGCCGCCCCGAGAATGAGTGTACCGTTAGCCGACGAGGCTGAGATTGGAGAACGACGGACATCTTCCTCACAGGGGCGGATCTAGGCATAGGCATGGGGGGGGAATGCGCCCCTAAATGCCCAGTCTGTCCCACCAAACACGATGGCATGCAAAACAACCCATTTCAGGTGCTTATATTTAAAAGTATTTGAAACACTACTGAAAATGGTATGGGGGCGGCTTCATCGCCCGTGGCGCGAAGCGACACGGGCGATGAAGCCGCCCCCTTACCATTTTCTTCTGCCCCCCCAATTGGGTAATGTTATATCCGCCCCTGCTTCCTCGAGTGGCGTTATCAGCTCCCCTGTTCCAAATGTCACAGAAAAAACACACGGTCGAGTAGGGGCAGTTCATTTATGAAAGAGCACAACAAATTAAAATATGGAGATTCGAGTTTTCTGACCCCAATGTTCTCTTTGACCCCGCGAGGTCTGACTGACCACATCATTTGTATTTGGCCACCGACGGCCACCTCAAAATATTTTGTTCCCTGGACAACCAGAAGCAAAGCCTAGGCAAAAAAAAAAACATATTTCCACACCTTTTCAAAAACAGGAGATCTACTGTACGAGAATGTAGTACACCTAATTTAAAATAAGGATGATAAAGTACTCACATTTCCACTGTTTTATTGGCACGTAGCAATACAGTAACTGATGAATGCCCATAGCCAAAATGTGTACGTTTTTGATGTGTGCTAATAAATAAAAAAGTGGACATATGAGAGCACTGTGTCCTTCATTTCCTTCAAGTTTTAGATGTGCTACAGTACCTCTATTGGAGATTTCTTTTTTCCCCAATTCCTACTTTTTGACTGTATACTGGAGTTTGGGTCTAGCACTTCACTGAAAACCATTGTCTGCATTTTTTTAAATAGACCAAGGGGGGACAATAATAATGGTTAAAGTCGCAAACTTAAAATATAGCAAAAAAAAAATCCGAAACAACAAAGATGCTTTCCCGGTTTTAATGGGTCACGGTGCTCCCGCCCTGCAGGCGGACTCCTCTCTGTGATGGGTGTGTGCGGAGTGCAGGGTGAATGTGTTTGTAAGAGAGCTGTGAGGTCAGTAGTTGACTAGAAACTGTCATACATAAAATGAAGTCCATTTAGCATCGCAGCGTGGCTTGGCAGGCCCTGGAACATTGCAACTCTAAAGCAGGCTTTGCCAGCATGAACAAAAGCGCTATTAAGGTAATGGGTAATAGTGGGGGGAAAAAAAGACCCAGGGCCCATTCTGACATGGTCATGAACCAAGTGAAAACACCATCATCGCAGCCCCTTCTTCGCCCAGGATATGGAATATTATGAGCCTCATGCCGTCCCCGGAATTATTCTTTGATAAAGACGGCCGGCTCGCGCGCCGAAAATAGGCTACTTTTTGGTTTCCGAGATATGCAACGATAAGCATAAATCAAAGGCTCTGGCGCGGGCGATAGTGTGAATCAGACCCACTTGAGGCTGGAGGAAATTTATACAAGCCTCAAGTGGTTGTGGTCGACGCGCTCAAATGATTTAATCGCTTGTGACACCCTCCATCAAGCTGTTGAACTCCGATGATAAATCATGCATTGAAACTGTCCCCACTTCAATGTGACACTGCGCGCGTGTGTGGTGTGTGCGTGCGCGCTTTAAGTCCGTGTGTCGCATGCGCTTGAATTTCAGTCGGCGTGGCGCACAGCGGTAACTGTGATCGATACCGACGACGCACTACAAAGAAAACGTCCCGGCGACGCCAATGCGTCGCATTTGCATTACAAAAAAAGACGGGCGGCTCTCGCGCCTCGGACCGGTTTTAATGTCGATTCGTTTTTTGTTGTTTTTTCCCCGCCGAGGAAGACGGAAGGACAGATCTGATTTATTGCGCCCCCCCGCCGGCAGGTCCGGCTGCAGGAGACTAATTATAGCAATCCGACGTCCTACTCGGGACAGGAAGCATAACGGCAGAACAATCAATCACTTGATTTAATTTGGTCTAATCACTTGGACCACTTTAAGGCCTGTACACCTTTTTTCCGTTGTGACAAACTGGGGCCCTTTATGGAAGAGGTCCAAGTTCAGAACCAGTTTTTATAGTCCATGATGAGCCAAGCCCTCCAAAATCGTTAATTGTGAATTGAGTGGGCAAAACCAGCCGGCTCACTTCATATCACACAAATGTGACATACCATAAATGACCCATGGGGCAGGTGGTAAATGAGTTCCGACCAACAGTCGTGGCAGGTACTGTATCTCATTCGGTCACGGCAGGTATCCTACGGTCGCGGCCAAAGGCCCATCAGCCGCGGCTGATACTAAAACGGATGATAGTGAAAGGTCGCGACAGTTTTACTATTGGTCGACTGTCGCAAAATGATTTTGCTGTCTCTCGGTATCTCCAGGAAAAATGGCCTTTCAGATCGGGTGCCAGCGGCAAATAACCAATTTGGGGTCCTTGACAATGTTAAAAATTTTAAGTGCTTGTTTATTATTTTAGGTGAGAAGCTGAGAACCTTACCTTCGCATCTGCCCTTATTTCTGTCTTTGAATAATGTAACGTTACTGTTTCTATGCTGCAAATACCGGTATACACAACTCAAACTAAAACTCAGAGCCAAGGACACCAGACCGTGTCAGTCTCGGAACGCACTCGGCTGTTGACAGTGATGACGACAGCCGTTTGTTGGTAGAGTCAACGCCTTACATATACGATAACCTGCCTGCACATTTATGTCACAAAATGGTGAGCACACCACAGTCGCAGGTAGGCATTGTTTTTCACAGCACGCGACCACATGAAGGCCGTTTTCAACGAACAAGGGCAACACGCTGACATGGTATCACCCATTCGGTTGGCGGGGCGGAAAAAAAGCACATTCTAGAGTCACAGAAACACACTTGTACATTCCACTCTCATTGACTCCTTTTTCTTCTCTCTCTCTCTCTCTCTCTCTCTCTCTCTCTCTCTGTAGACCTTATATCTCACATTTTCAACGGCGGCACTTCTACGTGTTTTATTTCACCAAACGCAGACCGGGATGACGCATCGTTTTTCATTTCAGGGAAGGCAGATTGTATTGGCCTTTGATGTTGGAAGCTGGCATTCGGCAGAGTTCACAGAAGTAGTTTTGGAGACGAAAGATTCCAAAGAAAACTATGAATGCACGCACGCCACGTCCGCCTGCACACACGTGAGCGCATGTACACACACAGGAACACACACACACACTTTATTCTTAGTAGAAACAGACTGCGCATTCTGCAACAAATCTTATTTCTGGGGAAGGTTTTTTCCTCCCCAGAACACAGGGTGGGAGAGGGATGTGGGAAGCGCTGTCTCATCCTCCTGACATGCAGAGGCGTGAGTGAGCGAGCGAGCGACGGAGAAGTGATTAAAACTAATTTATTTCAATCACACCGGCTGTCCCGATGACCTGCCGCGAGCGGCATGACGTTCCATCAACCCCCTCCTCAATATTCATTCCTTTTTCGCCGCGTCTCTCCAAGTCGAGAGAGAGCTTTCCGTGGCACATTATGCATCCTAGCCGGGGATCAATTGGCTTTTCGCCAAGCTGCATATCCAGTACCAATGAAGAGGTACACTTTTCAACGATCCCTTTCAACTATAGAATAATTCCGGACAGGAAAATATTTGTACACTGTGTTACGTTTGTGCAAACATAGGATTGCCTAGAAACCAACCAAACACATGTGGTTTTCAACCAGTGGTCCTGGGGACCACCAGTGGTCCTTGAGAGGGTTCCAGGTGTTCCCGCGGCTAAATGATGGAAAGTTTTTTACCAAATATTAACTCTTTGAGAGTGTAAAAATGAAACCAAATGGACCCTGGCGGGTCCATTTAGTTTCATGTTTACACTCTCAAAAGTTAAAATGTTCATCATCTGAATTAGCCCAAGTCTACACAACTAGAGAATGTACCATATTAATGGTTATTTTGATCTGTATGTTTGACTGTTTTGTTTCCCCAAATCCAGCCTGGAATTGTGGACAAAAGGAAAAGAAATGCTGAATAAATAGTGGGCCCTGGTTATCAAAAAGGTTGAAACCCACTGTCTTAACACACTGACTGTCATTTGACTACGAGGTCGTCGTCACAACGTGTTTTCAGTGGTTTATGGTAGAGGGAATAGCCTGTGAATGATCCCCTGTGAATGATCCCCCGGGAATGGCGAAGAAGAGCACACCCAGAAACCAGAGGATTACTGAATACTTCATTCAGTAATCCCCAGCCCCTCCCTCTCCCCTCCACTTCTTTTTTCGCGCAACACGGACAAAAATTAAAGCCTGGGTGTCGAGGCTACTGAATACTGAGCTGCCTCTTTTGCACTGTGTGTGTGTGTGTGTGTGCGCACGTGTGTGTGTGTGTGCGTCTCCTCACTCAGTTTGAGCTGCCTCTCCCTCTCCCTCAGCTCCTCCAGCACGGCGTCGTAGTGCTCCTTCAGCGCCGCCACGTCCGTGTCCAGGAAGGCGGTGTCCAGCTCCGCCCCCAGCTCCCCGCCCTCGCCGTCCCTCTGGCCCTGCTTCAACGCCGCCAGCGCCTCCTCCAGCCGGGACACCTGGGGCTCCACCGCCTCCAGACGGGCCACCTCCTCCTGTAGGGGGGAGAGGAGAGGAGAGGAGAGGAGAGGAGAGGAGAGGAGAGGAGAGGAGAGGAGAGGAGAGGAGAGGAGAGGAGAGGAGAGGAGAGGAGAGGAGAGGAGAGGAGAGGAGAGGAGAGGAGAGGAGAGGAGAGGAGAGGAGAGGAGAGGAGAGGAGAGGAGAGGAGAGGAGAGTCGACTTAAGTGTGTACTACTGGTACTGTGTGTACACTGTATTTGTACAGCGCCCCCTGTTGGTATGTTAAACATAGGGACATAGGGTATGTGTAGAAGTGTACAGGTAGCTGTGGGCCTTGGACTGGTTGCACCACTGAAAAACTGAACTACTACAATGACTATGACTAATACTGATAATATACTATATATATAATAAACAGAGGGGTACATTTTCTAAGCCTCAGTAACATATTCATTCGCAAAAAAAGTGTCTGACTAACGTCTGACTTGTACCTTGTCCGTCCCTGCTACGCGGCTCGCGCCCCTCATGAGCAATGAGTGGCAAAAACGCCTGAGCCACTCACTCTCCATGTGAAATATTGAAGAAAAACATGAATCTGTACATGCAACGATATGACAGATCACTGCTAAGAGAGAGAGCTGTTTATCTTCTGGCACTGCCAGTCACATTCTGTGGTGTGCCAAGTTCCTCAAACACATCACATAGAGCCTCTTGTAAAACAACATGAAGAGAGAAAGCCAAACCGCTCAGGAATTGCTTTAGCTTCGAAAAAACAGATCGTCTGCTTTGAGTTGCGTCTCGTTTGCATTGTGAAACATAACAATTCTGTGGGGATTATCTCCTCAACGTCCTCGTTTCAACTTTTTTCACTTAACTCTTAACTTAAGATATATTTCACTTTCAACGCTTGGGGTCATTTGAATGCCTGGCTTCAGTGTTTCACTAAAGACAGTTTTTATTAAGTCGCTTGATTCAATATTTAGATATTTGATATTCATTAGACAAACCCCCTTCATGTATTTTTAATAACATTTTTGGGGAAAAGGGAAAAAAACATACAATTTAACGATCTTTCGAGCAAAGTAGTGAAAATTGTCGATCTACAAGCTAAATGTATAACACAGAGCCTGTAGATCACCTATTTATGATCATTTTTTGTTTCTAAAACAATTCCAATATACAAGCTACCTTGTAGATCTGGCTTTTTTATTATTGTTATAATGAAAATGTGTGTATATTCTTTTAAAGCAAACATTTGCTTCTGGGTGTTCCTGGAACACAATAATGGGGGTCCTTGACATGCAATAGTTTATAATAGAGAACTGATTTAGAACTGAAGATATTGTGTACCCGGCAAATGAATGAAATAATAGAAATTGGAAATCGACTTCAACATAGACCCGCTGTGATGTTTCCAGAAGCATTAAAGCTGCACTGCGGTGGCTATAATTAGTGACCTTTTAACACCAGCAGTGTGCATAAAAACATTTTTTCTATAATAATAAGTAAGGCTGCTATATCTTCAAGAATGCCTATTAAAGCCCATTTCTCAAAAGCACGATTACTATTCTCAGGAGCAACACAAGTACAACAGCTACATTATGATGAGGGCTTGGTCAGACGTGATAAATTAGTATAATATATGGTCTTCTGGCAACACCAAGTGCCACCTCTATCATGTTTATGTTTAGGTTTTAATGCATAAATAAATGTGTTTTCTTTGCATTGTGTGAAAAGTCTACACCAATAAATGTGCTCGTATACATAGAAATCTACACATGAGTTACCTTTGTGTTTGCACACTCTTGTTTTCCCTTCCCAAAAATGTCTTCAGCAAAAATAGCATATCTAAAACTAGTAAAATATAAGATTTATTTTTACTAACAAACGGATTAGCAGGATTTATGAATCATCTACTGATCCAGTACATATACAGTCTTTATTATTTATATAGAGATCATAGTAGTCTTTATTTACTTGAAGTGAAGTTTGAAGTTTTGAACAGAACAGGCCTCCGCTGGCAGCATGACAGCTCACATGTTTTTCCGCGACAGTTTCCCTCTCTTTGTTGTTGCTAGGAGTGGAGTTGTTTAGTCTGGCCATCAAAGTTTCCTCCACGGTTATTATTATTTTATTTCTTGGTCCGTTTCCTTTTTAGTGGGGTGATCTCTCAATTTTCCTGTTGGCTCTCTCAGTCAAAGTGAACAGATAAGGTCCTTGGCTGCACACAGCTGTGCTTTTTTGGACTTTTGGTAACCTTTTTTTTCCCCGAAAAACAAGTCTGTTCGGCAAGGACCTTTACGTGTTTGTCCAACTCCATTACTTTGACAGACACCATTTAACTTGGCAGAACAACAAATTACGGAATATATTATGGATATATTTTACTTTTACTACAATAGGCTACCTTTTTTACTACCTCTATTACTACTACTAATACCACTACATCATTTTGCGACTACAGCATACGTCACAACCGTTTTGCATTATGACAGTCGAGGGTTAAGGTTAAGTTTAGGCATAGGTTTTACTGAGGTTATGTTTAGGGTTAGGTTTAGTAGGGAACGGTCGTGACCATTTTGTCTGATGGCCAAAAAAAGGCAGACTGTTTCATAAGGCCTGTGACGGTTCACTGGTCGAGACAAATTTATAACGGTTGCAACCGCTTGACCGTCACGACATACGTTGCGGTAACAAATTGATCTGGCTGTCTTTCACTACTATTACTACCACCATCACCATTATTACAACAGCTATACCTTTTTTATAAGTTCAAATATTAAAAGCATCTTTGTGGACTGAACTTCGCAGGGGTGGCTAGAGTCTATTCTAACTGTACTATACAGTATATCAGTGGTTTTCAGGGGTCCTTTAGGGTGTTTCAGGTGGTCACCACCTAAATGAGTTTGTAACCAGGTGTACCCTTATACTTCTAGATCTTTAACTCTTGAGAGTGTAAAACAAAATATTCTTTAGTTTTGGGTCATCAGTACGGTTGTCCGTGACTCACATGCCAAACGAAAACTGGGCCTTCTTATGAAAAAGAGCTGAAAACCACCGGTACAAGGTACAGTATGCATACAGTATATTGTGCGTATAATGTAGTATCGAACAGACGATACTTACAGCCAGGAGCTGAGGTGAACAGACAGGATGGCATGAAGGAGGACAGACACACACACACAGGTCAAAACACAACATAAAGCCACCGCTAGCTACTCTGTATCTCTACGCAGAGTGCGGACGGATTCGAACCACAGTCCCTCGCGTAGAAATACATTAGGAACATCTAGGCATGGGCATGATTCCCTGACTTCCCCACCAAACATGAGGCATGCAAACAACCCAAATTTCAAAGACATTTCAAATTAAAGTGCTTACCGGTATATTATTTTTAAAATTATTTGAAACACTATTACTGCTACTAACCAAGTACAATTGTGGCACCACTAAACCAACACCATTTTGTCATTGGAAACAGAAAACTTGACCTTTAGCTTTATGCATGCTGTGTGCCTGTTGCGACCTCAACAACAGCTGATGTTATTATTGATGCATACTTGCCTAATATAAGTCCTGTACAAGATATAAATCTTGTGGGTCAAAGAACTAAAGAATTTAAATGAAAATGGTACGGGGCGGCTTCAACGGCCGTGGCACGAAGCGTCACAGGCGATGAAGCCGCCGAAACTCATGCCATTTTCCCCTGCCCCCCCCCAATTGGGAAATGTTACATCCGGGCCTGATAAGGAATTATGTATCATCAAACACAGGCACAGAGAGACTCGCAATCTCTCTCATCTCTGTGAAACAGGCCTACTATTCAAAGTGAGAGTTTAATCCGTTTGCCCGTTGGAAATAAATCTTCCACACCCCGAAGTTCCAGACTAATAATATCTACGCAGTGATATTAGTCCAGCCGTGCCCGGCTAGCAGGAAAGTGTGCAAATTGAATTAGTCCGACCTTACGAAGCTGTGGGCAGGAGTAAAACAATTCTTTCTTTCTCGCCTTCTTTCTTTCTTTCAATGAAATCACACACACACACAGGGATGGACAGACAGACTGACCCTGCATCGGTCCAGCTGTATCTTGAGCGGCTCGGGTTCGCAGGCGGGCGGCGCCTGCACCTTCAGCCAGTTCTCACTGTTGATGATGGCCTGGTCACACTGTTCATACAGGCTGTAGTAGGCCAGCACCTGGAGAGAGCACGCACACGCACACGCACACACACACGCACATACACAAACACACACACACACACACACACACACACACACACACACACACACACACACACACACACACACACACACACACACGCATGCACGCACATGTTTGCATTTCTATACTTGATGCCTCAGAATACTTTTGTCACATGCACATTGCCCAGAATTAGATACTGGCTCGTTTTTGGAACCAGACCGTCCAAAATCTCTTCCAATTCTGCCAACAAGGTATGTTGTACTCAGTGGAAAAATGTGCCATTTGTGGAAAGGTTTGTCTCGCTCATAATGTTTGGCTGTGATTGGACCCTAGCAGTTTGAAGAGGGGCTTACTGCAAGGTCTATTATTTTCAATCTGTCCTCCTTAATGGAAACTGATTTTCTCTCATCCTCATGACTTACAGTATCAAGAAATATGACTAAAAGTACGACATAAAATAATTCTGGGAGAAGCCGCAGGAAAAAATACCATAGCAGATCTACAAGCCCAACAGCAGCCTAGAGTAGAAGCTCCCCAAGACTTGGTACGGATCTACAAGGTGTTGTTGCAGCAGGCAGGCAGGCGGGCGGATGGAGGGACATCCACTCTCTCTCCTAGTTGGGGTATATACTGTATATACTTGCTTCTGGCCGCAGCGCCTGCATGGCGCCACCTACAGGACAGGCTGGCTGGCTGGCTGGCTGTGTGTGCTGTATAACAGGTATACCAACCTGATGGTATGTGTGCTTTACCTTGGCCTGGTAGGCCAGCCAGGCCAGCCGCTCTGCCAGCAGAGCGCAGAAGCCTGTCCACCTCTGGTTGAGCTGCTCCGCCGCCTGCTTGATGTCCTCTGCACGGGTCCCCTCTGAGGTGGGGGACACAAACAAACACACACAGAATTGGTATTATTTTTTTGTTATTTTGTTATGCATGATATGTAACAGCAACTTGGCTTGATAGCTTCATTAAAGGGGAATTCCACCCTTTTTCTAAATTTTCCTGAGAGGGTACAAATGTGAACCAAATGGACCCTTTTGGAGCGGGTCCATTTGGTTCCATTTGTACCCTCTCAGGAAAAAGGGGCCTGAAAGAAAAAAATCATTGCCATGGTGAAATACATCTTGATGATGTCATCAGATGTATTTCACCATGTTAATGATTTTTTCAGACTTTTTTAGGAAACAGAATGGGGGGGAACTTTTTATCATGTCCACATAACATCTCTAAGGTATATTAATGACATAATTATTAAAATGTTGAAAATGGGTGGAGTTCCCCTTTAATGATGAGACAGTGAGTAGTCTCAAACTGATGCTCTTTATTTGCAACAAGGCACTAAAAAGGCACTGTGAAAATGGTGAAAAACATGACAAAGAGAAACAAGTCGAGTCAGTCAGAGTCAGTCAACACTAGTTAATTACAAAAAGGCCATAAACCTTCCAGTTATAGCATAAAGACAAAACATTGTTGTACATTGTACATTGTACAAAAAACAATCTTTTTAATTACATGTAGCATGAACACAAACTCCTGTCAACATGAAATCCCCAATAAACAAACCTCATTCCGCCTTCCAAGCAATGTTAAAACAGGTTTAAACTAATTTATTTATCACAACAGATGGTTGTTTAGAGCTGACGCCATCTTGTTTTTCTCAATGAACTCTCACCTCTCCCCCAACACCTTCTACTGCTACGCTGCCACCCAGTGGACATTTTTAGAGCACACTCAAGCAAAAACTTTTTAGAATGTAGACACCACAGCAACCATGGAAATGCAGAAAAAAGTTGAAAATAACAATAAACAAATAATAAAGATAAACAACCATAACTTCATGTATCAAACAACTGTCCTGGGTTGGTGGTCATTTACATTATATCAGTAGGTTAAATGGCCCTGGTTGTCTGAGTGGAGAGACTGGTTCTCCACTACACATTATTCAGTATGAATGGTTCCTATGCCAGGGGTTTTCAACAGGTGGTCCGGGGACCACCAGTGGCCCCTTAGAGGGTTTCAGGTGGTCCCCAGCTAAGTTGTTTAACCAGATGTAACTCTTGAGAACGTAAAAATGAAACCAAATGGACCCTGGCGGGTCCATTTGGTTTCATTTTTACACTCTCAAGAGTTAAAATATTCACCATCGTAATTAGCCCCAAGTCTACGCAACTAGAAGATTAATGGTCATTTTGGTCTATGTGTTTGCCTGTTTTGTTTCCCCAAATCCAGCCTGGAATTGTGCACAAAAGCAAAAGAAATCTTTAGTTTTGGGGGTCTGTGGGGGCTAAAATGTCCTCAAATGGTGGTCCGTGGCTCAAATGCTGAATAAATGGTGGGCCCTGGGATCAAAAAGGTTGAAAACCCCTGGTCTATACATATTGAATAATACGTAGTGGCGAGTTAGCCTTGAACACAATAGAGAACATGGACCTAATTCAGGAAAGAAAATATACGCAAATTCAACGATAGGGGGTGCCAAGTGCCCGTAAACACGCTACACTCGAACCAACGGTATAATACAGAGAACCCTGAGTACGCTGAGCGTAATCCTCTGGAGGTAGCGTACATCAGGTGCCCGTGCACGAGCATTCCCAGCGTGTGAGAATGATCGCAAATGACAGGACCATCCCATTTTCATTCTTCCACGCCCCATTTCATACCATAAAAGGCAACAAACGTGAGTCAGCAGTTTGTCTGAACTCTAGCTGCAGCCCAGAGTTCTGTAATTTTACAACTGAACATTGTGGTCTCTCTGTGGTCCCCCATGTCGCATGGACTTGTTGATCAGCTGATTTTGACAGACGAGTCACTTGCAATGTCAACTGATTGAATGCAAGCACTAAAAAATATAAGCCGCCCCTTATACAGTATAATGCAAATGCATTTATTTAGTATTTAGTTCAACCTCAGCTAGGCTATTTGGTAATTAAAATATAAAAGCCCTTTCTATTGAACAATTGCTCACTCTCACCTTTGCAGAGGTAAAAAAAAATAATATAGGCCTAATAAAAAGATATAGGCTATAGGCACGATCATAGGCCTACCACAAAATACCAAATAGCCCTTACTCAAACAACCACTAAATAACAGCCCATGTTCCCACATCATTTTGCTTAATAACGCCTTGTCCAAATAATCGCCCACGTACAAATAAGCCCACGTACAAATAAGCGCCGGCCATGAGCTGTTATTTGCAAACATATTAATACTATTATTATTATTATTATTATTATTATTATTATTATTATTATTATTATTATTACCCCTATCGCTTTTGGTGCTCAAAAGGTCAATGCGATATTGCCGGTGTACACCAGAAATTTCCAGTCCACACTGTGCGGACTGTGGGGGCGTGAAAAATCAGCGGATGGTCTCTAAATTTTCCGGGCCCCCTCCTCTTCGTGTGGACACCACATGTTTACCGATCAGTCCTTCAGATGACCCACACTGCTATTTTTTCCTCTGTGTCCATTTTAGGGCCTTATATTGCAGTTCAAGCATAATTCCACAGGGTGGCAGGCTATTAACCAAAACTCTACATGTGTACATGGTGTACATGTCCCAGACTTTTACATGAACATGTCTAGGTCATATTACAGGACATATTACAGGCTTACTATAGCCACGGCTGGTTCCCAAAATGTGGTTCGGGGACGTCTGGGAGTCCAACCATGTACACGGGCCATAGTTTGTATGCATGACCAGTAGTTTTACATAAAACTTTCTAGATTACATTACACCACAGCCTAGTACAGCCACGGCTGGTTCCCAAAGTGCGGTTTGGGGACCTCTGGGAGTCCAACTATGTACATAGGCCATAGTTTGTGTGCACGACCAATACTTTTCCACAAACATTTCAAGGCTATAGTACAATCCAGCCATGTCTGGTTCCCAAAGTGTGGTTCAGGGACCACTGGGAGTCCAACTATGTACACATGCAATAGTATGTGTGCACAACCAAAAGTTTTATTGCAGTACAGCTATGGCTACTTCCAAAATTGTGGTTTGCTGACCTCTGTGGGTCCGACTATGTACAAAGGCCATAGTTTGTGTGCACAACCAATACTTTTACACAAACATTTATAGGCTATAGTACAATCCCAATTCCCAAAGTGTGGTTCAGGGACCCGTGGGAGTACCACTATGTACATAGGCCAGAGTTTGTGTGCACGACCAATAGTTTTACATGAACACTGTTATATTACAGGACAGCCTACTACAGCCACAACTGGTTCCCATGTACAACCCCAATTCTGTTGGAGTTGGGAAGATGTTCATTCATCCATCTTCTTCCGCTTATCTGAATGCTTAAACCGAATGTTCAACTTTATTGTTTGTATGCAAATATTTGCTCATTTTGATTTTGATGGCTGCAACAACTTTAAAATATAATCAAATATAATCAAATATTCAGACAATCCGAATAACCTATACGTGATTGGCTGAAAACCTATTGAATGTTTTTGACCTTTGATCCCTCAGATGTCTTCTGCATTGAAACCAACATCACCGTGTGAGGGATATAACTGCAATTGACTCAGGAACATCATATTGGCTGACTGACTGACTGACTGACTGACTGACTGACTGACTATTGTAACACACTCCTCCCTGACGATGTCACTGGGACAATTTACTTATTTTTGTACCACAATTCTTCTATTAGACCACTTAGCCTAAACGTGTGCGAGGAGACTGGCACATATGGACCCAGAGGATGAGAGAGTGGAATCACATACGTGCTTGTGTTATAAAGGGGCCTCTACTACTCTATTCTCCATTGGACAGGACTAGGCTAGACTTTGGCACACTAGGCTGCACTGCACTAGACTCAAATGGGCTCTAATATGCTGTAGGGGGGTGCCATGCTGTAAAAGGCTTCATTAGGCTGTAGAAGGCAATACTGTACCATGGTCAACACATGCCATGTAAAACTATTTAATGTGCACACAAACGACTGCCCGTGTACACGGTGGTTATTATCAATGGTGTGACATAATATAGACTAGTACTTCCCTCTACTACTCTATTCTCCCATTGGAGAGGACTAGGCTAGACTTTGGCATACTAGGCCGTACTCAAATGGGCTCTAATAGGCTGTAGGGGTGTGTGTTAGGCTGTAATAGGCTTCATTAGGCTGTACGAGGTGATACTGCACTATGGTCAACACATGTCCAAGTAAAAGTATTGAATGTGCACACAAACGACTGCCCGTGTACACGGTGGTTATTCACAATGGTGTGACATAATATAGACTAGTACTTCCCTCTACTACTCTATTCTCCCATTGGAGAGGACTAGGCTAGACTTTGGCATACTAGGCCGTACTCAAATGGGCTCTAATAGGCTGTAGGGGTGTGTGTTAGGCTGTAATAGGCTTCATTAGGCTGTACGAGGTGATACTGCACTATGGTCAACACATGTCCAAGTAAAAGTATTTAATGTGCACACAAACGACTGCCGTGTACACGGTGGTTATTCACAATGGTGTGACATAATATAGACTAGTACTTCCCTCTACTACTCTATTCTCCCATTGGAGAGGACTAGGCTAGACTTTGGCATACTAGGCTGTACTGCTCAAGACTCAAATGGGCTCTAATTGGCTGTAGGGGTGTGTGTCAGGCTGTAATAGGCTTCATTAGGCTGTACGAGGTGATACTGCACTATGGTCAACACATGTCCAAGAAAAAGTATTGAATGTGCACACAAACGACTGCCAGTGTACACGGTGGTTATTCACAATGGTGTGACATAATATAGACTAGTACTTCCCTCTACTACTCTATTCTCCCATTGGAGAGGACTAGGCTAGACTTTGGCATACTAGGCTGTACTGCACAAGACTCAAATGGGCTCTAATTGGCTGTAGGGGTGTGTGTTAGGCTGTAATAGGCTTCATTAGGCTGTACGAGGTGATACTGCACTATGGTCAACACATGTCCAAGTATAAGTATTGAATGTGCACACAAACAACTGCCCGTGTACACGGTGGTTATTCACAATGGTGTGACATAATATAGACTAGTACTTCCCTCTACTACTCTATTCTCCCATTGGAGAGGACTAGGCTAGACTTTGGCATACTAGGCCATACTGCACTAGACTCAAATGGGCTCTAATAGGCTGTAGGGGGGTTTGTTAGGCTGTATTAGGCTTCCTTAGGCTGTACGAGGTGATACTGCACTATGGTCAACACATGTCCAAGTAAAAGTATTGAATGTACACACAAACGACTGCCCGTGTACACGGTGGTTATTCACAATGGTGTGACATAATATAGACTAGTACTTCCCTCTACTACTCTTTTCTCCCATTGGAGAGGACTAGGCTAGACTTTGGCATACTAGGCTGTACTGCACAAGACTCAAATGGGCTCTAATTGGCTGTAGGGGTGTGTGTTAGGCTGTAATAGGCTTCATTAGGCTGTACGAGGTGATACTGCACTATGGTCAACACATGTCCAAGTAAAAGTATTGAATGTGCACACAAAGAACTGCCCGTGTACACGGTGGTTATTCACAATGGTGTGACATAATATAGACTAGTACTTCCCTCTACTACTCTATTTTCCCATTGGAGAGGACTAGGCTAGACTTTGGCATACTAGGCCGTATTGCACTAGACTCAAATGGGCTCTAACAGGCTGTAGGGGGGTTTGTTAGGCTGTACTAGGCTTCATTAGGCTGTACGAGGTGATACTGCACTATGGTCAACACATGACCAAGTGAAAGTATTGAATGTGCACACAAACGACTGCCCGTGTACATGGTGGTTATTCACAATGGTGTGACATAATATAGACGAGTACTTCCCTCTACTACTCTATTTTCCCATTGGAGAGGACTAGGCTAGACTTTGGCATACTAGGCCGTATTTCACTAGACTCAAATGGGCTCTAACAGGCTGTAGGGGGGTTTGTTAGGCTGTACTAGGCTTCATTAGGCTGTACGAGGTGATACTGCACTATGGTCAACACATGACCAAGTAAAAGTATTGAATGTGCACACAAACGACTGCCCGTGTACATGGTGGTTATTCACAATGGTGTGACATAATATAGACGAGTACTTCCCTCTACTACTCTATTTTCCCATTGGAGAGGACTAGGCTAGACTTTGGCATACTAGGCCGTATTTCACTAGATTCAAATGGGCTCTAACAGGCTGTAGGGGGGTTTGTTAGGCTGTACTAGGCTTCATTAGGCTGTACGAGGTGATACTGCACTATGGTCAACACATGTCCAAGTAAAAGTATTGAATGTGCACACAAACGACTGCCCGTGTACACGGTGGTTATTCACAATGGTGTGACATAATATAGACTTATACTCCACTCTACTACTCTATTGTCCCATTGGACAGGACTAGGCTAGACTTTGGCATACTAGGCTGTACTCAAATGGGCTCTAATAGAATATAGGGGGTTTGTTAGACTGTACTAGGCTATTAGGGGGGTTTGGTAGGCTGTACTAGGCTTTATTAGGCTGTACAAGGAAATACTGTACTATGGTCAACACATGTCCAAGTAAAAGTATTGAATGTGCACACAAACGACTGCCTGTGTACACAGTGGTTAATCGCAATGGTATGACATAATATAGACTTATACTCCACTCTACTACTCTATTCTCCCATTGGACAGGACTAGGCTAGACTTTGGCATACTAGGCTGTACTCAAATGGGCTCAATAGAATACAGGGGGTTTGTTAGGCTGTACTAGGCTTCATTAGGCTGTACAACGCAATACTGTACTATCGTCAACCCATGTCCATGTAAAACTGTTGATTGTGCACACAAAGTATTGCACATGTACACATAGTGGTTAGTCCCAATGGTGTGAGGATCTACAGAGCCTAGTACAGGCTGATAGAGCCTATTTGAGTTTAGTGCACACTAGTCTTGTCTAGTCCAGCCTGATCCATCATAATACAGTACGGTAGTACTCCCCTCCACTACTCTGTTCTCCCATCGGGCTTGACTAGGTTAGACCTGGGCATTCGAGGCTGTACTGTACTACATATGTTCATGTACAGTAAGTGCATACAAACTATTGCCCATGAGTGGTTAGTCTGTTTGAACAGCCCAGTACACCCTAGTCTAGTCTAGTCCAGTCTGATCCATTGTAAGTAGTAGTAACTGCATACATTAATATGCTTTTCACATAATTGACATTTCTTAGTGGTCTCAAAATATTGTAATTCATTGAGATGTGGGGGTTTTCATGAGCTGTACACCATAATCAAGATTATTACATTTTTTTAATATTTCACTTAATGCACAAAGGTTTGAGAATATATTACATTTTGTCTTTCTATTATACTACGGAAGAAAACGTTTACAAATCTTTCTAACTGTGTATCTCCACAGTCCACACTGTTGCACTGCTATATTAAAACTGAGTATGTAGGGGCTTCACACTTTCAGAACTGCCACACTAGTTGACTGAGAACTGACTAACAGCAGGTGCCGTCCATTGCACTTAACGAGGGTTCAATCCAGAATGTGCTGTGGGATGAAGGGGGGGAGGGGGAGTGCTCTTTCTGTTGCATTCTGTTGCATTTCTATTTGTCAGTGAGTCCAAACCAGACAGTTAATCTAAATGGTGTTTAGATTAACATGTTTTGAAATGGTCGTTTATTCATGCTTCATGCAGATCCTTAACCTTGTTGATCTGCTGATTTCAGAGTAATTACTTCATTATCTCTGTATTTCTAGGATCCTCACCTATAGCACATTGTAAAACCAGAGAGACAAGGTTCATAAAGTGTGGTTCAGGGACCTCTGGGAGTTCAACTATGTATGCAGCCCATAGTTTGTGAGCCGGGCCAATACATTTACACAAACATTTCAAGGATATACAGTATGTAAACCAAAATATAAATATTAATATTGTAGCATGGAAAAAAACTGCTTACCAGTATATATATATTTTTTTTTCTACACTACACACACACTACAACATTTTCAAAAATGTCTAAACAATTTATACCATGAAAAGTTCAATCATACACTTTAATGTAGCCAGATAACCATAAGCCAGTCTTTCTGACATGAACAAATAATAGTTCACAGTAGGCAAATAACAGCACTTTTTCTGTCAGATGCTGATCTGCAGCATCTGGTTAAATCAATGCAGGAGGATGCAGCAGTTGTGCGGTCCTGACTGCTGACCGCTCGCATTTCGACCATGTGATGTCAACATTGTAGCCCTCACTCCATAGTCTAGTTATCATCAGTCATCAAACATCTTTGTACATTATTTGAGGGTTATATTTAACCACTCACAGATATGGAGAAAGATGATCTGTGTGAAAAAATAATCCTTTAGTGTAATTTCTAATAAGAAAAAAATCATAACCTCGGAAGACGGATGGCGTTCCCGGGCAGGAAATTAAGTGCCCTGTGCCCATGCATCCCGGGATCCCGAGTGTAGTTCAAGGACCTCTGGGAGTCCAGCTATGTACACAAACCATAGTTTGTGTGCATGACCAATACATTTACACAAACATTTCAAGGCTATAGTACAATCCAGCCATGGTTGTTTCCCAAGTGTGGTTCAAGACCTCTGGGAATCAAACTATGTACATAGTCCATAGTTTATGTGCAGGATTAATACCTTCACATGAACATTTCTGCACCCGATCCAGTATGAATTCCCCATTGAATGGGCTCAGATTTCTTCAAAAATCCCCCATTCGATGGGCCCAGATTGCATAATTTTCGCCATCTGAGTGGCCTCAGATTGCTCAGATTGCTCCATAAAATGCCCCCGGCTCGCTATTGGTCGGCTTTCGTGCCCCCCCCCCCCATACTCTCTCAGAGGGGGGAGTGAGGTTGTCATAGCAAACTGGGCTGAACATGGCGGATCTTAAAAGCATTTTGACAACATTAAATGCATTTCCATAACAATAATGTTAAGTGACAAAAATAAAAGTGACATGTCATCGGAAAGTATTTCTCCCGCTGAATCCAACGTTACCACTCTTGACGCTCTCCGGCATCGGGAAAGTACCGTTTCGCCACGCCCACTTAGCAAATTGCATTTTTTGGACTTTGACGGCCATAAAAACGCTGTTAGAGATTTTTTTTTAAAAATCCGTTCCAACTCCCCATCCATGTTGAAGATCGATATGAAAAAAGTGTCGCACAAACAAGTGCCATACACCAAACTGTTCGTCTCGTCGAGAGGGACTCAGAAAGCCCCGGATGTTGACCTTTGGGGGCGGTGCTACAGCCCGTCAAAGTCAAAAACCTAACTTTTGAGTGGTTTGACACAAATCAGCGCATGCGTCTCTACGAGCTGAACGCGTGCACCTCCATTACTCCCCCCTCTGATGCTTGTGGGCGAGGCCAAGTACGTTTGCATTTTTTGGACTTTGACGGCCATAAAAACGCCTTTAGAGATTAAAAAAAAATCCATTCCAACTCCCTATCTATGTTGGAGTATAGCCAGGTCAGATGGTCTTGGTCCGGATTTTTTTCTGACACCGTTAACCCCTAAAGGTCATGGAAAAGACTGGAGGTCATGAAACGTCCTTAAAAAAAAAAAAAAAAAAAAAAAAAAAAAAAACACCAGAAAAACGTGAAAGAAGTGTTTTCTGACTTACTTTTCAACGCTGATTCAGATTCCGTTGGATTGCAATAGTTTGTGTGCAAGACCAATGGTTTTACATGAACATTTCTAGGCTATAATACAGTCCATTTTAGTAGAGCCATGTCTGGTTGACAAAGTGTGGTTTGGGGGACTCTGTGGGGAAAACTGTGTATAATAGCTTTAAATGAACATCTCTAGGCTATAGTACAGTACAGCCATGGCAGGCTCCTAAACTCCTTCGGACTATCGACTAGTAAGGACACATTCATGGACACATTCATGTAAAACTATTGTAAACAAAGTCATGTGTAAACTATTACTATGTGCAAGGACCTACAATGCTGGCAGGATCCTGGAGTTAGCCTGGCTAATAAGCCAGACCGAATCAGCTGTTGGCAAAAAATATTGGTCATGCACACAAACTATGGCACGTGTACATAGCCCCCCAGCCTAACCCCCAGTAATATAGCCTATAAATTTTCACGTGAAAGTATTGTTTGTGCACACAAACTATGCCTTGTGTAACGTAGTTGGATGCCAGAGGTCCCCAAACTACACTTTGGGAACCATCCATCACTGCATTGCATTATAGCCTTGAAAGTTTGAGTAAAAGGTATTGGCTGTGCAAACAGACTATGGCTTGTGTACATAATTGGACTGCCAGGGATCCCTTAACCCCACTTTGGGAACCAGACATGGCTGGATTGTACTAAAGAAATGTCTGTGTAAAGGTATTGCCTGTGGACACAAACTATGGCCTATATACATAGTTGGATTCCCAGAGGTCCCTGAACCACACTTTGGGAATCAGTCATGGCTAGATTGTACTATAGCCTTGAAATGTAAAAGTATTGGCTGTGCACACAGACTATGGCATGTGTACATGTTTGTGTAAATGTATTGGCCGTGCAAACAAACTATGGCCTTTGTACATAGTTGGACTCCCAGAGGTCTCCGAACCAAACTTTGGGAACCAGCCGTGGCTGTACGAGGCTGTCCTGCAACATAACCTTGAAATGTTCTTGTAAGACTATTTGTCATGCACACACACTCTGGCCCATGTACATAGTTTGATTCCCAGAGATCCCCGAACCACACTTTGGGAACCAGGCGTGACTGTACTTGGCTGTCCTGTAATATAACCAACAAATGTTCAAGTAAAACTATTGGTCGTGCACACAAACACTGTCCTGTGTACATAGTTGGAACCCAGGAGGTCAACACACCACACTTTATGAACCAGCCATGGCTGGATTGTACTATAGCATTGAAATGTTTGTGTAAATGTATTGGCCGTGCACACAAACTATGGCCTTTGTACATAGTTGGACTCCCAGAGGTCTCCGAACCAAACTTTGGGAACCAGCCGTGGCTGTACGAGGCTGTCCTGCAATATTACCTTGAAATCTTCTTGTAAAACTATTTGTCATGCACACAAACTCTGGCCCGTGTACATAGTTTGATTCCCAGAGATCCCCGAACCACACTTTGGGAACCAGGCGTGACTGTATTTGGCTGTCCTGTAATATAACTAACAAATGTTCAAGTAAAACTATTGGTTGTGCACACAAACACTGTCCTGTGTACATAGTTGGAACCCCAGAGGTCAACACACCACACTTTATGAACCAGCCATGGCTGGATTGTACTATAGCATTGAAATGTTTGTGTAAATGTATTGGCCGTGCACACAAACTATGGCCTTTGTACATATTTGGACTCCCAGAGGTCTCCGAACCAAACTTTGGGAACCAGCCGTGGCTGTACGAGACTGTCCTGAAATATAACCTTGAAATGTTCTTGTAAAACTATTTGTCATGCACACAAACTCTGGCCCGTGTACATAGTTTGATTCCCAGAGATCCCCGAACCACACTTTGGGAACCAGGCGTGACTGTACTTGGCTGTCCTGTAATATAACCAACAAATGTTCAAGTAAAACTATTGGTCCTGCACACAAACACTGTCCTGTGTACATAGTTGGAACCCCAGAGGTCAACACACCACACTTTATGAACCAGCCATGGCTGGATTGTACTAGCATTGAACCATCCTTGGCTGGATTGTACTATAGTCTAGAAATGTGTATGTAAAATTATTGGTCATGCACACAAACTAAGGCCACTGTACATACAGTAGTTGGACCCACAGGGGCCCCCGAACCACACTTTGAGAACCAACCATGGCTGGACTGTACTAAAGTATTGGGCGTGCACACAAATAATGGCCCGTGTACACCATAGATCTCTGCTGCCCCCCATTGATAAAACAGTGTCAACACAGCCGTGTTCACGAAAGGCACTAATTTGTGATCATTAGCCCTATTTTGGTATGGCAAAAGTACAACTTGTGTGCACCGAGTTACTTGCGTACACAAAGCCTGTCAATTTGAATTGAAAATGCCTGCCGTGAACGCAAAAAACTATTGTTATTATTATTATTATTATTATTATAGCTTATGGCGTTACTTTGCCGATCTCCTCATTTCTGCCTGACCACAGCATGCCCTCAGCATCTTGCATGTCCCAATGCGACAGCAGTCCTCCACCTCAAAGTATATGTTTAATTCTGCCACACACCGCTTATGTAGGCTACAACAATTGTTCAGACTGCATATTTTGTCAAACGTGTGCGTTGTAAGCAGGCACTTACCATATATGAATCCAAGCATCTGTCAACAGGCATCAACTCCGCATGGACTCCGTCAAAACTTTTGAGATTTCAATTGTCCCTTACTCACTCAGTTTGCAAGCGATTGTTTTAATTCCAATGTGTCAATACAGTGTAAATTTTATATATTTTATATTTCATTGGGTATAGGTATAGGTATAGGTTTTATATGACTTCAAACAATATGAAGAGAGATAGGCCTAATGCGTCGTCGTCCTTTTTTATCTGCGCAGCTTAGAGCGTAGACAGCTTAGACCACATGCGAGCCTATTAATTATAAGGGGCTTGATTTCAAAAACTGAGAACCATGTAGGCCTATTCTATAAGGCAAAACCTCATTCGAACGAATATACTGTAGGCTACATGTTTGAGGCTATATTACAATATTTTAAAATGTTAAAATATCGAATGTTACACAGCTGTGCAACCAATTAAGTAATTACAGTCAATCATGCCAGTCTGAATGTGGGTCAGATCTATTAAGCAACGCTGCCTACAATATTAAATGAAATATAATATAACAGGCAATAATAATATTTATTATTGCGTATCTGCTGTCAAAATCAGCTGATCATCAAGTTCATGGGACATCGGGGTCTAGGCTAGATGGACTGATCACTCCTCCTGACCTCCTCGTCCTCGAATAAATAATAGGCTATTGTGAAGAACTACAAAACTAAGCGAAAAAGTCAGGGGGGGGGGGGGGGGGGGGTCCTGGACCACCACCAAAAGCATCCGTTTTCTTTATGGATACCTACCTTCTCATGCATTTCAACCCGACGCACAGCATATTCTCACATGTCATGTATTTATTGGCTATTCATTTATTAGCCTATTTCTGGCAACGGCGCCACCCAGCAGAGCAGCCTCTGCATGTGGTATTTGTGAGATTGGAGAGTCGCACAGACCCATCCATGATAAAACAAAAACAGACACAATAATTTTCGGTGTTGAATTATAATCCAGCGAGTTTGAGGTGGTGTTGGACCTTTGCGCAGTTCATTGATTTGACCCAATATATAGGCTACAGACCTGCTCCAGTGATTTAATTAATTTAGCGTCGCAGCTGCATTCATTCCACTGGATATCCAGTGTTGGATATAACGGTCCTTTGAAAAGACGCAAGGAGGTAAGTTACTAGGCACATTAAACTATTCTGTGTGGAGTTGGAAAAGCAGTGATGGGCCGTGTAAGCTTGTAGAATTGTTATTTTAATACAGTGGTAAAATTGAACTTTTAAAAAAATCGTTTGGGGACATAATTAATGTAAGTTTTATTTTTTTCGTTAAAGGAAAAAGGTATACCTATGTATTATTATTTCCATAGAGGTCCGGGCCTTGTTTGAGAGCTGGAATTGTCATTGAATCCCTTTATAATGCCTTTGATTTCGGTGATCGGCGATTTGTTCACACACACACACACACACACACACACACACACACACACACACACACACACACACACACACACACACACACACACACACACACAGGATAAAAATGAACCCAAATGAAAAAAATGAACACAAAGGGTCCATTTGGTGGTCCGTGGCTCAAATGCTGATTAAATAGTGTGCCCTGCATGGTATCAACTCCACTGTTGCAGGTACATATACGCAAGCCCTGTGGTGCTTACACCACCTCCTGAGCTGACTTGTCAATGTACGTATTGTCCGACGGCTGCGCGATGAACGTCTCGTCCTGCGGTGTAAAAATCTTCTTTCTGATTACCGGCGAGGTGAGAGAATGAGCGTTAATGCCGATACGCTTCAGTGCGTGGGCGTATTTGCTTCCCTGAATCTGGTCCCATGAGTGTATTAAGTGCATAGGACCTGAACGGAAACAAGAATGCAAGGTATTTCCTTGACGATATGCTTTCAGACAAAATGCTTCAACGTGCATTGTGCTGTTTGCACTTATATATCGTCTAATAAAACGTTCAGCCAACCAATCAGACAGAGAGAGGGATCAGGACAAATAGACGCACTACCTTAAAACCAACTATTTTTCTATCTCATTGTTAGTCTTGGGTACCGTGAGCGATACCGATACTGGTATCGATTGGGACATAGCGATACCTAGTGGTATCGATTCACTTCAAAATGAACGGTGCCTCGTTTCGATACTTTGTACTGTCATTCTGTGCCGCTGCGCAGCAAAGAGCACATCGTCCCCTCCGTGTGTAGGCTGTGTGTGTGTATGTGCGCAGGCTATGTGTGTGTATGTGCGCGCGCCCACCTCCGTTCGCTGCGCAGAAAGAGAGAGAGAGAGAGAGAGAGAGAGAGAGAGAGAGAGAGAGAGAGAGAGAGAGAGAGAGAGAGAGAGAGAGAGAGAGAGAGAGAGAGAGAGAGAGAGAGAGGCGGCATAGCGAAGCAAAGAAAAGAAATCCGCTATTCCGTCACTTTTCATTGCATGGATCTACAAGTATTGCGCCCACTTGCGCAGATCAGCGCACAGAAAATGGTAATGTCGTGCAATTCAGCATGTGTGTATGTGTCCTGGCCGTGCGAGAGGGGGGGTCCGCTGGACCGCTTGACTTCAATGTTAAAAGAATGCGCTCTCCGTATTATACTTTTGAGATTTGAAAAGGCTACAGTTCACTGGGGAATGGGTATAACAGTATTTATGATACATTAAATGAAATCTTACCTCACATGGTTTCTTGGGAAGTCCTGATTTTTTTAAAAGGTTGGGAAAAGAGTCAACATGGCCTTTTCAAATCTCAGAAATTTAATATGGAACTCTATGGAAATATGGAGCGCATTCTTTCTGTCAGTGTCTTCGTGCAGCAGGTGCACTAATTAGTGGGGACTTTCCGAAGTGGTTAAAGGAGAATTCCACACCAAAACATATTGGGCGCAATCTACATTGATTCCTGTGACATGCATAATAATGCTCTTGATTCTTGTCATAGATGCCCCCTTTTCTACATTTCACCCTGAGGTCCCCTTCCTCCAATGCAGTTTGCATTATAGCTACTTATTCATTGGATTAACTGAAACTATAGGCTATTCACTATACAGCATAAACTCAAATGCAATCAAGACTATAATAATGCCACCCCATGGAAGGCTACTTTTTGCCTGTGTGATTTATAGCCTACTTTGCTTAGAAGAGTTCAGTAATGCAAATGCATCTCAAGTTGATCAATAGATTATTATGAAAAAAATAAAATAAAGGGAACAAATTTTTCCTTGTAAACCGTCACCATAAAGATAGTCATCATATATAATATAATTTCAGATATGATTCAACCAAACCATTGCTATGATATGTAAATATATAATATATAATTAAAAAAGTATCGAAATAGGTATCGTTTCTGGTATCGTATCGGTTCCCAGGTATCGAGTATCGTATCGTATCGGTTCAAAGGTGAAAGGTACCCATCCCTACTCATGGCACTGTAGTGTTAATCACCAGTGTGCTATAGAACCCTTTCCATTGTACCTAGTCTAGTGTTAAAAGGATCAGCAGTATTGTAGACAGTAATGTCTGCAAAAATGCCCTGCTCAAGGGTCCCATAACAAAGCCAGCCTGTTGCAGACTCCGGGAACACGGCTGGAATCCTAATGACCGGCTGACAGACTGCAGGCCAACACGCACACACGCACGCACACACACACGGCACGCACATGTTCGCGCACAGACAGACAGAGACAACAAGTCCTGATTTTAAGCCTCTGCCGTTGTCTTGTTTACTCTCACTCTGTCTGTCTCTCTGTCTCTCTCTAACTCTCACACACACACATGCAGACAGACAACAAGTCTTAATTTTAAGCCTCTCCGTCGTCTTGTTTACTCTCTCTGTATGTCTGTCTCTCCGTCTCACTCTCTCTCTCATGCGCGCGCGCGCACACACACACACACACACACACACACACACACACACACACACACACACACACACACACACACACAAAGATACAACTCTTCTTTTAAACCTCTCTCTATTGTCAACTTGTTTACGCTCTCCCTGCAGACGCACACATGCACAGTAAACGCGCACACCCACACACATAGTGCACACGCACAGTGGCAGAATGTGCAGCGTGTGTGTGTGTGTGTGTGTGTGTGTGTGTGTGTGTGTGTGTGTGTGTGTCTGTGTGTGTGTGTGTGTGTGTGTGTGTGTGTGTGTGTGTGTGTGTGTGTGTGTGTGTGTGTGTGTGTGTGTGTGTGTGTGTGTGTGTGTGTGTGTGTGTGTGTGTGAAGGTAGAGGTGAGCGGCGGGGAGACACGATGGATTAATGAAAAACAAAAATATGCACTTGGGCTCCTTTTCAGACGTCGCCACAATGACACAAGGACACCTGGACGCGCACTCACGCCCACGCCCACGCACACACACACACACACACACAGTCTCCCTCTCCGTGTCTCTCTCTCTACATCTCTCTCTCTCTGCTGTACAATTCCTTCTCTCTTCTGTCCGTCTGTCTCTCTCTCTCTGTCTCCATAGTAACACAGGATGGAGACAGGGAGAGACAGAGGGAGAGACAGAGAGAGAGACAGAGAGAGAGGGAGAGGGTGGGGACCGACAGGTAGAGGCGTTGCCATGGGGACAGACAGAGAGGGAGGGAGGGAGAAAGAGAGAGGAAGGAATCTGTGTGTGTGTGTGTGTGTGTATGTGTGTGTGTGTGTGTGTGTGTGTGTGTGTGTGTGTGTGTGTGTGTGTGTGTGTGTGTGTGTGTGTGTGTGTGTGTTACCTTGCTCGACGAGGGTCTGTGCCGTGCGCGTAGCCTCTTGGAGCTTCCTGTACTTCTCCGGTCTCTCTCTTTCTATCGCCTGAAGGGGAGAGGGAGAGAGACAGAGAGAGGGATTGCTTTTACTTCCAACTTCTTTATTGATAAAAACAAAGCATTTGCTACATTCCAGGGTTGCATTTTAGCCACGGAGGAGCACCATTTGATGTTGAGTTTAGTCTCTCTGACTAATCTGGGACAGATAACTGGCAAAATGTTGGTCAAAATAGCAATTCATTTACATTCTTCTAATTCAGAATTAAAAAATCTCTGGCGCCTGTCAACCAATTTCACCCCAACTCATCAGCAAAAAAGCACTACATTTTCTGCCAGGAGTTTTCCACTATTTTTTAGCACTAGGGGTGGTCTGGAAAAAAGCGAAATATATCGTCAAATGCACCAAGTTGGCAACACTGCTACATTCCTTCTCAACAATCCAGACACAGACTCCAATACATCGACCCGTTTCTTTTTCTCATTTATTAGCTATTATCCCTAAACTTGTTTGCCTTTTCTTTGTTTTTACCATCTTTAAAATCTACATTCCATGTAGATCGGCTTGTTGAACTGTTATAGAAGTGTTCATTTCAAGATAGTAAAATGTAGCAATAATAAGATATGGCCATCTGTTACAAAATGTGCTTTCTGTTTGTTTTTCTCCTCAGAGCATTATCATCTAGACTCCCACATCATCTACGGACAAGAAGCTCATCTTCATAGTGCAAAACTGTAATTTCATAACATTTATGCTTTTGCTGAACGGGGATACCTTTAGGTGTTTAAGTTATTGAATAATAGCAGGTCTACAAGCTCACATCGCACCACTGAGTGGCACGCTGTGAGCTTGTATCTCTGGACAAACTGTTTAGTTCTATAGGGACAAAATTATTGTTCCAGAGAAAACGAATATTTACTGCGACACAATTTTGTTATTTTCTTTTTTTTTTTTCAGGCAGAAGAGACCTTCTTGTAGGTCTCTGGAGCTAGAATTTTGTTCCTGAAGGAACAAAAATTTTACTCTCGGATGGGGATCAAATACAGATGATTTTGGAGCTCCTTGAATGAAACGGTGAAACAGTTGAGCAGCACTGGGATAGTTTTTTCTGAAAACCTTTTTGTTTTTTGATTTGGCCGCAGTATGAAAAGAGTTAACTTAAGTTCTTAAAAAGTGCTAAACAGTCACAGCAACATTATGCCCTTTTTGCTTTCCTACTTAAGACAAATCACCAACTTGAATTGCCTGTCCAAAAAGTAAATTCAACACTTTGTTTTCCCATACATAAATCCAATTATAACCATCGGTTTACTAAAGGCCTATCCAATGGACATCACCAAATGACTAAGTGTCCTGCTGCATAAACATGCCAATCTTCAACATGGCACAAAACGGTGAAATACCGCCTGAAGGAGCGACAGAGACAGAGACAACAATAAAACAATAAAGCAAAGCAATTAGTGGAGCAGAGATGGCAAGGGAACGGTCATCAGATAATTCATGCATTATGTTGTTGCTGTTGGTCAGAAACCTCCAGTCAACTCTCCTGCCCGTTTCCAGGGCCAAACACGGCGGGTAGCAAGAACAGGCAATAAATTAATCCCATTCTTTAATCCATCTTTTTCATCCGAACGTATCGTTTGTCGGTCCTAGTTTTGGTACATTTCATTTGGGACAAAATGTGCACGGCCATTTTGAAAAACTTCTTCCCCCGCACCCATTCTATCCCATGCATTCAAATGGCATTATGTCTGAGTCGCCCCCCTGGATGTCGCTGTTCTCAGTAAATACAATGGGACTGAACAGCACATCCGGGACTTGTGAGTCGTGAAAGTAACAAGACACATGAGGTTTGAAATTCAAAATTCGCTTGATTTAAATGTGCTCACATCACAAAGTCACAAAGTGCCTAAAGTACCAATGTCAAGAAAGTATGCAGAAGGTCCTTTTTGCTCAAACGTGTAAAAATGTACTGTAATCGTCATGAAAACAGCACATTTACGATCTTGTAGATTGTAGGTATTTTCAAAGTGCAACTATAACTATTTTTATTTCAAATAGTTGCAGCCTGGGGTCTCTGCCGTGTGCGGGCCTGTATGAGATCGTCATTTTTTTTTTCACTGTTTTTTAACATGGGCTTCTGGGTGATATTCCACCACCAGCGTACAGAAGCCACTGGGGAGATCTGCGTCTGATTCCCACATGTCCTCGGTGTGAAAAATTCAAAAAGTGCAGTATTCACGCTCAAGAATATAAGCAGAACCCAATTTAATCGAAGACTTGAAGAAGCAAGGAGGATTTTCACAATCAGGGCCAAGAATAAGACGACAGTTGGCAGCAACGAGAGAAAAAAGGGACGCTTGTTGTTGCTACTAAATCATGACAAGTGTTTTCAGATTGCCCTGGCTGAAGAAAAGACACAAGACACAGTCAGTGCTGGTGGTAGCAGCGACATAAAAAGTCTGGGTTTCTCTCTGAGAGTGACGTGGATGGATAGGATGGGGGGGGGGGAACGAGGGGGAACATTGGAGGGAACATGATCAACGTTTCAGGGAGATAAAGCCAGAGGCGACCCGACAGAGAGATGGACACCGGTACAGAGGAGGAAGAGCTAGTGTATATCGGTGGAAAGGATCTCTGAGGTGAGGAACAGGCCAGGCGCTTAGGAAGGAGGCCTCGAGGAAAAGAGAAGAACAAAGAGAAGATTTATGGACGTCGTGAAAGAGGACGGTGAAATGAGTCGCCGCGACAGAAGAAGAGGAGGCAGAGGACGGCGTGAGATCACCGAGGAAGATGATGATTCGCCGCCGCCGCGTCCTCTGAAGACAACAGTCGAAATGCTGGAAGAAGAGGAAGTATTTAATTATGTCCCCAGAACCCACTTTTCGAGAACCCAACTGATCTATATTGGTTTTGCACCAAATCCAGCACGTAAAATAGTTAGAGGAGGAGCGTTGATTTCCTTGCGGGTATCTATTCCTGCTGCGCACCCCCAGTGCTTATTCATCCGTGTTGTGTGCGTGTGTGCGTGCGTTAAACTTAAACTTGGCCGTGGCGCAGCTCGTCGCGCCGTAGCAAACTAATTATCGAGTTGAAAAGAGGCACAGTCTGTTCTTGAGGAAGAGAACTTGGTGGAAAATATTCTATTTTTACTCTCTTTCTCTCTCTCTCTGCATCGATCCCTCTGTATTCATCTGTCCGTATCGCTCTCTCTTTCTATGCATCGATCTCTCTTTATCCATCCATCTTTATCTCTCTCTCTCTCGCTCGGTATCTCTCTCTTTTTCTGTCTGCTAAAAAATTGGCCGGTGAAGACAGAGCTTTCAACGTAGATGAAGCAGCGACGGCAAGCACTCGCGCTGAGTGGCATTAATTGTCATCTGCTCTTCGGCATGATAATTAAAACATTTCGACTGATGTTTGGATGTTTGCCGCTGAACAAAGCGCAGCTCCCTGCATTTAGGACGCCTTGTTGTGTACTAGCGTTTCTTTTGGCATGTACAGTAAGGCCCGTTTTAAATACTTGAAATACTTGTTGTAAACAACTTTTTTTTGTTGTTGTTTTTAATCCGCGGCACGTCTCATCCCGCGAACAGAACAACACAATATCATGGCAGTGTAAAGTAAAAAAAAAAACACATTAAAACGGGTTATTTTTGGAACCAGACCTTCAGAACCTCTTACAACTCCGTCAACAAGGCATGCCCTATGTAAATATGTGTGTGACGTTTTTTTGGTGGAGAGGTGTGTCTATCACGTTATGCTTGGCTGTGATTGGACCATTATTACAGTTTGAGGAGGGGCTTACTGGAAGTTATTTGGTGAAAAAGCCTGCATAGAGTATTATCGCAATCGGTCGACGTCGGCATCGGAAATTAGAGTTGGTCCAGTTGGACAATAAATTATGTGAATATAGGGCAGGGGTTTTCAACAGGTGGTCCGGGGACCACCAGTGGTCCCTGAGAGGGTTCCAGTTGGTTAACCACGTGTAACTCTTGATAGTGTAAAAATGAAACCAAATGGACCCGCAAACTCTCAAGAGTTAACATATTAATCATCTGAATTAGCCCAAGTCTACACAACTAGAAGATGCACAAAAGCAAAAGAAAACTTTAGTTTTGGGGTCTGTGGGGCTAAAATGTCCTCAAGTGGTGGTCCGTGGCTCAAATTTTGAATAAATGGTGGGCCCTGGCATTAAAAAGGTTGAAAACCCCCGATATAGGGTATCGGTCAAAAACAAAAAGCTAAATAATGGACATCCCTTAGTATCAGTATATCCAGTGAGACGGTGTGATTTACCAGCACTTTGTCGTAGAGCTCCTGGATGCTGCCGTCCTTCCGTGACACAGAGAACTCAGGGCTCTGCAGGATGGCCTCACCGCGAGTCATGTAGCTGTGCACCTCTGTGAAGTCCACGTCGAACCTGACACACACACACGCGCGCAGATACAAATACACATACATAAATAAGATTTTAGACACTAAATTTTAGTTTGTGTAAATTCTACTCCCTGGCGTGGCGAGAGATTCTAATTTTTCTGGAAAAATCTTTTTCTGTGTCAGTGATGCTTAACATATTTCATAGGAAAGACCCACAAAATATATATTACTTAGCTGCAGAACCTCATCTAAAAACATCTTGTTCTAACAATCCCACAGAAGCAAACATTTCATTTAAAAATGTAAAAAGATTTGCACCACATTTTACAATTTTTTCAAAAATAGCAGAACTACAAGCTCATATCGCGCCATATGAGCTTGTAGATCTGCTATTTTTCAACAGCTAAAACACCAAAACCATGTCGCTGTGCACCTCCGTGAAGTCCACATCGAACCTGACACACACACACACACACACACACACACACACACACACACACACACACAGACACACACACACACACACACACACACACACACACACACACACACACACACACACACACACACACACACACACACACACACACACACACACACACACACACACACACACACACACACACAAACAACATCGCTTTATGTTGCTGTCGGACATTAACCTCATGTTCATATTGTTTTACGTTTTTATGTGTAAATGAGCATTCTACTTGATCATACCACAACGGCGTCGCACACAAAAAGCCCCAAAAGCATCAGATCTAACATTCTCTGACATGAGCTCATTTGGACGTGAGGTTTCCACCCAAAAGACAGGTTTTTCCTCGAGATTGCCTATTTCAAGCTACATTTATTTGTTATTCCTTTTTTACAACATTTCAACAAGACCGCCTGCAGTACGTCACAATGTCTGACGACTGCAGAACACATTACCACGCGCACGCACACACACGCACACGCACACACGCACACACACACACACACACACACACACACACACACACACACAGCTCCAACAATGCTAGATAGTCTAAGACAGACTTTAAAGATTTTACACAAACACAGTGACAGCTAGATTAGATCAGAGATGTCCTTTTTACTATACACAAGGGGAAATCACTTCGCTGGGGTTGATGCCTACATCCAAGACAATAAATAAATGAATACAAACTTAAATAGTAAATAGGCTACAGTTAAAGGACTCCGGATTAAGCATTGTCTTACCGTAATATAATGGTATCATATCTAACAATGTAGAGGTGACAAAAAAAAACCAACAACACACAATTCCAGAGCACGCTGCAGGTTATATTGATGGCTCAAAATATTGCTTTTATAACTATTTTTCACAATGACCAAATACGATGCAGTTACTTGTCCGAAAGGCGGTTCTGTAAAAAGTACGAACAAGCCGAAAGTCCTTGGCGAATGACCTGAGCTCCCATGCACTTCCAGCATGGGATCCAGTCTGATTTGCTGCAGGGGCGGATGTAACATTTACCAATTGGGGGGCAGGAGAAAATGGTGTTAAATATAAGCACTTTAATTTGAAATATCTTGGGTTGTTTTGTATGGCATCATGTTTGGTGGGGCAGACTGGGCATTTAGGGGGGCATTGCCAGCGCACTTTTTCCCCCTAGTAAACAGATTATGCATGGGAAAACGCTGATCCGGATATCTCCTTTAAGAACACGACACAGTAACAAGACAAAACACTGACACATCTAACATTTTTAGGCAAATTGGAACAGTGCCTACTTTGTTCCAACACAGAAGAAACACAACCCAGGGGGAGTCTTCAAACGCCACATTGAGAACATGAGATCTACATGAGTTCTGCTACTTACCAATACCGTGTCCAGATACTGTGTCCAGAAACCATTTACATCTGGCATTAACAGATGTCAACTGATGATCACAAATGGAATATATTACGTTTTTCTATGCTTTCCGAAATTGCAGCTACACTAGAGATGGATGAAGATTGACTGCACTTTAAATACATCCTTTGTTTGGGAGGTTAAACCCAGTGTGGAAATAGTTTCACTTCTCTTAACTTTGCTTCATTATACAGGACTTTGTATTCAGATTTTTTTTTAACTGTTAAAAACAGCATTCAAATTGTTCAAACCTGCACCTGTCCTAAACCAGGTGCGCTCACAATCTCCTCATTTAGCTATAACATTTACACCTTAAATTTCGCTAATCTGTTGGTATCTAAGTGCAGTAAGTATACATTCTGTACCCATTTCCACTTTGTAGATTTTGAATCAGAAGTCAGACCTATTTCAGTGATTCTAAATTGCAGATATACAATCTCACAGTGCATTACGATTTGCTATTTCAAGTCTAAAAGTGGCAAATGTGCACAATGAGTACTTTAAGTGCATTTTGATGCCACAATCTTTGCACTTTTACTGAGATACATTTTTCTGAACTTTTGTTTCTAACAGAGCACTGCAATACTGCAGGCATATTGATACGTTTAGTTATCATATGTAAAAAGGGAATTTTAGAAACACATGTTGATGCCACTTGTAAGGACGGTTTCTGAACACATAAAACTGAGGACACAGACATACCTGCTGAGGTGAGAGAGCAGGAAGGGATGCATGAACCTGAATGGTGGATGGATGGACATTTTGAACAATCATGTTTTTTGTAGAGTTTATAGATATTGTAACATTTAGAACCCTGAACCATGACACTTCAGGGGTTGACACTAAGGTCTCCGAGGCCAGGTTCTACTTGCCCTCAGGTCATGGTCACTTGCCCCCCAGGTTCCAGGTGGTCCCCAGTTAAGTTAGTTAACCAGATGTAACTCTTGAGAACGTAAAAATGAAACCAAATGGACCCTTGCGGGTCCATTTGGTTTCATTTTTACACTCTCAAGAGTTAAAAATTCATCATCTTAATTAGCCCAGGTCTACACTGTAGAAGATTAATGGTCATTTTGATGTGTTAATTTGCCCGTTTTGTTTCCCAAATCCAGCCTGGAATTGTGGATAGCTACGTTGTAGAAAGCGGGGAAAGACACAGAGGCAGAGTGCAATGACCGCCTTCATTTATCTTGTGTTGTGTTATAGTGCACCAAGTTACACACTTGCCCGATCGGGCAACCAGGTAGCAGTATTCACTTGCCCCATCATTTTTTTTTTACTTGCCCCGGGCAAGCGGGCAAGTGTTAGTGTCAACCCCTGCACTTCCTTTCTGAAGCACACCCCCCACATTTCTCGCTTCACTCCTCGAGTTCCTCACGCCAGGGCACGCCCCAGGGGTCCTCGGCCACTTCTCACACCACTGTAGCATAACGTTTAGCACCTTGAGCTGGAGCCTCCAACTCAGTTGTCCAGGCAAGCAGCCAGCCGTGCCAAGAGAGCTAGCTCTATTGGAGGAGCAAGTAACGGCCCGGTCTTTTGCAGTGCTGTTGCAATATTAACTAAGGTGAGTCTGACACTATTTTGGATTAAAGTTCCTTCCCAGAATAGGGAATTAGTTTGTTGTGGATCTGGCGTTATGCAACTGTATGATGGGAGAGTAGTATGTAGTAAGTGCCAATTCCTAATGAGTCCTACTGGGCTATGCACTCCCTCCACCAACCTGGGGAGGCAGCAGATTAGCTTCATGCTTCCTTCAATGCATGAGGAATCCAAGCTGCCTTCTTTTCACCTTTACAGGGGGGAGTTTCCCTGTGGAAGGAACATGTTATTCCAACCAGGTGGCAGTTTTACTGCATGTTTTTGTGAGGGTATCTACCCTAGGTGACGAGGGTAGTTACGAATGTAACTGTAACAGATAGAGGACCAACGCAGATGACGATCGCATCATTTTGTCCTTGAGAGCTATGCTTATATAACAACGCTAATGTAACACAGCTTTGCAGATTAAAACGCTAGCGGAAAACGATGAGATACAAACGTAAGCGCTAACAAGTTAACGATTCTGTGTGCTTCCACAGGGAGGGCTGGGCTGCTTGTTTTTGTGCACTCTCTTCTCCTGGTGAAGGCATTTTATAAATGGATGCCTTGGAGGTGATCAATGGTCTCTTGTCACGATGGTGGTGGTGGTGGTGGTGGTGGGGGGTCTGGCAAAGCAGGTGGAATTTAATCACTGGAAAGCGCTTCTAATAAGAACTTTTATGCGACTACTTATTGTTTTACTTCGAGGTGGTCTTTGGGACTGCATTAGCGTTGTTTCTGTTGGAGGGAAAACCTCATTATATGCTATGGCGAGCATACATTTAAGAACCAATTCATTTTAAAAAAATGGCGCACCCAGACACTGCATTTAGTTTTACTGAGGTTAATAAGGGTTATGGTTTGGGCATAGTTTTACTGAGGTTAGGTTTGTGGTATAAGACTTCAATGTTTTGTATCTTACAACATTCTGTATGAGTACAATACAGAGAATGTTTGCATTCGCCATCTTTGTTGAAGAAGAGTCTATTTATGCCTGAAATAACTAATCTTAAAGGTAGGGGAAGTGATTTGAAATTCATGGTGTAGTACCAGCCTGGTGCACTAGGGGCACCCAACAGTAGCTACACTATGTGAACCTGCTGCTCGATCCTGATTGGAGGAGAATTCGCCACCACCTGGGGAACTTTTATTAGCTCCTCTGCTAACGTGGGGGAGGGGGAAACTCCATATATCGTTTCCACACCTTATAATAGAGCATTTTAACAGAAAAAAATATTTTTGGGTGATACCTGACAAAAGTGAAATCACTTCCCCTACCTTTAATGATCTTTCATAGTGGTTTAATGTTGAGGTTAGGTTTAGCCAAGCTGTTTTTTTTACAATAACCATAGACACCAATACTGTAAACCCAAAGCAAATAGGAAGTTATTCTTAAATGCATGCATTGCTATGTTTTGCTACTTTTTGTGTGACACTGGTGTACACCCAGTCGTCGTAACCAAATGGGGAAACATGGGCCGTATTAGATCTTTAATTCTCAAGAGTATAAAAATGAAACTGAACTGACACTTGCACGTTTCATTTTTACACTCTCAAGAGTTAAATTATCGCGAGACGTCTGCTTCATTTACAAGACGTTCGCCACTCCTAATGGTAGCGACGTCAACACAGAACGGAGCTGCCGTCCAACGACAACAAAATATCCATTATTAGTTGTGGATCCGAGGGGATAAATAATGGGCCTAGATATGAAAAGGGATGAAAACTGCTGCTGTAATATGATCACGCAGGGCCTTGATTTACGGCAGAAACAGCCAAAATTACGGAGATAAGAGGTTTCCTCGCAACCGCGATGATATGATAGTAATTTGGAGCCATCCATGTGTCATTAGAAAGAGATCATTTCCATAGAGCATAACCCTCTATAATGACTTCCTCCGTGATGGAGCGCCGCACTTTGCTGATTGCACACAGGCAGGCAGGCATGTGCGGGTTTACACGCACACACACACAGTGACAGTGCACGCCAGAACACAAGGCAACATGTTTTGCATTTTCGCAGAAATAGTTGCCTCTTTTGTGGGTGAAAGTTTTATATTTAACAAATGGAAACCATTTTAAAGTTTTAAGTTTATCCCACAATTTGGCGACCCATTTCTTCCACCCTTTGTCAATAGACCTTTAGGTAATACCACCCTCTTGTCCACCTCAGGACACTTTCCAGCCATTCATTCCAATGTAAATATCATGGACTTTACACAATAAATATTAGTTCATTCTTGGAACCAGACCTTCAAAATGTCTTCCGAATTCATCAACAAGGCATGCCCTATGCAGTGGAAAAATATGACATTTAAAAAAACAAACAAACAATGTTTTATCATATAGGGAAGCCATTGGTGGAGGTTTGTCTATCATATGTTATGCTTAGCTGTGATTGGAACCATAGCTTCTCTGGAAGGAGAGACTAAACTCGACATCAAATGGTGGTCCGTGACTAAAATGCAGAATAAATAGTGGCCCCTGGTATGAAAATGGTTGAAAACCACTGCTCTAGCGCATTCTAGTGCTTTTGGATTTTGGCAACACTGGTTGTGGGAACACTTGACCCTAGGGAGTACAACCAAGTACACACACACACACACACACTCAGAAACACTCACCTTTTCCTGAGCTCTGAGTCCACGGCCATTTGTCTCTTCTTCTGTGGCGGCGGTGACTCCCGGGTCATGCGCACGGGCGAGGGCGACGGCCTCACCTTCTCCCTGGTGGTGGTCACCTTGGTGACGGAGGCCACCGTCACAGACTGGGACGCTGCGGCGCTGACCGACTGGGTGAGGGTCACCTCGCTCTGCTGGGCCGCGCTCAGCGCCGACGAGATCTGCAGCGCACACACAGAGACAGGTATACACACAGGCACACACACACGGGCACACACACACTAGACATTTAAAATCCTCTACTTCTCAAAATATCCTACACTTCAGGGGCGGATCTAGGCATGGGCATGGGGGAGCAATGCCCCCCTAAATGCCCAGTCTGCCACACCAAACATGATGCCATGCAAAACAACCCAAGATATTTCAATTTAAAGTGCGTATATTTAAAATGATTTGAAACTCTACTACTGCTACTAACTAACTACAGTTGTGGCACCACTGAACCAACAGCATTTCATCATTGAAAACAGAAAACTCTCTGAGTCAGATCTTTCTGTGTCTGTCTGTTGTATCTTCAACAACAACTGATGTTATTATTGATGCTTACTTGACTAAAATAAATCCTGTAACCAAAAATGGTATGGGGGCGGCTTCATCACCTGTGGCGATGAAGCCGCCCCATACCATTTTCTCCTGCCCCCCCAATTGGGAAATGTTACATCCACCCCTGCTACACTTGTGTGGATATTGCAAACTCACACTGAATTGCACAGTCCACCACATGCGCACGCATGTGGTGGACACGCACACACAGGTTTAGTGTGTGTGCACACGCACGCGCACACACAGGCAGGACACAATTATTTTTAAAATGGACAGAACCAAGTATAGTTCGGTTTGCAATGTTCTGGCAAGATTGCATCAATCACATAAAACTAAACAACACACGCACACGCACAAACATTCACACACACGCGCACACACTGCAGAATGTCCTTCTGAGATGCTGAGTCAAAGATTCAAAGATCAGCTGCATCAAATCATAAATCATGCCAAGAAATAGATAAACCAAGGTGTCTCATCCCAGTGTGTGTGTGTGTGTGTGTGTGTGTGTGTGTGTGTGTGTGTGTGTGTGTGTGTGTGTGTGTGTGTGTGTGTGTGTGTGTGTGTGTGTGCGCATGTGTGTGTGTGTGCATGTGTGTGTGTGTGCATGTGTGCATTTTTAAAATAAATCTTCTTTTCATGTAAATCAGATAGATATAGTGGAGAGATTAAGGAATACTCAAAGCCCATAATATGCCAAAATAAAACGGTGTGTGCGTGTGTATGTGTGTGTGTGTGTGTGTGTGCAATAGGTTATTTGACTTTGCCCGCCTGTCTGTGCAGATTTCTATGCGCGTGCATGCTTGTGTGTGCTTGTGCGTGCTTGTTGCTGGCTTTTCTAATAACGGAAGCTGGTGGAAGTGTTTTCACTGAGTTATTGTAAAGTAGATGTTTATGTACGTGTGTGTGTGTGTGTGTGTGTGTGTGTGTGTGTGTGTGTGTGTGTGTGTGTGTGTGTGTGTGTGTGTGTGTGTGTGCGTGCGTGCGTGTGTGTACACATCCACATGTGAGCACGCGTGTGGATGTACTGTATTGTGTGTCTGTATTGTGAATGTAGTAATGGGCGTGGGTGTCCGTGAAAGACAAGTACATAATGAATATTTACGTTGATTACATCACTAAAAAACAACACATTAACACCTATCTGTCATATTGACACCTCTCTTTCATTATTCAACCTGCTTTTTTCATCCACTTAAAGGTAGTATATGCAACATTTCCATCTCTGAGCAGGTATCAAATGCGTGTTGTCTTTGATTCAACGATTAGAGTGAGTACTACCAAGCATAGACACTTCTTTTATGATGAAATAGTTTGGCTAAATGTGAAATTGGCTAAAAAATAATAAAAAGAAGTAACCAGTGTCAATTACCTAATGTGATCCTAGGCTCTACATTCCATCCACCAATATGGGGAGGCAGCGGACTGGCCTCATGCTTCCTTCTATGCATGAGGAGTCCAAGCTGCCTTCTTTTCACCTGAGAGGGGGAGGGGGTTTGCCTGGTTGGACATAGCGCATGGAAGGAACAAGTTATTCCAACTGGCCAGGGGGAGGCAGTCTAGAGACCAAAATGACTGCATACTCCATGCAGAAAGGCCGTTTTGCCAACCCCGCCTCGGGTATGGCGCTATGGGCACTGATGATGTGGAGGAGGAGACACGCCGCCAGCACCCACAGCATCCCTTGTCGGGAATCGTACCCAGGACCTCCTAGCTATGAGGTGACAGAACTAACCCCCAAAAAAGTTGCAGACATTTTGCAGTCAGCAAAATGCACTAGATTTCCAAAAGTAGCAGTTCTAAAAGCTTTTAATGAGTTCAAATTTACACTTGAAGCACCCTTAAAGGGGAATTCCACCCATTTTCAAAATTTTCCTGAGAGGGTACAAATGTGAACCAAATGGACCCGCTAGGGTCCATTTGGTTCACATTTCTCAGGAAAAATGGGTGTGAAAGAAAAATCATTAACATGGTGAAATACATCTTGATGATGTCATCAGATGTATTTCACCATGTTAATGATTTTTTCAGATCTCCATTTTTAGGAAATACAGAATTGGGGGAAGTTTTTGTTTATCATGTGCACACAACATCTCTAAGGTATTTTAATGACATATTAAAATGCTGAAAATGGGTGGAGTCCCCCTTTAAGGCATCTTGAATTCATTCACTACTAATGCATTATCATGGGGGTCTCTACTGTAAGTAATTAGGCTGAATAAAAAAGGAAAAAACAAACAAAACAAAAAAACAACCAACCAAAAAAGTAACAATCCGTCATAAACAAGCCCTGGAAGTTGTGGATGGGTTGTCACGACAGCGGCTCATCATTGTGATGTACTTATCCAATAAATACAATGTTGAACTTTGACAGTTTAATTTGGTGCTGCAGTGCATAAGTACTGCTCATCCAGTTTGAAGAGAGCTGCGTTCTGCTGCACTCACAGAAAATGAGCCCCGCTAGCATCAATTCAGGGTTTGTCACAGTGCGGTGCATGAGGGACCATCAGTGTTCATCCAAGGGGGGGTTCCAAATGGACCTTTACATGCACAGCAGTGGTTCTTAAAGTGGGGACCAGCAGCATTGCATTCGTTTCAACCACGAATATCCATTTGGTATATTTTCTGCTATTTTTAACTGGGTCCATGGCTGGAAAAGGTTTGAGAACTACTGCTTTACATGTATTCAACTCTAATTGCATATTCTCATAGAGGTATGTATTCTTCAATTCTGACATCTACGAGAGTCAAAGCGACATTTCACAATGGAGATCTGAACCAACACCTTGGTCTCAATGTAATGCTTATGTTTTACAATGCAGGGACTCTCCTCGTCTGCCCTGATAACGCAACAGGTTGCGCAACTGTGGCTGCTAGGGGGCGCTGTTGCAACAGTCTAGGAAAATCAAAGATGGCTGACAGTTTCTGAGACAAAGTGGCTTAAAACACCCTCTTTGCTGAAAACTACGGCACTAAGGGTTGTAATTGCTGTGGGCTCTATGAAAGAATCTGCTTCGCAGTGTTGCCAACTTGTCGCATTTGTCACGACATTTAGCTTTTTTTCAGACCCCTCTAGTGCGGAAAATGTAGTGCTTTTTGACTGGTGAGTTGTGGCGAAATTGATTGACAGGCACCAGAGATAAAACCCTCATTTTTCCCCATTTTTCCTCAGGCTAAACGATGGACAGTTGGTTAACCAGATGTAACTCTTTGAGAGGGTAAAAATGAAACCTTTTTTACACTCAAGAGTTAAAATATTGGTCATTTTGATCTGTTTATACTGTATATACACTGTGTATATGTAATGCTTTCTAGTGCTCTCTGGAGCTCTCTGGTGGAGGTGTTGCCCCCGCAACCCGACCTCCGATAAGCGCAAGAAGATGGATGGGTGGATGGATGGATGGATGGATGTAATGCTTTATATGGTATATGCTAGCATTTATATGCCAATGGCATATACAGTAAACGGTCTGAACAGTGAGCAGGCTAATACTGTAGGCCCTTTACAGATGCTGTAAGCTCTCTCTATGAAACTGAAATTTAAGAAAGTTAAAAAACGTACAATCGTGACAATCCCAAAGAGAGAGTGCAATATACTGTACATATACAACAACCTTGGCAAAATGAGTAAAAACTAAAAAGTAAAAAAATAAATAAATAAAAATGGTCCCTGACCATTTAACCAGACCTCTGGCCTCTCTGGCTTGTGCATAATCTGCACTTTTCTTTAAAAGCCATCAATGGAATAATAATAATACAAAATGTGCATTATCATCTTTTTTGCCTTAAGGGAAACAAAATGATTAAGAGTTTATTTTAAGCAACCAGAGCTTTGTCAGCATTATTTTTTATATGCTGAAAAAAGCTGTAGGTATAGAGACCAAGGTATTGTTTGTAATATACTGTATACTCCTGTCTAGTCTCTGTGTGTGTGTGTGTGTGTGTGTGTGTGTGTGTGTGTGTGTGTGTGTGTGTGTGTGTGTGTGTGTGTGTGTGTGTGTGTGTGTGTGTGTGTGTGTGTGTGTGTGTGTGTGTGTGTGTGTGTGTGTGTGTGTGTAAACATGCAATATACAGTATACTCCAGTCTAGTCTGTGTGTGTGTGTGTGTGTGTGCACACATACGTTCACATGTGTGCGCTAGTACAGGTGTCTATCTAAAGAGCCTTTTCTGTTTGCGTGCAAGTGTGTATGTGTGTGTACACCTGTGCGCATGTGTGAATTGCGGCGCCTCCTTTAATAAAGAAGTGTTTTCATTGAGTGTGTGCGTGCATGCGTGCATGTGAGAGGACTTGATTAAACCAGAAAATATGGATTAATTACATCAATAGAAACATGATTAGATTAAAAAAAAAACACTTCAGTTCACTTAGCCACAGATATCTGCCATACTGACATTTCTCTTTCGCACTGTGTGTGTGTGTGTGTGTGTGTGTGTGTGTGTGTGTGTGTGTGTGTGTGTGTGTGTGTGTGTGTGTGTGTGTGTGTGTGTGTGTGTGTGTGTGTGTGTGTGTGCGTGCGTCCGTGCGTGCGTGCGTGCGCATGTTTTTTTTTTCATGGAAGAAAAGACTTGATTAAACATGAAAATATGGATTAATTACATCAATAAAAACAAACACGATTAGACAGAAAACACTCCAGTTCACTTAGCTGCAGATATCTGCCGTACTGATATTTCTCTTTCACACTATCTGTGCGTGTGCGTGTGCGTGTGTGTGTGTGTGTGTGTGCGTGTGCGTTACTATTCTAGTGAGGACTGTCACTAGGAATCATATATCCTGTATATACTGTATATTGGTTTAAATAGTAGATGATAGAAAATGATTTTTATAAAGATGATTACGCTGTGGACAAATACAACTCGGGTTGTGAGAAATCATAATAAAAGACATACTTAGTATGAAGGAGAAATTTGAAATTATTTTAAAATAAATTATTTTTAAAAAGTCTGAGGAAAATGAATGGGGAATTCATTTCTGATCCGCAGGTGACATCAAGAAAAAGGCAGGACTGCACAGCTCCATGGTGTCTAGCCTTGTATATGTAAACCTTATTGTGCCATCAGGAGCCTATTTTCCTGTTTCTGTAGTGTGAGGCTGCTTGATGTACAAGTACAGCCCCTAAACATGATGCTAGTATATCACAGGGACTTACCCCCAATTAGGGCATTGGGTCCCTTTTTTTAGAGTCTTCGGTACGACCCGACCAGGAATCGAACCCCCGACCTCCCAGTCTCAGGGCGGACACTCTAACCACAAGGCCACTGAGCTGGTATGTAGCCTCGCGTGGCCAGACAGCTATTCCACAATCACCACTGAATGCTACTAGTGACAGAAGCATCTGGAAGTTTGACACGCATGCATGCATGCATGCATATGTGCATGCATGCATGCATGCACGCATGCATGCATGCATGCGTATGTGAACACCCTCCCTCCTTCACCTGTGCGTTGCTGAGCTCCAGGCCCTGCAGCAGACGGTCGTAGCGCTGGGCCAGGTTGTCCAGTCTGGCCTCCAGCTTGGCGGCCATGTCTTTGTTCTTCACGCTGGACAGCAGGTCCTGACTCAGGCTGCACAGCCGGTCCATGCTGGAGCGCTTCAGCTCCATCTCCCCCTTCAGGGTCTGACGGATGGAGAGAGAGAGAGAGAGAGAGAGAGGCAGGTCCGTTTATATCACAGACTGACAGTGTTGGTTTTGGCAGGCAATTTTTTTGGCGGAGGCGGCAGTGGCTCAGGGGTAGAGACACCGGATGGTAACCCGCAAGGCTGCCGGTTCGAACCTAACCCAGAGTTAGTGTGGAAGTGTCCCTGAGCAAGACATTTAACCCCTAATTGCTCCCGATGTGCTGGTCAGTACCTTGCGTGGTTTCTTCCGCCATTGGTGTGTGAATGGGTGAATGGCATCTACTATCTATGTAAAGTGCCTTGGATGAAGTCGCTACGTAAATGCACCATTTACCATTTAAATGCACCATTTTGGTTTAGTCGGTCTTAGTGCCTTTGTTTTTACTCAGATTTTAGTTTGCCTTGGCAAATCAGCTGTTGGCAACAAAAAAAAGTTGCCTGTCAGCAGATTGGTCTGGAATAGCTCAATTGTATGCCCATTTCCTACTCCAGAAAAATTCCTGGATTTTTTGCGTAATTAGCATACAGTCGTATCGCCGACTTCTCACTGAAAGTTGAAAGCCTGGCAGTGAGAGAACCAGTTATATCTGGTTATCATACCACAGCCACAGGCCTACAGCTGAAGAGACTGAAAGATCCACTGGTGAAGCTGCTGGGCAATTAAATAAAATGATGTAAGTGGGCGACCACTTTCAACAGTATGAACGGCAGCCCGTTGGTTGTGTAGCGCGTGGTTCGCACGGTGAGGGGAAGGGGAGTCTTACCGCCAGTTTGCGGAGGCAGGCGACCATCTCCACCTGATCCTTCAGGTTGGTCGTCTTGATGGAGCGCACCTGCTCCTCCTTGTTACACAACCACGAGTCAAACAGAACCTGTAGACAGAGAGGAGAGGAGAGGAGAGGAGAGGAGAGGAGAGGAGAGGAGAGGAGAGGAGAGGAGAGGAGGGTAGAGGAGGGTAGAGGAGAAGAGAAGAGAAGAGAAGAGAAGAGAAGAGAAGAGAAGAGAAGAGAAGAGAAGAGAAGAGAAGAGAAGAGAAGAGAAGAGAAGAGAAGAGAAGAGAAGAGAAGAGAAGAGAAGAGAAGAGAAGAGAAGAGAAGAGAAGAGAAGAGAAGAGAAGAGAAGAGAAGAGAGGAGAGGAGAGGAGAGTGACACAGCATAACGGGCTAGTTCATTTTTTAAGGAAACCGGCATTTTGTGCTTAGAAAACGCTACACAATAAAGCAATCGTGTGACGCCGAGCGTTATCGCACGGAGTCCAGTGTTGTTTGTTGCGTGCGTGTCGTCTGGTGAGCTTTTGTTTCCACACTACGCGATTCTCGTCTGTCGACACTGAGTAGGCACGGCGGTATCGCCGTGATAATGCGTGCGTTTCAGACTCCCCGTCTGTAAACATCCTCAAGGCAAAATACTTTCACAATATTATCTCAGGTGCCTGTTCTGCAATGAACCCTCATTTTGCTCTTGTGCATATTTCTTTTTCCACTCCAAGAAAAAAAAAGGATACTTTTATGAATAGCTGCTACGGGGCGGTATC